>JAWNPF010000055.1:17677500-18332142 GCA_035045185.1 Drosophila meridiana | reverse complement strand
ACAAGTAGTTGTTGCACTGCCACCGATGGCAGCTAATTATTTGCACTAAACACAATTGTATTGGTTTGCTTAAAAATTCTTAGCATTTGCGTTGAATTGTTATTTGTTTACATATGTTGGCAAGTGTGACCGTGATGCGATCAACTAAAAAATACCTAGCAAAAATACCAAACGTTGGTATTAAATGAGAACAGCTGAGTGAAAACGTTCAGCTGCAGGGTGCCTCAAGTTAATTGAAACTTTACTTTTTTTTTTTTAAATATTGACATATATTTATAAATTGGCGCGCGTGAATTAACTGCTGCACCCATATGTCATAGACGCAAGCAAACACCCACAGACGCACACACATGCGGTGGCAATAACAATCATTCAATTTCTATTGAAAATTAGCTAGCTCAACAGCAAAAGGGCGGCACAGTTGATAGATTAATGCAATTTAAGTAGATAAATGTATGTAACGAACTGTCTTTATTAGCATTACGCACTTATTGTGTAGCCGAACGGCCCGGAAAGTGCGCCACTGATTGCTGGCAATAAAATTGGAATGCGGAAATTTCATTGTTTATTCAAATCGATCATCATTAAAAGCGTTTGCGTTTCGCAAGTGCGAATTGCTCGATTCCATGGCGTATACTTAACATAGTCGTTGCGCTGCGCTGCGTTGTGGGTGGCGGTCGAATAGCACAGGGCGCCCATTCTAGGTAATTCAATTTTTGTTGTATTTTGTTTTTGGGATAAATGCTCGATACGATATTAGCAGTTGGCATTTCTGGCTGTGTGTATGTACGTGAGGCATGGGTGTATGAGTGTGTCTGTCTGTGTTTATTTATGTATGTGTCTGCGATGTATAAGACTTTGTCATTACATTGTTAATTTGTTTTAGTTGTTTTTTAATTTCCTTGGAGACTCGCAAAACTCATAGATGCGAGTGTGTGTGTGAGTGGTAATGTACTCAGCGTGGGTGGTAATAAGAGCTAAAGTAAAATGCTGATAAAGTGGTGAATGCTGTGTGTGTGTGAGAGAGAGTGTGTGTGTGTGTGCTTGGAATGCGTTGCGAATGTTCGGCGCGTTGTGATGACAAGCAGAAGCGAACACAAAACGTTCATTTCCCACAAGCGCCATTATTCGTTAAAACCCGTAAATTCTGCTCCAAACGAACACATACTCGCACACACACACACACACACACCGGATGCGGGCGCGCATACACACACTTACACATGCATGGTCACACATCTGGCAATAATAACAACAACAGCAAGAACAACATCCAGCTGGCAAGAAGCTGCCAGCTAAACACGAATATAATGTTTAAAATGTTTATTATGTGTGTGCAACTGACGCGCGCGTTGCCAGTGAGACCAGAGCAGACCAAGCCAGACGCACGCATATGTTTGCCCATATAACTGTATTACAAGCCAGCGCACACATGTGTGTGTGTGCTTTCGACTGTGTGTGTGTGTGTTTGAATGTGTTGATTTTGGTTTTTGCCGGCAGCGACATTGACGCCGGATGTGAAACAAGTAGCCCAAATAAACCGCAATAAGCTTTTGTCACGATTAACAAGGCTTACGCAAAAATGCGTGCGAGAGCGAGACGGACGCTGCCAGAGCGAGTGAGTGCGAGTGCGTGTGTGGCTGAGCATAATTACATGCACATCGTTAGTCGTATATGTGTTTATATATTTGTACGTGTGTGTGTGTGTGGTTATATATATGTGTGTGTCTGTGTGCGTGTGTCTTTGCCATATTTTAGATTAATGATGGCGTCGACTCGTATTAGGCAAATGAAGAAATCGACTGCGACAGGCTTCTGCGGTGTATATGTTGGTTGCTGGGTGTCTATATTTGAGTGTAAGTGTGTGTGTGTGTGTGTGTGTGTGTGTGTGTGTGTGTGTGTGTGTGTGTGTGGTGCGTTACTCTTGGTCTGCGGCTTCTCGCAGTATTTCCGCTAACAAATTTGCCACAACAATAAGTGCATATCATTATGCTGATTTAAGTGGCAGCACGGCACGTAGCAACCGCCACACACACACACACACACAAGAGAGAAACACATATCTATAGCAAGTTATTACGCGCACACCTGACCCACACTCACACCCACACCCACTCCCACACACGCACACACTCACTGTATGTATTATACTGGGCTAGCTATGAGTATGCATGCAAGTGGGTACATAAATCTTTGTTTAAAGACACATGCACAATGTAAGTTAAATTGGCAATAACGTGCTTTCTTTTATACGCCAGCTACAGCCACAGATACAGACCCAGACACACACACGCACACTCGCACACACACACACACATGCATACGTAAGGGCATAACGGTAACGGAACCTTGTTTGCAAGGAAGTAACAACCTGTTTTCACCCCATGTAGTGGGTTTCGCTTTTATGTGCGCCTTGCCGCGCCACAACTTGCCTTCTCGCTTTCTTCGCCCCGCTGCTCCACGCCACGCCCTGATCCGCATCGCCTTCGCTGGCGAGAGGACGGCGCTTGCCTTCTCATTTTTTCCATTTTTATTTTTCTTATTTGGTGGAACCTGTTTTGGGGTACGTTTACGGGGCGTTGCTGTTACTCCTGTTATGCTTTAATTATGCCCTTGTCAAAAGGTGGGTACGGCGCTTGGTTGCCCTCGACTTCGCTGCCTTTGTTATGAACATACATACATACATATATATATGTATATGTATTCATATATACTTATGTAGATATGTTTCTATTCATGTCGACGTCCAGTCAAGTTTGTCCACAGAAAACTCGAGCACAAGTTTGTTATAATAAAATGAAAACGAGAGAAAAAAAAATAAAAAAATGGGGAAGTGGAGAAACACATTTCAAAAAACATACATCAATTTTTAAGTACTAATTGGAACTTTGAGTTACACAACATTTTCGCCATATTTGTGAGTCAGTTGGCCAACACTTTTCCATAGAAAACTCAGTCCCATTTCCAAAATAAAAAGGGAGCTTTATATTACGGTCGACTGCCAAACAAATAAAGTTTACAAAAGGATATTTAAGATGTAGAAGAAGAGTTAAGCGAACTTCTTTTCATTGTATTGTGTTTTATGGCTTAATAGCATTTTATCATGCATGCGTTGCTTGAGAGATGAAACATGTTTCCAAGTAGTTTTATAATTTTTAAACTAATAATTGTTCATCTTGAATTTATAGACTACAGAAGAAGATATATGTTTAAACTTTTAATGGTCTTTCATTTTCAATGTTTTTTTTTTCAATTAATTTTTTGAAAATTTTTGAAGCGAAAGTAGGAAATCTGTTAGGTAAATATTTAATTTAATTAAATTTCCCTTGAATACAGCAAAAGTTTTCTTTTTTTTTTTCTGCTCGGCTTATCTTCTAGACAAGGGTCCAGATCGGGCTAATCAAACGGCCTGATTTACACATTGTCGCACTGACCAAATTCGAGCTAAATTTTGGTCAAACAAAGCCAAAAATCTCCTTTGTGACAACTTTTATAAATAGATTTGGAGTAGTTTTCGCCTGACTGCGGCTTGTAGTTGGCGTGTTCCTTGGTTTCTGCTTACACTCCGTGGAACGCCTTTTGTGCCCATACATATCGTTGCTCAAGATTTGTTTGCATTTCATTCTGCGAAGTCATTCGGCGTGTCCGACAGGCGGATGCCAAAGCGTAAACGCATTCCGATATGCGATTATGCTCGGAATCCCGTTACCGAAGCTCTGCAGCTGTTAAATGTGGAGGCGGATGTGTAATTACATATCTATAAGTGTATGTTAAGGGATATATATTTACATATGCGACATACAGTGGCTACTGCCTCGAATGGACAGTGACAGTGCTTCGGGCTGCCTTGAAGAAGTCATGAAAATAAAAGCTAAGAAGTCTGAAATTATTCATTTTATGTAAATTTGTAAGACTGGCAATTTCTTAACGGTTTCATTAGGCCTTGAAAATATTTAATAAACCAAAGCTCGAGAAAAGAAAATGGGCGTCAGTAAAGGTGGAAATGCAGGTTCACAAACCGAACTTAATGAAAGGAAATTGGTGAATGAAACTTTTTCTTGCGAAGACAAATTTGCATACTTAAAATACACTTAAGATGTTGCCTACACTTGGTGAATTTTCATTTTATCCTTTTTTTAAAAGAGTATTCGGAATCAAGACATTCAAGGAATCACTTTTTGTTTTTACTAGGAAATGTTAGTTCTTGGAAGCATATTCTGTTCGCTACAGCTAGAGTCTTGGTTCAAATTGAATTCACATGCATGCGGCTGTCCGCCTGTCAGTGTGCTCACTGTACTTGCTGGCGATGGCATGCTGATACGCACCGGCTGCCCTTTGACTGGGCAGAACGCAATCTTATCGCACAAAGCGTGCGCTTATCTCATTAAACGTCAGGAGACGCCATTGAATCATTTTACAAATGGCTGAGTACATGTCGCATATGAATATGAGGGAATGAAGGACGGACAGAGGGGGCGACGTCTAGGCGGGCACTTGAGTGAAACACAGATACACGCACACACACAGAGACACTAATACACGCAAAGCGCAATTGCTGACAAATGAGATAATTTACACGCTGAAATGAAGCCCATAAAGGCTCATTTAAAATTCAGCGGCGTCTGGGGCATAATTTTTTCCTGTTTTTCCACTGCTTCCTCTACATCTTTTCTATATAGTACTACTATACATATACATATATATATGTACGTGTAGCTGTAGATATATATATTTTGTTCCTTTTTGTGTTGTTTCGCTCTTGCATTCAGCTCTAGCATTTTACTTTGCTTTTTGTGCTTAATGGTTTTGTGCCATGACATACGTGGCTGGATATTAAAACGTAGCCCCGACCCCCGAGAGATATGGACGAGGGGGGGCAGCCAGGCCGACCATAACCAGTGCCATACCCAGTGCTTTGGCCGTGGCAAATGGCTTGGGGCACGACAGAAAATCTTTATTAGCATACGGCATAAAAATTTATTAAAGATGAACGCGGCTAAATGAAAAGCGCGCCAAGGATTTTCGAGTGGGCCTTTTTACATTTTTAGTTAGCTCTTTCAGTTAGCCTCTGCCACGTTCTCGTCTCTCAAACAGTCTGCAGGGAGGGTGCGTGCTGTTTTTTATTATAAATCGATTTGAAGTTTTTGATTAAACCGTACAGGAAAAACAACTTGGGGCGTAGTTGTGAGCTATTTAGTTTTTGTGTATTGTATTTTGTTTTTATTTCTGATTTCTTTTTTTTTTTTTTTTTTTCAGGTTTTTTATTTTTGTTACTGTCATTTTGTTTGTGGGGTAGTTTTTATGTGGCTCAACTTAATTTTATACAAATGACCTTAGGTCATATCACCATTTATATCCGTCAATCCCTTTTTGGTATAAGTTTTATATTTGCTTCGTTTTCGTATTTTTTTTCTCCTGTTTTTATTTTTCCACTTTCTTGTTTTCTGTCTTGTGTCTCTGTGTCGCTGTGCCGGCTTTTAAGGGCATTTTTATGTTCGCTTGAAGCGCCAACTAACGGCAAGCTGGCCCTAAAAGCCTTTAGCCAAATATCTTCAAGAGACAGACAGTCCGTAATGTCGTATATAGTATGTATACTTAAGTGTATGTTGTGTATACATACATATGTACGTCTATATATATGTATGTCTGTCTGGCTATATACTTATGTAAATAAACAAAACGCAGCATTTGTTTGTGCTTCAGAGCTGAGTTTGGTTAAGCGACACCGGAATGGCAATATAACAAGTGAAAATGTTAAACATATACTCTGTAAATTGTACGAATATGGCTGGAGTTTGACATATAGTATAAGAATGGTTCTTAAAAGAATGTTTCTCTTTTAAATATATAAAATATATATGTATATATATATCTTAACTCAACTTTGCTTAGATTTAATCATTGTTTTTGACATATGGCTTAAATATGTATTTTTTTTTTAATATTTTTTTTTAATAAATGTCTGTTTATGTATTATTAAAATATAAAAAATTAATTATGTTTAATCAAATATTTATATATATTAATTAAATTTAAGTCGAATATATATTCTATTTTTAAAAAGAAAAACATTCTTTTAAAATTCTATACAAAATTGACATACTAAATGCTTAGCTTATATACTCCTTTGGCTTATTTCATTTCGTACAGAGCATAAAAAGCAAATCCGTAGCCACTTGCGAAAATGAATGGAAAATTTCAGGATGAGATTGTGGTGCGCTATAGAGAAGGCGCACATATAAATATAGATGCGGATGGAGAGATAGAGAGCCACGAAGAAGAGCCAAGGCTACAAGCTGAAGGGCGTAGAAAGGCGGCTGCCAAAAGAGTGGGCAACTGCCCAAGTTTGGCCTAAGTCGCAAGCATTTCCTGGTTATTCAGCACCAAAGAGCCCAGCAGTCCGGCAATTGAGTTATATTTGATGCATATCAGATGCTCAATGCTCAAGTCTAAAACGAGACACAGACAAAAACTGCTCTCGCCCCATACGTCGCGTGTGTGTGTGTGTGTGTGTGAGTGTGTGTGGTCTATGTAAATGCTCCCGTGGGTTAAATAGATGGAGGCAGGGAATTCAATTCAGTGTTGGGCAGTTAAGCTCAAGTGGAAAAAGGATGCGAATGCTACAAAGTCGAATGGAAATATATGTATGTGAATATTTATATGACATACAAACACACACACACACATATATATGTGTCATTAATTATTATATATGTGCACACGTTTTGTATGCAGATTTCTTTGTTTGGCCATAACATAAATCATTATAAAACGGAAAAGCAATGCTGAAGTTTAACTGACCATGTGACATTTAAGTAGTTTGTGAGCCCACTTCCAAGGCCCGCAAACAAATCAAATAATCGTTAGAGGATGTTGCTAAAAGATTTTATATAAATCACACACCTAATGGCATACACATAAATCCAATTACCATAGCAAGTTCATGTTGCTTGGGTTTTAGGAAAATATATTTAATAAAAATATAAATATAAATACCTTGAACTTAAATAAAAGAATATATTTTTTTAGATTTAGTTAATGATTAAGACAGATAATTCTCTTGCAGTTATACGCAATTTATATGTCTAATTATAAAGTAGATTGTCAAGGCTTTCTGTCAAGTCATCTGATTAAAAATACAACTGATACAGACGCCAGTAAAACGTTAAAGATGTGACACAAAACAGGACACAAAAGCTATCTCCTGCTAGATTAAAGAGTGCCAGAGCTGGAGTACGTATGTACATTTACTATGTATGACTGTGCGAGCGTTCTCCTCAGACTTATATTGTTGCAAAATGTAACAGAGAGAGATGGAATGGGCAAAGTGGGAGAGAGCCGTGAGTGAGTGGGATGGAAGTGTAAATACATTACGTGCATTACCTAGCAGGTGTCATGTATGTAATGTTCTCTCCAGTAAATAATAAAATATAAAATTTCAATTGAGAGGCAAAGTACGGGTCCATAAATCGCAATGATATCTGGACTGACAGCGGGAAAGCATCGCATTTAACCTCATTTTAACGTTGTAGTACTTTGTTTTTAATGCTTTTTATGGGCAATACAGAAAGATAATTGGAATGATTGAATGTTGCTTTCACTCATGCCTAAGTACTCACGGCAATAAAATTCAGAGGGGTTTTTAATACTCTTCGTTTAGTGCGCCCCTCCACTTCAATTGGAAATTTACATTGAGCTGTCGGTATTTGCGGATAGAGAGCGCTGATCCTATTAGGGGTCGCCTCGGAAATATTTTCCCGAATGAATTACTGGCATTAGCTGGGTCGCTTTTGTATGCAAATCAAATTGGATAGTGCTGGAAAATCAGACATGAAAATCGATATGAGTCACAAGAGCCTGAGCAAATGTCTGAGAGCATTTTAGCAACCTTGAGCAATTCAGGCTAGCTGAAGGTAAGTTTAATGGCAACTGAAGCGATGCGATACGATGCGATGCGAGGAGACTCACACACGTACACGCACGCACACATATATTGAGACAAGTGAATGGGTGACATTTCAAGACAACTACAAAAGGAATTGTTGATTTGTATGTCAAAGGTCAAAGGGATACAGGTTAGCTATTCACTTTGATATGGTTTCGAAGTTAGTTAAAGTCTATAAACACCTTTGATAAGTGCTCATGCACTGAGATAAAATGTGACTCATAAACAAGGACTACATGAAATGTTCTATATTCTATATTCTATATTCTATATTCTATATTCTATATTCTATATTCTATATTCTATATTCTATATTCTATATTCTATATTCTATATTCTATATTCTATATTCTATATTCTATATTCTATATTCTATATTCTATATTCTATATTCTATATTCTATATTCTATATTCTATATTCTATATTCTATATTCTATATTCTATATTCTATATTCTATATTCTATATTCTATATTCTATATTCTATATTCTATATTCTATATTCTATATTCTATATTCTATATTCTATATTCTATATTCTATATTCTATATTATATATTCTATATTCTATATTCTATATTCTATATTCTATATTCTATATTCTATATTCTATATTCTATATTCTATATTCTATATTCTATATTCTATATTCTATATTCTATATTCTATATTCTATATTCTATATTCTATATTCTATATTCTATATTCTATATTCTATATTCTATATTCTATATTCTATATTCTATATTCTATATTCTATATTCTATATTCTATATTCTATATTCTATATTCTATATTCTATATTCTATATTCTATATTCTATATTCTATATTCTATATTCTATATTCTATATTCTATATTCTATATTCTATATTCTATATTCTATATTCTATATTCTATATTCTATATTCTATATTCTATATTCTATATTCTATATTCTATATTCTATATTCTATATTCTATATTCTATATTCTATATTCTATATTCTATATTCTATATTCTATATTCTATATTCTATATTCTATATTCTATATTCTATATTCTATATTCTATATTCTATATTCTATATTCTATATTCTATATTCTATATTCTATATTCTATATTCTATATTCTATATTCTATATTCTATATTCTATATTCTATATTCTATATTCTATATTCTATATTCTATATTTTATATTCTATATTCTATATTCTATATTCTATATTCTATATTCTATATTCTATATTCTATATTCTATATTCTATATTCTATATTCTATATTCTATATTCTATATTCTATATTCTATATTCTATATTCTATATTCTATATTCTATATTCTATATTCTATATTCTATATTCTATATTCTATATTCTATATTCTATATTCTATATTCTATATTCTATATTCTATATTCTATATTCTATATTCTATATTCTATATTCTATATTCTATATTCTATATTCTATATTCTATATTCTATATTCTATATTCTATATTCTATATTCTATATTCTATATTCTATATTCTATATTCTATATTCTATATTCTATATTCTATATTCTATATTCTATATTCTATATTCTATATTCTATATTCTATATTCTATATTCTATATTCTATATTCTATATTCTATATTCTATATTCTATATTCTATATTCTATATTCTATATTCTATATTCTATATTCTATATTCTATATTCTATATTCTATATTCTATATTCTATATTCTATATTCTATATTCTATATTCTATATTCTATATTCTATATTCTATATTCTATATTCTATATTCTATATTCTATATTCTATATTCTATATTCTATATTCTATATTCTATATTCTATATTCTATATTCTATATTCTATATTCTATATTCTATATTCTATATTCTATATTCTATATTCTATATTCTATATTCTATATTCTATATTCTATATTCTATATTCTATATTCTATATTCTATATTCTATATTCTATATTCTATATTCTATATTCTATATTCTATATTCTATATTCTATATTCTATATTCTATATTCTATATTCTATATTCTATATTCTATATTCTATATTCTATATTCTATATTCTATATTCTATATTCTATATTTTATATTCTATATTCTATATTCTATATTCTATATTCTATATTCTATATTCTATATTCTATATTCTATATTCTATATTCTATATTCTATATTCTATATTCTATATTCTATATTCTATATTCTATATTCTATATTCTATATTCTATATTCTATATTCTATATTCTATATTCTATATTCTATATTCTATATTCTATATTCTATATTCTATATTCTATATTCTATATTCTATATTCTATATTCTATATTCTATATTCTATATTCTATATTCTATATTCTATATTCTATATTCTATATTCTATATTCTATATTCTATATTCTATATTCTATATTCTATATTCTATATTCTATATTCTATATTCTATATTCTATATTCTATATTCTATATTCTATATTCTATATTCTATATTCTATATTCTATATTCTATATTCTATATTCTATATTCTATATTCTATATTCTATATTCTATATTCTATATTCTATATTCTATATTCTATATTCTATATTCTATATTCTATATTCTATATTCTATATTCTATATTCTATATTCTATATTCTATATTCTATATTCTATATTCTATATTCTATATTCTATATTCTATATTCTATATTCTATATTCTATATTCTATATTCTATATTCTATATTCTATATTCTATATTCTATATTCTATATTCTATATTCTATATTCTATATTCTATATTCTATATTCTATATTCTATATTCTATATTCTATATTCTATATTCTATATTCTATATTCTATATTCTATATTCTATATTCTATATTCTATATTCTATATTCTATATTCTATATTCTATATTCTATATTCTATATTCTATATTCTATATTCTATATTCTATATTCTATATTCTATATTCTATATTCTATATTCTATATTCTATATTCTATATTCTATATTCTATATTCTATATTCTATATTCTATATTCTATATTCTATATTCTATATTCTATATTCTATATTCTATATTCTATATTCTATATTCTATATTCTATATTCTATATTCTATATTCTATATTCTATATTCTATATTCTATATTCTATATTCTATATTCTATATTCTATATTCTATATTCTATATTCTATATTCTATATTCTATATTCTATATTCTATATTCTATATTCTATATTCTATATTCTATATTATATATTCTATATTCTATATTCTATATTCTATATTCTATATTCTATATTCTATATTCTATATTCTATATTCTATATTCTATATTCTATATTCTATATTCTATATTCTATATTCTATATTCTATATTCTATATTCTATATTCTATATTCTATATTCTATATTCTATATTCTATATTCTATATTCTATATTCTATATTCTATATTCTATATTCTATATTCTATATTCTATATTCTATATTCTATATTCTATATTCTATATTCTATATTCTATATTCTATATTCTATATTCTATATTCTATATTCTATATTCTATATTCTATATTCTATATTCTATATTCTATATTCTATATTCTATATTCTATATTCTATATTCTATATTCTATATTCTATATTCTATATTCTATATTCTATATTCTGTATTCTATATTCTATATTCTATATTCTGATCTATATTCTATATTCTATATTCTATATTCTATATTCTATATTCTATATTCTATATTCTATATTCTATATTCTATATTCTATATTCTATATTCTATATTCTATATTCTATATTCTATATTCTATATTCTATATTCTATATTCTATATTCTATATTCTATATTCTATATTCTATATTCTATATTCTATATTCTATATTCTGTATTCTATATTCCACTTTTCACTCTCTACTTTCAATTTAGCCTTTCTATTTATCCTTTTATTTCTTCGAGTGTGTGTGTGTGTGTATAATGTACACCCATCAATAAGCATAGACGTAACGACTATGGCCACGGCTGATGCCCCAATCGGCTGCACATCTAAATCCACCTCAAATTGAATAATGAATGCAAAGTGACTGAGTGGCCGCCATTGCTGCCACCGCCCATGGCTATCGCTGCTCAATGAAATGCATTAAATCAGGGTATCGTTGAAAGCAACTTCTGGTCGCCAGAGTCTAGCTGCAGCCCCCCACCGTGCATCAACAACAATGCAAGCAACAGCAGAGGCAGCGCGGTGCAATTGGACAGGTGCCCCAAAAAGCAGGGAACGAAATTTTAATTCACGAGCTGTGAGCGACGCAGCGTTTCGTGTTGCAGCCCCACCCACCCATTCGCACTCCTTTGACCAACCCTCGCTTGCTGTAAACATCAATTACGCCGCCCCCAAAACTATTCACGCGATTAGCCGCGTTTTCTAGTTATTGGGTAATAGCCATTGCCACTTGCCGCTTGCCGCTTGCCGGTTTTTGGTGGCTTGGCCAATAGGTGAGAGGCTTAAGGGACGGGTCCTTCTAGACATATAGGCGCAAGCGAATTTCAGCGTTACGCTGAATTGAATTAACGGGTCCGGTTGTGCCGTGGCTAGCTGTAAATTTACAACGGTGCATCTGATAAACGTGGCTGTGCCGACATGCGGGCCCATAAAAAGGCTGAGCCAGTGAGTCAGCAGCCGTCGGGGCCTAAGAGTTATTTCAAATGTTGAAAACTGAGCGAAAAACACAGCGAAATGTAAAACAGACAACGTAAGCGACTCTCTCTACGTGTGTGTGTGCGTGTGTTTGTTCGCTTGGTGTGCGTGTGTAAATTTGCTGTGCTGTGCTGTGCTGTGCTTCTGGCCTGGTCTTAAAAGCGAAAAGCCATTTGTATTCATTTGAAATTAATTTAGCATTCATGCAAGGCACAAGACGCGCCAGCCGCAAGAGACGCAACATCAGCAGCAGCGATAGGGGGGAAGGGGCAAAGGGAGCTGTCGTGCAGCGAGAGAGAGAGGGGAGGGGGCTATAGTATCTGGAGCAGTGGCTGTGGCAATATATGGCGCCTAAAGCTGAGCGGCAGAGCTAAGCAATGGATAAATACGTGTACGTGGCATACATTTGCCAGCAATACAAAAGACGAGCCAAACAATTTGCTCCTAGACCCGTCGTCCTTTGCGCCTTTGCTTATCGATAAGCAGTTGACGGCTCCGCAACCCGCCCCCGACCATTGTGGAAACTAGCTAGGCTGGCGGCACAAGGCTTGAGCCTCGAGCTTCGAGTCTCGAGACGTGCGCCTGCTCCACTAATTTTAACAAATTAATTGGCAACAATAAATTTACTTGCAAAAAGGTGCGCAGATAGCATCTCCCATAGGTTCCGCAGCAATTGGAATGTGATAGGGTGGGGGCGGAGTAGCTATAGATTGCTCCACTAATTTGATTCGCTCAATGACAGACACTTAAGCACCGCTATACACCTAATATATTTAAGACACCCAACTGCCACAATAGAGTTGGAAGCCGTGCGAAAGCGCTCCTTATAAATAGGGTTGAGATTGCGTTTCTTGAAAGGGAAGTGTTGGAACTCATGTCTATTATTTAATAAATTTTATTAAATTTCTTAATCAGTTGATTTTATTACAATAAACCTCAGGTATTATGTGAATAGATTAATGTATTACATATACATGTTTTATATTTAAAAGCGATTAAATATGTTCTTTTCTTCCAGACAGACTGTATTTAATATTCTTGAGAATCGCAAAGGAGGGCTTCTTTGAATATTATTTGTTTTTTAATTTTTTATGATTTCATTTCGAATTATCTATATTAAAAGTAGAAATATCTATTAAATTTACTTACGCTGTTGACATTATAGAGGTGGACTACTTTAATAATTAGATTTCTAAATATGTTATCTAAAAATAATGTTATCTAAACTATTTATGGTAGCATAGCTTAGAAGGTTATCTGAAAACATATTTAAATTTGCCTGACTATGATACATAGATATGACGAGACAATTATACATACTTTGATAAGTAATTCATTTGTACCCCCACATTAAGTTTGTACAGTTCTGCGTATATGAAGTTTAACAAACTTATGAAAGCGTCGAGGCTTCAAGTAAAACTTTTGAAAACTTTAGATTTCAGCAACTATCTCGCAAATACCAAGAACATGAACATAATCAACCAAACTTGTTGATGTCAAATCTCTAGGATTAGATGTCTTGATTTTTTTTTCCATTATATATACAACTACAAAAAAAAAAAAATGTATAAAGAAAACAATGCTATAACACAAAGATGGCTGGAGGTGCAGCTTAGCATAAGACGCTATAGAAAGCTTGACATGTAGTCAGATTAAACTAAATTCCCTATAAACTAGAGATGGCTTGGAGCTCGCAATGCTGTGTAAGTTGCAAACATTTATTTTCTTTTATTCTTTGCCAACTGTTGACCACATCTAAAGCATCTACCTGCTGCACACACGTTGATAATGTGTGTGAAATACATTTTTATTTACGCAGTTGCCACAACAATCAAAAATGCCAAAAATAGTTTCCTTTGTGGACAGCAGAATCCTGTCTACCTCTCTTTATATATATATACATTTACATATATCTGCTATATATGCTCTTTGGTTTAAATTGTTTTTTGTATTTATATAGATTGTATATACATATATAGGCACTTTATTTATTAGTCCTATCTATACATATATACTATTTAGTTGGGGGAGTCTGCAATAAAATTGGGAACTTGAAACGGCTGAGTGCGCTTATTGTCCGCTAGGTGTCGCAGTTTGGCATTTATGCATTGTTCTGCCCACAACGAAAAATTTACATTCAGCCGCGTACCGAGCGTTTTTCTAGTCAAGCACTCTCGACCGAAAATTTGGGCACTTTATTTATTAGTCTGTAAGCCGGCCGTTGAAATGCCCCGCCCACTTGCTGCCCCCCCAGGCCTACGATGGCCGACCCCAGCTTGGCTGAGACGCAAAGCCAGGCGCTCAGCGCGTCCCTCAGCTGTCCGGCTATGTTGTGCGGGAATATTTTGGGCGCCCCGTTGCGGGTGTATGAGGTTACGGATACGCTTTCGACAGCAACATTTGCAGGCCATAACACGCAACATTTGACACGGTAGGCCGACGAGACCCGCAGCGGCAGAAGCGACACCTGTGCATTACAGATGCTAGGAGAAGGGGAACGGGGGCGGGCCAGGTGTCGGAATGGCCTCACAAATCTTTCATGACTGCGACGCGTGTACATAAACTCAAATTGGCCTATAACTGTCTGTTCAATTGTTTTTGTCGCATGCGACTAGGACATGGGCCGGGGGACGCGTCGGCGGGCCTCGGTGTAACATACCTACATATTGCGGTAAAAATCACATTTCTGTGGGCCAGCGTAAATCATTCATGTGCGTTGCAAAGCCCCCAAATGTCGACTATATTAATATGCCAAAACGAAGGCATGTATAGGGCGAATATTCATTTGTACGTGACTATTGAGCACGTTATGCTCGGGCCCGCATTCCGAACGCGAGCCAACCGATGCCTTGCCCTGCGATGCGATGCGATGCGATCCGATGCGATGTGATGCGACGTCGCGACGGGACGAATTGAGTTGAGTTGAGGCAGGTTGTGCTAATAACCCAGTTAACCTTAGAGTCTTCGCCACACTCTCTATTTCAGTGCTCTCTGTCTTTCTCTCTGTCTCGCTCTCTCTCTCTCTCTCACTCTCTCTCCCTGTCTTTGGTCTACTGTAGCTTTGCCACCTGCAACAAAGTCAACCCCTTTGGCTGAGCATTAAAGTTAGGCGAAATATCTTTCTTTTTTTGCCCACTTTGGTGCTTATTAAAAATGTAAAGAAAACGCAAATTAAAGTTTTATCCTCTCTCTTTCTTTCTCGCTCTCGTTCTCACTATCTCTCGTTAGTTCTCGGCGCGACTGCGCTGTTCGCTCTCGGGAGTGCAGTTCGTGTCCGATGCTTCGGCTGGCATTCGGCTTTCGGCACTCGGCTGTTTGTTGCTCTCGGCCAAGGTAGACAGCGACACACGCGGGCTGCTCGCCTGCCTGATGAATCAGTTCCAATACGTGAATCCTGCCGCTAGGATGCACGTCTACGCACGGTCGCTGCATTGATAACTTACATTGTGGCACATTTAAAATAAAACAAATAAAAAAAAAAAAAACAGAAAAAAAAACAGCTTAAGCAGAAAGGAAAATAAAATAAAACAACGACTATTTAATAACTGTATCCCCAGCCAAACCAACAACAATAAGAACACGAACGTTCCTCACGTACGAGACGGATACACAAAAATGCGAAGCTCACGCGCGCGTGTGTGTGCCTGTGTGTGTGTGTGCGAGTGTAACTGTGAGCGTGAGTGTGATTGTGAGTGATTGTATCGGTGTGTGTAGTGCTTATATGGCATACCTATAGAGCTGTACCTAATATGCCCATGCATACATATACATACAAATAAAATAACACAAAGGCAACGTTGTCGTCGCTCACCTCGTCGCCCCGCTCCGCGCGCCTGTCCGCGTCCGTGCTGATTGTCGTTGGTCGAGTGCTAAACGGAAATATTTGGTAGTCCAGGCTATTGCCAGAGAAAATACATATTTATAAAAAAAAGAAACCGAATAATAAAAGCAGAACGTAAAAGAAAAACACAAACGTTAAGCCGGAGAAAGCAACAATGGCACTCCAAATGAGCGGCAATTGAAGCGAGAAATGTGTGCACACATAAACGTAGAGTTTCCAGTAATTATTCCGCATTGCGCAATCGATTGTCAAAATAAATCAGCTCTGCACAAAAAATAGAATTCCGAATTGGGCTTCAAAATGGCGCCGGAACAAAGGCAATGCAAGGAATACCCAAAGAACAGGTCCTTAAAGGTAATTGATTTGAAGATATATTTTATTTGGAATATTGCTCACTATATCTAAATCAAGAGTAAGTAATTTGTTGAAAATGTCTGATATAGCATTTGATATGTTTCAATATAAATATATGAGCTAAAACCTAAGAAATTACCTTGAAAGTAACTCCAACAATTATCGTAAATAAACTAGAACATAATAAGATAGAAGAATATATTATACAAATAATAGAATATAAAATCTTATCTAATTTAATTATGTATTATCTATGCATTCTTTTTCAATATTATTAAAAACAAAACATATACTATGATATACATTCTTAGACCGAACTGCTCATATTGTCTTTACAAGATCATCATAGAAACCCCAGCGAGTTAGTAAGAAACAATCATATAATGGGTAATACTTTTTAAAAGTAATGGCCACGCATATTTTGAAAAAACTCTGCGCCATATGGCGGCTAGCTAGATTCTAAAGTGCCCCTTTTGTGTGTGACATTGACAGATATGCGGTTTTCAAATGCCGTTCAGAATCGTAGCTTAGCGGCTGTCGGGACCTGACGTTTGTTTGTTTGATTTCCATGGAAAACTGACGATTCAGGCCTCGGGCGATAATTCTTTATAATAGCAGCGCAAAATGCTCATGCAAAAAAGGGACAGCGGTCAGAGGCGCAAACAAATAAGTACACACACCCACATCCACACACACACAGATACAAAGAGGCTCGTAAATATATATATATATTTTAAGCGGGGTTCTGACCAAAACAAATAGCGGGCCACACGAACCCCTTGACCCGAGTCACGCAGCTAATTGGACTGACAACAAATACATATATATATATGTATATATGTATATGTGTTCATACATACACATATATATTTTTGAGTAATGGCCCAGGATTATGAATATTTTCCCGTGCTAAATATATTTTCATGGAATTTTGGTATTTCAGCATTCTCCGGTTGAACCGCCGCAGCTGGACAAAAAATGCTCGGCTTCGGTTCCGTTTGCTCACCATGGTTGAGCGAAAGAGCTACATGGCCATAATTTTCCATCATAAATTGTACACGTAATTTATAACAAATACACTGAATATTACGAGTACTCGGTCGCTGGAGAAATGAGTATTAAAGCGTATAAATAAGCACTTACTTGGTGATAAAGCTGCCTCGTTTATCTAAGAGCCGTACGCTGAACCATGCAACTCCCCGGAATAGTAATTACAATAAATTATTCTATTAAGCACTGGCTACGGCACAGCTCCAGCAGGAACTCAAGTAGCGTTCGTTTATTCAATGGCTGCAATTGGGGAGCATTCACAATTTCATTTCTATGTCAATCTGGCGCTGGAAATGTGTGTGAAGGATATTCAAGTTACAAATTCAAAATTCGATAAATGCGATTTAGCATCAGCAATTCGTAATCTGTTATTACCATATATTGTTAATTTGAGATTGAAAGCATTTGACATAGGTCATTATTAAATATCTGTTTTAATTGTTCGGTCAAGTGGTAATTTCTGTTTGACAGTTTATTTCTCGAACAGCACACATGAGTTGATGAATGAATACATAATTTGAAATTATTGTTGTGGAAAAATGTTCAATTACAATATTAAAACTGGGACATGAACCAAACATGAGAATCATTTTCATATTCTCGAAGAGAATCGAAATCGAAGGCAAAACCCGGAAAAGGTTCGTTGCTTTTTTGTTTTATATTTTAATGTAGCCTACTTTTCAGCACAGTCCCCAGTTTATAGCTCAGCCGTTTTTATAGCCTTTAACGCTGCAAAAATTGTGTGCTCTCAGCTAATCAAATGAAATGGCCTAGAAAGCACTCAAATATAATTTAATTCCTAATTTTAAAGATAATCTAGCGTATTGCTAATTTTGCGTGGTCTACTCCATGATCCACTGATATGAAGTACATGTCATGCGAATGCGACATATTAATTATTTTCAAATCAGACGAATCAGGTTCATATACATATATTCGTGGGAGCATGGTATTGTTGATGGTATTTCGGTAGACAGATATCATGTGCATTAAAATAAGTAACTGTGTGAAAGGGCAGATGAAACGGTGTTGATAGCCCCTACGCTACCATTTTTCGCCAATAAATATACAATGTAATCCTTATGTATTCATAGGTGCTATAAATAAAATGTATGCCACGGCCAGTGAGTTATATATTTAGTCCTGTAATACACGTTGTAATGGCAAGCCAACATTTATTTTTCATTTTTTTTTTTCTCTTCCAGACTCTCGCAGCGTAAGTCTCTTTGTTAAAGCCACATTAAAGGTCACAGCAGATAGCAACAATAATAAAGCAAAGGAAAATCAGCCGCCCGAGTTCATCGATCAACGTGAATTATGTCGCAGGGCATGAAATACAGTTGGGGCTCCTCCCTCAGAGTGCTTTGGGTAACACAACTGTGGCTGCTGCTGCTGCTGTTTGGTAAGTTTCGGGATCAAGATGCCAATGACATGGCATTTAAATCGACTCGAAGTAGCATGAGCTCATAATACTGCTGTTTACTCTGTATACTCTGTGCACAAGTCGCGCGGTGTCGTTTGGCTGGCGAGGGCAGTTTGTTCAGCTGCCTGCATTTGTCGAACTTCGGATCAGATAAAGTGTTAAATACGGCGGGGCACGCCCCTTTGTGGTTCACAAGTGATTCACAACCTTTGCAGGGCTAGGGTCACGAAATATGTTTTGTTGGCTTACTAATTTCCTCTTTCGAATGCAAAGCTAACGACCTTTTGCTCACACGCACACTCGCGTTCGCGCTCACGCAAATCGCATAAATCTATATTAGCTGCAGTTTGAAAGGCACCGTTCACCGTTACAGGTTGAGAGTCACAGGATAATAAAAGAATTTGCCAACTGTTTTATGGCCCTCGCTTAACAAGGCTGTTAAGTGATTTTAGGCTTAGCTTGACAATTTTTCTTTGGCCTATTTGAAATTTAATTTTGCAGCGAGCTGAATAGCAAATGGTTTTGGGTGAGAAAAAGCGTAGCATACTTTTCGGCGCCTCGACATTTCCTTTGTGCACAGAGTATGGCGCAGTCGTTTCCTTTTTAACGACAAGCTTCTTAATTATTTTTCTTGTTATTTTTATTACTACACAGAGAGCGGCCTGGTCATCAGCGAAGTGCCTCCACATTACTGGGAAACCCCATACTCCCAGCCGTATTTTGATAACTCCTCGCGTCGCGAGGTCACGGCGACCGTGGGGCAGGCGGCGCTGCTGCATTGCCGCGTGCGGAATCTGGGCGACCGGGCGGTAAGTTGAATGATGTTTGGGGTCAACCCAGGGGCACGCAATTAAAATGCGCCCAGAGTCAAAGCCAAACATTATATTTGTATGTATGGCGCACAGACTGTGGGAGAGGGGCCGCGCCTACAGAGGGACAGGGCAAACAAACGACCTGCGGCGAGCGCCTGGCAGATTTGTAGATTACTTTTAAAAGATTACGCCATAAAGTTGGTGGTCTAACCGCCACAGCCCACAGCCCACAGCAAGCTGACTGCATATACCCGTCTCACTCATTACACGTAACCAGCACTCTCTCTATCTCTCTCTCACACACACACTCTCTTTCACTCTCTCTCTGTCTTTGTTCCTCTGTGTTTCTGTCTCGCTTGTTGGTTTGTTCTTCCGTTGTTTCTTGTTCTGGTTCGCGCATTTGTAACACGGCTTCGCTTCCGCTCTCAGCGATTTGTTAGCAAATGCAACAACAGGCGCTTCCTTTCCAGCTAACCTCCTCCAGTCACGCCTCCTGCTGCTACCACATTGGTTTCTACCTCAAAAGCGCTGTGGCTGTGCAATTATGCGGTGTAATAAATTTTGTGCTGTCCGTGTTTTGTCCCGACCCGCTCACCTCCGCCCCATTGCCCCTTCGCTCTTTGACCCCAGCGACAACGCTGTCAGCGAGTGCGTTGTGTGTCGCCCAACTTTTCGCCCAGACAGTTGAATTGAGTAATTAACGCTTCGAACTGCAAGACAAACCAAGTCTGACAGACAATCAGCCAGTCATTCAGCCATTCAGTCATTCAGCCATCCAGCTAGTTAGTCAGCGAGTCACCGAGTCAGCGAGTCAGCTATTCAGCTAGTTGACAACGTGTTCCTAATCCTCGACAAAGACAAACGCATTGTCACGTCTTATATGCAGCTAATTGGAGGCAAAGTCACACAATTGCGTGTCAATCACGGTTACGATCAAAGGCACAAAGCACAAGAAAGTACAGTTTGTGACAAAGATTAAATACAATGGTGAACGCAGAACAGTTAAAGAAGAGTTGGATATAAAAATATGTTTTTAGAGCAAACTCAATTCAAATGCCAATTTAACCGTTCATTTTATATATTTTACCCAACAATTCCTGTCTCATATTTAGTCCAAAAAAAATTCTAAAAAGGGTTTTATGAAACTTTTATGAAATATTCCATAAAAAGCAATTATGACGCACTTAAAAATTCCTTTAGTGAGACGGAATATTTCACATAAATGTTCTATTAAATTTCTTAATTAAGATAAATGTCAATGGGCAGTATTCATGAATGTATTCAAAATGGCTTATGGCTATTCACAATTGTAAGGCAACATTTGCCAACAAGTTTTACCAAGACTTATTTTTCCTTTTGCCTTTGACGTTTATTTTAGTTTTTGGTTAAATTCTGTTTTTGCATTCAGTAAAAGGGGTTAAAACGAATGTACAAAGTTTTTAATTTCATTCGTTTTTTTCCTTTGCAACAATTGCAAAAGTTGAAATCGGTTTAAAGAACTTGAAACTATGGCTTAAATTCAATTAGTTGAGTTCCAGTTAAAACAAATGGGAAACACAGGTCGCAAGATTCGCCATTTGATTTAGTTTGTGGTAATTGGTGAAGTTATGTTATACGAGTTGAGCTCTCCAGCTCACGGAGGGTAGGTAGAGGGACTTTTGAGTTTCTGTAAGACCTTAAAGCTATCAGTCACTCTTTAGTTACTTTGAAAAGAAATCTCCAAGTCGAAATCAAATCATTGCTGCTTAAACATATTTATAGATATTCAAAGTTCTCTCTACACTTTCCGTTAATTAATACAACGGTGTAATACGTACTATGGAGGACTAAATGTGACATAGGTCCACGCTTTCATTAGAGCATTCAACTCTTTAGCTCTCGTTAATTAACGGTTCACTTAATCTCCCCTTTAAATAGTAGTTAAAAATAGCAGAGGCAACCCCACAGGAAGCTTAAGTCCCGGAGTCTGTGGGCAGTTAATTATACGTGTATATATAAGATAACATTATATGAATAATCGGCTTAGCCGAAGCTGGATTCAATTTCCCTTAGCATTTTGAATTGCCTTTGTTTCAATGGTAAATGAGTTTTCATTTTGCGGCGCTTCTTTGATTTCTTTTGTTTCCCTTCTGCGTAGGTGTCGTGGATACGCAAGCGGGACCTGCATATTTTAACCGTGGGCATACTGACCTATACGAACGATCAGCGCTTTCAGTCGCTGCACTCGGAAGGCTCCGACGAGTGGACGCTGCGCATATCTTCGCCCCAGCCACGCGACTCCGGCACCTACGAGTGCCAGGTATCCACAGAGCCGAAAATCAGTCAAGGATTTCGCTTGAATGTTGTGGGTAAGTAGCTACGAGGGTGCGGGTGTGTGTGCGAGAGAGAAAGGTTGAGTGTGAGTGTGAGTGTGTGTGTGTGTGAACCCCTTCGCTTTAAGCATGGGAGCAATTATTTGTATTGTGCGGTTTTTTACAGTGTCGCGCGCTAAAATTCTTGGCAATGCGGAGCTGTTCATCAAGAGCGGCAGCGACATTAATCTCACCTGCCTGGCGATGCAGTCGCCGGTGCCACCGTCGTTTATCTACTGGTATAAAGGCAAGCGGGTCATGAATTATTCGCAGCGCGGGGGCATTAATGTCATCACCGAGCGCTCGACGCGGACCAGCAAGCTGCTGATAGCCAAGGCCACGTCCGCCGATTCCGGCAACTACACGTGCTCGCCAAGTAGCTCAGGTGAGTTGTCTCCGCCAGGCTGCGGTGGTTGTCATTTCCCTACTCCTTTCCCCTCGCCGCCTCTCTCCCCCTCACTCTCCCCTTCTCTCTCTGTTTCTGTCTTTGTCTTGCCTCGCTTTCAACATCTTCATCTTCATCTAGTTTAACAGCAACGTCCTTATCCGCCTGTCTGAGTGTCTGTGTGTCAGCTGCAAGTCTCGTTCTACGCCCGCTGGCAATTAATGTGACGTCGCTTGCCAACGGCATTTCCAGCGCAACCACCTCGTGTCACCTCGCCACCCTCGCTCCCTAGAGATGCGCACGTGTCGCTTTTTATGGCAGGTCACAAACATAAAGATGGGTACGTGCAGAGGTCGTGCTTAGGTTACGTTCCACTCATTTTTTGATATGTGTAGAATTCGTGTTGAGTCGGGCTTAAGTCGTGTTAAACCTCGATGAGTTGTGTGAGTTTTGATTCACGCTTTACCTTCTGCTCAAATTGTTTTGATATTTGAGACAAATTTGCTTGTTCTGTTTCACTCGTGTTGTCTCGTGAGCGTCGTGCTCACACTGAGTAGTAAGAAAAATAGTCCTAGATTGTCTTTAGTTATAATCTTGTTTTATCAGTTTAGGCTTCTTAGTTTATTTTTAGTTAAGTAAAAAGTGTGTACAGTATGCAGACTCAAATTTTTCTCGCAGTTCTTTCTTGCTGTATTAAACATGAACTGATAAAAATAGATTTTTCAGCACATAGACATCGTCTGAAGTGTTACCACCAGACCTCATTCATGCTTCCCTGCCCTCCATCCTTGCCCTTCACTGTCCTTTGGTTAACAGCATCTTTGTGTATTTTACTTTATGTGCTCATCTTATGCTGAACGTATGTACAGACTCCGCCTCCGTGGTGGTGCACGTCATAAACGGCGAACATCCGGCTGCGATGCAGCATGGCAATAGCAGCGCCAGCTCCTTGCGCTCGATGTGGAGCCCAGTGCCTTTACTAGCCATCACAACGACGACAGCTGCGGTAGCTGTCACATGGAACTGGAACTGCAACTGGAACTGGAACTGGAACTGGAGCAGCGGCGGTTGCTTTGTTGCATCAACCGCACTGTTGCCGGCGGCGCTTGCCAAGTGGTGCTGGAGCAGAAGTTGGAGCCTGAGCTGATGGTGTGGCAGCTGTTGCGGCACACTGAATGACAGCAGCCCCGGCCTAGTTGGGGCAGTTGCACTTATCTTCTGTTTAGTGTTAATGATGATGCATTTAATGTGTGTGTATGTGTGTGTTGGCAGCTCGATGCGGTTCATCAACTGAAAAGGTGTGTACATAATGCAAAAGTCCTTTAACGAGTATTATCTTTAAGAAACCAAATACGATATGCCAGTCAAGTTGACTTAAAAAAAGTATTAAGATGCAACATTTTTAAAACGAAAAAGCCGGAAGCTAAGCTCTAAGATTGCATTAATCCATTGCATAATCCAGAAACAAAAGTCTCTTCACTCTTGATTTTAGCAAAAATATAAAACAATTTCCCTTATTACTTTTCTGACGCAGCTTGTTAAAAATTAATACATAAATAATGCTGGAAATACAAGTTTATGTTGCCTAGAAGCCCATTCACTTGAAAAGCAAGAACACAAAATAAACAAAGAAAAGAAGAGAAAAACTTGTTTGCGCGCGCCAAAAAGTATGCAGCAGAAACTTTGCAAATTTGAGTTAAAAGCGTTTCAACCCTCACCTATTGTCCCACTTCTGTACACAAAACTCACCTGTAATTCTTTGTCATAATATATATATATATATATATATATACAAATACATATATAAAGTATAAATTATAACAATACAACTCACAGCAAAGTCCAGCCAAATTACACGCAGTTTAATTTTGATTTCCCTTTTGGATTTAGGCATAATAGCGAAATTAATAATAAAATAACAAATGTAATGAATCGTGCGGCCAGCTCCTGTGTATATAGTATAAATATTTGTTGTTTATTGGCTTGCATCATTCATTATTTGAGTAAAACTATTGCATAATAACACACGCACACAATTAAAAAAAGAAGAAGAAATCGAAAATCCTACTACAAAATGAACAACAATAATAACTCTTTTTTCGTTTTCTTTTTATTTTGTTGGGAAACCAAACGAAAATTTATAAATATTTAAAATCTGTGTATATCTTGTCTGGCTGTCCGCCAGTAAGTTCTATGTAGTCCATCAACGTGTAAAATAATTAAAAAATTGATAATTAATAACTGTAAATTTAGCGCTCGATTTTAAGCGGTCTTGATAAGACTTTTAAGCCATAAGTATAAATGCCCCCAAGTTGACAACTTTCAAATCACAAAAAAAGAAACGAAAAACGAAACAAAAACAAAATTGAAAATATATAAATGATAAATAAATAATGTTTTCTGTTTAAATATAAAAAAAAAAATACAAAACTAAATGAATAATGTTTTCCCATAATAAAAGTATGGTTATGGTTAAAATATAAATAAAATGTTTTCATTTCGAGTGCGGGGCAAAAGAAAATTAAATATGGGAGAGAAGAACGATAAGAGAGAGAGTGAGAGAGGGAGAGGGAGGCAGAGCTCAGCATCTGACGTGTGCGCTGAGCACAAATGTGTTTAAGTGCATCGACCAATCAGAATGCTTTTGTTATTAGCCACAGACCAATTACGAAGTGCACTCGTCATAAGAGTTTATACTCAACCGAGTTTAAGCTGCGCTCTACAGGCGATACACGCTGCCGTTGAAATACCACCTCGACAAATTCCCCACTCAATGGGGCAAGCAGCTTAGGTTCGGTAAGCCGCTCGCAGTGCTGAATGCACAAAGTGAAGTTCGTTTGTGACCCAAGGCGAGGTAAGTTGGCCACATTTGTAGCAGAGCTTTTCCCATTGGATGTGTGCCTGATGCATTGGCCGCACTAATAGCCGAGATTACACAACAGGAGAGGCAGTAGGTAATAGGTAAACTGAGTTAGGGCGAAGCATTGGCTTGGGTTTCAGTGAGCATTAATTTGCGGCCTAATGATCGAGGCTAACGAGCAAAAAACGTTGCGTATCATTTATCCTATTATGTCAATATTTAATTAACAGGCCAAATGTGCTAGTTCGGCACGCCTTTTCAGTTCGATCCTCTTCATTATGTATACGATATGTTGCGCACGTTGTGGGCCCTAAAAAGCCGACAGTTTTTGCGGCTGAAGTGCACCCGAAATGAAAGACTAATTAAGCGGCTTATTTGCGCGTATTAATAGACCAACTTGTGGTCAGCTTGTGTGTAAGCGACTGTGTATGTGGCTGTATGTGGCTGTACGGGGTTGTATGGGACTGAGTGTGCGCGTGAGGGTCAACAGCTACCATAACAATAAAAACAACAGCTACAAACATCGGTGGCCATAGCTCTGACCATTTATTTATATTTCGATTTAAAAATAGCAAACACACAAATGGACTTATAAAACTCTCTGGCAGCTTACGTGCCGGCGCCGCAGGGGAAGTCACAGAAAGAGTAAGGAGACAGAGAGAGAGAGAGAGAGAGAGAAAAAATACAAAACACGGAGCACAACAGGAAAATGAAATCAAAAAATAAAGAAAAAATAGAAAAGGGTACAGAAGTCAAAAAGAAATAAATGGCTTTTCAAGTCTTATTTACTCGAGAGAGCGTGTGTAGGGGCAGGGCGTCGAAGGGTAATACCGAACGGAATCAATGTAAAGGTCACAATTTATTCAATTGCCCTGGCCAAGATATTTTTATAGCGTGTTCATGCGCCAAGGTCCAGACCTAATCCCAAATCACAACGGAATTACAGACTGGTAATGGGTATGTAGCGGACGAGGCGCCGGAATAGCGAGCGGCAGGGTTCAAGAATCCAGCGTATAATGGCCAATTGATAGCCAAAAGGCATTAGCACGCCAGAGCGAAATTCCCTCGGCTAAAAATCCGCAGCCCCCCGCACACCAAACCCTCAGTTCTGCTGACTCAAAGAGAGCAAATTTTTCGCAAACTCACAGAGAGACACAAAATATTAAGTTCAAATGTAGCAGAAATCCAAAATACGTGCCATGCAGTAGTAAACAGCAGCCAGGCGACTCCAGAAGCCCAACCCAAAGCCCCAAAGCTCCGACTCAAACCTTAGCCTTGTTTAGGTGTGGCTTATGAGCGTGTGAGTGTGCGTGTGTGCGCGTGTGAGTATGTGTGTGAGTGTGCGTGAGCTGAAAATCACGTCTTATTCAATGCGTTCCTTTGAAAATTTATTGAGGGATAGGTCAGAATATTCATATATCGATATTTCTCTGCTTTATAGATGTTGTTTTTTGGTTTTCTTTTTTAATATTTCCATTTTTATAAAATTTAATAAAAAATTGCTGCCAGCCATTGAGACGGAGACAAATGATGGCCAGCGCGTTGCCACGACTACGTAATGGCCAAGGTAATCCGAAGAAGCTGAACCTAAAGCTGAAGCTGAGCAGACGGGCCGGGCCCTTCACCCCGCGCTTCCAAACACTTAAAGCTATTAAATATTTTATGATATATTCTCATATATATGTCTGTATATATGTGTGTTATATGATTGGACATTGAGAAAGAGACCGCATGAGGCTTGGGCCAAGTTAATGGCTTAGAATGGAATAAAACGAATAACGTACAACGCAATGGGCATATTTATGAAATTTTTATCATCATTTTTCAGAAAGCCAGCCAAGAATGCAGCAGCAAGATTCGACACATTTCGGGTGCTGTGCCCTGCATCGAGTTCCATAAATACCAACATATTTGCTTGCTTTTGAGCGGCAGCAACAGACCAGCTTGGCAGCAGAGCAACTAACCGCAATATTGGCTACGCAGCATAGAATATGTACAAGCAAATTGTGTAGATATGTATTTCCATACATATATATTTAAATACATATATAGCAGTATTTACCCTGTACTTAGTAAGTGCATAATTGCTAGGAAACTGTATTCAATAAATGTGGAAGCTCAAGTTTCTATATCCTACATTCCTTGAGTTGCTATGGCAAGCTTTAGTTAATGGTCTTGTGAGCTGGGAAAAGCTTTCATATATAATAAAGTATGCAGGTTAAGCTAGTCAACAGAACACTCCAAAAAGTAGAGGGAATATACTACATATATATGTACATAATATAATATAATTTATAGGATTAATATAATGCTAATAAAAAGCAATACAAAATCTGCTAGTTGCATATACCCTACAGCAGTGCAGCTCGTTGACTAGGTATATGCATTTAGAAAAATGAAATAAAATGAAAATTGTTTAAACGCATGGAAAGTGCTTGTGGGATGTGCGCATAATGTTTCTTGAGCTACTTACGGATGAGGGGGAGACAGACGACAGACGGCAGACGGCAGACGACAGACGGCAGAGGACACAGAACTTGGGAGAGCGGAGATGGGACGTGGCGCAGAGAGCAGAGGCCATTGGCGTTTGGTAAAGAGTTGCAGCTTAGAGCATGGCCATAAAAAGGTAGGATATGGATGAGCCTTAGCTAAGACAGCAACCAAACAGAGAAACAGCAACTGGAGGGAGAATACAAAAATCGAAATTGTGCAAGTGCATGGAAATTGCTAATCGGATGTGCAAGAAATGCTCTGAAACGAGTTGACGCCCAGAGAGTAGAGAGAGAGAGAGGGAGAGAAAGATAGAGACAATAGAGACAGCTGAACGGAAAGTCGAAAGGCAAGAGGTGTGGAAGGAGGATTTGGCAGTAGCTAAGACCACAACCAAATGAAAATTGCTTAAGCCAATTGCATGGAAAGTGAGCAACGGATGTGCCAAAAGCCATTGCGACAGTTAACAAGGCTTTAAGACAACTCGCAATACACAAGCCGGCAAAAGTTGAATAAGCCAGATATCAGATTACTTAAGATACCATACGAAACATGCTTCCATGACACCTACTACTCCAATCCGTATGTGTGTGCGTGTGTGTGAGTGTGAGTGTGTGCGTGTGTAAGCAGCTTGTGACAATCAAATTAATCGCTCGGCCCCTCTGACAAATACTCGAAGTGAAAGTATTTTCTCTCTGATTTTTGTGCGTAATTTTATTATATTATCGATAAAAAGTTGCAAATGAATTGGAACTTGGTTAAGAAGTCTTTGAGATATTCTGATTTGCCGGCACGCTCAATTATAATTTCGATAAGTTGAGTTAAGCAAGTTTGAGAATATTCTGATTGGGTTGATAAAAGCATCTTGCAATTGGTTTTGAGAGCTGTATTCCATCACTAACCCCATACTAACTATGTGTTGTATGTTTAGTTATAGTACTTGATATAGAATCGACGGTTTAGATCAATTTATTGAGATTTATATTGATTGATGGTTCCATCGATTTTTTTTAACAACTTTTTTCTATAATAGTTTGGTAAAGTGTTTCTTTTGTTTTTGTTAAAGAATAGATTGCATTTCGGAATTGAGTAAATAAACCGAATGGATTGACTGAGACATTTTGAGTTTTATTGCAGTTCTAGAAGTGCTTCTCTGGAATTTTTGAATTGCATCAAAATCGCAGTCTTTCCATTCGCTGCTTGCTCGTTATTTCTTAATTCAGTTGAGGGACGCACCTCAAGTTAAACTTAAGTGGGCGTAGTGGCTGGCCATCTTCAAAATTAATGAAAATTAAATTACATACTTTAGTTGGATTAACTTTAGTCTTTAATGCGCACAAATAAGGCCAATTAGAAGTTTATTGCATTCCAAACCGATGGTGAGTGAAGCACAATAAGCGAAATAATAAGATAAGAGCTGCAAACCAAAAACAAAGCAAGCTGCAAGCAAAATGAAATAAGTTAATAAAATTAGAGCACGCACTGAAAATACCCTGTAATTTGAGAATAAAAGAGTATACATATGGGAAGATGAGTAAAGATGAATGTAGCATATGGTAAATGTGGTAGTTCGAATGCCAAATAAAACTTTAATAAATACTAAGCTCTTTGATTATATTATATTATAGTTAGTTAGCTCAAAGTATATAAACTTGAGTTCCATAAAAAGGATGTCTGTTTAACATTAATATTTACTTCTATATACTTCATGTATTTATTTAACATATCAATCAGCTCCTTTTGCTTTCTACTCCCGATTACAGGGTATAATAAAGCCTTGAATCTTGCCCAAGTTCTTAGCGGCGGCAGCTGCAGGCACCGCACGACGCCTTAGCCCCAAACCTTTTTAAGCTGCGTAGTTTGAAAGCCGCAACAATAGCAGCAGAGGCAGAGCAGCAGCAGCATCAGCAGCGGCAGCAGCTGTCTTGGCGACTAGATGGGGGCAGGCCCAACTGCTCCCCTAACAAGTGTTTGCTATTGTGTGGGGCGAGTGGGGAGACTGTGGAGACTTTGCGACTTGTCGAATTGTGCGCAGCGATAAGGAGCCAAAGTGCCAATACACCTGGCAGCAGCAGATGTGGCTGAGGACTGAGGACTGCGGACTGCCGGGGGCGTGGCCAGGTGTAGCGGGCGGGCCAACAGCATTTGGCATGTTTTGGTCGGTGCTTTGCTTTTGGCCATTTTGCAGACTGCATAGAAAATGGGCAATGACTTGGCCCTATAGCTCATTTGTAAGCGGGCGTTCATGTGTGTGAGAGAAACAGAGAATGTGTGTGAGTGTGTGTGTGGGTGCGTGTGTGCGTGTGATTGTGTCCATGGGACACGTTTTTATGACTTAATGCTAACAAACGCGCCCACGTGCCAAAATAATCGTCTGCCTTTTCTGTCGACTTGGCTCATTGTGCAGCTGTTAGCCCTATCCATGCCGCGCTCCGCCGGCCCGGTCCTTTGGCTCGCAAGCCCCTTAGACCGTGACTAACCCATGGTTCTGGCCTAGCCAGCTTTGGCATTTTGTTGCCAATACGTTTTAACCATGTTTGTACAAAACGCAAACGGATTTGCCAATGTTTATGCCAGGGATTATTGCGGTGTGCGTAAATGCGTCTATAGAAGCTATGGATGTGCGTGCGTGCGTGTGAGTGAGTGGATGAGTGTGAACGTATGTGTATGTGTGAGTGTGGCCAATGGAATGGCCAGCACATTTAGCCGCGCTCGTGTCCAGGTTGCTACGAACGGGTAAATGTTTCAAACCGTATTAAAATTTATGGGCCTACACGAAAAAACAAGAAGCAGACGCTAAATCAGCTTTTGGCCGATTTAAAATGTCAGATTTCCGCTGTAGCTTTGCACTCGAAAAACTGCCAATTAGCGTAGGAAAAACTGAAACGGGCAGAAATGTCTCCGACGTTTAATACGATGTACGCGCTGAAAGACTAGAAAAAAAAAACAAAAAAAAAAAAACGGAACAGAACTAAGCTGACATGCAACATTGCAACAAATTGCAACCGGCTGCGATGACGAATGGGTGGGGCAGAGCAGCTGCTCGGCAGGGCTGAGAGGGGGCACGGAAAGTGGAGCATCGACGACAGCTAGCTGCAGTCTAAGAGGTGGTAGGCGTGGCTTGAGGTAAGCTGTCACCGGAAGGCCTGACAGCTGCTCGGCAGTCGTTGTGCGATTGAATTATCAAGCGGCTTAAACCAATCAGATTTGCCAAACTACTTACGCAAGCGTTGCATATAATAATATATAGTATACACACACTATATGTATATTCGCATTGAAATACATGAAAATATTTATATTTCCAGCGGGACATAAATATATAATCCGTTTGTGAATTTTTAATTGATTCTACGTGACATGGCAATTATGTTTGCTGCATTTGGCATGAACAACTTTCTGGGTATTTGTAATTAACACGTTTCAGCAAAATGATAATCTTTATTATTCATTCATCATATTTGCATTTGTTATATTTAAATTAAATTAATTTATTGCGCAGATAAGAGCGAAATCATTATGGACCGCTGGCAGCTGGGGCTGGTTAAGCGGCTTACTAGTAACTGGGGGCGAAATTAGTAAAACATTTTGTTCGATTGTTCACATTAATAAAGTTTGCGTTCTATTTGCTAATTCGATTATTTATGGACAGTATTGCATTGAAAACTAAGATTTATAATTATTTTGTGCAATTAATGAATTAATCTGTGCGAATAACATTGGAAATGGAAAGTGGAATCAAAATGGTATTTGGCCGACCTCGGTGAAAAACCTTGTTCCCTTCCAAAGATAATATATATGTATAAATTGATATATATGTATATATAGGTCTTATATACTTACATACATTTTATACACAATCCATTTATTTGGCTTTGTTTCATTCCATCCAAGACGTCTCCCCCCATAAGATTTTAATTTGGGCAAATAATTTTTTCAATTTTCTTTTTGTACTTCTTCGCTTCAGTTTGAGCTCGAACTATGCTTTGGTGCTCAAAAGGAGCTTATATTAGCTATCCCTTGACTCATTTGCATATTTCTTTCTGAACTTCTTTGCCTATATTAAAATGAGATTTTTTCTCTCCCCAGAAATCTCCTCGACTGTGGGCGTAACCTAACCTAATTTTCTTGCATGGCAGAGGGTTGTCAATATATTTTGATATGCTGCTGTTCCTGCCCTGCTGCTGCTGTTGCTGTTGCTATAGCTGCTGTTGCTCCGGCTGTGTCTTTGGTAAATTCAGAAAATATTTCCATGGTTAGTGGGTTAACTGCCAGACGGAATCGCTCTATTCTGGCCCACGACATGTTGGTTGGAGGCTGGCCCCAGTGAAATACATAGATTGCAGCGGGCAAGTATGCGGTGGGCCGTTCGCTGGCGGCTGGTGGGTTGTGGCCAACTGCCTTAATGTCTGACTGACTGGCCCAAATGACTTGGCAAATGGGCTGGCGTATGCTCATTTGTATTGGCTACAAATACAATTTGATGGTTCTGTGCTGCAGGCGTCGGGATATTTATACACACATGTTCGCTTGCAAGCAGAAAACAGTTAAGCACAATTCATGCTGGCTGATGAGGATGGCGGCGCACGGGCTGGCTGCGAGTTTCGGTGCGGACTGTCTCTGGTACACCTAGGCGTATGCGTTATAATAATATGTATACGTATGCACAGAAGGACGGACCGAGTGCCGGACTGGAGGGCTGCTTCCGGCCCGGCTGGGCGGACTGGGCGGACAGGGCGGCTGGGCGGTGTGGCTGAGATAAAAAGTTGAAAATAAATTTTTATTGTTATGGGGCACACACGTTCTTCTTCTTCTTCTGCTTGTTGTCCTTGTATCTGTTTGCGTGTTTGCGACACTCATTTTCTGCAGATGTCCTTTATGTCTGTGTGTGAGTGTGTGTGTGTGTGTGTGTGTGTGTCTCAGAGTGTATGCAAGTGTGTGCGCGTGTGTCTGCTGTATGTGCAATGGAATCCAATGAGAGCATGTGTACTTAACATAAATCGCTCACTCATTGAAAGCAGTTGCATAAAAACGAACACTGAATGCGCCATTGCTATGGATCTGGCAGCCCTGGCAGCCCTGGCAACCCTGTAAGCAGGAACCCCTCTCATACATACATATATAAATTCAGACACACACTCGGTCACATCCACACATTTAACTAGCTAGAAAGTGCTGCATTTACAAACATTTATCGATTTCTACCCGAAAAATTATCTATGCAGATTTCCGCACATGCGAAGCGCAGCCATCCAACTTTCCGTTCATCAGTAAATGCCAACCCAGCCCCGGCCCCAACCCCAGCCCCCGTCTCAGTCCCAGTCCCATCCCAGTTGCGCCCACGGACCCACGTGTGCAGAAAGTTTTGCCAACAGTTTTAATTTCCCATAATTACACAATTACAAAGCGTAAAGTTTTCCAGCACACGCCACGCCTCCAGCCCCCTATGGGCACGCCTCGTACAATGCCAACTGCGCGTCATGGAAATGAGCAGTCGACACAGGAAAAAAACGTGGAAAACAAAAAAACACACACAGTATGCGGAAAGCGAAGAAAATTAGTTTTACAGCCAAACGAATCGCGGAATGCCCTGAAAATGGAAAATGGAAAAACTTATTGAGGAATAATAAGGAAATGATATAATAAATTGAATAAACTGCAGAAATGCATATATATGTTTTTTATTCATTTTTAAATTGTTTAATCAGACGTAAATAAAGTGATATAAAATATGTGCATAAATATAAAGACATCGCTGAAATGATTGAATTTCTTTGGCAGATTGCGAACACGAGACGAAAGCAAATTGTACATAATATTTGCCAGTGATATAAAGTTCAAGCTTGTATCTATATGTATAGCAGTTAAAGTCTTGCATAACATAAATTTAACTTTGAGTGAAACATAGATATATATATCTATGTATATACATTAATCAATAGCTAGCCTATGCTAGCCGACTATCCCTAAATGCTGATCTACACATATATTTTTTGTATAATTAGTGCATAATTATCATCAATCACATTGCCGTCAAAGTCTAATTGTGACACTTAACGCTCATTTATGACTTTATTTTAGACTAATTATTTTCTCTGCTCAGATGTTCGAGTTCTCATAAAGATACATTCGTATCTCAAATAAAACTCAGTTGATTAATTTTTCAATAGGGCAACAGTTCTCAAATTGAAAAAGTCTCGCTGGGATTCTATCAAATCTAATATCCTAAATGTGACATATTCGATGTAAATACGTTTGTATTATTCATAGACCTGCCACTTTCGGAGCCTGCCACACATGTCCACATAATGCGCTTTCATAAATTCATTGATTTTTGGCCACACGCCCATTTTCTCATTATATTCCAATTACTAAGTTTTTACGAAGCAATTCACTCGCACACACACACAGTGTAGGAAAGGTGTTTCCCAAAAACCGACTCGGTCTAAGCGAGCCGGGCCACTCGTGATTAATGCGTGTCCAAAGTGTAGTTAAGCATATCGATTTAGTTATATATTGCACTATTATGAATTGTGTGGATTATGATGAACCGAAAGTAGTTTCCAAGTGCTGTACAAATATCGTGCCAAAGCGCAATGTGTTGGCCACAAAACAAGGGTAAAAGCCTGGGGAACCGTCAAGCGAGCAATGAACAACTTTTTGGCCACACATCGAGCGCACACACACACGCACGCACACTCGCACACAGATAGCTGGCTCACATATAGGCAAAAGTATTTATTGAAAACTGTAACCGTTTGCAGCAAGCACTTACCCTTCAATACCCCCAGCCCTGGCCCGGGCCTGTTCCCTGCCCGGCACCTGTGATATAACCCAGCCAGTCCGGAGCTCGCAGAATTGCGATTTTTGTTTGCTGCACAACAACATTGAGAGCAGCAACAACAACAACAACAACAACAACAACGGTTCACACTTTGGCTGTGTGTCGGTTATCGCTGCATTGCGCCGGAAGGGGTTTTTGGGGTAGGGGCTAGCAGGGGTTTTGGTCGGGTACCTTCAAATGACATCCTGACAGTGTGCAGCCGCCGTCAGCGTCAATGCCGGCAGCGACGTCAGCGCCGGCTTTTGTGTAGGATTTTTAAATCAATTGCAAATGCAATGTGATTCTCTCTTAAATCAGCGCCTGTCCAGCCTGTCAATGGGCCATAATCCATGGCGCACTATTTAATTTTCAATTGTAAGCCGCGCAATTTATGACAGTCGCCGTCCCGCAGCGCCTCCCTTTTATGATAAGCGCCTTGCATAGTTCTTAAAAGACAATCAAAATTTTAGCCAGCGGCTTACAAGTTTTTGGGTTGCGCTTGCATAATTTATATCCTGCCAATAAAAGCCGTGCGTTGTCTGTCCCCCGTCCATGTGCCCCTCTCTCCCTCTGCTCGTTTCCGTCCGACCGTCCGTTCGTATTGGCCATCAATTTCTCTGGGCTAAAAAGCGGTCCAAATGCTTGGCCACGTTAATTATGCACGGGGTTAGCCTGAGCAGCAGAGCACCAGCCAGGGCCAAACTAGGCCACATGGTTATAGCTGAAGGGGTCGCGCCTCCGCCTCCATCTCCGCCTTCAACTGTGCAGCTGGACCGCGTGGCTGGCGCAGAAGGAGGCCTCGGCTGGGTAACTGGGCGACTCCATGGGTTATGTATGTGCGGCGTGCAGCGAACTTTTAATCCGCTTTAACTAAAAACATTTAAATTTGCCAAGCGCTGGGGCGGGCGGCAGAGTTTACGGTTTTCACAAACCCGACTGCTAACCAGCCACCCGCCAAAAAAAAAAAAAAAAAAAAAAGAAGCACACATACATATATAAAAAAAGAGAACCTTAAATAAAAAAAGTTTTCGCCACATACTAATACCAAAAACATAATCAGGCATTTGTGCTAAGTCAAAGGGTTTGGTCATTGGGAAATAAAATGAAAAAAGACGGACTATAAAATAAAATCCAAAATTAATAATAATTTAATATACATTTTTTTTAATTATCTAAAAAAGTTTGTTATCGGTAAAGTTTTGATATCACAAAATAAAAATGTTAAAAAAATAGTTTTAAATAAATTTATATGTATACTACATATTTTTTATAATTTATAAACAATTTTTGTTTATTATTATTGTTTATAAATCATTAAAAAATAAAATAATTAAATATATAACAAATATTCCTTACCAATAAATCACGATACAATGAATGAAATACTAAATGAGCATCAAACGGTGATTCTGCTTTAAAACTTTAATACTTTACAACTTTTTTAACATATCCCTTTAAATTGATTTTTAAACACTTTCTGCTTACGAGCTTTTACGTTAAATATTTGTATATAATAGTTTATAACACTGACAGAAACAGAGATGTGAAATACATTTACATATAAGACATTTGCATGTAAAGAATAAAAATAAAATTAAATCAAACTTAATTTTTTTTTTTTGTTAAAGATTTATTTTCGGACCTTACATTTTATAACAGACTCTTAAATATTATAAACAATTATAAATATATTATAATTATTATTATATAAATGTATTATTATAATTAATATACTAAGTTGATAACAATAATATTTATTTGTTATTACCAATTCTTTTATATAATAAATATTTTTTTTTAAGAGTATTACTTTCTTCTTCATAACTGGATCAAACGAAATTTTCATATGTTTTTTATTAGAAGTGAGTGTTTTTTTTTTGCTGTGTGCAGATTTTATTTCAATTTTTTTGCTGGTTGTTGTGGGCTGTTCGAGTGTTGAATTTGCTTTTTTGCAAAGTGGTTTTTATTTAATTTTTTTTTTTATATATATATATTTTTTTTTTTTTTGCTAATGGAAGCCGCAGGGCGTTGCAGCCACAAGCTGCTGTGGAATTCTGTGTGCTAATCACAACTAGTAGCTAAGCAGCTTATAAAACTTACGCTTTTTGTTGTAATTTCTGTGCAGAAATTTGTCAGCGAACGGACCGAAAGTTTTGCACTCGGTAAACAGGCTGCAATACCATTTAAGGACCTTCTTGAAAGTTGTTATCAAAAGTGGACTGGCGTTGCGGACATTGCGTGGGTCGTGCTCGAGTGTATATATATCTTTTTGTGAAGTTCCTTAACAGCACATATTTAACAATAAACAATTTTTCCTGACAAACAACGACAATAACAACAATAAGCGAGAAAACAGGACACGAGGCACGGACAACGATCCGCTGGGGAAACCGCAAAACAGCAGCCCGAGCCGCAACCATAACTTAAATTTTGACAAATGTATCTGACACTTACAATTAGTATAAATTGACTGGCATGTTGAGTGCCACACACGCTCACCAACACTACCAAAGGCGGCACACGCTCACACGCTCACACGCTCACACGCACACACATACACAGAGACTCACACTTACACTCCATAGGCCTGCCATGTTGGAAACCAGACAATAGAGCAACGAGTGCGCCAGACCACAACAGCAGCTACAACAACAACAACAACAACAACAACGACGAAAACAACAACGACAAAGGCAACGACAACCACAACAATAATATCACGATATCTGCTATTGTCAGCTCACAAAATGCCGATTTGCATTACACTCGAGGGCTGCTTAAAGCGTTTAACATATTGCAAGAAATTGCGGCAGGCGGGATGTAGGTTCTTATAACATAATAGAGATTGTGTGCTACGATTAGCTCATAAGCTGTAGGCTGGCAGCGCCATAGATATATCTCTCGTATATGAGCGAAACTTGGGAAATGGGATAATTTACCAAATGTTTTATATATGACATGCCATAGGCTTGAGGTAATGTGGGACTCAAGGCTCTTTAGTTAATGTTTTACTCCGTCTCCATGCATGTTAATTTGATATAGATTTTCAGATATATAATGTTCCATTCGAACATACATAGTTTTATGTTACATATATATATTTTGTATATCTCATATACAACAATTGTTGGATCGACCCGCGCACATACGCCATTTACTAGAGCTGCTAAGATTTATATGTACTTATGCATGTATATAAAGAAAGTACATATATACGCATATACCGTATAGCATATACAAATATATCATCGAAGTTTAAACTGCTGCAAAAGCTAAGGGCAATTGCTTTTGACAGTTATGTATAAATTTATGAGACTTAATGGAGGAACTGGAACAAGAAACACTGGGGGGCTACTTTTAACCTAGCTATAAGTTTTGCGAAGAAGCCCAGGGGCGTGGGCGTTGGGCGTTGGTGTGGGCGTGTGAGCGGGAGGAGGGTTAGGTTTTAACCTTAATTGATTGACTGACTGCCCTCAAACCAAAGAAATTCGATTCAGCTCCAGCCCAGCTCCAAATAGAAACAGTTCTACCTATTCACAGCGTAAGTATGTAAGGTATCAAAAATTACTTACAATTCAAAACAAACTTTTGCGTCGAGCAACCTAAATTTGTAAGTCAACAATGGATGGGTTGGGCTGGGGCTTAAGCGTTAGCCGAAATCCGAAAATGTCGCAGAGCCAAAAGTAAAACCAACTTCAAGATGCGACCTGGAGAAGGAGAAGGAGGAGGAGGAGGTGTAGGAGGAGGAGGAGCCGAAGCAACTGCCTGCTGCAAAGTGAAGAAAAATTGTAGAAAACTTTTGCTGATTTCGCCCAGTGCGCTTCATTTATTTCAACGATTTGTTGCCAGGGCAGGATGGCTGCAGGAGCTGCAGCAGGTTGAGACGAAACAGAACCAGCGCCAGGACCAGAATCAAGACCAAGACCAAGCCCAAGACCAAGACCAGAACCAGCTTTCGAAACGACAACAGCAGCAGGCCCAAGCTCCTGCTCATCCTTTCGCTGTGTGTGTGTGGGGCCCAGTCATTGTCCAAAGAGCAGCTGTTTTAGTTCTTGATGGGACTGTCTCGTAAGCCAAGTCCCACCTCAAGGAACCCCCCTCCCAGCTGACTTTATCGCTTCAGTAAGTTGGCCTCCTGCTGCCGTTTTATAATATTATAACGTGCGTTGTTTGTGCTTGAACAATTTTTCGGCGTTACCTTTTCTTATTGGAAAATTGCAAGTTTTTGCCTGTGTTAGTGTGTGTGTTTGTGCTTGTGTTTGGCTGTGTGTTTGGCAGTGTGTGCACAACAGCAACTAACAGCAGCGGCAACAACAACAGCAATAACTAAAGATATGCACACTAGGTGGCGCTAGCAAAAACTTTCTGACAGCCAGAGTTTAGTTGACGCAGAGAGGTATTTACCTAACAGATTCATGCTTGTGTTATATAACTAGGCAAACACACACACACACACACACACCGTGTGTTTCATATACTAATTGAATTAAAGTGATTTTTCTATTAGACACGTATATAGATGGATATATATATGTATGTTTATCTGTAATTGTTTTTGGTCTTTGGTATTTGCTGCCTGCCCTTTGGGTAATTAAAAAATACAAATCAAAAAGGTCAGCACGAATATTTCTAAGCACAATGGAAAAAGCGTGGAACAAAGTTTTCGCTTATCTTTAAGTGCTTGCCAATGACACTCAACTTTTATTTTCATGGCTTCAATTGTAATTTGTAAGCGTTATCTCACTTTCCAGCCCTCTCTGCTGGCTCTCGTTTTATTTGCAGGAATTTTTTAATTTGGTTTATTCTTATGACCTATGCAAGCGGGTCGAGGGTATGCAAGTCTCTTCAAACTGATTTTCAATATAATGGGAATGTGAATATAGAAAAACTCTTTATATATTTCTTTGTATAAATTCTTAAAGCTAAGGTTGAGTATACTTGTAGAGCTTGTAGATTTACCGAAAGTATCGAGATGTATTAGTATAATACTGCATGTAAATACTTTCTGTTCAATAACAGGATATCTCTTAGCCTTGACCTTCAAATTTAACATTTTTTTCCCTGCTCAAACTTCTCCGTTCACATTGACAATGCGTGCCCGTAACAAAAAGTAATGAGAGCCATTGAAAAGGTTCTACGCCGGACCCGGCGAACTAGTTTCAATGTAACTGACTTGCAAATGAGTCAACTTAATTGTGTCGACAATTTATATTTATTCCGGAGCAAAGTGAACCATTATGCAGCGTTAAGTCCAGAATTAACCAGCTATTAAGCTGGACATCAGCAATTGTTTCAACATGCTGTAATTTTAGCTCTGCGCTGTGCGAATGCAAAAATCTCATTAGCCCGAACAAGAAATGATATCCGCTGGCATTGCTGGCGTCATTTAACTGCCAGCATATGGCATTTATACAATTCGAAATTACAATTCTCTATTTGAATTATTGAAAAAGGTGAAGGATAGGCGATGCAAAACTACAATAAAAGGCCATTAGAGCAGTGTCAGTTATTTTAAAGGCTATAATTACAAATTGATTATTGAATATTTACGGCAAGTAGAAAATGCTGTCGCTTTGCATGGGAATAGTTTAACCAACAGCGTAGTGCGGCATGCGAGGCGAGGTTAGATTGCATTTTTAATATGCCTGAATAGTTCAGATATTAAAATTTAAATTAAACAGTTTATTTAAAATGCAGGATTTACAATCGGCTGGCCTTGCCCTGCCATATTATTTGGCAAGATATATTTATAAAGTTTATAGTGCAGTTTATTTACATTATAAATACTGTCATTCTTCATTCATTAGGAATAAATTCTTTAAGTTACATTCGTTTACAGTTTGATTTATTTAATTCATTCATTTATTACGGATATTAAATGCAAATTGAAGTTATTTTTCCTGCACCGCAAATGAATTTTAACTATTAAAATATCTAAATGCGAGTTTCACTTGCTCAGCTTGATAAGCCTTATATATTCAAAGGCTTTGCTTTACTTTTTCGTAGCATACTTTTTGGGGCAAGGGCAAAATTCCATGTAGCTCTCAATTTATTCAATTAAATGCTTGGAAAAGCATGCAAACATGTGAATTTCGTATTTTTAAGATTGAAATATTTAAAATTTTAATTCGAAGGAAATTCGTACATTTGATCCACGTTTATTCCAAGAGGCCCATTCGCTTGGATCTGAGCTGTATTTCATTTCCCTGGCTTGGGCAACCAAATCAATTTCATATTTCATATTTTATTTGAATATCTAAGCACCAACGCAACGGGCGAACTAATTAACTTTTGGGCCACTTTCCCCCACGGCCATCGAGGTGTTTTACATAATTTGTCCAACTTTCCCACTGTGAATAATTTAACAAACATTTCAAGTGTGCAGCCAACTCTTTTGATTAGTTTCGCCAAAGTGGGTTATGTAAAAAATCTTGTACGGGCTGTTGCTGTGCGCGGTGCGTTCGCTAAACCGATTAGTGGAACGAGTTCGCTTTAAACTACATTTGTTCTACTGTTCCGTGCCTGGCTTTTGCCATGCAAATGCGAGTGCTGATTCAGATTTGAAATTCTTTTGCTTTGCTCTCTGTTTTAGGCAGCTGCATTTTATGCTACGAATTTTAAAGTATCTTCAAATGTTGCCTTCGTTTTAGCCGTTGTTCCTGTTGTTGTTATTGTTGACGTTGCGCTTTTCTTTCCCTTTGTGTGAGTGAGTGTGTGCTAGTGTGTGTGTGTGTGTGTGTGCTGCAAACATTTGCAAAAAGCAACACACGTTGCAAAACTGCACAATGGAGCACTACATAGCTCCTCATTGCTTCTCATTCGTCCGGCTTCACGTCGTGTCGCCTGCCAACGCCTCCAGTTGCCCTTCGCCTTCGTCGCCCCGTTCGCTCTGTTCGGCCGGCTCCGCTCCGCGCAACTCCTTGCAGTTTAACAAAAAGCATTAACACAATGCAGGCGCAGCATGACGAGGGCCACGTTTCGTAGCTCAGGACATGCAGCTGTATCAGGAGCTGTAACTGGAGTCGGAGCATTCGCGGGTCGTGTTATGTACCGACATTGTCGTACATAGTGTGGGCCAAGCGAGCAACAATGGGGCGTGGTGGGCGCGGTAGGTGTGGTGGGAGGGGGCAGCTGGCTCCCTGCAGCTGTTGCCGGCGGGCATTGCGTGGGACTTCCGCTGAAATGTAACCACAGCAGAGCCAGCGGCAGCAACAGCAGCAGTAGCAGCAGCGACAGCGACAGCGACAAAGCGGCACACAGAGAGTCAGATAAAGCTAGAGTGAGCGAGAGCAGCAGAGAGGAAAGAGAGAGAGAGAGAGGCAGGCAGAGAAAGAGATAGTAGAAGCGGCACCCCGTGGTTATGCATTGGCCAGGACAGACGAATTTGCAAGCTAGCCCAGGGCTGGGGCTTTGCGTCATGGGTGTAAGTCAGCTGCCCAGCCAGGAGAAGGGGTGTGGGGTGCAAGCGGTGGGCAGTGGGGAATGGGGAGCCTAGGCCAGGCAGTGGGGGGCAAAGTTGCAAAAGGGTAATTGCTAAGCAATTACCTTCTTGCTAAGATTAATGGTCATGGCAACAACTTGAAAATGTTGCCGCAATGCTAACAATGAGCCACACACACACACACTCACACTCACTCACATACACACACACGCTCGTGGCGCGGCAGCTGTGCGTGTGTGTTGGGGCGTGTTGCATTAATTAGATAATTGTGGGCGCGGTCGTATTTCATGCATATTTGTGCGGAAAAAATGCTTGAATTATATGCAAATTAATGTGCATTTTATTGTGAGGCAATATTCAGCTGAGGTTCAACTGCGTGGATTGTATTTTGTAATTCGCACCGGATATATTTTTCAGGCTGCAATCGGTAGCTGCTGTTGCTGCTGCTGCTGCTGCTGCTCGGCCCAGCCCCAACCATACCTTGGGTCACCCGCTGCGCTTTACATAAATTATATTTCCGGCGGAAAAATTAACATTTTTATGAATTTCCTTTCAGCGGCGCGCATTGTGGTGTCAGCGGTTCGAAGAAGCAGCAGAAGGGCGGCCGAGGCATGTGGTGTGTGGCCTGACAGTCAGTGGCACAGTCAGCATTGCATTTGCGGAACGCACACTGGCGCCAAGGCGAAGCCTCACAAAAAAAAAAAAAAAAAAAAAAGAGAAGAAGCAAAAAGCCGGGCAATAGCTTCGATGCGACTCGAGGCGAGGCGCGAGCTCCCCAGTGTGCGTTTTTGGCTGAGCGGCGGACTGCGGAGCTGCGTACTGAAAATGAAATGTTGTTATTGAAATTGGCAAAGTTTTATGTGCGCTCGTAGTTTTTTCTTTTCTATTTTTTCAGATTTTTGTATTTTTTGTACGTAGAAACTGTGGCCATGACTTGCTGCTCAAATCATACAGCGGAGCGTCCAATGCCGTAGTAGCAGCCGCAGCCATTTTAGCCCCATTTTAGCCACAAAGTCGGCCTGCCTATTTATGCGTTTTGAGCTTTTGGCGTTTTTGCTACCGGGGGTTCTCTTTCACTTTTTGCGCCTTTTTTTCAAAATGATATCCGCACATTTGCGCCAATGTGCCGACGCTGACAGCGCAGTCGACGCCGATGTTGGTGCAAAATGGCACAATACGCCAACAGCAGCAGCAACAGCAGCAACAACAGCAACAGCAACAGCTACAACAAAAAACAATAGCAACAGCTAAAGAATAAAGTGCCAGGAAACACATTTAATATCTACGCATAAAAATAAAAGTCTGGCAGCACCGGCAATGGAAGTGACCAAACATAGCAGCGACTGCGACAGCGACAGCGCAGCGACAGCTACAGCGGCCTGACCAGAGCATAAGCTGGACAGAGATGGGGAGCGAGCGAGCGAGCGACAGCAGGAGCAGGAGCAGGCGCTGGAGCAGGAGCGGAACGTCGTCGACGACGTCGGTTGAAGGTCTTGTTTATTACGCTCGCATAGCCAAATGCATAAATTTACGGACCGATGCGTGCAAACTGTGCAAAACTTAAAAAAAGACGAGAAATAAAAAAACTGAAACGAAAGAAATGAAAAAAATTATGGCAACCCCGAAGCTGCAAATGAAAAAAGCGACTGAGTATAACGGCAACGAGAACAAGCATAAGAGTAACTACAAACAACAACAACAACAGCAACAGCAACGGCAACGGCGGCAGCGGCAGTGGCAGTGGCAGCGGCAGAAGCAGCGACGACTAGCGTAATGGCAACAGCCACTTGCAAGCTATATGCACTGCAAGAAAAGGCAACAACAACAACAACGACAGCGGAAAGCTGGGCGCCTGCTGCGAGCCAGCGAATGCCCTAACAAACAAATGCATGCATATAAATAAATAATACAAAATGTTGCTCGAATATGCATATAAATTAGAGTTCGCAAGCAGTAAACTGCTTGAAGGAACTGCCTCAATTAAAAAGCATGATAAAGTGCGTGGCAGGCTCAAGCTTAACCAAATGAAAACAAAGTTTTATATGAATTTAAACAATGTTTAATTATTATAGATGTACACAAATATTGATGTATATATACATATATATGTATATTCATATTTACTTTTATTTATTCAAATAAATATTGTGCACTTATGGCATCAGACAGCTAATATGCCCCCATAAGACTCATAAAACCCGCAATCAGTACATTTTTAATAAAGAATAAGTAAGTTTGCAGATGACACTTGGAGCGGAAGTGTAAAGCAAATCAGAGCGATAATTAAATGGAAAACGGGCAAGCAAACGTTCGATTCTCTCAACGAAAAAAGTTCAAGAGAGCAAAAAGAAAGAAATAACAAGTATTCGCAACATTTACTCTTCACACAAAGCGCATCTACTACAGCACGGCAAAGCAAATAAATAAGCAAACTGAAAAATGTCAGCTGTGCTTCGATAAATAAACAAGGCAATGTTACGTATCATTTTTGCGCAGTGCAGTTTGTCTGCACGCACACACACACACTCACACACGCACACATGGAAAGAAATTATGTAGACACCGAAAAGATAAAATAGTCAAAAGGGAAAAGAAAGAAGAGGACGATCGAGGAAATGCAACAGAGATGAGAATTTATGTTTATGTAGCTATTTTTAGCAGGCGCACCCTTTTAAATATGCACACTCCCATACACAGATATAAATATATATTTATACATACATATATATTTCAGTGTATGTGTGTGTGATGAATGTCCATAAGGCTAGGGGAGACTAGCGCCGGGTCTAATGAAAATTACTTAGGTGCATATTTATGAGCCGGCCGAAGTCAGCGAAAGCTGTTAATGTGCTTAGTGCTTTCGGCCGTCAGGCTGTCGCAATAACTGGCTAATGGGCTGTCATTTGTAGCTCCTATTTTATCAGGGCTGGAGGGGCAGGGACAGACTAGTCGCAAGCTGTGGCTCATTATGTGTTTCCAAAGCTCAGCTCATTATGCGCCAACATGAGCTTTTGGCGGAAAGCTGCAAGGTGAGAAGCTCCGCAACAAAGGCATAGCTTGCCTTGGTAAAGCTTTAAAAAAAGCTTGCATTAGCTTTTTATAGCGCACATTTATGGCACTTGGGCAATTTTTCAAATAATTTCTCTGGCAATTTCCCGCCACACTCACACACATACACCAGAATGTAACCGAAAAGTTGAAGCACATTTAGAGGTTTCTTCGGTTTTGCTTGCGCTGCGGCTGTTTCTGCTTCTGCTTCTGGCGTTCGGCATTTGGCGTTTGGCTGGAAAATACATATTTAATAATTCAAAGTTGACTGCTATAAAATCTCAGCGGGTGGTTCATATTTCAGAGCGGTAATTTCATATTGTTCGGCTGGGTGGACCAGGTGGGGCAGCAGCCTCTCAGCGCCCGAACGCTGGCCTTTTTCATCTTTATGCGTCCTCTTAATGTTGTGGTTTACTTAGCGCCCTATTTCCTGCTCTCTGCTTAAGGTTATTGAGTTGTGCGCTTCCTGGGGGAAATTAACCTCTTGCCAGCGGGTGCAATTGTAGCGTGCAGTTAGCTGTCACATGGACAACCCAGAACCCCCACCCCCCTACGGTCTCTTCTATATATTTAACCCGTACTCCCCGGGTCGGCCAGGCCGTGCGATATGGATCAAACGATTTTGTTTGAAGATTAAACTACATGCGGCAGGCATTGCAGCAATTGTTCGCAGCTGGAGCTGCCAGCCAATGCAAAGGCCACGGAGCTTGGGGCCCAGCACTAAAACGGCCTACAAAACTCCGTCGCGGCCATCGCGTGTCGCATGCAACAAACTGACAGTAACGAGCTACAAAATCAAATGCAACAAAAAAAGTAAAAAAAACTAAAATAAAAAATAAAAATAAAAAATGACGGCGGTTTCTATAAAATGAAAACCAACTGAAATTGCAGACACTTTGCACTTTTGTGCGCTATTAAAACAAAACTTAAATTAAAACGTAAACCCAAACCCACACCAAAACCCACGCTAACCCAGACTTAGTAGAGCCAGAAAACCCAAAAACCAAACGAAAGCAAACCGAAAATGTTGATTTTCGTGCTGAGGCTATTCAAATAGTGCCAGGCCATTTATTACCCTCAAAACTGACTTGGATTTTAAAGCCAGTCAGCAAATCACTTAAATCTCTCTCTGTGCAAAAGTCGTTGCCAACTTAAAGCCTTCTCTGGCTGAGCAAATCGCATGATAAATGTTTTCTAACGCTTTTACGCTCAGTTTAATTGATTTGCTTGGGGAATGTCAGCTATTCAATCGTATATGTAGCGGTTGCCATTGTTGGTGAAATTGTTAATGCGAGAGATTCATTTTGCATAAAATGTTAAGCTTTTTTAAAATTAACCAATTATAATCGTAATATATGATAATTCAATAATAGCATATATAATAATAATGCATGACTTTATTCAAGATTTTATATTTAATAAATAATACAAAAATATATATTTTTGAATTTTTTATAGAATTCAATAAAAATATAATATACAAATAAATTTATTATAAAATAAAAACAAATTTCAACATAAAATAAATTTTGTATAAAATTAAAATAAAATGTAATACACAAATAAAAATAAATATAAAAAATAAAAATAAATTTAATATACAAAAATATAAATAAAATTTGTTATAAAAAGCAAATGTATTATAAATTATAATAAAATATAATACAAACATAAATTTATTATAAATTTAAAACAAACTATAATATAAAAATAAATTTAATATAAAAATAAAATAATATAAAATTAACATAATATATAAAATAAAAAGAATTTTATTTAAAAAATAAAAAAAAAATTAAAAAATTAAAATTGTTTAAAGCTGTATCGTTTTGAAAATTTATTAAATAATGTATAGATTTATATCTAAGTTTATAATATTTGTAAAAGAGCATTTAAATGCCGGCTTAAACACAAATGCTATAATATATGGACTCTAGCTGAAAACAAATATAATTCTAGGAAGAATATTTCTACTGATTCAATCTGACCTTTGTTGCTGTTGTTGTTCGTTGGTTTTTATACCCTGTGCCCATTGAAAATGGGAAATCAGGGTATAATGGTTTTGTTAAATGTATGTAACAGGCAGAAGGAGGCGTCCTTGTAGTGAACTACTTTGGGATTTGCCAACAGGCGATGCAATCAATACTGATGTGGCGTAGTGGGTAGACGCAAAGCGCGTAAACAAATTGTTCCGAGCTCGAGAATCAGTGACGACGGCGTAATTTTTTTTTATTTATAAATATGAAGTGGTTGTGCTAGTTGAGCTGATGCGCTTTAACGTGACATATTTAGTAAATAGATGTAGGTTCGAGTGCAGGTGCGATGATGTTTGTTTTTCTTATCTTTATTTTGTTTATTTATTTATTTATTTAATTATTTATTTATTTTCGATAACTTATTCCATTATAATTTTATCAGCATTTATCGATAATTTTATTTCGTTTTTAAGGCCTGGTTTGTACATCGTTTGAGCTATAGGTTTCAAATTTAATCACTAGACCAGAAAGAAGAAGAGCTAAAAAAGAGTTAAGGTTCTGAAGAGGAGATGTTAGTTTGCATATGTATGCGCCAGAAAATACTCTGATTGGTCGCTAATTGATAGAGAGATTAGCTAACTCAGAGAGAAGCTTAACAGTTGAGCTCGACTTCGAGTGGAAGTCTCGCTGCCCTATATAAAGGCAGCTGAAGATCAGACGAGCTGCTTCTTGCAGCAGCAGCAGTAACAGCAGCAGCAGAAAGTGCTCTGATTGGTCGCCTAATGATCGAGTGTGAAGACTGACTCAGGCAGAGGCTCAAGAGCTGAGCTTGACCTGAGTGGAGCGGTCTCTACCCTATATAAAGGCAAGCCTGCTGCAGCGCAGCTTCAGTTGCATTCTTCATTCCCTGGTGCTCAGTCGTCCAGTGCAGCGCAGTGCTTCTCCTCTTCTTCTGCCTGTTGATAAGTATTCAAATAGTTAAGTATGTTAAGCAAAAATGTAAAAGTTGTACTTTTAATGTTTATTTAATGTAAATATAATATATTTTAAATTTAAATAAATTAATTGTTTAACGAATATTAAGATAACGATCATTTAGCAAATGCAAAGTAAGTCTTCATATGTGCAAATATCAAAGACTTTAGCAGTCCGTAAGACTATTTTTTAGTCAGGCAAGCCCGACTTCCCCTCTAACTCTGAGTTGTTTTAAATATAGCTGTGTTTTTAGTAATTTATAGTTAGGTATATAATTTGTATACATTAACTAGAAAACATAATAAAAGGCATTTACTTAGCGCAATTTCGTGTAGTGCATACGGAGACTACGTAATCTTTTCATTTTGGATGTTACGCCCCATTCGCTTCACAGGGCTCAGGGTATGTCGTAGTCGAGCAGTCTCGACTAGAGCACTCTTATTTGCTTTTTTTTTTGTGGAGTTTGCGGTTTGCATTATATATTTAATAAAATCGTTTGCATTTCTTATGTGTTGCTAAGTGTCAGCGGGCATCTAATTTGATTTATGACCCGCAAAGTTATGCCCCAATAATATCGAAAGATAAACTTTTTCAGCTTCCAGTGTGTCGCCTGTTGTTGTTGTTGTTGCTGTTTTTTTCTCGGATAAGTTAACGACAACGATGACTAAGGCCTTTTTAAATGTTAAGAGTTGTCATTGTTTTTGCCAAACTTGCGTGAATACCAATCATAATTTATTCACGTGTGTGTATGCGTGTGTGAGTGTGACTGTGTATGTGTGAGTGTGTGTGTGTGTGTGTGCTTGTGTTTGTGTACATCTGTGCCAATGTGCGTGTACTATATATCATGACACATGCATGTACATACAATTTATTATAGCCAAACACCCACTAGCTCTTGTCCTGCCCCGCCCCGCCCCGCCCCCGCCCTGCTGCGCAGTGAGCCAGCAAATATTCATCGGATTGAAACCAATTGGTTGCCTTGGAGGCAGAAGCGAGGCAGAGCTTGATAGAAATTTGTCAAGCATAATACCTGATAATCAATTGACTAACAGCACTAACTGAATAATGAATTGTGTGATCAGCCAGCTTATATGTGTGTGTGTGTCTCTCTCTCTCACTCCCTCTGTGTTTGTGTCCGCGCGTCAGACTATCAATCAAATTGGATGCAAGGCTAACGCCTGCTAATTAGCAAATTAAAAATGTTACAAGGCTTTCGCTTTTATTTTTTGTGCACGCTTGTTTTTCCTGCCACGTATTTGAAAATGTTGATTTTGCTGCAGCACGAAAAACTCATTAGTAATTAAATATTTTCCGGCGCAGCGACAACGCCCCGTAGTTCCTTAACGCTTGTTGTTGCTGTCATCGTGTTCGCACAGTCGGAACTTCCGCACTTCCGTTGGAGCGCTGCTGCGTTTGCGTCTGCGTCTGTGTCTGCGTCTGCTGCTGGCACACACAGCGTATACGCAATTTTTGTTTTCTTGTTGGAGTCGGTATGCGTATTAAGGCCGTAAACAAGTGTACGGCTGCTCCAGCATCAGCCACGGCAATGGCAACGGCAACGGCAACGGCTCCGACTACAGGCCATAGCCCGTTGTGGGCCGCAGCCCTGAGCATGATTTGTTACTGACAGCGTCTCAGGCAGAGGCTCCAGTTCTAGGGAGCGTCTGAGTTTGATTTATTTCACGCTGAACAATTTATGAGTGAAGGTGAAGCAACAACAGCAATAAAACCAACAACAACTGCAATTCATTGAGCTGAGGCTATGGCCCAATGGGTTATACACACACACACACACTCACACACACGCACACACACGCAGTCATATATCTGTATAAAATATGTATGTTACTTGGGACTTGTCAGCGCGCTCGGCTGCAGATACGCAAAATATTCCCAAAAGATTTGAAAAGCCTGTGGGCCGACACACAGCCCGTTAACCGGGCCAAGAGCAACGGCTGGGCACATCTCCTGCTGGCCCTTGTGATGGATGCGGTTGCGCTTAGCATTATGCATGATACTTCAGTTTACTGTTCTATTAGCGCCGGCTCATAACGGCTTTTATTTCAATTAGTATTGGCTCATGCAAAGTGGCAGCTTTTATCCGTCTCTCTCTCTCTCTCACTCTCCCACTCTCTCACTCTCTCTCTCTCACTCGCTATCTCTGTCACTCATCCCTCTTAGCTTAAGCGCTGCGCAAGTGTTTGCTGCGCTGCAACTTTAGGGCGCACCACTCTTGCCAGCCACGCCCCCGCCCTGCTGATGCCATTGTGTTGCCTACTTAGCTGCTTCTTTGGTAGCGCGAAACTTTTGGTTTTTGGTATTTCAAATTATGGAGCAAGCCACAAAAGCATTTTGCGGCTACTTAGTGCCGCAAGTGGTGCAAGCGCGGCAAGTGGTGCAAGTGCTGCAAGTGGTGCGCTTTTGAAGTCAGATTAAAATTCAATTTCGTGACTTTCTGGGAAGATGCGGTTGCAGTTGCTCATTGCTGATGTGTGGAACGAAAGCTAACTCAACTTCGTTATGAATTTCCATTGGATTTGAGACTATTTTGCGAACGTAATCCATCAAAAGTTTGTACAGCAACTTGGGAGTCATAAATATGCATGGCATCTTATTGTGGAAAAGAACTAAAAAACAAACATATAAATATGAAATTTCATGCCTAAATTAGGAAATGGCTTCGCAGTGAACTATTATGAAAATTGGAAAACTTCTTTAAGGCCTATAAAATCGATGTTATTTTCCCTCTTTCTCTTGGGCTCTTTAACTTTTCGCTGTTATTCATATGTGATATATATTTATTAATATTTGTTCAACTTGAAGAAACTTTTCAGCTTTAAATCAACATTTTTGTAATTAACTATCTGTTCTCATTATGTGTGCAGAGCGAACATATATATTAATATTTGCGTGGGCGACGAATCCTTTAATGTCCTGAAATAAATATGTCGAAGTGAAGGCAGCGCAAATAAATATAAATAAATGTTTTTATTATTTTCGAAAATATTTTTTTTTTGTTTATTTAATTTCTTTTTGCTACTGAGTTTTCGCTTTCATCAAAGTGTTGGCAAATTTGCGCCGCAGGCATCGGCCGTGTTCAATTTGCAGGTGTATACAATATATATACATATATATTAATATATATATGTACAGTTGTCCATTTGTACACTCGTATTTATGTGTAAGAGAGAGAGAGGAGAGACCTTTATCGCTTTTCAATTACCGAAACAGCGCCTACCCAGCCCCAAACGTTGCGCAACACAGTGCAATTAAGTCACATAATCTTTGTTATCGCCCGGGGTCGCATCTACGGCGGAAAATCAGAGTCGTAAATGTTGTGCAGCTGCTTGGAAACGGCCAAGCTCGCGCTGTAAATATTCATATTCATATTGCAATTAATCATGTGTTTTTTTTTCCTATTCAAATTTAATTTTGCACTCTCGCTGGCATAATTAATCATAATTAATCTAGATGACAGTTGGCATAGGTAAGTGTGTGTGGGGAGTCTACACCTTCAAAGCGACAGTTCAACATGGTTTTTGTCATTTGTTAATTAAGATTAAACATTTATTTACATTTATTCGATTTCATGTTTGCATTTTCGTTTCTGTTTCTATTATGGCTTATGGGCTAGTCGATTGCACGATTTAACGAATTACCGATTAATCGACCTATCGATTATTGTTGACTTAATTACGTATAAAAATACTTAAAGCTGCCTAAACGGAAATAAACCCAATACGATTTACACTATATACAGGTGTGCGTCTCTTCTATGTACAGCGCAGCGCAGTGGGCAGTGGGACAGTGGGCAGTGTGGGCGTGGCATCCTCCCCATCATCCATGCAATAGAGCTGTAAATTGAGCAATGAAATCAATTGCAATGTCCCCGTAGAGCAGCCGCAACGCAAACTTACCCTTCCCGTCCATCCGACCGACCGTCCAGAGGGCAACGCCAAAGCAGACATCAAACATAAGCTGCGACTACTGAGGGCTTAGGCCCCAGCTAGAATGGGGCGTGGCATATGCTGCAGCAGCAGCAGCAGGAGCATTCCGAGCAGCAGCCACAAGCTCTGCCCGGCCTCCAGTCTGACGCCCAGCTCATGCTGCATGGCCGCGTGCTGCTCGCTCTTAATGATATGCACAAAGACGCTGTCGCTGTCTGCAAACGAGAACGGGGGGCGTGATGGGTAATACATATGGTGTGCGAGGGTGTGTGTGTGTATGTGTTGGGTGTGGTAGGTCATCTGGCACTCACTTGAGTTATCCGCGGAGCATGTGTAATTGCCGGAATCCGTGTGAAGTACACGCGATATGACCAGATTGCTCGTCTTTATTTGCTGCTCGGAGATGACGCGTATGCCGCCGCGCGTCGAGTCGCTCACAAGTTCCGTGTCCTTGTACCAGAGCATGTGCGTGTAGGGTCCTGGCGCCTGGGGAGCGATGCATGTCAGATTGATGTCGCTGCCGCTTTGGATGAACAGTTCACGATTGGCCAGGATTTGCGCCTTTGATGCTGTCAATGGAACACGAGACACTTGTCAATTACACTGTCCTACAACGAGTGTTGCTTTGCGGATTAAACTCATTATCAGTGGCTGCTGCTGCGCACCTGGCGCTGCACAGCTCGTTAAACTAATGCCTAGCCTCGCCCCCTCCCCCACTCCACCACCCACCCTCGTCCAGGTAAAATTGTTTGCAATCGCAATTTAAATGCAAAAGTTTTAGTTTTTCAAGTATTAAATGCTAGTTTATGTTGTCAAATAAGTTTTATTTTTTAGTTTTTTGTTTTTAGTTTGTTCATTTATTTTTTTATTTTTAGCCTGATGTGATTTGCGAAATTGTAACTAAATTCCCAACTAAACTGCAAAACTTCCATCAGCAGAACTAAGTTTTGTTAATAATAACTAAAGTATTACAAAGTCAGTAAATTTAATATATTTTATTTTCCCTCCGTAATTCCATAGTTGCCTTTTGCCGTCTTCTGACCTAGTTACGCCCTGCACATATTTTCCTGTGTTCCGCTTTGATTTGCCTCTTCATATTTTTCCCTTTTCGCTCAATACTCGGACTCAATTGTCTGCTTCCTGCCAGAGCCTTAGACTTGTGTTTTTTATTATTATTATTTTAATTTCTTCTTTGGCGGTTTTCTCTGACTTCTCTTTATATACACATAATTAGTTTATTTTTGATCTCATTATCACTATTCCCTGCTAACAGGATGCCAATTAATCTTTTCGTCATTCCTTTAACACCAGCTAATTTTGGCTATTTATTTTAGCCATTTTCTTTAGCTTAAAAAAAAAACAGAAAAACAAAACTAGATTCTGTTACAGAAAACAAAATAATTTCATTGAATTTTCTTTTATCACATATTTGATACGTTTTAAAGGTGAGTTTACATATATCTTTAATTTATTTGTTTATTATTTTGCATTAAAATGGCAATGTTTTGAATGTATATATGATATTGGGAATGGCTATACTCTTTAAAAAAATATATATATATATATAAAAAATAAAAAACAGACGAATAATCTTATATTGCTTTATTTTGAATAAAGCTGAGCCCTATTATAATAATACTTTGCAATCCGTAAAATCAAAGGGAGCTTGAATAAAAAAGTATCGAGTAACATTGCTCGGCATTTCAGCTTAACAAAACTCAAATTTGTTTAAAACATAATATGCTTCAATCAAAATAATTCTATTGTAGCATCAAGCAACTCGTATATATCTTTATACAAGCAGACAGATGCAATCGCTTGATTCGATATCAAATTTTAGCTCATATTTCGTATATGAGAAAAAATATGTAAATGACTTATTATACTCTCCGTACATTGAATTCTTGTGCTGGTTGATAATGATAAGCCCTGTATCAATTTAATACAATATCAATTAAATGTCAACCCTGCCATACTTACTGACAACCATCAGCCTGTAGGCGAGACTTATTTTGGGCTCCGTGGAGACCTGACACTCATAGACGCCGGCATCGCGTGGCTGCACTGAGACGATCTTCAGTACCCACTCGTCGGAGTTGTCGATGTGCCGAGCGAGAAAGCGCTGGTCATTGGTGTAGGTCATGATGCCAATGGTGAGAATGTGCAGGTCGCGCTGCCTGATCCAGGACACGGCCCGATCGCCCAGATGCCGTACACGGCAATGCATGCGAGCCGTGGTGCCGAGGGCGGCGATTATTTCACGCTCTGTGTTGTTGTCGAACTGCGGTTCGTACTCCTCGGCTATCATATTGGAGAGCTCCTCGGCCAGTGCTGCAAATGGACAGAAGAGTGAGAGAAGAGCACAGTCATAGTTGGTTTACAATGTGGTCAATGACTGGTGTCAATAAACGCTTGTCAAGAGGCTAGAAAATACTACAATGCGAGACTTGCCGCACTCCATCATGCACACTCAGTCACACTCACACACAAGCACCGCAGACACTTGAAAAGGGTATTAAATAACAGTATCTAAATGTCAATCTAAATGTATTCATGTGCATTTATATACAACATCAACGTCTACGTTTCCATCCAAATCGGAATGATGGGCAAACACTTGGCTACACGTTGCAAGAGACAGCTCGGCAAATGGATATGAATGTGAGTGTACGAGTGCACGAGTGTCTGTGTGTGTGCGAGTGCGAGTGAATGAATGGCCAGACTACATACGAATCAACATTCATTTGATTAACGAGTATTTGTGCTTAATTTATGCCAAAGTTTACCATCTTATTGGCACACACACTACACTCGATGTGTGAGAGTGTGTCTTTGGCCAAGACCAATGCGCATTATGATCCATCATTGGGGTCTCACTTGAGGCGAGTGATTTATGTGCAGGCCTCTTTATCAACATTGTGTATTAGCCAACAAATGCGCTAATAATCCACGAGTGCCTAAGCAAATACAAACACAAAGACAAATACACAAAGGGAATGTGCGCCTACTCGACATACATCATAGGAGCACAATACACACACATATATATTACTGTATATTGATTTATTGTCACGCCCATTAGCCCATGTGGGCTATCAAATATCGAGCAATAAAATGCCGCTAAACACTTAATTGAAACTGTTGCTACAGCCGCAGAGCAGAGGTGCAAAGGTGGAGGCGCCACCTACACGTGTGGCGGGGCGCCCCACACATTTTACAAATGAAATTGCTTTTTGTGTGCTGCACAATAAAAATCATACAATTTACACACGCATATAAAAAATATAGAATGTGCTTCTTCTTCTTTGTTTTTTAATAAAACTTTTGTATTTACATACAAAGTGCCCGACGCCGCTCAAAAGTAACCAGTGCCGTGTGTTTTCCTCTCTCCCTCTCTCTCTCTCTCTCTATCTCTCTCTGTGTTTTTTTTTAGGTTTTTCAAACTGTTGAGTTCAACCGCAGCAACAAGCTCGACCATGCCTCAGCCACCGTGAGCACTAAAACTGAGGCCAGGTGCCATAAATAATAAATGAGAAATTGCCTCTGCTTTACCTCACAAAAAAAGTGAGAGAAAGAGAAACACAAATAAACACCCACGCAATAGCTCTTTCGTTTTTTTTTAAGTTCACGCAATAAGCACTTGCATGAAAAATTAACCAAAATTTATTAAGAAACTTCGGTATGTTTTCCTGAGTCAGTTGGAAAAACAATGCATACAGTTATTGATACTCAATATAAAAGTAATGCTAAACAACTTTGGAATCAATAAACTCGAGCATTCAATCAATCGGGTTGAGTTTGCAAATGGAGATGAAGATTAACTCACAATTTAAGCAATCCTTAAATAAGGGAACTGTCTTAGCAGAATTAATATTTTTATTAATAATCATCATATGCTTGGCAATTTCAATTTTCTATATATTCTATAACAAATATTTTTCTATATACTATATTTACTATATATACGAATTTCACTCTGCAATAGATTTCTATATTCTCCCCAATCAATCACTTAAATGATAATTGGAATATCACTCTAAATTACACTAGTCTGCTCGGTTCATGCAATCATAGATATGAAAGTCAGGATTCGATTTATCTTCTAATATATATACATACATATATAGATATATTTGATTATGTAAATATAAATTTTTTTCTTCAATTTTGCTATTATTATTATATGCCATCTATTAATCCTTTTTTTAATGCGAATTTTCCTTTTTTTCACTTCATTTACTATCAAATGTAAATTATAAATAAATGTAAACACATACATATACATAAGTATATATATATGTATATATATGGAATATATTAATTCCAATAATAGCACACGTATTTTTTTTATTGCTTCGTCCATTTCATTTGTGGTAAAATAAAGCTTGAACTACACAGAGTGAATTCAATATAAAGTAATTAAACTATTCATGTTCATAGCCCATTAACAAAATAATTATGTGCTAAAATACATAATTGTCAGATATATTTCGAAAAGGAGAAACTGCTCTTCTCTCGACATTTCCTCATTTCTAATTGACTACATTTAGATATTCATTTAGATACTCAGCTCTACTCACTAGCATGACTGCTCGCAAACACTCGAGACAGGCCAGGTGCTTGTATACCTGGCTTAATTAAGTATGAGTTCTCGTGAAATATATAATAATTATGCTATTTCCAGCTGCACTCGAGTCATATTCAATTTTAATATAATTTGCTAACCAGGCATACATCAGAAATATTCCTCTTGGTCAATTTGAAACAGTTTAAGCCTTGTGATAAATTAGTAATCACTTCGACAGCTACTCGAGCTGCAAAACCAGTTTTATTTCTCGCTCGAAAAGTTTCGTTCGTGCTGCTGATGGAGTTGGCAATTGCCTCAACTATATATATTTGTATATATGTATATCTATTTGCTGGATACTTACCAAAGTGTTGCATGCGGCTTGTGTGCTTATCGAATGTTGTGGTTAATCCCATGATCACAAGCATCGCCACAAAGTATTCCAACAACATTTCATGCGCAATTTGTGACGCTATTAAATTATAACTGCAACCAAAGACGACAACAGTAAAAAGTAATTAAAATAAATGATGGCAATCGCAAAACCCAAGACAAAGACACAGCCAGCGACTTAAATGAGTCAACGCCATATTGTTTTGCCGGAGACGGACACGAAGACGGAACGGAGACGGACGACCGTCAGGCTCAATTTATAAGGACACACGACTCCGGACGTCGGAGGAGGGTAGAAGTTGGCGCTTGCGGACGCGTTACCAGCGGAAGGGATTAGATTTTGAGTCCTAAGTCTTAAGTCTTATCGGAGACGGAGTCGCATTCATTTGAAATGATGACAAGTCCGCTCTGCGGTTGAGTTTTCAATCACCATGACATCCGCAGGCGGGCCAGGAGTTGTGGAGGGGTTGGGGACGGCCAAAGTTGAGCAATTTCTTCATTACACACTAAGCTGCTGAGAAATTGGTAGATGGACGTTTACTTTTTGGCCCGTGGCTATAATTTCGGTCTGGTCACGTCTTACTAATACACTTAATTGTTCGAGTACCCAGGCTCCGGCTCATGGACACTCATAGATACTCATGAGTCTAAGTTTGCGTATTTGGTCTGGGGATATTCTCATTTCTACCTTGTGCGAGGGACTAGAGCAATTTGTGGACGATGCGTTCGGATTCAATGTAGCGCGAATTGCGTGCCGCCATTTCATGCGTCGCGTAACGCATTCAAGCGCGTTGCGTTACTTGCACGTATACGTATGACGTTACACGTTACACGTTACGCGAGTTTCGGTTTTACTTTTTGTTCTTTGTCAACCCGAACTTGAACGCGACGCTCGCTGATGGAACGAGCCGCCCGATTTGTTACGGCGCGTGATACTTCGTGTTGAACTCGTGACTGAGTCACGGCGAGTCACAGTGAGTCACCGGGTCACGTTATTGCGTTGTCGCACAGCTACGTTGCGTGTGGCTTGAGGCGCGCTAAAGAACTGAAAGCATTCTGAAAACTAACCTACGCAAAGAGTGGCCATGCAAATGGTTCGGCTCCGGCGCAGGCGCTCAGCGCCCGCCGTGGCAGCAACATGTTGCGGCAACATTTATCGTAAGCGTAATTTAATTGTAACACATACCATTAGCCGACTACGACACTGCCTGCTTATTGCCGGCTCATATATGTATGAACATATAAATATATAAACGTTCCCTTGTAGCTAGACATTCCATGCGTATTTCGCCTAAGGAAGTGGTTATGAAATATTTAACAACGCTTTGAATGCGCAGCGAGAAACACTTTCAAAGTGTCCTTTGATTTGTGTCACGCTACAAAAGTAACAACAATGACTCGAGCAACGACAACAACACGGCGGAGGCGCAACAATTGAAGCAGAAACAGGAACAACATTAATAAAATGGCAAAAACTCATGCATGACAAGGCGCGTTTTACAAGTTTTGTCAGGGCGCGTCTCAATTGAAAACGGAAAGCGCACACCTACACAAACACACACATACACATGCATAGTCATACACGCACATGCACATACCGTGACCCATTATGTTAGAGCGGAAACGGATATGAAGCCTGTCGCAGCTGGGTGGCAACTCTGGTGGCAGCGCCTTATCAAAATCGATGAGGCAACATATGGTCGATTTTAATTTTCTAGCATGCAGACAACGGCAGCGACAGCGACAGCGACACCAATACAATCGCAGCCCCACGCACTCGCACACACACACACTCACACACGCAAACGTGTCGCCCTTAATGCCAATTCGTTTAACATATTTTCTTTAGAAATTGAATTTCCAAAGTTATTATAAATATTTTCTCAGACAAATGCAATTTCAATGGAATTTTTTTTTATATTTTACCTACGCGCATTTCCTTTTCATAAGGCAACATACTTCTCTTCCACCTCCTCTTCTTCTAGTTGTTGTTGTTCTACCAGTAAAAATTGAGAAAAACAAATCAACGAATGGCCAGAAATTGTCGCACAACAGGCGCTTGGCTATAATGTTTACAGGCCACCCTGCTCAAGACTCCACTCAATACTCGGTACACTAGCCCACTTGGCATCTATTATTTTACACTAACAAGACGACGACATTCCTCAACTTTTCCGTGACCCCCACCCACACCTCACCCCCTCCCATACGGTGTCTCCCTACTTTCCTGGCAACACATCGCTCAATACTCTAAGTGAAATTTTATGCACAAGTGGGTAGCTCCGCGTGTTATGGCTTCCGCTTTAGGCCAACAGGGATGGAGGGGTGGCAGGGAGCATGATAAGCATTTCGCGTATGAAATGCCAAAACTGTTATGAAATCATTTTGGCCTCGTGCTAAATAAATTAGAATTTAAAGCCAGTTATCGAGCGGCTCAATTAAATTAATCTGCAGCTGACATACTACGGTTACGATTAGTATAAATAATATATTTATCTAATCTAATTGAAACATACACATTTTGGATTTACGAAACCAAATATTATATAAGCACTCTAATTAAATGTTAATAGATTAACACTGAAAATACAACTAATTAAAAAGTTGTTGTTCCATTGTGATTATTTGCATATTTGTTTTGCCATTGTTTACCTTTCATATGTAATTTGCAACTAATTATTATCATACGACTGTTTTTTTAATGGCCCCCAAAATAAACAGAATAAAATAAGTATGAATATTTCATATTTAGGCATTATTTGCCGGGCAGACAGCCGCCCGACCTGAACTTAGCAGCCTGGAATGATATAATACCTATTAACATAGAACAAGATAGATGGAAGAAGCTTGTTCTGGCCCATTGCTTGTCTGCGAGCAATATATTACTTTTTGTTTTGCAAAAAATAAAAAAATGAAATTGGAAAATATCTCAAGGTATAGCAGAAAAGAAGTAAAATAATTTGTCAGCATGCCGAGCAGTAGAAATTTGCCGAAGGACGCAAATGACAACAGAAATAAAGAAGATTTAATTTAAGTCCACAGACATTGTGAAATATGTCCTTTTGAACAGAATAAATTATATATTGTTGTATATCAATTTATTGTGTTATTATCCTGACGAATCTAACCTAACGCAAGCGCTTTAAAAATAGCCATAAAAATACCCTTTGTGCCCCAAAAATAAATTGGGAAAGGAGAAGCGCACAGCCTGTTCCACTGACCTGTGTAAACTTCGGCTTAAAAATATAACTGCATTTGGTAGTCAGGTCCTTGTTTTGGGGAATGTGTTAAACAACCCCTGGCGGCCGACCTCTGGTACTCCATTTGTTATTGTTGCTGAGAGGCTTCGACGCGCTGCGTCTTCGATTTGGACATTGATTGCATACCGAATTGATGGAAATACCGACACGCCGCCCGGCCACGGGCGAGGGATGAGTGCGGGTACTCAAGAGGGGAAAACGACCAGGGGTTGGGCATATGGGGTGATAACATGCTGTTATCCCGACGGGCAGCCCATCCACCGGGAAATTGAATGTGGGGCGTGTGTAAAATTGATAACTTTGTTTGTGTAAACAGCGTCGCGACATTCAACCACTCCGCAGCTGCACCCCAATCCCTCTGCCGAACCGACAAATTTTACTCGACATGATGTATGTGTGCGTTACGTGTGCGTGTTTATCGCGCATACGTAACGTTGCCGCTGCTTACCCACATACACATATGCGCTGGCACACGCACACACACGCACTCACACACGATGCGAATTATCGGTGTCAATTTTTATGCTGCTACGTGTGCGAAATTTAACAGTGAGCACCTGATGATGAGTGGACGCACACGCCATGCTTTACCTTTTCAAAAAAGAAATGCACCAGGAACAACAACAACAACAACGGCAAGGAACAGCAACCAGCAATAGCACATAAAACGATGTCGCCCAATTTGGCATTACATTTTGGTCCATTGTTGTCGACATTGAGTCGATAACGAAATGAATCCAAAACAGAAAGCAAAGCGCATAGAGAGAAAGAGAGAGAGAGAGAGAACGAAACACACAAAATAAACAATAAAAGCAAAAGCAACAACAGTCACTAAAGGACAACAGCAACAACAAAAGGCAGCAGCAACAGCAGCAGCACCAATGGCAACACTTACAACAAACAAGTTTCGGTGTTGGAGACTAATTTTGTCTGACTTGAAGTTACCCTATTTATTTTATTGTGTTCATTATTTTCCATATCTTTGAGTGTTTATTAGAAAGAGCATCTTTCATTTAGTATTATTGTTTTGACTTTTAGTGTTCGATATTTATCGATTTTTTATTGAATTAAAAGAAAGCCTTTCTTAACATTAAGAGTATTTGAAGTATTAGTATTAGAGTATTTGAAGAGATTGCAATAATTTCATCCATTTTCTCTCTGTTCCATGCGTGTTCGTTCTCTCCTTAATCATCTGAGTTGGCGGTTGTAGGACAAACTAACTATTGCGATGCATCAATACAAACAAGAAAGTATACATATGTACATAGTGAAGGCAGTTTGAGCTTATCTTGACAAAAATTCTTAACAGCTCAACAAATACAATATATATAACATCTGTATATAACATATGTTATGCAACTGCAGATTGCTGCTTGTTGCTACCTTAGCCGTCTACTATTTGAGTATAGGGTATTTCAATAGTTCGAATCCAAAGAGACATTGTGGCAAGTAGTGGCTGTTGCGTAAAGCACAGGAAATCCAGATGCGAGTCCTCGTTGCTGGTCCAGGATTCAGGAGTGCGCTTTAAGCTTTGCACAACTGTTCATCAGAATTACAAATTGTATTCGATTTCCGGTATTTGTGACGCTTGAGTTAACAATCGAAGTTAGCAGCCGAAAGATGGCACGGCGGGATCTCTATTATTTTGTTTTTTTGTATTTTTTTTGTTTTTGTTTTTTGTCGCTGTTGGTGGCTGCCTCAACTAGTCACGCCCCTCATGCCACGCCCACGCACACAATTTAAATGCCATATAAAGTTTTATGCATATTACGCAATTGCTGCTGTCGCTGTTGTTGTTGTTGTTGTTGCTTTTGTTGTTGTTGCTGCTGATTTGTTCGTAAGTTTTACAAGTTTGCGACAAAGACAAAGCTGAGCCCGAGCCAACGGAACTGCTCAGTTGTTAAAAACATTTGATTCGATTAGACGGATTGATTTGTATTAACATAGAAAACGCATTGATTTCGTTCACTTGAGCACCCACCAGAAAGGGATTGGTATTGGATATCGTTCCTTCTCCAATAGTTCTGTGAGCTGACACAAAATCGCTCGTTTTCAATCTTCAAATAACTCGAAAGCGAACAGCAAAACAGAACCCTTTAAATGAAAACGTTAAACCGTTTAAGGGATTCCTGCTGGATGTTGTTTATAAAATGTATCCAATTACCCTCTGATCGAACTTTAATAAAAATTATAAACTGTCGTATTAATGTCAAATTTTGCTGCGAGCCAATTATATTTAATAAACATTGATTTTAATTTTATGTCGCAAATTGTGTTCAATTTAATGAATAAATGAACATTCGAAGTTTAATTTACCGTCCAAATAAAGCAAGTCACGAAAAGTTAAATTAAATTATTCTGTATGTTAGAATATTGTTTTTGCAATATTTTCCATATCGCTAATTAATTGAACGCAGTTCAAAAATTATTGACAAATCGAGCAAAATATTTTGTTGCTTGACTAATAGATTATTATGATATTATACTCTGTACCCTATACCCTATACCCTTCTTGCATGCTCTATTTAGCTATACAGGCTTTTTTAATACGGGGTTTCTATTACTAGTGCACTCTTACTTGCTTTATTCGCTCTACAGTATTATTATTTTTTAAATACAGAGTATTTCCTAGTCGTGCATTGACTATTTAAATATTAAATTGAGCCATAAGCATAATTGAATAGATAAATCTTGTAACTGCCTCCATTGACTGATCAAATTAAAATTAATTTAAAATCAGTTTCCAATGCGAATCAACTCAATTAAAATAACAAAATGTAAGTGCAAAATATCATGAATAATTCGCCCGCTCCTCCAATTGAGCCAGTGGCATAATCATAAAATATTAATTTTACGACTGCCGATGAAATGAATGTTTCCACTAATTGAAAAGTTGGCTTTCTGCGTAAGTTCGTTTCGCTTTTGAGGATGGTCTGAAATGCGATTTGCAGGACCTTCGACACGACTTTCTTGAGAATCTGCTGAGGTCATACACGAGGCGCCAGTTTAATGAGCCGCAGCTCCCAATTCCCATTCACACCAAAGCTCGAACGTCTGTTGGCCATAAAATCAACCATTGATTGACCAGCCATCCAGCGCCATTTGACGACGGGTGGCGTTTGGCCAACTGGACGTTTAATTATGGCCAGCATAATGCGCACAAATCGCAGGTTACATTCAATTTGACATGTAATTTTATCGCTGCAAACAAAAACGGAAACTTTATGTGTGGGCGAGCGAGTGTGTGTGTGTGTGTGTGTGTGTGTGTATGTGTGCTGCCGCGTCATGAGCAATTCAAATACATATATTTTATTATTTTATTATCTACTGTTTTATAACTTTTTCTATCCCTAGCTTCCAGTTGCTCGAACAGTCCCCACCACGCCCTCTAAGCTGACACTCAAACTTTCCGCACGTTTTACGTATAAAAAATGCTCTGGTCCAAACGTATCCAAAGCTTCCGTCAGCAGATTTGTGTCGTACACGCCCCTGCCCCTCCCCATCCCCCCCTCTCTATCTCTCTCCCGCCCCCATTCCAGCAATCGCCTGGCATCATAAGACGCGGCAAATGGCGCAATTGTGTGAAAGTTGAAAAACGTTTTTGGCGAAATGTGCGGCACTAAACAATGCCATAAAGCGTCAAACTTGTCGATACTTTTTCTGCTTCTTCTATCTAACGTATCAGCGAGTACGCCGCGCATCCGTATCTGCAAATGTATCTGTATCTATGGCTGTATGGCTGTATGGCTGTATCTGAGCCATGTATGGCTCGTATCTGCTGGGGTTTTCATATTGCTTGTGCTGTCAATTTCATTTTTTTTTCCGTTGCTTCTTCGTTTTTGTTGTCTTTTGCTCAGTCTCTGGCGCTTTTTGTTATTTGTGCCACTTTGATTATAACAATGGCAAACTGAAACTGCGATAGAGCTGGCGCTGACTGGGCTGGGGAGAGGGACTGGGACTGGGGACTGTAAGACACAGTGAGACAATCGTTTACAATCTTGGCAGAGAAAAGTTTTCAATTTGTAACTATTTGTTGTTCTGGGTTATGTAAATTGGCTCTGATTCGTTGTTGGAACTTTAAAAAACATTTTCATTGCGTTTGCACTTACGAATGTGACAGTCCCCCTGCCAGCCCTCGCCCAGCCGCTGCCCTTATCTGCTTTACACTTCATTTGCAGTGGCACATTTCAAAATCGTTTGCCAAAATTTCCAGCAAATTCTCATTAATGTGAACTCTAGTTAATGTGTGTGTGTAGTGTGTATGGGTGTGACTAATTTTGAGTGCCTGGCAATTGCATAAAGTGCATGAGCATTCGGGTTCGGGTCATCATCAAGCGTAACGCATAACTTGGCCCATTAATCATTTATGGGCTGCGCTTCAGTTTTTCACTTTAGCAGTTTTTCAATATATATTTCAACAACTTTTCTGCCACACAATGCACTTTTATAGGCCATGCCCGGACTGGCAGGAGGACGGGCGAGCCAGGACCTTAACATAATGGCAATCGGTAGCTTAAATTGCAGTTGCCTCTTCCTCTTCTTCTTCTACTTTATGTTGTTGTTGCAACTTGTGGCCTTGCCACGACCGCCATGGTAACAATTGCTTGCCCCGGGCAGGCGCTTTCAATGGGCAATTCAACTCAGCCCCAACGATAGAGTTGTCTCTGCTCCACGTAGCAGTGGGAGGTAGTTAGTTGGGCAAGTGGCAAGTGGTATTGGCCTTGTTCTGAGTCCATTCATTGTTCCGTCCGTGGTAAATATCTTGATAAGTTTTCTTAATATCCTTGCGGCTTTCAAAATATGCAGTTTAAAGCGATAGCAAAAAAGCGCACCCAGTTATAATAAAATGCCTCAATAATTGAATTTAATTTAATTATTCTGGCCTACAAAATAACAAATAGAAAAAGTTCCTTTGAGAATTTTATATACGCTACAGTTGCCACACAGCGGAAATAAAAAATTATAAATAATTCACAACTCTCGTTTAGCCAAAGTTAGTTTTTAGTCAGCGCGGAATTCCATTTTTCAATGTAACATAAATTTAGTTTCTGTTTGTTTGTTTTTTTTTTTTTTTTTGTGCACATTTTCCGAATGGTTGAGTTCAACATAGGGCACGTACTAAACAGGTGAGTCAAAAGGTGGTGAAAACTTTTTAGTTTGCTGCTAATTGTGCATATTCGAAATTTAAAACAGTTCTCTTTTAGTTAACATGAAACTGCTTTCTGTGGGAGAAATTTATGTGATGTACCCAAAGGTTAGCAAAACTGAACAATTACACTAGGAAAGACGACTATAATAGAGCAGAGATTCGACAGCACGAACCAATTACAGTTGCATATGGTACTTTTCGAGAAATTCGAGCAAGAAACAAGCTCGGACAGCTCGCTTCGAATGAATGTGCAGCAATTGTCTCTCTGGAAGGAGTCGAACACCGCACTAGCAGAGAGGCGTTACTAGAGACAATATGTTCGTTTGGCATAAACAAATAAGAGAGGAATAGAGACAAGAGAAAATTGCGCTCGCTGCGTTCTAAGCTTGATTGAATAATAGAAAATAAAAAATAAAATTGAGTTGGAAATGCCTAATGGGAGCGCAACAGGATCACAATCACGGACACCTATATATTGTATATATATATATATATATATATATATATATATATATATATATATATATATATATATATATATATATATATATATATATATATATATATATATATATATATATATATATATATATATATATATATATATATATATATATATATATATATATATATATATATATATATATATATATATATATATATAAATTGCTAAATATAGTTCATTATTAATATATATTAATTTTGTAAATTACTGTTAGCATAATATTTCGTCTAACCCCTTGCTAATAAAATTTACAGTTTGCTTAAAAATAGAAAAGAAATCCTTCATCTAAATATCTTAATCTACTTAAATAGTCTGACTAAGTTGTCAGGTTGTCAAACAAGATGAAAAGTCAAGTCTTTGACCACTTTTGTACCATATATCTAGCTTAGCTTATGTTGAGCCAACTAAATTGGCGTAATGAGTGAAATCGACAAACGAATCTGTTTATGTCGCATTACCTGCAGTATTTGCATGTTTGATGTGCCCCGAGCCTCAGATGACGTGTTCCAATCTAATGGTGCTCGACTTTCAGTAGGTGCTGCTGGTCGAAAATAGAAGTAAGAAATAAAAACTAGACACACACAGCAGCACAACAACAGAACAGGAGGAACAACAAAGTAAACATATGTCAATTTTCCACTCGAGCTGCGATGCAAAGCTGGAGTGAAAAACGTAGAGCAAGAAGTGAACAGAGAGAGAAAAAAAAAGAAAAGAAAATCAACGAAAAATCAGCAAATAGAATGGGAACCAGCGGAAAGCGGAGGCCAAAACCAGAACCAGAACCAGAACCAAAAAAAACGGAGATGAGAGACCAATGCCCAGGAATGTGCCATTCGCATTTATTTGCTATATGCGAGAGCCCCTTAGCAAGTGTGTGTGTGTGTGTGTGTGTGTGTGCGTGTGTGTGTGTACATTTCCTATGTATTTTCATTTTGGCAGCCAACAAAAGTCGATTTTATTGAAAATTTCTTCAGCTATTTTGCAACGTTTTCTTTTATGCGATTTTATTTGATTTTTTCTATAATTCGAAAGCATTTTAAGAAGTTGCGCCAGGCGGACAACACGAACGCTTCTTGATAAATATTGGCTTACCCATATGAAACCATGCATGGGGTAAAAATATATAAAAATTTATATATATATATACGAATATACATATGTATATATATAGTTGCAGGAGTCAGTGACTGGTTCCAGAGTGCCGGACAAGGACAAGTCCGTTGACAAGTGGGCGGATGCTGGGTTAGTTTTGACCAAAATTTTGGTTTGAGTTTGGTTGGGTTTGGCTGGGTTTGGTTATTGCTGGGTTGACAACGCCACGTCAAAACGGCAAATTGCTGGGAAACATGTAATTTTCATGGTTAGTTACATTTTTATTGTGACATTAAGTGGTTCGAGTTGCTGCACAGTTTTACGTTTTTGTTTTTTTTTTTTTTTTTATGTGGAGCCTACGAATTGATTGGAATACCCACATGAAAGGCTATTATCTCAGCGATTACGAACATTTTCAGCCGGCGCTGCATTCAATATACCCCTCTTGCCATCATCTGAATGTGTCTGTTGTGCACACACGCAAAGAAAATGGGAAATTTAGAAAATAATATTTGGACTAACAAATCTTGAATACCCTTACTTTGGTCTAAAAAAATAATTAAGTATTAAATTACATGTATAAATATTTGTACTTACAAATATTTATGGTCAATTAAATACTTATTTAATTTAATTTTTTTATATAAATATTTTATAATTAAAAATAGTTATTAAAAATATAATTTTATAATTTAGACTTTTTGCAGATCCAACATTTTATATAGATATATAAATTCATATATTATATTATTAAATATCAAGACTATTATTATAGATTAGAGAATCATCAAATAGAGTACGCTGGAAATTGCAGATAAATAAACGGAAAATGAGACAGGGAGATAGAATAAAAGGATTCATGTGGAGCTAAAGACAAGAGAGATAAAACGAGAGAGAGAGAGAGAGAGAGAGAGAGAGAGAGAGAGAGAGAGAGAGAGGAGAGAGAGAGACATAATACAATAATAATAATAAAACGACTATATCAGACATTTGTATACACAATAATATAACAGATTTTGACATCGATTAACCCTAAATATTGCCGATGTTTAAGTGAGTTGTCAAAACTCAGCTGAAACGCATACAATATACACTTGAAGTTTAAGGAGCCAATTGTGAGAGTATACTTTCAGCTAGCTGTTTAGCCGGAAATGTGTGAGTGAGCCAAGTGTTGTCCATTTAACAGGGTAATTCAACACTCCAAACAGTGGACGGAGTGGACGGCCGTAGATTACCCGACCGGCTGGCTGGCTGGCTGACTGGCCTGACTGGCCTGACCCGGCCTTAGCCCGCCCGACTGACTAATGGACTGATTGACTGATTGACTAACTGGCTGCAGCGTCATGCAGCTCATTGGCGTCCTGCAATTTCACAGAATCCGAATACATTCATCAAGTCTGAAGCGTTTCGTTGAAGAGTTTGTTTTGCTATTCGGCTCTGTCATGGCGTCTATCCGTGCCATGACTGGACTGCGGATTAGATCAACATTTGTGTTTACTGTGCCGGCTGGCATACCAGCACCAGCGCCAGCAACAGCAGTAGCAGCAGCAGTACCAGCCGCACCACCAAACACGCAGCGGCAAACGTCAAACAATAAATCGCAGCTCCTTGTGCTTGCCAGCATAATAAGTACGTTAGCTTCTGAGTTTACGTAATCCATTGCCTACACGGTTACCCATTTGCGATTAACCCGCCCAAAGAGCCAAGCACACACACATAGAGAGATAGAGATAGAGAGAGAGAGAGAGAGAGAGAGGCAGCCACAATACATAGACACTGACAAAGCCGCAGCTACAAAGCAGACAGCATCAGGTTAAGTTCACCTTGGAGCCGGGTTAGAAGTGTGGATGAGGCATAGCAGTGGTGGCATGGGCGGCGAGTGGCTAGACTCTCTGATACTAGCTCGGTGTAGGTTAGCGAGCTAGATGAAGCCTGCCAAGGCAGCTGGACGGGGGCTCGGTATCCAGTGGTATCTTCTGTCGGTTGCCTCTTTGCATTTTATTGTCGAAACGTTGCGCTCATTGTCGTTGCTCTCGTTGTTGTTCTTATTGTTATTGTCATTGTTGTTGTTGTTGTTGTTGCCATTGTTGTTTATGTGCGGGTATCAAAACGCTATTATGGCATGACTATGACGACTGTACCTCTTTACCTCCATGCCTCTGCAACTCTATACGTACTTATGCTCACGTACTTGAACAGAAATATTTGAACTACTTTAATACCCTGAAAGGGTTCGAAATAACTGAATTTTTGAATAAGACACGCTTGACGCCCCTTGAGCTTTGCATGAAGCAAACATATCAATTTGAAAGCCAAACACCTTCGAATTTGTTAAGTATTATATTTATATATTTAAAAAAAATATTATAATATCTATTTATATATATAAAATTTTCTTTTTTTTATTATTTATTATTTATTTTTATTTATTATTTAATTATTTTTATTTAAATTTATAAAATATTCCTATATTTGTATTTTAAATTAATTCCTTAATTTATACCTATTATCTGACTTATATAGCTTCAAATGCTTAAAGACCTTCCTTATTATTACAGGGTGTCGTGTGTAAATATCAGTGTCGTAGTTGCAAAATAAACACTAAGTTGTGCTTAGTATTTATCTGCCTGTGCGTGTGTGCGTTTGTATGTGTGTGTGTATGTGTTTCTGGCGCTTGTTAACGCCCTCGTTTTGGCGGCTTTTCGAAAAGTTTGCCAGCGCTGCTGTTATTAGGCAAAATTAAAGACTTTTGTCGCCTACACGCTCTGTGAGAATGCACGTACCCAGAAACAAATGGGCTTTGTAAATAAGCAAACAAAGCCTAGCCTCCCTCGATTCCGTGGCGGGCTAGGTCTGGGCGTGGCAGTCTGAAGGCATAAGCCTGGACAGCGTGCAAATTATTTTAAGCAAACTTCATTCTTGAGTTTGTACAACTCGTTGCGTTGCTGCCTGCTTGACACCGTCTGAGGGGAGGGGGGGGGAGTGCGAGAGAGGGGGAGCATAGCAAAACTAAGGACGGCATTCAGACGCACACAGCCCAAGACCCAACGAGTCTGAGCGGGCACAACTCGTTCATTGCTTGTTTTTCAATCATTATTCAGGCAAAGGCTTTTCCAAGGCTTTGGCCCCAAAAAACATTGTATACGAGTTGGCCAGATTGTTACTATACATACATATATATATATATATAAATTTGTGTGCCTGTGTGTGTGAGTGCTGGTGTGTTTGTAGAGTATCGTGTTTTGCACGCTTTTAATTAAAATGGGGGTCTACGATTTTTCACTTTTGCTCGGCTTTGGGCTGTGATTTATGAAACTTGCTTTCATGTTTTATAGTTTTATATATAAATGTAGGTAGTTGGGTATAAAACTAAATGCTAAGTAAATGCTAAAAGGTTCAACCAGACACAAATACAGGCCCTTACACACACACACACACACACCTACATCTTCACCTACACCTACGCACGCACACAGACACATTCAAGGAGCTGGATCTGCAGTTTTAATTGAAAACAGGTTTAAAGGTCAGTTGAATGCGGTCAAGTGTGAGTAAAGCAACCTGTCCGAAACCTCAAATACAGTCCCTCAGTTTCTCATATAGAAGCCATCACAATTACGGCTGAAATATGAGGAAACCAAAGACACATAAATGTATTATATATGTATATATATATATAGAACTTATACCTACACAAAAGTATAGCAAGGGGTTCTTATCGGGCGGCACAGACTCTGTCGGTATGTGTGTGTGTGCGTTCGCTTGTACATCATGCGATTAACAAAAATGCCAGCAACTAAGTACACCCCACTAAACTAAGCACAATTAATAGCCTGCGACCCTCCGCCCCATGTAGTGGGCGCACAACAATGCGGCCGTAAGACATTTGCTAATATTGATACATACATAATAAGATTATGGGCCACGTGAATGTTGCCATTTGTTATCACTCATTAAGGGCATGGGAAGGGAGATAGACGCAGGAGCAGCGGCAGCCAGAACACAGTCATGGCACTTAATGACAGACGCCTTTCGCATTACGCATTACGCATTACTCGCCTTAAAGCTTTTGCTGTCACACGCTGCGTATGCGTAATGTGCCCATTGGCTGGCTTTGACAGCATTTAACGCGCAGCTGGGCACTCCCATAAATATGTACATATTGAGTACAGTAATTGCAGCAAATTCCCATCACTTTCCAAGCACAACAAAGGCAAACGTGAAACAAGCACAGCAACAACAGTGAACAAATGTGTACAATGGCTGATTAAATAGCACACAACATTGCGTATACGCACTGCGATTATTGCACATCTCTGTCAGCCAAATTGAGTATTTAGTGAATTAATGACAGCAATCGGTTGATATTTTAATAGAGTTTTTCACCTGTCAGAGCTGAACGTGTGTCTGATTGCTGAAAACCAAATCGAATGTCACATAAATTTCTGATTGTTATTGTGTTTGCGTACTCGGGGACACAATGGGAAAGTTGTTAATTAAATTGAATAACATTGAATTAGATGCGAATATTTTCTGCCTTGCTGTGGCTTTTGCCCCATTGATTGGACAGCACACACGTTTTAATATCGTTTTCCAAATGGAAGCCTTTACTCAAAATGCCATTGCCTCGTTCTAATCAAATATGCTTCATGTGCTTTAATCCTTTAAGACTCGCAATAACTGTAACTGTTTGTGCGAGTGAGTGTCTTGCAGTTGCAGCTCAAATGGAAAATGAATATTTGCAATATTCAAGTCCCAAAAACTGTTTCCATGCTGTGCCATGAGTAAATTCTCAATTTGTGGTAAGAATAATTTGCTTTTATTTTATTTTTTTTCCATATATATATATTTTTTTTTTTTGGAAATATCGTAAATATTTGGCAGAGCCATAAAATTCGGCCAAGACTGCAATAAACTATTTATGGATGACTAGCCCTTAGATATCTCAATTACCATTAATTGAGTTGCTATTGCAATGTGTGTTTGGTCACTCGTAAAAGCTCTTCACGCACAAATCAATAACGAAAAGCGCATAAATAATGCAGCATTTGCCATTGTTGCCGTCGTAATAATTCTGAGGGATTTTGAGCACGTCATCGGAGAAATATGAAAAAATACAAACAAAGCTTTTATTTGTCATTCAATTTGATAAGTGATTTTATAAGAATACGAATTTTTGTTATTTCTTCTTGATTGAAAATGACTTTCGTCATTAGGACTGGGCTGGACTGGGGGGACAGGCCTCAGGATATGGGAAGAGGGGATGCGGATGTGAAGACCTTTTGTCATGTTTCGGTTTTCTATGTTGTGCCTTGTATCGATGCCCGTCTCTTGGCCATTATCCATTTAACAATAAAGGCCAATTAGAAAACGGTATTGCCTTTTGGCCATGACACCGTATCCGTTTTCGTAGTTGTTGCTGCCGTTTCCTGGTTGTTTCTGTAGCCGGCTTTGGATTTGTTCGTACTGCAGCGGCTGATTGTGTTTTTTCCTTGTACTGTTTAATTAAGGCTCGTTATGGTTTCGAAGCCATAAAAGCTGCGATTTAAGCCAAGTCAATTGGTTTTCGGTCCAATTGCATTTAGGCACATGAACATAAAAATTAAACGCTGCCCATTGCAGCTAATGAAACCCAAACCGAAAGACAATCAACGACAACGACGTGACAGCCAGCCAGCCAGACATGCAAAGGGACAGACAGACGGACGTGCAGCCAGAGCGAAGCCTAAGGAATGACAGCGACGCGTGTGTGACGGCTGCTCACTTTAATTTGAAGTGTGCATATGCTGGCCATTATTCCCACATTATGATGCTTCACTTTGTCGCTTCCGCACACACACACAGACTCACACACACACACACGCCTGGCCTGAACTTCATGCATGCCACATGCCTAAGGCAGAGTCCCAGAATTCAGCATCATCCGCACATTGCACACATGCCGCGTGTCTGTTCTATTTGTATGGTGGAATGGACGAATGGCAGACGGACGGACGGGCGGACGGACGGACAGTCGTAAGCCCCACATCTATTTTACATTTCCACATCATTTGTTCTAGCCATGAATTGAATGTATTATACAGCAGCCGCACCATAGGTGGTCACACAGCCGCCGCATCGCATTCGCATTCACATTCACATTCAGATTCACACTCAGCCCAGCAGCTGGCTGACCATTCCGAGTTGCGCGTCTGCGAGTCTGCGAGCAGCGAGCCACATGCGTATGTGATGTGGCGCATAATGATAACGTGGCCCGAATGTTATCCCAAAAACGGAGCACCATTTAACCCCCACACAGGCAAACACACAAACACACTCACATACACATACACATCCTGACAATGCCACGCCCAATAAGCGTGCCGCATGCTAACCGACTTTTATTGGCATATGATTATGGTCTCCCATTTTTTATACCCTACTCTTAGCAGTCGCTGAGTGCAGCGCCGCAGAAGAGACTAAACAAGAGAGGCTCTGAGTGGGAGAGCCCAAGAGTTGCACATAAAAGTTATATAAACACAACATAAAATAAATTGAAATATTTACAAGCGAGCTTGTAAATGTTCTCACAATGTTATATGGGCACATGAGAGCATCTCCTTTGTCATTTGAATACGACCCACACTCGAGCGCACACAACAATGGACCGTGCATATATAAAATGGCCCAAAGCCCAGCTATCAATTCATCAAGCTCACTAACAATAAACGAAGACCACTTCATATCTGACCACAACAAATGTGTTCCGGCAGATGGTTTCTCCTGCATATGATAGATACTTACAGGGGCATAAAGGATAAAGGATGCGCCCGAATTAAAAATAAACAGATATTGAGCTAAGAAAATATAGATATAGCCGAACGTAAATATGCGAATCCGAAATCTGTATTATCTTATTTTTATTTATTTATTATTTATATTTATTTCTAGGCTTTTGCTCTCTCTTCGACTATTCAAATTTTTCATTCAAATTACCATAAACAAAAGGCAATTAAACTACCAATTATTTTCTTCCAGTGTAGAGTAAACAATGCGCATTGTGCACATGTCTAGTGTGTTATTTAACTCCTTTGATGGCTTGAATACAATATGCTGTTCAATGGAAGATATTAATTTACTTATTAGTGAACTGTTCTGCATAATTGGACGTCAGTGCGAGCCTTATAATAATGACATAAGTTGAGCTAATAAATCTGCCCGCATTAAACACTTTTATGCGCTCTGATACGAATGCATTCTGCGTCCGCGAATGACAAATAAAATTGCCTATATAAATTTTATTGCCTACTTTTATGCGCAGCAATAATTTTAACTGCTTGCTTGTAAGCAGAGCAATTAAGCAAGCAGTTCCAATTCCTGAACATTTCCTTGCTTACCAGAGATTACTTAAGTGGTAAACTAACTCTAACCAGGCACATATTGCACCTACAGCAATTGTTCGTTCGACACGCAATCATTATGGATTCATTAGAGAGCCAACTGTCATGCGGAGCTGCCCCTTTCTGCGACGGCCAATTAAAACATTATTAAAGGCTTACGTGTTTTATTGCCTTAGCGCCTGGCTGAAAACAATCTAAATGCTAATTTATTTACCTCAGTGCCAGATTTTTTAATAGCATTTATATATCTTTTATAGCTTGCAGATAAAATTACACTTATATTTTGTCAGACATGGGGCATAAAGCCGCTATTAACAGAGGCCCATTTACTAAACGCTTTGGTGCCCTAGCACAAACAATGATTCCTGTAACTGATGTGTCTACAAGAGTTTGAATGTGTGAGTGTGTGCCTGTGTGTGTGCGTGTGTGTGTGCGCGTGTCTGCGTGCCCTACTTGTCTCCATATCAGTCGCTATTAATGTCAACGTCCCGCTGGCTTCGCTCACCGGCTAAACTTAACTGGTCCTTTAGCTCACGTTGGGTTACCTTTACTTTATGAATTTATGGCTTCGTAGTTGCTTTGCCAGTTAAACTGCCACCAAGTAGGCGGGGCTGACGGCTCTGCTCCTGCTCGGTCTGCGTCACTATTTGCGGTCGGAAAGTCTATGTAACGGCGATGAGAGCGAAGCATTCACAGTTCATACAATATTCCTAAGCATACAGCTTGACACAGTGCTCTGTATATGTGTGTAGATATATGTTTGTCTGTGTTTGTGTGTGGAATGTGCATATACATACTTAGCGCAAACTTTTGGCGGCCTACAGCATGCCAACTTTGAACTTCGACGTTGTCGCTGCTGCTGCTTGGCCGCTGTTTACATTGTTTCAAAGCTAAATGTCATTATAGCCGGGCAGCCCCTCGCACCACCCTGCATCACCCTAACCCGCTCTAGTGGCTGCTTGTGTAGCAAAAGGGCGAAGCTTGTTTGCGTGCATGCATGTGTCCTGTGTACACACTTCTATCTACGACTGTGTGTTTGTGTGTGTAACAGTGCGTATGCGTGATGCGCATAAAATGTCATGCGAAAATAAAAGCCTTGCGCCCACACACCACGCACACACTCACACACACTCACACACACACCACGCACAGCAGCTCTCGCACATTCAGACAATTCATTTGTGTGCCCAGCATTCGCCCCTCTAGATTTTTGCTGTCTGATTTCAGCGTGTCCTTCATGCGGCGCTACCCCTTTCTGGCATTCGGGCGCAACGCCCTGCCAGGGCGAAGGCGTTGTCACTTTATCTTAATGTGTTACCACCTACAACTTGGTGGCATCGCCTCTCGCCCGATATCTGCCGGCTGGCTGGGGTGTGTTTGGCAGCTGAATGTGTCCCTGCGGTAGCATAATATCATCATTTATTGATCCGATTTATGTGACAAGCGAAAACTATGCGCTCGCTCTTATATTGTTGATAGCCAGCGGGAATTTAAAAAAAGACATATATTTATAGCATACAAATTAGTTAAAGATTGGGAAATGCTTCGAATTTAAAGGGGTTTGAATAGCTGCGGAGCTGTCAATTAATCATCTTACTTACAATGATGATGTTTACTGGGCCTAGGCCTCGACTGGTCTTGGTTCCTGTTGCCCCAATCACATGCATAATTTATATGTTAATAAATATCTATTTTGCTTTTGCGGTTTTTGCCAACGTATAAATTACAAATTGTATGCACAGCCGTGCAGAGACTCGACCGCTTCTACGCAGTGTGAACTTTAATTTACTGACTTTTGGGCAATCAGCTGCCAGACGAGGTAGTCAGCAGTGGGTGCCAGGCCCAGCTGGCCAGTTAAGTGCAAAGCAAGTTCTGCAAAAGGCAGGCACAGCCATGCCCTCCGCCTCTCTGCCCCACTGCTCAACTGGCTGCTCTATGTACCTACGAATCGAAGCGTACGTGTGGCGGATGTGCTCATAAATCAATGTTGGAATCAAATAGTACTCGTCGTTTTCTACATGTATATGTATGGAGTCTCCGCTTTGAGACGGGGCCAACCGGATGCCAGGGAAATGGTCAGCCACCGCCACCGGGCTCACTCGCTGAGTGTGACCTCTGTCCCCTCAGCCTAAGGGGGAACGCATTGCTGCCGGCAGCTGACTGCTGACTGCTGGCTGCCAGTGCTCAGCTTTTTTGACATGGGACTCAAAGCAGAGGCCTGCTCTAAAATACATATGTATAAGGCGTCAGAATTAAAAGTAAGTTTGCAGCTTTATTTTGGGATCAACCTTTTTCACGCACACCTAACAAACTTTTACTTATTCGGAAAATACGAAAGTAAAAATAAATAAATAAAGAAGAGATGGAAATAAGGCATTGAAAATACAGTCCGTCACTTAAGTTGCAGCTGAGGTATTGTTAGCCAGCTTCAATGCCATTGATATAGAAAATTTCGTAAGATATTCCTGGCTTGCCCTGTTACCTGTGCGCACGGCTGTAATATGCCTCATATTTTCGAATATACATATTTCTCACAAAGGGCACCCTCTCGCAAATTTAATTTGCTGACATCCATTTTATGATCATATTTTGTTGTTGTTCTTCTCTGCTTGCTGGAGCGTCAATTGCAGTATCAAATGAAAATTGGAAAATTCCTGGAAAAGTATCGAATGACTTACAAATGAAGTCGCGTCTCATATACAAAATATACATATTTTATTAGCTTGGCCCGAAATGGATTTTCGTTTGACGGTTAGACAACTGTTTAATTTAAATAAAACTGCTAAAGCTGAAAAATATATTTAAAAAAATTTTTATTAAGCTAAAAAAGTGTTTATTTAATAATAAAAAAATGAAAGCATATAGTTATAGTAGAACTAAATTTAATTTAAAAAATATTGAAAACAAAAATTTCATTATAATTATTCAATTAAACACCTATTGGCATCTTTACTATGTAAGCTTAACATATTTTGTTTCATTAATAGGTTTATTAAATGTAATGATATAATATATTTCGTATATGAAGTCATGTTAATTGTTGTCATTGTTTATTTTTTTTATTTATATTTGTTGTTGTTTCATTAATATATAATATACCTATTAAATGTTAAATCATTGTTATTTAGTATTTTATAAGCTGGCAGAAATCGCATTTAAAACAGAATAAAAATAACTCATAATTATTCCATTAAACATCTGTTGGCATCTTTGTTTTTTTTTTTTTTTTTTATTTTTTTTAGCTTAACATATTATGTTTCCGTAATACATTCGTTAAATGTTAAAATCCGTATTTGTATCATTGTTATTTAGTATTCAATAAACAAACTCGGTCGGGAGTTTCAAAAAGCTTTTTGTACCCTGAGCCCATTGAACATGGGAAATCAGGGTATAATGGTTTTGTTAAACGTATGTAACAGGCAGAAGGAGGCGTGGCAGAACCCGCAAAGTATATATATATTCTTGATCAAGGCGACGAGCTGAGTCGATTTAGCCCTGTCCGTCTGTCCGTCCGTCCGTGTGAACTAGATATTTTAAATACAACTCGATAGCACCATATCTGCACAAGTTTCTATTTCGATTTTATCAGCATGTATCGATAATTTTAATTCATTTTAAAGGCCTGGCTTATACATCATTTTTGCTACAAATTTAATCAATAAGAAAAGAAAGAAGAAAGAAGAACAGCTGAAAAGAGTTGAGGTTCTGAAGAAGAGATGTTAGTTTGCATATGTATGCAGCAGAGAATGTAGAAAACATTCTGATTGCTCGCTAACTGATAGAGAGTTTAGCTTACGCTAACTCAGAGAGAGGCTTAACAGTTGAGTTCGACTTCGAGTGGCAGTCTCGCTGCCTTATATAAAGGCTCTGATTGGTCGCCTAATGATCGGGTGTAAAGACTGACTCACAAAGAGGCTCAAGAGTTGAGCTTGACTTGAGTGGAGCTGTCGCTGCCCTATATAAAGGCAAGCCTGCTGCAGCGCAGCTTCAGTCGCATTCTTCATTTCTTGGTGCTCAGTCGTCCAGTGCAGCGCGGTGCTTCTCCTCTTCTTCTGTCTGTTGGTAAGTATTAAAGTTGTTAAGTATGTTAAGTGAAAATGTAAAAGTTGTACTTTTAATGTTTATTTAATGTAAATATAATATATTTTAAATTTAAATATTATTAATTATTTAACGATCATTAAGATAACGATCATTTAGCAATTTCAAAGCAAGTCTTCATATGTGCAAATATCAAGGACTTTAGCAGTCCGTATCTGCGTTAAGGCATTTTGCGTGATTGGCAAGCCCGACTAGCACTTCGACTTCCCCTCTAACTCTGAGTTGTTTAAATATAGCTGTGTTTTTAGTAGTTTATAGTTAGGTATATAATTTGTATACATTAACTAGAAAACATAATAAAAGGCTATTTACTTAGCGCAAATGCATACGGAGACTACGTAATCTTCGGGGCTCAGGGTATATCCTAGTCTAGCAGTCTCGACTAGAGCAATCTTACTTGTTTGTTCTGCTTTTACCTGCACTTTTTTTGCTATTTAAATAATTCATAATCCATCTCATGTATTATAAAATATTTATACATATATATATATATATATATATATATATATATATATATATATATATATATATATATATATATATATATATATATATATATATATATATATATATATATATATATATATATATAAAGAGCATAAACCATCTCATGCTGTCGCCTTAAAACCCGGGATAAATGTGAAACTCTTTTGGGCGTAACCCTAACAACTTCTGGCCCATTAACAGCTGCGGCCCACAAACGACCTGTTAATGCAGTATCTGACAAAATATGACGCACACACACGCAGCCAGACACTCCGCCCCCCACCCCTTGAGCGCCAATTAAGTAATCAGGTTGTTGGCTTACCAATTTTGCATGAAATTCTCTTATCAGCTCATTTTTTCTTTAGACAGAAGCCAATGCCGCCGTCAACGTGGCCCTTTAGCCGGGGCTCTCAGGCTGCTCCAGGGCAAAGTTTTACGTGTCTCCGTCTTGTCCTTTGGCGATGTCGTCAATTTCTATTCTCACAGCGGGGTTAAGTGCCTGGGGCCAAGTTTTTAAGGGCCTATTCAATTTCTACGCTTGATTAAATAATGTGCCATGTTGTTAGTTGATGTTGTTGTTGTTGTTGTTGTTGTTGCTGCTGCTGATGCTGGCAGACGCTTTTAGCGTTTGAGGCCTCGACTAGCACAATTTCCATGCACACACACACACACACACGCACTCACACACACGCGCGCGCATACACTCTCTGCTCAGATTATGTTTATTTTGGGTCTATGTGCGTATGACAGACGGCAGACCATCAAAATGGAAAATGTTTTGCTTGATGAGCTGTGAAAAAAAGCAAAAACTTCAAAAAAAGAAGGAAGAAGAAGAAGTGGGAGCAGCAGCACTGGCAGCAGCGGCCAAATTATATATGTGACAACATACAGCAGCAACTGTGAATGCGGCTGTGACCATGGCCCGTACAAGTACTTTTTTTTGCCTATAAATGTCGCACTCATTTTCAATTCGAACTGCACTCAATTCTATTCATTTGCATGCATAAGCAAGAGCGCAGATGTGCTGCTGCACTCATTTCATGCCCAAGTACAAAAATACATGCATATATATTTATTTATTTAAATATTTATTTTATATATATATATATATATATATATATATATTATATATATATAGCATATATGTGTGCTTTTATATGTAGACATTTGTGTGCATTTACTCATGCTGCTGTTCATTATTTTAATTTTCTAACGCATAATTGAAAGAAGCTCGCAACATGTTGCCAATGTCTTCGGCCGCAGCATGTTGCTGGCCGTCTCTCACAGTCGCTCTCTCGCTCGCTCTCTCTGACTGTGTTTCGCTCTGCGGTGTGTCGCTCTTGCGCTTTGGCGCTCTTAGGCTGGCTGGCTAGTGTTAACGTAGTCCTTCGTGGCACCGACTAAGGGTTAACATGGAACTCAGTCAGCGAGTCAGTGGGTCAGAGCCAAATGCGGCGTATAGGTTATATGACGTCTCTGCCCACTCGACTGCAGCTCATTGAAACTTTTGCAGCTCATTGAAATTAAAGCTGGTTAATTAGCAGGTGGCAAATTGTAAATTGCTTACAAATTGCCGTAATCCAACAGAGAGTCAATGTCTATGGCAAAACAAAAGGCGCAAAGAAGCGTCAAGGCAACCAGATGCTGACGGAATGACAGGCCCGACGGTAATTGGCCGGGTAACTGGATCAGGTTCAGGCTAAATGTTTGTCTTGCTTTTGCTAATTTTTGTTTTAACAACTCACATGTTTTGGCTTTGGCCGAGCGCTTGCAATAACAATAACACGTTAACAGGGTCAGGCACATAGCAACAACAACAACAGCAGCAGCAACAGCAACAGCAACAATAGCCATTGCAGCGAGCCAAATGTAAACAAAACTCATGTAAATCACGCATACGCAGCGTTGCACGCGCACAATAACAACGTGAACGAGGGGCGTAAAGGGGCAGGGCGGTGAGACTGGCGCTGGCTGCAACTCAAGTGGTCTCTCTTACAACAGCATCCAATTCAAGCGGCTGACAAGCGTCTAACTGGAGCACTTGCCGCATAATTCTAAGCACATTAAAACCACTCACATCCTAACTGAAAAAAGGTACAATGGCTCTGCCCCCGGATGCCTCTGGGGCACAGAGTCACACAGAGTGAGTCCCGGTCCCGACACAGTCACCAGGCACCGGTTAAGCCCCTACTGCGTGAAAAACAGCTTCCAGCCGAGTGAAATCGAATATCTCCATTTTGGCAACAGCACAAAAACGGCATTTCAACTACAATATTATTGAGTTCATAACTGTATCCCTCTCGCCACACATAAAAAAATATTACTGATTCTGCTAATTTTTATTGCATCAAGTTGAAATGCACGTTCCGTGTCCGCTCTCCTCTGTAAACACGTTTTTTGCGGCGGACACTTCAAACAGAGCCTTTGTTTATTTATATTGTTTTTCCAATTATTATGCAGATGATATTTACAATTAGTTCAATTTATTACTATTTATTTGAAGTGCCTCTAAGTTACGTAAACAATTTAGCCTATTTGGTTGGGATTGTGTGGGTAAACAATTTTAAGCTGAATTGTCAAAGTTCAGAGCATCCCAATTAACCTTGCTTTATTTTATTACATGCTAATATATATAGGATATGAAATATATGTTTTATATATTGAAATAAATTCATATATGTATACATGGGATTTTAAATGTGGTTGAATGAAATAATTCTACTGCTACGATTTTTATAGCAATTTTTTGTATTCATTTATTATTATTTTTTATCTACTCTTTTAATGCTCAAGTGCTTTAAATATTTACAAATAATTCGTGCACGTGTGAACTTTACATATTATCCCAAAGAAAAAACGGAAAATACATGAAGCCCCTTTGGATCGGTTCATTGCATTTGCAACACTGGAAAGAACTAAATGTCATATTAAAAAACTCAATAAAGGCAAATTCCTTGAAAATGCAAATGACGTGAATCGTCTCTACAAAAAGTAAACTATAAAAGTGGGCAGAAATAAAAATTGAGAAATAAAATCATAAAAATGTGATAAAACAGCGAAGAAAATTCCGAATAATCAATATTGAATATTTGGCATACGGTTAGAAATGCCACGAGGAATACATAGATACGTTTCCTAACTAAACGCAATCAGAAACCAAAAGAGTTTCGCTTCGCATAGAAAAGTTATACGTGCGATATACGAGGTGCGCAGTAAAAAACGCTGGACAACCGCGTAAATATGTAGAGAGAGACACACACATCTTCTCTATCTCTCTCCGTCTCTCTTTCCCTCTTACACCGATTGATTAGGTGCAGTTGATCACATATAAGGGACGTTTCACTCACGTTTCATGCACTTTTTTGCGTGGCTAATTAGATTCTGCTTTAATGCATATTACAATTTTTTTGCTGTGCCATGCTTAATGCACTTATTGTTATGCACCTCCATTGATAACCACTTTTATAGTGTCTGGGAGCACTTAATCATATGCACATGCACCACCTGCAATAAGAGAAGCGATACGCGCTTCGGCCGTCGAGGCATCCACTCTTTCTATATTGACAGTAAGTATTTACGCGCAGGCTGCTTGAGCCGGCAGATGTCATGCACCGCGTCGCACTTTAACAATACTCTATACTATGGTATGTAAATAAACAGAACACTCCATAAATTCAATTCCATATGCTGCCTTCAGCGAGGGGGAGCTTGCCTCAAGCACTAAGCCCGCACGCCGTGTGTTAAAATTGAAGTGGGTTTCGGCTGGGTTTCATTTGTGCAGCGCTCCTTGCCACACACTTCGCCCTCTCACACTCTCCACACTCTCTTCCATTGTGTGTGTTGCACTTTTGCCAGTCGAAATTTCATACAAATTTCATACATTTCTTTTGAGATTGCCTGTGTCGCGCCCATTAACCGCCAAGTGTGCGCAATTACAGGCAAGCCACGTGGCACGAGCACGACCCGGGAGTCCGAAGCTGGCGAAAAAAGAGAAAATAAAAAAAATAAAAAAAATATGCGAAAGGAAAGGACGCAAGTCGCAGGAAGTCGCATGGTTCGCGCTTTACAGCTGATTTGCATTTTTGGGGCAGGCACTGCAGGTGGCAGCAGTCGTCGCATAAGAGCTGAGAGAGAGGCTTTGTTGTTGCTGCCATTGTTGTAGCAGCTTGACTCGGATCGCGGCTTACAGCTGGCAGCGTTTGCCTTATGGCTGGTGGGCGTGGCGCACTTGTGGCATCCGCTCGCTTGCGCCCCTAGCTGCTGGTCCTGTCACATTTCCTTTATGCTTGAACCGTCTGTTGAGTGTTTCGCTTAATGCAGGTAAACGAGTTTTTTATGTTCCCAGCCAAGGGGCGCTGCGGAGCGGGGGCGTGGCTGCCGCTGCTACTCATTCGCTGCTTACTTAATGAGACATTTTGCACATAAAAAGCAAGTGCTGCAAAGGAAAACCAGAGAAAAACTGACAGCAAGTGCAGTTTATTGTATTGACGGATACTTCAATTGGCCAACAGACAGCGCAAGCCATAAATCAGCTGCGCGTGTGTGAGTGTGAATGTGTCTGTGTGTGTGTGGGTATTAAAATTAACCAACTAGCAGCTCAATAAACATTATCTTGAATACACTGTAGTGCGGTACAAAGCCACAGACTGTTGCTGCTGCTGTTCCTGCTGCTGTTTCTGTGGAGGATGCCAAGACGACACTGACAGCATGTGATGAATTGTGCACACGTTCCACGCCAAATGGAGGCTGAGACTGATGGTTATGCTGCTGCTCATGTGGGCTATCACACACACACACACACACACACACACATAAACACCTAGCCCGCAGTCCAATCGAGCTGCTGTTGCTGCTGCTGCAAAGCCTTTTTGATGCAGCAACCATAACTCATCGAGCCAAAACACTTGGCGTCTGAGATAAAAACTATCATTTGCCAAAGCTGACTGTGAAGATGGCCAGTGTTAAAGCCAGGTGATCCCATCCACCTAAGCCCCCTCTGCCTCTCTTCGCTCCGTTTCGTGTGTCCTGCCTGCCAAATGGCATTTCACACGTTTTTATCGCATACGAAAACAAACAAAACATGAACGAAATTTTATTATCTACGGGCTGTCGAATACCTAATGCTCTTGGGTATATGTTTCTATGTTTCTTGGCTGTAACGGTGCATTACTATATATATTTTATTATCTGATTAGAGTCTAGCTGAAGTGGTAATGAAAATTTCATATCAATTTGAGCAGTATTTGGCTGAGATTTGGCTGGTTATGAAATAATTCTGCAGAGGTGAAGAAACCTAAATATAAAATATAAATAAAAAAAAAATTAATTTTGGTATTTAAAAAGTTATATAATATAGTTAAAATCGAAGTTGCATTCTATGCTTCATAAACTAAGTTTCTTACACATCTTTAGGCCTGATATAGATTATATATTCTAGGCGCTTTGCTCTTATCAAGACTCTTAGTTAGGGTATATTAAAGCAAAGTCATTTATTTTGTTTCTACTGCTGCTGCTGCTGCTGCTGCTGCTGCTGCGCTTGATGACGCTACTGATGACTAGATGACTTGATGACTTGCCGACTTGACGACTCGCCTACTGCCTCCTCTTTTGCTTTGAACCCTGACTCTGTCGGGTCAGTGTGACGCCATTGATGACACGCACGCGACTCTGTTGTCTCTGGCCTGTCAACTCGATTTGTATGTGTGTATCCGTAGACACCACGGAGAGCCCCACTCAGACCCCACACAGGCGTCTACTCTAAAGAACCTATGCTTAGAGTTTTGCATATGTTGTTGGCCATTTGTTTATTGTTTCGAGGCGAGTAAAGAAAAAAGCAATGGCAGCGACATTGTGGCGCAAATTATTCATGAAGCGAATGAGCTCAACAAATCCGTCCCACTCCCAGCCTCAGTTCCGGGCAGCCCTTTCTTAAGAGGTTGCACCCCCGCACCATGTGCCGGGACGCAGTCAAGTGGCCTAATACATATTTTTGGCAAGCCAAAGTGGCTTTAACCCCAACCTCTCAAGTCCCGTAGCCAGAATTTCTCTTTCACTCCTTTCAGTTCTTTTCTTTTTTTTTTTTTTTTTGCATGTTTTGCATATTTGCGTGGGCGTACCGCAACCCCCGGCACCCTTTTAAGGGCTGTTGTTGTTGGCTGTCGGAATATTGTGCGCCAGTTAAATCGTATTAACTTTTACCGCCAACTGGCTGAAGTATATTAAGAATATATTGAGCCGCTTAAAATACAAGTCTATTCCAATCTCGGCCTCCTCCTTGTCCTCTGCCGAACTATTTTTGGCAAGTATTCAAATAATAAGTAGAAGAAGAAAGAAGAAGAAGAAGAAGAGGCACGAACAAAATTGCATTCACATACAACGTTTGGCGTAGATTTGCGCATGCATCCCCTGGCCTCAGCTCTCAAATGTTGTACGGCAATCCAGGAGCAGGATATAGGGATACCGAGGATCCGACACATGCATCCAAGTGGGTTTAAACTGCAATTTATCTAGGCGGCCCGAGGCATTCGAGGAGCTGGATGCAGTGCACTGCCGGCAGCCGCGTGGCAGGACGTCGCATAAGGATAAGCATAAGTTTGCACACCATTTTCTGCGCTTTGAGTTGCGACTCGAGTCGAAACAGAGGCTGGGGCTGGGACGGGGCAACTACAATATATATTTAACTGGGGCAAATAGGGAAATATATAATGTACGTATATATACACGAATACTTTGCATCTGTGCAGCGCGGCTTTAAATCTATTATTCATACGAGGAGCCATATGTCTTTTGGCCAAGCTCCGACTCACTGCACATATATATGTACATATACATATATATCAATAGAACTAATTGTTGTGCTAGTGTAACATATGTCTGCCTCCCCGTGCCACAAACTCTTTCAATATGAGTGTGTGTGTGGGTGTGGGTGTGTCTACTGTGTATTTAGTCACATTGCCCTGGGCAGGGGGAGGGGGAGTTAGACGTCAATGCCGAGTAAAACATTTATGTGTAAATTGTTGGATTAGACGATTATACCCCCTAGGGGCTGTGCACCGCAAAGGAAGGGCTTATGGCCCAACAGTTCAAAAAGTTCAAAGAAAGCTCCAAGGCAGGCAGATGTTCAATTGATTGCTGGCTTAATGCCTTCCTAAGCGCTAAGCTGCTGCTAAGCTTTAAAGCGTGAGCACAGCAAATGCTGCCTCATGCCCCAATTAGGCTGTCAGCAGTTGGTTTAACTCGTGAGAATTACCGAGAGGGGCTTACAGCTCAGGTGATGGAATGGCTTGTGGAAAGTGTTTATTGATGGCATCAACATGACTTGAGAATCGCCTAGAAAAGCTCAAGCTTAATGGCTGCCGGAAACTATTCTCTAAATGTAAAATATCGATTGAGATTGAGTAGCAGGAATTGAGAATTGCGAATTCAGAAACGTAGGGAAAAGCGCTTAGCTTAATAGCTTCGGCGAATTATTTTATATGAACTGAGAATCATACAGAAATATATTTTAAGCTATAAATGGAGAGCTAAAGCGGTTTGACAAATGTTCGCTGAGACTTTCAACAACAACAAAAGACGCGAAAAGCTGTTAATAAGATTAAAAATGTAAGAAAATAAAAGCTAAGCACAAATTGTTTTAAGATTGAGGGTAGTCAATAAACTTGAGACATGTCAAGCTAATGAGTCTGCGCGATGCCGGAGTAAACAAATAACTTTCTGAAAATGGCGAAAATTAAGTGGAAAAAAATTGTAATAATAATAATATTCAAGGTCCTTTTGCGTGGGCAACTGGAAAACTTTGAGCACACCCCAGAGACCAATTAAGCAGCAGCAGAAGCGACTGGAATACTTAACAGAGACTTTAAATTGAGCGTTGATGCCACGCGCTCCTCGCACAGCACCGACTCTGAGTGTGAGGACTGCTGCCTCACATGTTAATCAAATATTCGCCAATCAATAGAGCTAATTATGCTTGTTATTGTAGTTATTCAGCGTGGTGCACGTTTTGCGCAGAATGTTTAAGTACTCCCCGGTTGGATTTCGTGTGTAAACAGGCTGGCAAACAAGTTTCGCTCGGGCCAAGTACCCTGCGGTGGCAAGGTTGCTGCCAGTGTTGGGCAACAGCAAAGTACGTATATTGTATACATGGCAAAACATGCGTAAATTAATTTAATGTCCCTTATAAATATGTAAGTCGACCTAAGCTCAATAAATTCTTTCTGTTTTCTACCCTGGACGCAGAGTAAACAATTAGAAAGGTCCTCTGGCGCAGCTGTGCTGTGAAAATGTGTGAAACGGAGTGGGGAAGTATGTTTAAAGTTAGACTAGGCTAATGAGACTCAAGTACTGTTGGAATTATGTGATTAAGCTCGCCTATATGACTTCATGTGACTGTAATCAACACAATATCTTTAATGTGTTTAGTTATAGCATAGTTATACTGCCGATCAAGAGTATGAAGTTAAAAGGGCTTGCTTTTAATTTTCTTTTACTTATATATTTATTCAGTTCTGGTGCTATCTTTTTTAATTTTCTTTCCAATCGAGTTTTTCCTCTTCTCTCAATCACATTCTCGTTGAGCATCGATGACACTATAGCCAAGTATCGATAAAATTAGAGTTCAGCATCGATACTTGATCATAGAGCTAACCGCTACAATTCCTATTTCCCTACTACAAAAGTTCAGCTTAAGAAACTTTTAGTCTAACATTCTCTATTAATTTAAGTAAAAATAAAATTCTTCTTCAGGTATCTCCTAGTCTGGCATTCTCTATTAGCGTCAACTTATTTGATTTTATTTCGCTTATTGTTTGTGAGCCACGTGGCCGCTAGCGAAGTTCTAGTCCCTGTTGTTCCTGTGCTCACACCTCTGCCTCTGCCTCTGCTTCTGCTTCTGCTTCTTCCTTTTCAGTAGCTGCTGCTGTTGTCGACAAAGTTTGCTTTAGAATTTTTGAGCCCCAAACTAATTGCTGCAAATTACAAATGATAATAGCCACAACACACGCTCAAGGTTATATGCCAGACCATTTATTTTATTTTCAACATAAGCACAGCAGGAGGCCGGGAGCGACCAGTAGGAAGAGGATCTTGTTGGACTGTTAGTCTACTATGCCCCCATACATCCAGTCGGCGAGGCGCCTCTAAAGCACTGTAAGAATTATTGGCTATTTATCAAGCGACGCGTTGGCGGCCATGGCCTCCAGCCGTCTCCACGTTACGTGTCCCCCCGTTGCCCAAGTGTTGACTTTATGTGGCCCGCTAATTAAATATACATATGTAGGTATAACTGTACATATGTATATAGCGTGCGTAGTGTACGCTGGACATGGCCGGAGGGCGTCATTAAAGGCGCGTTAATTGCGCTCAATTAATGACATCAGGTTAAACGTTAAGTGAAATTAAACAGACGCCTGGGACTGACCCTGCCAAGTGTTCCACGTATATATATAAATACTTTCCCTCCTCTTTTTGCTTTCCATTTCTTCCTTTTTTTTTTTGCCTGCTCTATGCACAATAAATCTTAGGTGGCAAAAAAGGTACTTAAACTTCAACTGACTGAGACAAGCCCCGGGCAGCGATTCAGTGTCCAAATTTAAGTTCTCTCTGGAGCATTTAGCAGCACTGCCAGCGGACACATACACACACACACACACACACACACACGGCGTAGATTCTCTGGGCTTGTTTCGCTTAACGGACATTTACAATTTATTTGGCTAATTAAAATATGTTGCATGCTAATGGAGCATTGTCAGTGGCTGCCACAAATGGTTGCTACTTGGCCAAGTGCGAATAGCCAGGCCAGCATCCGTATCCGCATCAACATTCGCCCAGTTCCTGCTGCTGCTGCTGCTGTTGCTGCTGCTGCACCTACATCAAAGTTAACGAGCCGGAAGTGCTGCACATTTTTGGACTTGGATTCTGCTGCCTGCATCTAGTTGATAAAAGCTATTAAAGTCGGGTGATTAAAGCGTCTAGGGAACAAAGGGCAGCCGAAGCGAGAATATTACTGAGATGCCCCCGGGCACTCGCCTCCATAGTCAACATCCGAGCATAGTAGACGGGCAAAATTTGCTAACGTCATAATTGCAAATTGCAATTCAAGTGTTTTTTGTGGTTTTGCCTGGAGCCACAGCAGAGCGGAGGCTACTTTTCATCTACTTCCAGAGAGCAGTTCTCGAAACGGACATTGATTATAATCTCAGGCGACTCACAAGAGAAAGCAAACACTAACATTTCTACCTGATTGTGATTTAATGGAGTCTTCTCTTAGGCAACTTATTAGCCTCCACTACACAGCTCCACAGCTTATGATATTTATGTTTCTATATAAATCTTACTATCTTGAAACTGACTTATCTACTTACCACAACTTGCTATATACATATATATTACAATATATATGTAAATTGTGTTTTCCATTTCTCAGTTATTGCCTTCCCCACTCACTTCATTAACTAGCTATAAATAATAACATCTCCTAAAATTTCAGTGGGGAGAACAATTCCACGCGTCTGTGATAAGCGACAAAAACTCTCGACTCTCAAACGATTGCTTATCATAATATGTCGAGTCATCAGGCAGCTTTCCCTCCGACACAAAATATGCAGAAAGCAGTAAAGTGCGAACCGAACATCCGGACTGCTCGTCCGACCCGACGGAGCAAGAGGAGCAGCAGAAGAGCCACAAAAAAAAAGTAGAGAAACAAATTCGACTTTTGAGCAGAAAAACTTAAGAGTACTTAAAGACTTTACGGCTCTCCGTCGTGAAACTGACGCATTATTCTATGAGTTTGATGGGTGAGCTTTTAAAAATATATTTTTTATTTTTGCATATAATGCACTCAAGATATTTCAAACGCGCTCAACTCATGCAGTAAACCAGACAATGTATACAAGATAAGCTGCATTCATGAGTCAGCTAGTAAATGCATCAATATTTGTATTTAATATACAAAGAGTGAGGAAGTTTTAATAGACTGCAAAGTCTCGTACCATTAAAAAGACTGAAGAACGTAATCAATACATTATGGATCAGTTTAATCTCTCGCAATTTGACTACGCGAATCGCAAAATGATTCAGTGCGAAACGATTGGAGTTGCAATTGCAAGTCCGCTTAAACGAATTACGGGCTCCGGTTCAGAGAGTCCGCCTTGATTTTAAGTCAATTCAATTAAGCCCCATAATGCTAAACGCTTTGCAGTGGGGTTTCTAATGACACTGACTGGCATTAAATAGGAAACTTGTACAAAGAACATCCAACTGGGTGCTGACACTTGCGAGTGCCAAGTGCCCATTAAGCGGGACGACGAATGGGTGTAGTGCGTTTTCTTGACAGGTTCGTAAAGGCAAACTAAACGCTTTGGCCAGCTCGTTGAGAAGCGATGGCTAACGGGCAAAGTAAACCGCTAAGCTTCATTTACGCCCATTCCATGGATTCATTAATTACGAAATCACATCGAGCGAGAGCATCCGATCACATCATCCAAAATGGCTCAGACAGCCGCTGCCAAATGGAACGAGAGGCGATGGCTTTTAAATGCAGAAGACATCGCCAGAAGAGTAAATAAGAGCGGACAGAGTGGAGCAGCGAGTCCATCAGCCAATTGCCAAGACAGAGCGTAGAGTAGCGACAGTGGCAGAGGCAACTTCAATTAAGTTAAGTCAGTTGCCTCATTTCGAGGACAACATTGGGGTGTGCCACTACCCCCAGCCCCTCCGCTCGCCCCCCGCTTCGTCGCTCTGCCAAAACTGTTGTCGTTTGTTTCAGCGTCGAAGCTTTTTACATCATTAGCATTTCAGCTTCGTTCAGTTCAGAGCAGTTCAACTGAACTCAGCTCTGCTCAGCTCGGCTCTGTTTTTCTCTGCTCTGCTCAGCTCAGTTCAGAGTTTCCCTCCCGCCTGGCACAAATTCGCAAATTTTCCCATCATTAGCATTCAGCGCAATGAAACAAATACACTTAGAGACTGAGATGGCGAGATAAATATGGTCCCGACTCGCTTCCACTTATGGGACAGCGCCCGCAGGCCACTGACTTTCACTGCGAGTTTACTAACCAAAGTTAACACAATATTTTTATTCATCCAAAGCCCTAAGCACTATCGAATCTGTCGAAGCAACCAGCCAGAGCCAGGCAGTGGTGCAGGCAGTGGGGCAGGCAGCCAGCCAGTCAGCCAGGCAACAAATAAACATTCACACATCGCCTTTAATACGTTTCCCCACACAAGCTCAATTAGAGGCAGTCCATGTCCTCAGCTTCATCCTGGCCTGCGTCTTGTCTTGTGCTCATCAGAGCGCAGCTAGAGATGGCCGTATTTAATGAAGTACACTAAGTAAATAAAAGTAAATAAAATTTAATATTCGAATTTCAGCAGATATGTAATAAGAACAATTTCAGATATTGTCTGTAAAATAAATGGAAAATAAATATAAATTAAATTAAAAAATTAAAATATATATAAAACAAATATAAATATTTATTATTAATATAAATACAAAATAAATATAAATTAATATAAAATATATATAAAATAAATATAAATATTTATTATTATTATTATTATTAAATATTTTATTTATTTATTTATTTATTTTCACTCTTTGTTATAATTACAGTCTTTTTTTTGTGAATGGTATCTTGCAATAGTTAAAGAGTTTAGACTAAGAATTAAGCCTTTTCTGTTTATTTATTTATTTCGAATAAGATGACATAATTATTTGGGGGATATTATTAAATATAAATAATTATTTTATAGACAATATTTGAAATTTTTCTCATTATTTATTTGTTGGATTTAAAAAAAATGATGTAATTTATTTTTATATATTTATTTTCACATTCATTTTCGTGTGTCCTATTTATTTATTTATTATAATTTTTTTTTTGCAATTCGAGTTCAGCTTTTATTTATTATTTTGGGCAAAGTTTCATATACGAAAAGATTTATTGCAAAAAAAAACCTTTAAAATTCCTATTTAGATAATTTTACAAATCGTATTTTATTATAGGTTAAGCTGTGTTTTAACAGCTTGAAGTGGTTTCATATGCTTCGCCATAAAGCCATGTCAAATATCACTAAATAGAGCTAAGTCTTTGGCTTAGGTCGTGTAAAGTCGGCTTAAGTCATGTTAAATCCTGTTTAAGCCGTGTTTAGTACGGAAGGTCGCGTGGGCGGTGTGGGCGTTGCTAAGTAATGTATTGTTATTATGATTCCTGTTAGTCGAGTTGATAGTTGCCTTAAGTTTACTTCAGGCCGTGTTGAGTCGTGACTAGGCTGTTTAAGTCCCAGTGGGATCATCAATAGTTGTGACGAGCGCCTTTAAGAGTGAATGGAGCATTTTAGGGCCAATATAAAGTTGCATTTAGGCACGAGCTCGACTCACGCGCTCAGCACCAAATCTTATTTCTAGTGCTGTTCCGATACTCTCCATGCGTCCTTGCCTTGGGTTTGTTTCTATCTTGATTTTATTATGCTTGCGCACTTCTCAAACCACAGCGAGGTCAGCACAAAACATCAAATAGACCGGACTCCCCTTAGCAGTAGCACCCAGTTTACTCTGCTCTCTCGTGCCAAAGCTCTCCCGTTCCCTCCCTCCCTCTCTCTCTCTCTCTCTCTCTCTCTCTCTCTCTCTCTCTCTCTCTCTCTCTCTCTCTCTCTCTCTCTCTCTCTCTCTCTCTCTCTCTCTCTCTCTCTCTCTCTCTCTCTCTCTCTCTCTCTCTCTCTCTCTCTCTCTCTCTCTCTCTCTCTCTCTCTCTCTCTCTCTCTCTCTCTCTCTCTCTCTCTATCTCAGGCAGCTCCTGTCGCTTTGTGTCCTTTTGCTACTTTGCGAGGGCCAACACTTGGAAGCCTCAGACAACGTTTGGGGCTGGAGCTAATCAGAAATGTTTTACTTAGAAATCCTTTGGTATGCGCTCTACGTATCTCATTTTCGTTGCGCACAATTTACGATATAAACTTGTCTCAATGCCCAGCCCAGCCCGCTCCAATCGGCCCCCCCTCGCACCCCTCACGCCCCTTATTGATTTGCATTGGTTGGGCATTTAATGGGGAGGCGTGCGACTTTTGCTGTGATTTCTGGCACACAACAAAAAACTTTTATACGATTCGCTTAAACTTTTAATAACTTTTGTCAATTGATTATATTTCGGGTGCCAGAGTCCTGGGCCAATGTGGGTCTACATAAATTGTTAGCCCTACCGCAAATCGATTTTGGCTTAAAGCGATTTAAGCCTGAGCTGTCTCTGTCTGGCACAATAAAATATTGAGCAGCCGAACAGCTTGTTGCTAGCAACTCATTTGAAATATGTATTACAATAGATAAGTAAAACTAGAATGGAAACTGTATGTGAGATATGGGAGATCAAATTTGTAAAGTGATAAGGCAAAACTAAGTTTAAGGTTTTCAAAACATGAACTATGCAAGGGGAAAAGGTTACGCTAAATATTATTACTGAAGACTTGAAAATTTTATCTTTTTCTTAAAGCATTAAAACTACTGCGCCTAATCAAACAAGTTGGAGCGGGACAGCTCGCCTGGTCAGATCCTCTGCATTTCGAATGCTTCTGTGGGTCTTATTTGATAAGTTAGCGTGGGTCGTTGGCGCTGATTGGCATTAGATTTAATTAGTGTACAGCATTTCTTTTCTGCCTTCTGATGTTATTGTGTGACGTTTGTCACGTAAGGTGAGGATTTGCGCCTGCTTATGTAATAAGCCATATAAAGTTAATAACAATGACATTTTGGCCAGCAGCAAACTGACTACAACAACAGCAATGTGTCCGGAGGGCTCCTCAATATGGTTATGGGCTAACGTGCAGGATTTATATGAGCTTGTTACACAAAACGGCCTCCAGCGCTCGCTCCCCATCTCAGTATTCCTCTACCTCTCCCTCTGTCTCCTGCTCTCCCTCTGTCTCTGTCAATGATTTTCAGTCACACTCTTAGTGCCTCCCTCTTTGTAAGTGTGTGTGTGTGTGTGAGGGAGCTGCTGCCTAACGAAGCTCCAGTCACATCACACATACGCCCGGTAGGCGTTGATGAACTGACAATTTGTGTCAACTGCCGCAGCCGCAGAGCAAAGGGCACAACACTGGGAATCCCGGCATAGTCGAGCACTCAGCTAAATATCCATAGAGCACCGCCCTCGAATAAATGTATTTTCGAACACAAATGCCATTCATTCGGTTCGTGCAATGTGTAGCTGAGCATCATAAAAATTATTCGTTTCATGTTGTGTGCTGGGAGCAAATGGGGGCCAGAAATCGTGAGGTGGTTGGAGGCAGCTGCGGTGCAGGCTCACACAACTAAAAGTGCTCCAAACGGGAGTGCTCAACGGGACAGATACCTTAACTCAGTAACTAACTAGTATAATAATAATACCTGGTTGCATGTAAGATTATTGCTGTATTTTCAGAATTTCGAATAGATAATCCAAATATTATGAATACTTCTTGCTGTTGTCACTTGGCATTCCCAGAAAGCATATATATATATACCAATTTAACAAGTGTGATAAAGTGTACTATATATATAGATTTATGGACGATCAGAAACTGAATATTGATAGCATCTACGCTTTATAGCCACACATACTTGGACAACATCCGGCTCTCATTCCCGTCAGGAGTCTATCTTTTTTATGAGCTCCGAGGTGCTTCAGTCAGTTAGTCGCATGTGCGCAAAACTATTATACCCAGTTGATACATTTTCAATGGGTTCGGAGTATAAATATATATTTCAGCAACGACGAATATGCGGCATATGGCAGCAGCGTGACCGTGACCATGCCCCAAGCCTGCTGTCCCGCATCTGTGCCCCTCGCGGTTCGTGCCTGTCAGTTGCCAGTTGCCATGTGTAGCCATATTGAGCCGTGAGTGTGTGTGGGCTGGTGTGTGTGCGTGTGTGTGCGTGGCAAAACGCGCAACTCGGCACGGGAATTATTAACTTGTAATGTGCTCTGCATAGCGTTTTTAATAAAAGCAAAGCTGAGCAGAGCACAACGTGACCAGCAGCAACAGCCGGAGCCAGTTTCGGGGAGCCAGACGCGGGAGTTCGTGGATCGACCTGATGACGATGACACCACGTGTGCGCCTGATGGGCATTCCAGAGGACACACAGAGTCATACATTTTGATGTCCTCAATGAAGTGATGGTATAACAATGTTGTTGTTGTAGCTTCATTATTTTTTTTTTTTTTCGCCTTTTTGTTTTGCATTGATTGCGTCGTCCGGTTAGGAATGCCTGCAGGCAATGGGACGGAAGGATGGGGCCGGAGCTCAGCCCAGCCCAGGTCCTGCTAGTTGCCATTTGAATGCGATTGATTTAACGAGCGCTGTGGGAATCAGTGCAGAGCATAGCATGCGCACACAGGACACACGTAGATGCTTTAACTTAAAGCTGAACAAACAGTTATTTCTCGCCACGTCCACGTGGGCGGGGCGAGTAATGGGCGCTTGGGGTAGAGTCGGCTGCTCGTCCCTCAGAGCCCGGGCCCAGGCCCGGTTGCGGGCTTAATGCGGCGTCATGGCATCATCACAAACTTTATCAATTAAACTTGGCCATCGCCTGTTTTTTTTTCTCTTCTTCTTTTTTTTTGTGCCCACGCAGCCCGCAGCTTGTTTTTAACTATGGCAGCAAGCTGCTGACACCAGGACGCCAGCGCACAGGTCCTGGTCACAGGCCTGCGGGTCACTTGTAGGCAATGCAAATGAAAACGAGTGAAAGAAAAAAAAAAAAAAAAAAAAACAATGGCTGGCACCCTCTAACCACTGATACTATGTGGCCAGCAGTGGATGCGACACCCAACATCCTGTTGCTCCACAGTTGATGACAATTTTCACGTACACACACATACACACTTACACAGTTTATCTCTACTCACAGCTATAAAAACGAAAATTAAATTATAAATATGGCGGCTAATCCCATTTAATGTATGTAAAGCAGCTTGATTTACGTGTAATTTTCAAGAGTTCCCAACATGCTGACGCTGAAAACGTGACTATAAAAATATTTTTTAAATGCAAAAAATAAATATATCAAGCCATAAATAATGTCCATATGAAAATAAGGGAACAGCCGAATGGAATGCCCTTGACTAAATAACATTGTAAACATAAATAAAACATTTTATTTCCAACGAAAGTTTAATATGTAGCGTATTGTTAGCACAGATGACTAATTTTAACAGTTAGGGATAGAAAAAGGAGAGCTCTAAGGGCAGCTTACATACCTCAAACAGTCTCACAACATTAGAATATGCTTGTATAAAGGGTCTATCAGATCGAAGGAAAAACAAACACAAAACTTTCGTAAAATTCCTTTTGACAATTGGCTTAGTTTTGACAGAGTCAAGATGGTTATGAAGGCAGCAGCAGGAGAACATATGTTGAGGAGTTCTGGGCCTCGAAGGGTTAAGTTTTTAATTTGAATTTGAAGAGCGCAATAAACAGGAAAAATTGTTATTTATTATCATCTTTAACATTGCGCAACATCTGCGTTCTGTTTGTCACAAAAGTCAAACTAATATTTATGGATTCTGCGAACCTAAAGCACAGATATTCCAAATTTAAACATCAAATTAATGTAGAGTGGAAAGTCAAGCTTAGGGTATTGCCCATTAAAGTGGATTGGGCCATTCACCGAGCTACAAGTATTTGCCAAGATTGAAATTGCTTAAAACACAAGCTGCTTAGTAGGTATGTGCTTAACCTCTCAGTATGTGTGTGTGTGTGTGTGTGAGTGTGTGTGAGCGAGTGTGTGAGTGGGCGGCATTGTGTGGAATATAATTTAAGCAAAATGCAGTGCCCAAAGCCGATTAGCTGAGTGCTTGTATATGATATATCATATCATCGATCCATTGACGAGCTGCTAATGCGCCTCTGTTTACCTTCGAATCGGTCAAAATCAATTTCCAATCAACTTCTGCTGGGGCTCATTTTGATAATCAGATTTTGACAGCTTTGGCTGCAGATGTTCATGTTAACTGCGAGTCTTAAGATGCTGCAGCAGCCCTAAGTACAACAACAACGACAGCAAACAGCTTAGGTGGCCATGCTACATTTGGCCTGGAAAACTCACTGGAATTGCACCAAGAGGTGCGTCGAGCAAGTCCTTTGCCAGCACTTTAACAAATTGTGTCAGCGCCCAATGCAGTTCACTGAGCGCACATTGCAGAAGTCAAAGGAGTGCACTGAACGAAAAAACATTGCATATTTAACACAAAAAATAAAAAGAAATAAAATAAAATAAAAAAATAAATAAATAATAATAATAATAATATGTCTGTCAAAAATGTAGATAAAAAATTAATTTTCATAAAGGTCTTAGATCAAATTGGTTCCAGCCCTGGAAAACCTTTGAATGAAGTCTTTCAAGCAAACATATAAATCATACACTGAACTAATCGAAAGTAGATTTATAATTTCTATGGGCTTTGAAATACTTAGAGAATAGTTGAAGTAAATTGAGGTAAATGAAAGTAGGCCCTTATAATTCTTTAGATATAACTTATAAGGGAATAATATTGTAGTTTTTACTAAGAACTTTATATTATTTTTCTAATAAATTTTTTTTTTAATTTGTAAAATGAAAATAAATCGTAGACTGAACAAATCTAAACTAGATTTCAAACTTCTACGGGAATTATCAATACTTACTAGAATAGTTTATTTATTTTGAGGTAAAGCACTGAAAACTTTTTCCACAGTCATTATATTTCTTTATAAAAAAAAAAAAAAAAAAAACAATACTAACAAAAAAAAACAAAACTAAACTAAAAACTTTAATAAACTGATTCTAATACAGAATTTTTTTCTAATTTAAATGTAAAAATTTTGTTATGCTTTAAGTCTTTATTCAAATATTCTCATATTAGTCAGAAACAATTCACTTTGTTCAGTGTAGCAGCTGCAGCTGTTGCTTATACTGATGCTACTGCTGTTGTTGCTGTTGTTGCTGCTACTGCTGATGCTGCTGATGTTGTTGCTGCACAGACAAACAACGCTAAGACGCAGCTAAGTCCGCCGCGTCAGTCACAACCGCAAAACCGCATTTAAACCCCTGCAAGCTCCACTCCCACCCAGTCCGCAGATCCCAAAACTATTGTGAGCCTTTGCAATGCTTTTGTTCAACTGCCACGCCCCTTGCCGAACGAGCAGCCATTGCTATGCCACAACGGCTGCAGCTGCAGCTCGTTTGCATGGCTGCTTTTGTTGTCGTTGCTGCTGATGTTCTGTTGCCAGTGCCTCTTGCCTGCTGCTGCCGTTGCCAATGCTGCTGCTGCTGCTGTTGCTGCACTGCGCTGCTTTTAATTACAAAAGTTACGTATACGACCTGCAGGTGTTGCAGCTGCGTCTGTTGCTGGCTGCCAGCTGACGCCACAGCCACAGCCACAGCTTCAGCCGCCGCCGCTCCAGAGGCACTGCTTCAAAGTCGCCAGTTCCGTTCGAGCTCGTTAATTACCGTTTCGAGGCGCTACCAAATAAGAGAGCGAGAGACAAAGCGAAAGAAAGAAAGAGAGAACGCGCCCGGCATGCCCCCTGGATAGGCAAGCAGCCCCATTGCAGATAATAATAGCTGGCAGGAAATGTGACCAAAAATTTTTATAGGCCAACAAACCATCCAAAGCCCGCACCCGCTCACAGTTAATATATACATAGAGCCCTACATAAGCCGTATAACTGTATAATTAGTGCCATTTTATGAATGCAAAATAACCGAATGAGAGGTTTATGTGTTTGCCATGCCAATTGCTACAGTTTCGCATCGCTTGTGTGTTTGCGCGCTCGCTGCTGCCCATTGGGGCGCGGAGCGTGGGGTTAATTGGTTGTGGCCAAGCTGCATTTGTTAATTGGTTTTATTAAATATAGAGGACAAATAAATGAATTATGTTTGGGTAGCAGAATTTCCAACTCTGAATCAATTGTGGTACAATTTTATCTTTTCGCCTTTTGATTTAATAAATTACCTGCAAAGCAATTGGTTAAGGATCTGATGATTTTTCTTTAGCTAATAATATTTTAATACATTACATCAATTATCGATTATTACAAAATATGGTAAAAATATATTGATTTCTGTAGTCATTTATAATAAGCTCAGTTAGCTTTAAGAATTTATAGATTATTATAAAATATACTATATATAATATACTTTGCAGTAATTCGTAATACATACTAACTTTGTTTTAAGATTTCATCGATTATTAAAAAATATACTAAGAATATACCGATCTCAACTGTCATTTACCATACACTCTTGCTGAGTTATCTTTAAGAGTTTACTGATTATTACAAAATATACTATATAGTTTTAAGAGTTTATCATTATGTAAATCCTCATCTAAGGTTATTCAGAGTCTTTGAGCATATTCAAAGAAAAGATATCTAATACAGATCAATATTTCTCGAATCACATCAGTCACATATATGTTATCTGTTCTCAGAATAGTCCTCATATTCATATTTACAGCGTATCTAACGGTCGTTGCTTACAAACTTCTCGCATTTTGCCCTTTTTGTTTCTCCGTTCTCTGTGGTTGCGAATGTTGTTGGGCAGTTTTATATACTCACACTCACGCTGAGAGCGTGTATGAGTCGAGCTGTACGAGCACTCATAGTTTTGAGTGTTTTGTACCCATGCTGCAAATGAATTCTAATTTTTTGAACAAACTTTGCGACAAAGCGCCATAAAACCGAGCATAAACCGAGTATAAACCGTGCAACAAACAGCGTAAACAGTGCGAATAGCCTTGGGTGGAACTAAATAGCTAACAATAAGCCGGAGCTTATTTGAGAGTCTAGCATATGGACCAACTTCTATGCGAAGTTAAAGCCAACTAAACTACATAAATGGCAGCGCCACTGACGAGTGCCCAATGCGGGCCTGATTGTCGCAGTTACAATTGTTGTTTTCGTGTTGAATTTGTCGCAACCGCAAATCCTGGAACGGCGAAACCTCCGAAAGCTGCCACGCCCAGCCCAAAAAAAAACACGTCAGCTAACACCTCAGCAATTATGCGCCGTCAATTGGATTGCGGTCACACCTCGGCAACTTAACACCAGTCCAAGTGGAGGAGGGAAAGCGTCTGGGATCCAACACGGTGTGAAAGTCATCCGACACCAAAGTGCTCGCAAGAACCCCGCAGGCGCACGCTCTGTAAGCGCAGGTCCTTTATATATATACATATATATTTATATATATACGAAAAAATAAAAATCAAATAACGAAATGTAAATACGCCGCACAACTGCACGAGTATTTGCGCGGCCAAATAAATTTAAAATTGTTTAATTTAATTTCATGTTTCTTTGCACAAGGATGAAAGCACAGAAATGTAAATTCTATGTGAATTAAATAGTAAAATCATTATGAACGTTTCCTTTAAGCTACAAATAATCAACTAAATGAATGAATTTGCAATTGCAGTGATAACACAACATAAGCGAAATATAATTCAGTTGTATGAAAGTCGATGCCCGCAGCTCAAAACCAAAACCAGAGACTATTCAATCAGGAATTGCTTGACAGGGTGATTAATTTAACTCTGGGTGGGTAACCGACACTTAATTCCACCGACTACAAAGCAAACCCAGTCTGCGGTTGACCCACGGTGTATGAGACAAATGCCACGGAGTTAACGAAGATATTATTCAGCCAAATTTCCACGCCCGCCTTAGCTTAAATTATCTCGAGCAAATGTGGCAAACGTGAATTGTGTCTGAGGCTTATGAACGATAAGGTAATATTTTGCTTTAAAGCTGCTACAAATAGACTTTAAAGGAAATGTGATTCAATTAAAGCGCAGGGAGATAAATATATAGGCCATTGCACTGCAATATTGTGGCACTAAGAACATGTTAATAGCCGAAGGCGTTTAAAAAGATGCCATGTGCTGGATTTGCCTAGTAGATAATCATGGTTAAAAGTACAAATAGGTAAATAAATGGATTGAATTCATTGGAGCTCAAGCCATCCGGTTTAACATTAAATAAAATTAACAGTAACTCTATTTTATTTAATGTTGCTTATTGATCAGTTTAGTAAAAAAAAAAGAAAAAAAAAACAATTTATATATTTTATAAGTAGAGATCCTATCGTTTTCTTGTATATACCAAAATTTACTAAGCTCTACTAAAAACTGAGAGAACTCAAAATCACATAAAAAAGTTCTTCCCAAAGGACACATCTATATCCAAAAGCCTTTTTGTAGATCATAAAATATGCAACCGCAATAGCTGCTATAATTTGCTCTAGATTTGCCAAACTTCAGAACATAGTTTCTTTAAGCAATCTCAGAACTTAGCTCGCATGCTATATTAAAGCACAATTTCAATGTAGCCTTAATTCCAAATTCGCCCTTAGCTATGAAGCGCATAACCTAAAAACTATTGCGCTCCGTTGGGCGCTCGAGTTATTTCATTAAAGTTAAAGCAAGTGCATTTTAATTAGCATTATGTTAAAATTGTTGCTAACAGTATGAAAAAAAAAGGGAAGCGCCTCTCTAACTTGCAAATTGAGTGGTCGAGGAAAATGCGCCTTTTACCTTATGCATTGGCCGTGGTGCGCTTTAAGAGATTTCCATTAGGCTAATCTTCACTGTAACTACCGAAAAGAGAGAACATATACGAGAGAGCATATATGTATGTGCGTAAGCATGTGTGGTATGCATGGCATGCAGCAGCCTGCTTATTATTCTCATATCCGCTAGCAAGTGCGAGAGTGAGTCGGGAGCGACAGGGAGCGGCTGCTGTGGTGTAGCATTGAGCTGGTTGTGTTCTCTCTGTGTACACAATTTTGTTTTATGGTTTTTTAGTTATGAAACTGAAACTGTATTACATACACACAACCACACTCACACACACACATACACACACACACATTCGCATGTTAAACGTACAGCAACCACAACAACAGCAACTCAAGCTTAAAGCGGCGCCAGCGAAACGGCTGTCACTCCCGATGTTGTTGTTGTTGCTGTTGTTGTTTGTATTGCTCGCTGGCATATTTACGCAGTTTTTTATGCCAACTGGGATTGAATGCTGAAGTGTGGGCGTGATGGGCGTGCCTGGCAGTTGCGCAGCGCGCGTCAGATAATATAAACGTTGTTTAAAGTTTTTAAACGCAGTTTTGCAATACACCCGCATACCTCATGGCCCTCTTTGCCCGCGTTTCCTCGCTCAACCAAGCATAAAGTGCTACATGAAAACGCTCCTGGCGCTTCGCTTTCCCTGGGAAATTGAACTTTTCCCTGAGTAGCCAAGCAGAGTTGTCGACTTGACTCTAGCGAAAGCTTCTGTTTGGCTTATTTCTATGTAAATGGGCCGAAAGCGCACTTCTGACTGCTTGCAGCAGCAGGCAAAAGATATCCCCAGCTATCCCTCTCCCTTCCCCTCTCTCTGTATCTCTGTCACTCTCTGTATCTCGGCATGGTAGAAAGCGCTTCCATAACCGCCACGAAAACCCTTTAGCCAGTCATTCGCCAGTCTCTTTTTGAAGTGCAGAGGGAGCCAGTCGGCGCATCGTTTATTTGAATGCAATTGACTGAAGGCTTAGCCGGGCAAAATGTGCGGCCGCAGTGGGGCTTAGTCTGTTGGCGACATGTTGGCTTATGGCTGAGCCGTTGACGCTGACAGCGATGGCCAACGTTGATGTTGCCGCCTGTCGGACTGTTTGTCTGGGAGTGCAGCTGCAGCAGCAACAGGAGTAGCAACAGTAACAGCAGCAGCAGCAGCAACAACAGCCAGTTGCAACAGCACGCATACATGCATTTCCGCATCCGCATCCGTTTCCGCTTTGTGCATTGGTAAGCAACTGAAAACAGGCAGCAAACATACACAAACACACACGCACATGCACACACACGCACAACAAAAACAAAAAACAAGCATGAATATGTCTGAGCTGACTCGACTAACAGATACTCTGTAGCTGGTTTACAATTGATTTGATTATAAACATGGCCAGAAAATTTAATACACATATATAAAACCTCGTCTATTCATTGCAATATTTTGGTTTGTAGCTAATATCTCTGGAGCTCAAGCTGATTATATGTATATATCAATATTCAATTACTCAGGGGTGAACAACAAAATTATGGGATAAGGAAATATGGGATAGGGAATTGTAGAAAGTTACTTACTTATTAGACTAACTAGGTTAAATTAATTGATTCTATTTTAAGTAAAATGTATCACTTTTGATACTAATCGATAGATTCCAATAGATTCCAATTATGTATTATGTAAAATGAAAACAGTCTTAGTTCTCAAAATTTCAGAGACTATAGGGTATAGCCAACAGAGACAGCGACGGCGGCAACTGTCATGGGTTTTATGGCCACATTTGCCAATTGTTTGTTGAATTGTTGACGTAAATGTCACTCGAATGAAAGGCTCGTCGTATGGGCGTGGGCGTGGCACTGGCGGCAGACATGCCTTGTTGCCTTCTTGCTTCACGTTATTATTGTCACCACTTTTGCTGCTTCTTCTTGTTCTTCTCGGCAGCCGTCAACGCATCCGACGGCATCGTTAATCTTATTTAAGGTACAGCCATAGCACAGTTTTTGGCCAAGTCTTTATATGGGCAATCCGCATTCCGCACCTGTTTGAATTGGGAAACATTTTTATTTTTTTTAGAGTAACGCAACTCCGAGCCGAGAGCAGACTAGGCGAAAAAGTTGTTCAAGCAAAAATGTGTTACATAATGCGAGGTGTTCACGAACATTAATAGAAATTAAATCTAATTAGCTTAAATTAGAAATTATTAGATTATAAAGTATTGTCATGCTTGATATACTTGTGGTCTGTGTGCGGGATCTGAGTTAAACTGAGAAAAGAGAGTGCAGGTTGAAATAAGCTTTGAAAAGGAAAAGGTCGCTAAATACCTGTACAAGTAATTATAACATTTATAAAGCATTTACATTCAGCTTTAACTCAGTCAAAGAAAAATATGCAAAATTAAGGTAAATATATATTTTGCATAGTCATGAAAATAAATTGATGGCATTAATTCCTTAAATATTATTATGTCATTTCCCCCATTTTTTATTCATTTTTTCCAAGTGAAGACAGCTTTCGCTAAAGGCTACTGACATTCCATTCGTTCAGCTGCAGAACTTTTTTTTTGTCTTTTTTCATTTTTACATTTTATTTAATTTACGTACATGGCAGACCCTGCTGGTCGACATTCCAATGTTCCACGTAAGCAGCAATCGACCACCAAACTACAACATGGAAAATATGAAATTTATTGTGGAATATATACAGGTGTGTATATACATATATGTATGTATATATATGTATGTACATTGCAGGGCAAGGGTACAGCAACTTGGTCAGCTTCTCTGCCAATAAAATGTGTTATTAAATTTTTATAAATTGGAAGGACAATTTATGAATTAGGTCAGCTTTACCACACAGCGTGTAGTTTGAACTTTTGGCTTTTCTTTTTCAATTGAATGACATCTGAGCAATAAGAGCTAAGAGACTGGAAGACAAAGAATAATAAATAAACTACGCCAATCACATTGTGCTCCAATATTTCTGTTTTCTTTAAATTAACTAAGAGAGACTCCATTTAAAGTGTATACAAAATGCGCATATTCCTGTGAATGTTGAATCAAATTCTCTTACTTCATTCATAGCTCATAATCATTGACATTTTGGCATGCAAATTACAGAAAATATTTTAAAGGGCTTTAAACGATTCAATTATTCGATTAATATAAACGTCATAATTATTATTTATATTATTATAACTCTTTTATATTCGATAGTATAGAGCTGTGAGCACTTTAACCAGTATGATTAAACAGCACAGCCAACATAGCGAACTCAGATCATCTTTATTTATGTATTTTATTTGAGTGCCTTCGCTGAAGCACTTTTCATTTGAATACTTACACTTAAGTGATACTTATCTAAGGATCTGAGTGTTATTATGTAAGTCTTTGACTTGAATGGAATTTATATATTTTATTTTATTTTATTTATTTTCCTCCTTCTCGTACACAAGTTTTTGGTGTGAATATTAAATTACAATTACGAAATGTAAAGTATATGGTTATTACCTTCTCGACTTAGATATTAATACATATAGTTATTTTTATAGCCAATAAACTGAGCGAGAACTAGCGAAAAGAAAATTATATGCTTCAAACTATGATGAAGTTTATATCTAACGATTCAAATGAAGTTGGTCTCTATATTACACTCTACATAATATTTAAATATTTACATAGATCCAATTATAGTAAGCTCAAGCAAATTTAGGGCACCACAAATTCGTTGTCATCAATAACTCTTTCGCTAGTTTGCTTACGCTTTGAAGTAACCGAATCCTTTGCTATCTTACTCAAACTGACCTCGTTAGGCTAAGACCAAGTGGGCGGGTGTAATGGTTACACTAACACGATGTCCAAAATTGATGGCCCAAAGAGTGAGAAAGACTGCGAATGGGGGTGGTAAGAGGGATGGGTATAAAGTGTTGCCGTTGCTGCTTTTGCTCATGATATACATACCTTCCGCTTGGCCGCCAGTTGCTCCAAATGCAGCGGGCGATGTTTGCATTGCGTCGCAGTTTTTTTCATTCGTGTTGCTTTTAATTCAATTTAACAATCGCGTTTCTCTCATGCACTCTTCAATGTTTTTCTTTTTTTTTTCTCTCTCTTTTGCTCCGCCGCTTCTGCTGCGCTGTGTGTTTTGCATTGTTGCTGCCAACGAAGCGAACCGGAAGTTGCACAGCGGCAGCAGCGCCAGCACCAGCAGCAGCAGAAGCAGCAGCAGGAACAACAGCATCAACAGCAGCCATTAGCGCAAATGAAATTGGATTTTGTGCCCCAAACACTCAAAGAAATTTAATCAAAAGACGCCCTGCATGCTCCACGCCATCCGCCATATTTGGCACATTTTCGTTCGCCCTGCATTTTTTTTATATAATATAATCATTATTAAATGGTGTGCAAATATTCCAAATGTTCTTCGTACGTTCGCTACGTTCGAAAAATGATAGCTGATCATATTTCGTGTGCATGTCAAGAGCAAGAACAGAAGGCCGAAGAACATATACCCTTCTGTATCACAGGATATATAGATATCTATAGTAAATATGTTTATTATATTAGACTTTTCATATGATACAGCTTTCTATATGATATAGCAAAGCCAATCACAAAAAATTTAATTCCAATTGATATACTTACCGTATAATAAAAATCTCTAAAACTCTAAAGCTGATGTAGAGCACGACTCACCTCCATCCAGAGTGTATGAAATCGCTCTGTCGGAAACTTCGCCTGCTATCGATGAGATATTTGGAATATATTCGACAAGTGCATAATAAATTCCAGCAGCTCGCTGCACCCATCACAGTTGCCTGCATCTACAACAAATTTCACTGCTTTACATTTTCGCCCTCCCCCACACTCCAGTGGCCGCCGTGTGCCGCAGGTGAAGTAATGGAGCCAAATGCAAAATGTGCATTCTGTTTATCCCTCCGGATTTTTCCTTTCGACCAAATTATCCATAATTACAGTAATGAACGTATAAATTCCTTGCAGACAACTTTGCTGGCTCGAAATGCAAAATAATTGAGGCAAGCTGCATCAGTAATTAAATAAATTAAGGTACTCAGCTGCTGTGCATGCTATGATAAGGTAACACATATCTACAATTAATTGTAATTGGCCTACAATTGTATCAATTCCATGCTTCAGTTGAGACGAAACATTCCAGAAGTTAGCTTCAACAGATCAACTTTTGCCATTGATATGCATTTTGATGATATTTAAAAGGAAAACTATTATTTTAATTTAAGCTTCGAAGCATTCTTTAGTTTGCAGCAATTGATAGATTAGTAAAGTAACTTAAAGACGCATTCCAAAACATTCTGATTAAACTTTGTAGGAAATTATTTAGATTAGAATTATACTAATAGCAAAACGCTATGATTAAGTTTAATCATTGCAATAAATTTGACTCTCGCATTAAAGAAGCCATTTCCTGTTGGTCGACTAAATTCGGTTTATTTCTAGTATATCATTATCAGTCGGTTATGAATACACATGAAAAGAGCGGGTGTATTTTAGACACAGTTTACAATAAGCAGAGACAGAGACAGAAAGAGAGAGAGAGAGAGAGAGGAATTCACGCACACACACACACACACACACACACATCTATAATGACATTTAACTATAACTAAAACATTGATTATCTAGGTTAATAATACATTTCAAATTTAAGTGGTGCGTAGCTGGAGCAATTAGGTCCAGACAACACGTTTGCGTGCAAACTTGGGCGGAACGGCGGTCTGTGCATTGACCACGTTTAGCGAGCGCGTATTGTGTAGGCGTGGCGTGTCGACGCTTCCACGCACGGGCGGCAGATCCTGCCAGACGTCCAGATTGAGATTGGTAAAGGAGTCGCTGACCTTGGGCATCAGCTCACTCGCTTCGCTGAGATCGGCCTGACTGAGGGCGGCGCTCGGCTGCGGCTGCTCGGGTTTATCACATGGCACGACTTCAAGGGCTTCTGTGGAGCGTGGCGATGCCAGCTGCTGCTCTTTGTTGAGCTGCTCCAGCTGCTTGGTGGTCTGCTCAATGCCCGCAACGTGGGTGGCGCGCAGCTCGACGATCGACTTCTGCTCGGCGACATTCTCGCCCAGCATGCCGCTCAGCAGCTGCTGCTCCTGCTCGATGATCCTGTTGATGTCGCTGAAGCGGCGCAAGTGCTGCTCCCGCCAAGTCTCCTCGCATTGCTGCAGCTTGTATTTGGCCTCTGACTCGTACATGGCGTCGATCTGACTGGCGGCCAGGGTCTCGGCTTCCAGCTGATCCTTGCACTTGTCGAGCACCTCCTGCAGCTGCTCCGTCTGAACGGCATACTTGGCCATCCGCTCGAGCATGTTCACGCACAGCTGGATCTGCTTGCGGAAGGCCTCGTTGCGGTTGCGTATGAAGAGCTTGATTTTCTTCAGATTGAAGGCCTGGTTGACGTCCGTCTGTCGCAACATGAGTGCCGTCGACTCCTCCAACAGGTTCTTCTCCTTTTCGAGCTCGTTCATGAAGAGGCGCAGATGTTGCTCCTCCTGCTTGAGCCGTTCCGCCTGCTCCTGGCGCTCTTTCAGCTCCGACACGTGTGATTCCTGCAGCGCGCGTATGTCCTTGATTTCCTGTTCGCGTATGAGCTGACGCTCCTTCTGCGCCTGCTCGGTCCGACTGATCTCCTGCTGGAGCAGTAACTGTTGCTCGGCGACGAGCGCCTCGCGCTCCTCACGATGCTGCTGCTGCTCGATCTGCTTGTCCAGCCAGTTGAGTTTGGCCAGTACCTCGTTGTTCGACTTGGACTGGAAGAGCAGCTTCTCGTCGTCGACGCCATGGCGCCAGCGCCCGTACAATTTGGCCTCCATTTCCAGCTTGCGCTTAAGCTGCTCCTGCTCCTTGATTGACTGGTTGATGCGCTCCAGGGTCCTCAGATCACCGGGTGGTCCACGAGGACGACGCTTGCGTCCCAGCTCCAGGTCATAGATATCATTATCCTGCTCTAGCAGCTGCCGCAGCTTGGTGCGTCGCTCGTTCAACTCCTGCTCCTTTTGCTGCTGACTCTTGCGCTGCTGCAGCTTTTGGTCGGCCTTCTCGTAGTACGCCTTGTTGGTCCAGTTCTCAAAGCGTGACGTCACCTTGCCCCAATGGTCGTAGTACCGATTCACCTTGTGTATAGCCTCCACACGATTGTTCTCCTGCTCCTGGCGCCAGGCATACGCCGCATGCTGATGATTCAACCGGCCCGACATGTCCTGCAAGCAAAGCAGAGAAGAGAGTGTGTGAAAACTGTGACCAGCTGAATGACAAGTTCATAAACTTCCAGACACAGCCGTGCTCAGTCGTGCCTGAAGATGATGAAAAGCCAACGAGATGGCTTCTATATATATATACAATAAAAAAAAAACTTCAATTTGCCGTTTGAATGCGCTGCATGAGAATTTGTCAAAAAGCACGAGCATACGAGATATTAACTTCCTAAGCACACTTGTATTTATATTTATTTTTATTTTTATTTATTTGAAACTTATTGAGGCTAAAAATGTCGCACAGTCGAGAGGAAAATAGTGCTCTTTGAGCTCTTAGATTATAAGTATCAAAGTGCTTTGACATTTGCAACAAGTGTAGCCGGATGGCAGGCAGCGACTGAAGCTCATTTCGAATTCAATAAAATTGTGTGTGCAATGGAAGAAAACTGATTCAGAACTAAGGCTTATTTATTGAAACAGAATATGTATATGGATTTTACATTTTATATCAGATATGGACATATGTATATCTGAATATGAGCTACTATGTTTACTTCATTCAATTCAATTCAAAGCGTAAATATTTAACTCGAACAGCCAGAGAAGAAGCTGAGACATGAATTGCAGCCACTTTAATGCTTATTAAGCAGGGAACTGTATTTTAAGCAGCTTTGCTAGTGCGAATATATTAAATCGCTCACTTTATGTGTTAAGTAAATATAACGTAAGTAGTAGCCGAGAGAGAGAGAGAGAGATCCGCCTCATAAACCGGCCTAAGCCCATTTATGTTTCAACTCTATTTAAACATATAGCAATTGCAGCTTCCTTTAAGTGGCGTTGGTTTAAGCCATTCCAGTGGGTTTTCAGTTAAGTAACTGTCAGGAAGCTGTTAGCTTCGAGCAATAGCTACTGAACTGGGACTAGATCAGGCCGGGCGAACGTCTCAATCTCGACTCGGTCTGGTTTGGTCCACTATCGCAACACGCCACCAAAATTTCAGGCTTGTTAGAGATTAGATTTGGCGCTCTTTACGCTGGGCATGGTTGTTCGCTGTTTTTTCCCCTAGTTTTTGGTTTCTGCCTGGCAGCAGCTGTCACTAACTGCCAAGCGAGCAGCCAGACAGGCAGGCAGGCAGAGCAAGAGCAACGGCAAAAGCAAAAGCAAAAGCATCGTAACCAACCAGGCTGTTACCCAAACTCGCAAAAGCTGTTGCTTGGCCAATGTCACCACCACACGCACACCATTCACCAGCTGGCCCCCCTCCCCTAGCAACTCCTGCTTCAGCTCCAGCTCCAGCTCCAGCCTTGATCCCAACGAGTTTTGAGATACAGCCAACTGTCCATCCCGAGCGTCCATCCATCAACGTGGCCCCATTGCAATATGTCAGAGGCCTGAACAATGTGCGTGCCTCGAGCTACGTTTCGACTACCGCTGAAAATCCACCCCGCACCACCCACTCAACACCACCCACTAGCACCAGCCAGCCAGAGCAACCACACTCGCCGGCATCCAGATGCAAATTGACGTTGGCGTTGCGTGGACGGCGGGCTTGCTAATTTTCTGCGAGATTTATGGGCAGCACGAAGCGCATTGATATATGCCAAATTGTTTACAAATTGATTACATTATTAATAATGCCCACAGCACCGCCACAACAGGCACCACCCGTTCGCAGAATGTTGCCGTTTGGTTTATACAAAATGCATAATATATTTCCCACAAAGTACTTCTTATGTCATGTGACTGACAAAACTTTGCCAATAAATCAAGCAACGGTGCGAGCCAACTGGGAGGGAGGTGGGTAGGTGATGTTGCTGTTGCTGGGTGTGGCACACGTGTGGCCGCCCACATTTCAATCGAGCGGGCGACAGTTGAGCCCACAGCTCAAATGCCAAGATGACGCCCAAATAGACTTAATACACTTTCGGCACACCAAATTCACTTCCTTAATTGAAATTTTAATTTGAATACTTTACCAAAGTTTTGGCATTCAGCCCAGGATCATAGAGAGCGAAGGGAGGGGCGGAAGGCGTGTCACAAGATATCTAGACAGACACACACACATACACACACACAATAACAAAAACAGCCAAACAAACAAGCAAAAGTCGCTGCTGTCGCCAACAACTGCCAACCACTCGGCTCCGACTGCTGCTCCTTGCTCCTTACTCCTGCTACTCCTCCTGCTGGCTGGTGTCTGCTCGCAGACTCCTGGATATACGGCAATCTCACAGGCTCAGCGCTTTTCAATTTACGCGCCGCGCAAATCGTTTGTCATTTTATGTATGCCTTAATATATGGCATGTGCGTGTCGTGGCGCCCGCTCTGCCATCAGTTAAGAGAGATCTAAAATACCACGCCTCCCTGTCTCCCCGCCTCTCAGCCTACCACCGGCAAACCTCACTGGTTGCCCCCTCAAGAGTGTAATTTCTAACCCAAATGGTAACCAGCAAGCGTAACTAATCCGCGCTGGCAATGATATGAGCGCCAACTGATGAGTTGCTGCTAGCCCAAACTTTTCCAGATATATATATATATATATATATATATATATATTATTAAGATAAGCATGTGTGTATATATAGATATTTGCGTCTTAATGTATGAAGTTGTATTTTCTGACTTTCAGATTGCTCGTTACGGCAATTTTAATTGTCACTTTACGCTGATAAAGTTTGCAATTCAAATTTGTTAGAATTCTAATGATCACATCAGGTTTTTGTGTGTTTTAAAGATGATTATGAATCCGAAACTCATTCTTCGCGTAGAGCAAGATCATGTACTTCATTATATAAAGTTAATATATATTTTTCAAAACAATAAAGTAAAATTAAAACTGAGGTTAAAAAAATCTATATTATATGTTTTAATCATAAAATTCAACAAATGTTCTTATCAGCCAATTTGCTCTGTTAACTGTCGCAATCAGTCGAATCTTTGTTTGAAGACATGAAATAAAAAAAATTTGCACAGAAGCAAACAAGCGGCGAATGAAACCTGATGTGTGCTAATCTTATAGCTAATATAATTATGTACATCATATCATATATATATATATATATATATATATATATATATATATATATATATATATATATATATATATATATATATATATATATATATATATATATATATTATGTACATTATATATAAACAATAATACCCTTAACTAGCATATAGCTAACATAATTATGTATATTTAGTTAGTACATATATATATATATGTACTTATATATATTTATCTATACACAATAAAACCCATAACTAAGAAGACTTTGCATGAACCCAACGGCCTGTGCCTATTGTTCGTTAATTAAGTCATTTTGGCCGATAAGCCTAGGACCTGCAGGGTAAAGTAAGCTCTATATCAGTGCAGGAATGTACAAATACGTACGTACGGCAGGTGTGTGGCTAAATGAGCGCCTGCTTGAACAAATAATTCGCAATTACGTTTGCTAATTGTAATACACGCTCGTCATTATCAAACAGCTGCATAGATAATGCTTCACCTTCTGGTGAATACCCTAAAAACAATGTGATTTCTAAAGCTGTGAACCTTAGAGCGAAAACAAAGTAGATATGTGTGAATATATGTATGTATGTATATGTATGTGCATATGTGTATATAAAACAAACAAAATATAAGTGAAGAGCGTGCCAAACCGCAGTTAGCGAAACATAGCACTTAATACTCTGATAAGATGTACGATTAGCGGACAGTCGAATGGTAAATTAAAAATATATATGTATACATAAGACTAAAGAAGAGAGGGAGCAAAAAATGTGGAGTGAGAACACACGCAGCTAAAATACCTTAACCACGACAACTTGGATGCATCACATTGAACTACTTGGATTTGGGACAGTAATCATATAGATCCCATAAGATTCTTATCAATTATTATGTAGATAAATAAAGAATGAGCTTATCAAAGAAAAATTATAGTTAAAACTTATCTAACCAACATATTCTTTATGGCCTAGACCTACTTTATGCAGTGCTACGCATACCCTAATCCAATTTCAGGGTATTCAACGCACTGAACGGCTTCGGCATTGGCATCGACTGTTCGAGTTATTCGGTTTCCCGGACACGCTTCGCATTGTTGCTTAGCTGTTTTTCAGAATTGTTTTGGTTGTTAACGACATTGGCACGACGATGGGCGACGAACGGTCTGGATGTGGGTCGGGGTCTGGCTCCAATTGGGGGACCTTACACGCCGTCACACGGCAAGAAGAAGAAGTACAACAACAACAACAACAACTAAAGGAACAGCAGCCACCGAGTATAATTTGTGGTAAGTGCTGTGCCAGCAAGACAACTATTTCAACTATTCCATGTGTCTATTGTGGCCTCTACGTCAAAATTTCCCCTTTTTATATTTAACACAATGAGCCAAACAAATAGAGGCGTGTGGGGGCTTCTTGTTTGCGTGTTTACCTTCCGACATAAACAGACAGAGCCAAAAATATTGGCTAGCAAACGACTTAAATTTCCTTTTGATGATGGCCATCTGGATGTGGCAGCGGTAATCCCCCCAAGAATATATTTAGCCGGCTGTGCGTGCTAGTTGAGTGATAGATTGGCCCAATGAAAAGCAAGGCGGGAAAACTAACACAACGTACCCATAATACACTACCAAGAACCCGATGCTCTTGATAAATAAATAAAAGTATAAGCTCTTTTATAAGTCAGCTGCTCGTGTGAGATGAGAGACCCAAAAACCAATCCATTCATTGACAACTTTGCATGGAAAACCCAGATGTCCGGCATAGCCTGAAAAACAAGTTTCTTTTATTTTTAGTCAGAGCTCTACAACTTTGTTTCGATTCCCACATCACCTAATATGTCTAAAAATATATACAACTGTGCCAATTTTAGTCTTTTATCTAAAACAACCAGCTCGTGGCATACCTTGAAGAAGACAATAAGTCATCTGCTTAGATAAAAAGACTTTCCATAACTAGATATGAATATCAATGAAATTCGTCATGAGCGTTACAAGCTCCATTACAATATGGAAATGCTTTGAAAAATATTGAAGAGTTGACAATGAAATACTGCTAATTTGTCTATCAAAACGCGGCGCATTGACTAAAGCAATTTAACAGATACATTTGTCCAGTGCTTCCCCTCGAAATCGACAAGGGGCTTCCCCGAAAAAGTCCGGATGGTTAAAAAAAAACATATATTTTAACGACAGAATCAAGAAGACTAAGGAGCGCGGGGCGAACCAACGGAAGAGAAGCTAAGTGCAAGACAGTGATAGGCCATTCAGAAGCGCAGTTCACAAAGTTCAAGCAATCGATAAGATCTTGGGTAAAGAAATACTGGGGGATATACAATAGTCCCGTTTAAAGACCTATGCAAATGTAAACACAGCTGTGGCTTCCAGTTAAATGTAATTGCTCAAGAGTTGTTAGTTAATGAACGCAAATAAATAATATTCATTTTGCAAAAATCACCAGATAGTTGGAGTCACGCACAAAAGCTGACTGCTATACATCTCGTTGTTTGCGAATAGTTAACGAATGCGCATATGTTTACCTAAGATTTGATTAATGTTGTTCAAAACTTTAGTTTACTAGCGCACAACCTTGCTGTGCGTACCTCATAAGCACAAGTTATGACTTTCACTCAAGGTAAACAGCGACAAATAGTCTCAAAAAAAGCGACTACGTAAAACGAACTATAAAGATTACTCACCAAAGAATCTATCTAATCAAAGTCTAAATCTAAACAAGTTGACCGATAAAAGTATATTATGAATGACCTAGAACACGATGATTTGACATTAATAAACAAAGCAAATCTAGAAATGTCGAGAATAAGTATAGCATGTCGAAAATGAAATACGCCAGGCAATAGATCAATAAGTTGTTTAGTTTGACGTGCTTAATAAATATATCACATTTGAATGGGCAGTTCTTGCGACAGCTATTCATTAGATTTACAAGTTACAATAGAATAGAAATACGTATACGCTAAATTATAAACTAATTTGACCAGTCATTGACTTCTATACTATACGAAAAAGGCGTGATAAATTAATAATTGCCAGCCGATTAGTTAACGGCCTGGCAGACATGACTCATTCTCGACACTTTCGATTGGCCTAAGGTTCAGCGGTCACTCGATACACGTGTTATCATTCATGTCATCGAGAAAGGGCAGAGCGAAAAAGCACCGTAACCTGAGTGCAGGCAAAAAGTACCGTTTAGCGGGCCATACTGACAGCGGAATGTCGTGTTTTGTAAAAGAGGTCGACTGAAAATTTTGCAAATTTCACATGTAAATCACACACAGGGACTTGAACCTATATCAGCCCTAACGGTGCGTATAAAATTCATTAATAGCGCGCGTGCCCCGGTCCGTGACAGAGACGGACGCAGAGACAGAGAGGCAGAGAGGCAGAGACCACACAGAGACACAAATCGCTGCGAATTGAACTGATAACATTATCAGCAAATTGAGAGCTAACCGATCGTAGCGACAGCCACAAGAACAACAACAACAACAGAGGTTAGAGCTGAGCGGAAGCGAGCGCAACGGAGCGGCAATGAGCGAATCGAATGAGCCGATGAACAGCGACGCCGACTGAGCGACCGCGACGCCGACGTAGACATCGACGCTGGCGCTTGGTAATAAATTTCATGCGATTTAAAAATTGTTTGGCATTGCGCGCAGGCAACAACAGCGACGCTGACGTCGACAGCGCTGGTGCGAAAAAAAGAAAATAAAAAACCAAAATAAAAAAAAATTAAATAAAATTTATATATTTTTTTTTTGGTACGCGTCTATAAACATTGGTGCGCCCTTATGCTGCCCAATCATTCGCTCTTCAGATTCACGCGAATGCGAAACATAACGCAAAGCTAATCCAGTAAATAAATACATATTTCAACATACAAAGCATGTGAACAATTGTAGCTCGAATATTACAAAAAAAAATACTGCACAATTCTTGCCAAAATACAACAAAACATATATAAATCAATCAATACAAATTAAGTTAAACTCTTAAATCAATCCAAAAAGTTCCTAAGTTCGTTAAAAAGAAAAAATTATATAAAAAAAATAAAGCAGTTCCTAAGACACGCAACACCTGCCAGTATGACAGCACTTGGATTACTTTTGCTATCTATGATGGGTAAGTGTGGGTTGTTAAGGCCTTATCGCTAGGTTGCCCATGAAATACACACATGCGCGCACGCACACAGACGGACTTGAGCACAGAGCAGTTGCCGCTTATCGGTAATTTCTGCACGCCTGCTAAATGCCAACTGGAAATTGTTGTCAACTCACCCTGTAAACCGAGAGAGCGCGCGAGACAGAGAGGGAGAGAGGGGAGACTGGAATGGCAGACGACAGCAGCACCGAGGAGATATGCATCTTCCACATCGGGTAATTTGTATACTCGCACTGCTGCTCGTCGTAATACACATACTCTTCGCGAATTTATGTTTCAGATTGAGCGAAAATTTAATTACTTGCATTTAACAAAAATGTCATTTAGCTGCCAACAAAGCCACACATCCACATTTATTGACAGTCGCGCGAGGGAATTTTTTATAATATGCATATTATAATTTATTATTTTTGGTTTTATCAATACGCTTTCATTGGGAGTATCGGGTTAATGCGAAAGTGTTTGCAATTTGACATTAATATAATATAATTTTGTAATATTTGAGGAAATTGAACGAAATTGTGAATTTTACTAGAGCATCAAAATGATTATTTTTCATAGATTTGCAATTTAAGGAGTTGCTTAGTTTGAGCTATTGCCCATTTAAACTTATTTTTATATTTCACAAATTTACTAAGATTTCTCTATTGAAGATTACTTTGACTTTATCTTAACGTTAACATTCAATTTAGTCAGTTTTGTTTATTATGCCGGCAAAAAATAATACAAATAAATTATTTAAACTCAGATTTTGACTGAATTATTTAAGAGTTTGACTATAAAATTTTAATTTGATTTGTGTAGAGTATAAAAATTTGTATTGTAATTGCGAGTATATTTTTTGTTCTGTTTGTCGTTTTATTTGTCGGGTACTTTTTTCTCTGCTTTCTTTTTTTTTTAACTTCGCATGACTTAATTTGGAATATGTCGTTTTTCATATAATATTATGGCATATTATAACATACTCTCGTTGTTCAAAAGCAAAATATTTGCTTAATGCGTATGGAATGCTCGCACACATAATATGTTTCCCCAGGTATGCGTGTCTGTGTGTGTGTGCGGGTTTGTGTGTGTTTGTGAATAAATAGCATATTTGATGTGCTTTGGCTGATTAAAAACAAACAAGAGACGCGCGGGCGAGACGTTTGACATTTTGTGGCCGCAATTGAATAAATTGAATTCCTTCAATTATGAGACAATGCTTGATCGCATGCTCAAGGATAAAGTTCTATCAAATTATCAAAGATAGCACTGCCAAGGGGAAAGACTGCCCTACTTTGCTTACTCAACCACTCTATCTCCCTCTCCCTCTCCCTCTCTATCCTCCACTTTCTCTCTGTTTTGCCTCGAGGCATTTTAATTTGTGGCAAATAGCCTAAAATTTTTGAGGTAATTTTCTGATGAAACACGAGACACAACCCCATACTAATTATTAAATATCTCAGTTAAAAGTTACTTTATGTGTAGGCGAGTCTGTGTGTGTATAGGTGTATGTGTGTGTGTGTATTTAGGCTGTAGTTTGCAACATTGATTAGCACAACGAGTTTAATGTTTACTTTATTAGGCCGCGCGTAATTAGGGCCAATGATTAGAGGAGCGTGTGTAAAATTGGGGTTTACAACGAGGAGCTCGAGTTTGAACCGGCTAAGCGGTAAATATACGATAGGGGAATTGAATGGGAGAAAAGGAGAGAGTGTGAGAGTTTATATACGTAATTAACGTGCAACACTACTATACAGTAAAAGGCATAAATTAAATAGCAAACGATTTGACAGACAGCTTCCCTTTAACACGCTCTGTTTATTATGCAAGCACGAGCTGCCAATAGACTCGGCTTCGGCTCCAGCTCCAGCTCCAGTTCTAGCGCCAGATCCGATTCCAGAACTCGCTTCTATCTCGGCTACATCCGTTCAGCATGTGAGTCAGGATAGTCGCAGGTGCTAACAAAAATGTTTTGCTCTCCAAATTTCTAATTAGAAACTGCTGCCGCTGTTAAGTTAGTGAAGTCTTGAAGCAGCAGATTCTGCTTAGCGTTTCCTTGGCCTCCCCCACTATTTCGCCAACTTTGCGTATGCATATAAATGCGCCAGAGAGTGGGCGTGGCAGCGCCCAAGTTGCAAAAGTTGTCGGCGCCTTGGCAAACATGCCAAATGGTTGCTGTTTAAGTTTCACTCTTCTACGCAGACGACATCGCACTCACAGACACACAACTACACACACACACACACACACACACACTCTTACAGACTGGCACACCCCCAAGCATCCGCACATTTACCGAATTTTGAATGAAATAGTTTTTGGTCGGATTTATTTGCATTTATGAGTTGCGGGCTAAAGAGGAACCAGAAAGTTGACTCCGAAGGCCGTGCTTTGGCCTACAGATGACTGTGCCACAACTGATAGATGATACCACCTGTTGGCAGACCATTTGTATAAAACTTAAGCCAAAAAAAAAAAAAAAAAAAAAAAAAAACACTTCAGTTAGACTCTCATACTGAGTCATCATTATTTGTGGATTATAACATACGGAACAGTTAAGAGCAGACAGCTGAAATACGCTAACAAATATAACCGAGTGATATAAGCATATCGCATTGCTTGGGACTAATAAATAGCTGTTTTGATAGCAACGATTGAAGATAGTCTTAACTTGATTTAGGTCAAATTTATATTATAATTGACATATATAAAAACAATATTTATATAGAGAACTTTTATAAGATTGCTATCAACATATTATATGAGATATGCGGTTTATTTGTAGAATGTGGTTAATAATTTATATAGCCTTACCATTAAGACATTTTTTTGTCAACCATTATATGAATAATTAGCTATTTAATCTATAAGATTGTGTGATTCAGTTATTATTCCCATACATTCTTATATTTAATTCAATATATCTAAATCTTAAACCTTCGAACAGTTTACAGTTTGTAATTAAGCAAACGCTTGCCTTGCCTTGCCATACCCTGCTCAGCTTGAAGTGTATTAAACGTTTTAGTAAACAAAATAAATTGCCAAACAAACTTTTTGCATATTTTATATGAGCTGAGGCCGGTTCATTAATTGACACGTTTGTCAAAGAAAAATACTGAAGCTGAAACAGAGAGAGGAAGAGAGGCAGACGCAGAGAGAGACAGAGAGAAGGTGGGAGAAATGACGAGAGCAGACAAGAGAGAAAGAAAGACATAAAATGTGCATATTAAATAAATATGATTGTATCAAAACTGATCAGAGCTTGGTTCAACTACCTGTTTGGGGACTTGAAACAAGTTAAGTCCACGAGCTGATCTCGGTCTCTTTCTCTCTCTCTCTCTGCACCTCCCACTCGTTCTCTGTATTTGTTATAGCTAGTATGCGGGGAATTTTTATTAGGCGATACGACCGTCCGTTGGCTCGTGTGCTTCATTGCGATTTCTCACCTCGTTGAGGCAACACAGCAACCACACAGAAAAACCACCAGCAGCGGCAGCTGCTGCTGACAAATCGACGGGGGAGTCCGTATCGAATAATTTATCAATGGCTACACGGAAGCAAACCTGAACGCTCGACTCAACTAAGTTTGAGTTAAAGTTAAACAAACTCTTGCAATTAATGCTAGCAAAGTTGGCTAAAAGCATCTAGACACACACTCGCACACACACGCACACGTACACGCTCACGGCTCGGCTGGGGAGGGGTGTGAAATTTGTAGCAAATAGTAAATAAACGAAATCGAAACTGAAAACCAACTTAAGCAAGTTTACAAACAACTAATGGTCAATCTTTGCTCTACAGGTTATAGCCAACACATGCAGCCTGTCGCAACGAACGGTGGTGCGGGTGGTGCAGGAAAGAGCTCGCAGCTGTTGTCCCGCGCTGATTGGGGCGCCCGCATGCCCAAGGAGGTTAACTATTTCGAGGGACCCGCACCGTATGTCATCATACATCATTCCTACATACCCGCCGCATGTGTGACCACGCCGGACTGCATGCGCAGCATGCGTGAGATGCAGGACTTCCATCAGGTGGATCGCGGCTGGAACGACATCGGCTACAGCTTTGGCATCGGCGGCGATGGCCTGATCTACACGGGACGTGGCTTCAACGTGGTTGGTGCACACGCGCCCAAATACAACGACAAAAGTGTGGGCATTGTGCTCATTGGCGATTGGCGAAGTAAGTCGAAAGACTACTCTTAGCATGCCACAATCATTACTAATCTGCTCTCTCTCCGACAGCCGAACTGCCACCCGCTTCCATGTTGCAGGCCGCTCAGGATTTGATTGCTTTTGGCGTCGCCAAGGGCTACATAGATCCATCCTATAAGCTGCTGGGGCATCGTCAAGTGCGAGATACCGAGTGCCCCGGCGGTCGACTGTATGAGGAGATCTCGACATGGCCGCACTTTACGAAGCTCAACACCACCGTGGAGGTGCAGCCGGTGGCTAACAAGGTGTAAGCCTCAACACAGAAGCTACTTATATTAATTAAACGAGAGTCTCCAACTCAGACGGACAAAGAGACGCCTATACACAGTATTTTATAAGAGATAGAAGGAGAAAGCGAGACAAATAAACACACACTATTAGCATTACAATTCTAAATGCACGACTCATTTAATTAAAAATTTATTTTGTTGTGCAGTTCGCAATTCGCAACTCGCAATTGCAATTTGATTGCAATGGCAAAAGCGTTCCGGGACTACTTTCAATTAGTGCGACCTTTTTATTATGATTTTTTTTTTTTATTTTAATTTGATTTTTATTTTTATTCATTTCATTTCATTTCATTTCATTTCAAACTGCTGTAAAATTCTCTACTCTCGTCAAAATGATTTACGAACGTCCTGGCAAGTTTTCAACTTGTCAGCGCATCAACATAAAAGACAAAAAAAAAAAAACTAGCATAAAAAAAAAAACACACACACACAACACACGCAAGCAAACCGCGCCGCCAACAGCCAGGACGCAGCGACGCCGGCGCAAGGGCATACTAGACAAATTAATTAATAAATTCTTACAGGACAAACACAAAATTCACCAAATAATAAAACTAAAAAAAATTTCCAAAAACAACCCCAATTTAAAGGGGGAAGGGCCAAAACAAAAAAATCCATCATCCCCCAACCCACAAAATTAACCCCCAAACAACAAACCCCCCCTAAAACCCAAATAAAATAAACAAAAAACCCAAAAAAAACAAAAAGAGAAAGATATAGGAAAAAATTTTAAAACTTTGCACGGTATGGGATATTAGGATAAAAAAATTAAGTCCTGCGCAAAAACCCCCCCCCGAAAACAGAGGGGGGGACGAGGCCCCTCCTACAAAAAAAAAATCCTTTAGGGGGTGGCCCTCCTCTCCTTACATACATTTTCACAAAAAACTAACCCCATTCCCATTTTCCATGGCTCAGGGTATAATAAAAACAGAAACCACAAAATTAAAAGTCAAAAACGCAAAAAAAAATACAAATAAAATAAATAAACACAAACAAAAAGTAAATAAAATAATGAAACTCGGCGCCAAAGTGACTTTTAATTTCATTGATTTGTGCTATGATTTACATGAAGCGAAACTTAAATATGCGCAAAACGAAACCAAACGAGCAACAAAATTACAATTTGGGTGCAGCGAAACTGCTTGACTACAATATTCCCTGTCGTGTTGTTTATTTGGAATATTTCATTAACGAAAATGCAGTTTTGGTCACATTCCTATGATTTTTCGACAAAAATATACCCTGTACTGCTGTGAAGACTACACTGTTGTCTATATAATATTAGGTTTATAGCATAAAAAACTTCAACTAATAATAAAGCTTATTTTAATGGGTATGAGAAAATGGAACCAGCACCTACATAATATTCAATTCAAATTACATTTTCGCTACTTAAAGCGAGGTTCACTCTTTTTTTATGCCCAACTTAATAACAGTAACAGCACATACGTAGGGCAAATAAATAATTCTATTGCATATTCGATATTTAAATATTGCACTATAGATAATTAAATCAACCATGAAACGTTTTTTTTAAATGCACACGCATTTCCATTAACCAAATATCATGAATATTACGCATTTACAGGGTATAGGTGGCAGTGAATGATTTTTTAGCACAGCGCAAAAGTATGCACCGCAAATTTGTTGGCTGCATTTAGCCCCAAAACTATGCGCACATTTATTTATGGGGAGCTCCCGCACACATACACATACATTTATATATATATTTATATACATATATATGAATAAAAATATATAGTTGTATATATTTATATGAGTTCATGTTCAACTGGGAAATCTGAAACAGAATGCAGAGCAAACAAGAACTACGGAAATTGTTTCTCGTGCGCCAGTTGAACAATATGCAACTATCTTCTATTTTGTGTTTCTTCCCTCTGGCGTTCGTTTTGCTCGTGTTTTCATTACGTATACGCCTAGTGCACTTTTAGTGCATGCCAATGTCAGTGTTGAAAAACGCTCAACTATCTAAAGTTTATTGTTTCAATGTCGATATATGGACACACTAAAGTATTGTTGATTTTCATGCCCCATAGCGAATCTGTCGCTTTTCTAATTTTAAATTATTTTCCTAACAAATTTAAATAATTTTTTATTAAAACTGACTCCAACTGAAGCACACTTCCGTCAAAGTTAAAATAGAAATTAATTAATTAATTATTTATAAACACGCCCCAGAGAGCACCAATTTGAATTTGCATCTATTTTGAATATTTCGGTAATTTGACACCGACGAACGAGTGCCATCCCGTCAAAGTTAATTGAAATTATGTGAGCTCAATTTCAAAGCCAAGGGAGGTGTCTGACTTCCATCAATGGCACTTGCTATGCATTCCCTTTGGGCTTCTCAAAAGTCATGGACTCCCCAAATTTTCTTTTGCACATTCTATACCTTTCTATACCGCATAACTCATACTTCTGCCGCTTATCACATTTTTCTACATTTACCGCATTTTGGCATTTCTTTCCTTTCTTTTCAACGGAAATTCTCTCTTTATTTCTTCCTTTCAATCGGTTTATGGCTTGCACTTGAATTCCTTGGCCCAGTTTTTTTCCCTATTGGTTTGCTTTTATATATAATACTTCAATTGTCTTACTTTTTTTATTCTTTGTTCACGTCGATTCTTAATGTACGCCATCTTTTTAAACTATTCTTAGTGCTTATCTGGCAAGCCCATCTCTCCCTCTCTCACTCTACCCTTTGGTGCTCTTCCTTTTAATTCTTACTTGTCAACTCTTTGTCGCCTTCGGTTTTACTGCTATTCTTACATTAATTCACTTTATTTCAAGTTTAATTACTTTTTCTTTTATTTCCTCCGCCAGTAAGCTCTTTGCACAGTCTTATGCTATATAATTATATTTTGACTGTTTTTTATAGCACGCAACATCTTGAGTAGTTTAACTATCTCTTTTATGCAGTAATTATATCTGAATACCCATAGTTGGACTTGGGGTCAAATAAGTAACTTTATTTATTTTATAGTTGCGAATATGTTTCTTACTTTATGTGTGAAGTTCGGGTTATATTATCAGCAAATAAATACAGTTTTGATTACGAACTGTCATTCGATGGCGCTTTAATAGATCTTAAACTCGTAAAACAAAATTTTTCATACTTTTCTTTAAACTGTCTTAAATTCATCTGATCTGGTAAAAGTTTTCGCACTTGCTGAACTTCGCGCACTGGTTCACACTGCGAATGCAATTCAACTAATCGATATGCAATCATTTGGATACTAAAAATAAAATTTATCACGCACTAAACGATAGCAAATCGCTCAATCCCAGTCGAACGCAAATGTCAAACGCATTCAACAGATAGAACAGCGAGAATAGAGGAGTGCAACAACTGGGCGATTGCGACAATGTAAATATTGCAAAAAGAAACTAAAGAGTCCAACAAAAGAAAACATTAACAGGAATACAAAAGAACAGAAGCAATAATGGGTTTGGATTTTCTAGAAGATTGGTTTTTATCACAGGGTAAGCCGCGTTACGCCCTCAACTAATAACAAACAAAATAAAAAAAGAACAAATGTATATCCCACCCACCCACATAGCAAGAACCTTGCGTAATTGAGACCCATTTAATGTGCTCAAATTAAATGATAAGCGCCTCGCTTCTGTACGTTAAATATGCAGACGCCGGCTACTTCAGCAAGACACTTGAGCTGCTCCATGTATATACAGTCTATACTATATGTATGTATATTATATATACATAATTCCAGTTCCATTGAACTATGCTGCACCTGCCATAAGGTCAAAACGGCTGCGGGCTCGACTGTCCGAGCAAATGGCTAAAAATATTTTTTTTTCGGCCAAAATAATTTTCAATTTCATTTTTTCTAAATATTTTCACGAGAGCGAGCGGAGAACTTACGTTGAGAGCGAAATTATATGCTCTTCTTGTTGTTGTGCTTTTCGAAATTTTCTAGCATTTAGCGTGCTGTTAAAAATACATGAATTTAGTTTTTGAAACGCCGTCATAGGCGCTGCGTGCCGAGCAAACACAATTGTAGCTAAACCGTGTCTCGTATTCTGTGTTTATTTGCCCCACTGTGCCACTGTGGGTGTGTGTGCGCGTGTGTAGGCGTTCTGTGTGATATAAAAAAAAAACCTGTCTATAAACAGCCACAACTGCACGTTGCAGCTGCATTAGCCGAATCAAATAGTCAAAAAAATATTGAAAAATCATTAAGAAAAAAAAATCAAATCAAATAAAATTATTTTTATAAATAAATCTAGCGAAATGCGCAGCATGCCAAACAGATTTGCATAGCGAATGCCTCCGATAAAACTAGTAAAATTGATGAAATAACAGGAAATAAAACGATATTGCAAATAAACAAAAAACCAAAAATATAAAATAAATCTATTTTCCGCTGAAAAAAAAAAAGTTTTAATAATTTAAAAATAACATTTGCTTTATATGAAACATATATTTTCTAATTATATCCAAAATCCAATCAATTTTTTCATACAAAATAAAAATTGTTAAAAATAAATAAAAAAAAAAAATGATTTTAGCCTTTTGAAATATATTTTTTCTAAAAATGAATTCAATATAATAATTCGTTTGCAATATAATTTTTTATTAAAATCCGACTTTTCTCAATTGCAATAAGTTCTCAGAAATGGCTGGATATTAGATTTAGAGGCTTTTATGTCGCGTCGTCTATATTATTCCGCCTCTCTAATGACGGCATATTTATAAGTAAAAATTTTATATTTGCATGTCATGTTTAATTAACGCCTCCGAAAGCGAAGGCAAAACTGAGAATTTGTTGTTTTAATTTAAAAAAAGAAACGAAAAAAAAAAATTTGCAAAAGGCCGTTGGACGAATTGGAGAAATGGAGATGAAAAAAAAAAAAGAAAAACAACAAAAAAATGAAAAGCCATGGAAACTGGCAATGGAATGAAACAAATTCACATTTCATTCTCTTCTCTGTTTCTTTTTATTTTGGATTCTCTTTTATGTGTGTGTGTGTGTGTGTGTGAGTGAGTGAGTGTGTGTGTGTGTGTGTGTGAGTGAATGAGTGAGTGAGTGTGTGTGTATGTGTGTGTGTATGTGTGTGTGCGTGCGTTTTTGTTTCATTGTATACTTTGTGAAACGAGGCAAAAGACGCAAGCGTCAGAGCCAGCACGGATTTTTTTCGATTTTTTTTTTGAATTTCTGATTTTGTTGTTTTTTTTTTTTTTGATTCTCCCGACGCTTTTTGCTCTCGCTGGCACAAAGAACCTAAAATTAAATATTTTCGCCTTTTACATATCGGAGAGGCACACTGGCATAGCAAATTGTTGGCTGTCATTTGTAGCCTTTGCTGCCGCTGTCGTTGTTGTTGTTGTTGTAGCTTTTGTTAGATGCAATACAGCTGAGTAACACACAAAACTTGTTAGCGCTGGAGAGGAATTTGGCTAATTTGAACAGTTTAGACGGCGTTTGTGTCTATATGACACAAAGGCCTACATTTTGCATAGTTTTTCTTTTTCTATTTTGACCAAAACAGATACACTAACAGAAACAAAAACAAAAACAACAACAACAACAACAGAGGCAATAGAAGCACCAGCAGCAGCAGCAGCAGCAAAGGCAACAAATGCGCTGCCCAGCTAATGAGCGCATGCATTTATAAATAAATTCACGAAATGAAACATACCCAAATATATACGGAATTGAGAATTGAAAATATTTTAAACAGCTGTTGCTCATCGTCCACAGCGCTGAAAATTTAAATAAATAGCACAACAGCAACAGCAACAAACGAACAAAAATAAAAAGAAACATATATACAGATATACAGATATATATAAAATAGAAAAAATATAAAAACAAAAAACAAAAAAATCGGCAATTTAAAAAATAAGAAAAACTTTTCGACAAGTGTAGAGTGAGAGCCAAGTCTAGTGGCAACCACGCCCTGCGCACCCCTCGCTCTGTGCTGGTGCTAATGTGCAAAGTTTTATGTTTTCATCAACAACAACAACAACAACAACAGCGACGACGACGAAAAACTCACAGAAAATTATTTAAAAAGTGTGTGCAAATAGACGAACAACAACAACCTCTGGAGAATTAACAGAACGGAAAACAGTTGCTGCCCACACTATGCCCTTCGTGACACCTCGTAGTACGACAACAGGCGCTGGCAGCGCAGCTGGCGCTGGCGCCGGTCCCGGTGCTGGCAGCAGCACTGGCCGCACCACATTTCGTCCACCATGGGTCAAGGAGGATGCCGCAGCCACAAAGCCGGCGACAACGCCCTGGGCCAAAAAGGCAGCTGCAGCTGCAGCCGCCAAGGAAAACGGCGAGAAGGCAGCTCCAGCAACATCAACAGCCAGCAGCAAAGCAAAGGCAGCGTCAGCAACAACAACAACAGCAGCGGCCAAGAAGACAGCCGAGCCCGCGAAAAAGACACCTGAGCCGGCCAAGAAAACAGCCGTGGAGCCCGCAAAGAAAACCACAGCAGCAACGACAGCAGCTGCTAAAAAGCCAGCGGAGCCCGCCAAAAAGGCAGTGGCCGAGCCGGTAAAGAAATCAGCACCTGAGCCGGCTAAGAAATCAAATTTGGTAACAAAAAAGCCGCTGGCCAAGAAGAAGGAGCCAACGCCGCCACCCGAAAGCTCCTCCGAGGAGGAAGAGAGCGAAGAAGAGGAGGAGGAGGAAACTGAAGAGGAAACTGAAACTGAAGAAGAAACCGAGGAGGAAGCAAGCGAAGACGATGAAGAGGAAGACGATGACGACGACGACGACGATGACGACACCACGCTGGATGCCAAGGTGCCGGAGCACGTGAAGAAGGCCGCACAGCTGCGTCCGACGCAGATCAACAAGAAGCCGGAGGAAAGTGAGTTAACACAACGTTTCACCTTAGAGAAACCCAAATTGCGCAGCGTGGTAGTCAAGCGTGACAAATCGATGAAGAAGGTGGCGCCCGAGGATGACGACGAAGCAGTCGACGGCGAAACGGAGGAGGAGCGTGAAAAGCGATTGCGTTTCAAGCTGGAGAAGCCGAAACTGAGGCATGTCAAGCGCGAGGAAAAGCCACTGCCCAGCAAGAGCACCGACAACCTACTAAAGATCCGACCAGTTCTCAAAAAGGTACCCAAAGTTGATGAAATACTCAAAGAACCCAAAGAAGAACCCAAGCCCGAATTCAAGACCAAAACCCTGAGGAAAGCGCCCTCAATAAAGCGCGAACCGAGCATCAAAAATGGTAAGTTACGATCGTGAGCCACCGCAACAGATCGAACCGCAATACTCCGGATGCTAAATACCCGATTAACAACTCTAATGGATCGCCAAAAAATGCTGTAAATATTATTCAGACGCTTCGCTAATTCTCTAAAAATCCAAATCAAAATAATCGCGCTAGTCCAAGCAAAAGATGTGCGCACATACGTAGTGGGCATTTCTCAAATACTAAATAGATATAATAATATAATATATATATAATCTATAATATAATAATATTGTATATATAAAAATATCAATGAAACTGGCCGTGTGCACTTGTCGCATTGGCCTTTATATTGGTAGCCTCCAAATGTCTCATTCTCTCCCTATACTTCTCTCGCTCTCACTCTCGCAATTTTCCCCTCTCTCTCTCTATCTCTATATATGTCTCTAGCAAGGGGGCATTAATATGTTGGCGTAAAGACAAGGCCGACAGACGTCACCGCGAAATGAATAAAATATAACAGACAGACGGACAGGGCAAACGTAGCGTATGAGTGATATTTGTATATGTATGTACTGTCGCAGGTATGCCTTATGAGTGTATAACAAATTAGGGATGGGTGCGTGAGTGAGAATATCAATAAAATATATGTAAGCTATTGACTTGATATTGACTATAGAATAGCAGAGTATTAAAATAAACTGAAAACTTTGCGTTACTTTGCAATTTAAAAACTTTGTATATATTCTAGCACACTAGAAATAACGAAATATTGATTTGCTATTAAAGGCAAACTTCGTAATAAACTTAGTTAAGTCCCTTAGTTGCAGCTGAAAGCAAAGATAAATGCTGTTAGCGTGTAAAGCAGCTCGAATTAAAAGTTTTAACATAGACTAAAAGGAGTTTACTGGAGCAGTTTTGCATATATTGAGGAATATTTACATATCTGACTCTTAAGCATAAAGACTTCTCATTTTAGTTAGTTTTCTGAGCAATAGATGAATAAGTTTAATTAAATCGAATTTAAAGCAGGGTAAATAGCCTGAACTGAATAGTTAATAGAATTTCCCATCTATTTAGTCTTCTTCTAAAATGTTTTGCTAATCATAGAAAGCTGCTTTTAGCGTAACTAATTTGTTGCCTATTTGGAATTCATAAGAAATACATTTTACATTACTTTTACTAGCACGGGCTGAGCTCTACACATTCGTCATTCATACCAGACGACATTCCTGACTTTAGTTGGCACTACAACATATCACATATCATATGTAAAAAAGAAGAAAATGTTGTTACGGTATGCGAGACAAATACAATTCCGTTTTGCAGTTTTATTATGCATGACAAAATATTTGCAGTCATGAGACCATCTCTAGGCTAGCTGCATCCTATGTAGGTGTGCATACCTGTTACCCATACACATACATAAATGTATGTATGTATATTTGCATATGGCATGGGTCCATTCAGGTCCAACTAAAAACGCATCAAGCGGCGTTTGTATACATACATACATATATCTATGAGTATCGCGTAGTAGCTGTATGAATATAAGTATGAAATGGAAACATTTCATCAAAATATATGCGCCCAAACAAAAACGACAAAGACACACAAACAGGGAGACAGGGGACAGACACTCACACACACATACTCACTGAGAGAGAGAGAGGGCTGAAAAGCAATATAAATAACATATTTTATTTATTAAATTTTTAGTGAGTGCTGTGCATTGAGTCGAAAGAGGCGCAAAACATTTTACCCACCAATCGATCGAAAAGAGGCAAAAAAAAAGTTATTAAAATAGAAAAGGCCAAGGATGAAATAGGAATTTTCCAAATAATTGAAAAGCTTGTAATATTCGAAATGCATTTTCTGGCTGCAGGCGTGCAATAATATTAATACTCAATTCGAGAATTATCACAGTGAGTTGCATAAGTTGACAAATTGAAAAACTAAGTCCCACCCCCGCCTGGAGGGGCTGCAGAACATGAAGTGTAAAGCACATTAAGTGGCAGCAAAGCGCAAAGGGTATCTCACTAAGGTGTGTGCGGCGAGGGTTCGGCTAACAGCCCGGCAGCTACCATGTCCTAATCAGTGGGCAATAACGTGACCGCAAATGCGTCCTAATCTTTGTCAGGCAAACAAAAGGCAACTGTGGCGGGCGGCTGGAGAGAATCTGTGAAGTTCTAGGGACGGGGAGGGTTCAAGAAAAAGGGAGAAAAGGCAAGACATGGCCAGGTCACTCAACGAAATGGTAACCGCTGTGCCCAACGTTTGTCCTTTAAAGCTGTCGCATAAAAAAAAAATGCCAGCAAAAAAAACAAGTAAAGATGTGTAAGAGTGCGGCTTAGGACTAACAGATACCCTCTATAAGACATTTGTGATGTTCTTATTATATACTGCAAATGTATATGGTATATATATGTAGCTGGGTTCATTAATAGCAAAAAGAAATAATTTTTTATATATAGGAAATTGTATTAAGCTGAGCTGATCATGAAATATTTATAGGTCTAAAATTGAGAATCTTTGAGAAATTTCTTCTATCCAATCGGTTTCTATCCAAATCTCTGGTTATTTAAGGGCTCTGACGTAAAATGCCTCCTATTGTTGATTACAAGCAGTATACCCAATTTCTTAACTATTTGCCATGGATATTGCGTATAAAAAAGCTAAGCAAAAAATAAAATAAAAAAAGAAGAAATAAGGCAACAATGCAGACAGAAAAGAAAAACATTTATTTAATGTGCTCGGACGACGTCTTGGGCCGCCTTTCTGGGTGTTTTCATCTCTCTTTTTATGGTCTAAGTAAAATTCATGATTATTGCTCATTGTGTCAAAACTACAACATAAAGTGGAATGTTTAAAACCAGATGAGGATAGATGAGTGGAAAAGGCACTTTCTAGATGGTTTCTGAGTTTTGTTTCTCCGAACCGCCCCTTCCTTAAAGCCGACAACTATCAATAGGAGCTCCGCCGAAAAGGAAGAGAGAACTGTAACAGTTCGTACTCTTAAGGACAAAAGCTGGCCAAGATATATGGCCATGTGCTTGATATAGTCGAACTAAATGCGCCATTTATATTCAAATATACGCACTAAAAAAAAAAAAACAGACGAGAAAACGAACAAAAATAAAAAAATATATAAAAAATTGGGCGGCCACAAAGCCTTGGCCAATGTCTTCAAAGGACAAGCGAGTGGCCAAAAGAAATACATATATTTATATATATATGTACAATATGTATATACATATATTTTCTTTTATTTAAATGAGCCTTTTCTATACATCTACATATACACACAGATGTCCGGGTGCGTGTGTTCGTGTTTAAAAACATGTAACGGCTGCGCTATATTCATTTCTTTCATTTTTTATTTGCTTCGTTCATTTTGTTTTTTATTTATTTGGCTAGCATTAGAAACGTGGACTTTCAATAGGTGCAGCCTTCGGGCGCGTGCCTGGGACTGTCAGGAACATAAAAGATGATTAGGCCATTTTGAAGTTTTGACTGACGCATTCACTTTTGTCAATAATTACACTAAGCGACAATGATATGGTCCAATAAACAAATAATTGCAGCACATTAGTTTAAATTGCTTGTACGGCCTGCGTGAGTGGCTTCTTGATATGTGTTTATGAACACTGAATGATATAATACTTAGATGAAGTAGACGAACAAGAGAAACATGGAAATATGTGGGCAATTTATAATGCAGTGTAATAATGGAAGTATGATGAAGGAGTATAATAAGGAAAAGACTTTAATTGCTTCTGATATTAAGTACTTTTATAAATAATGGCAAAGGAGAGAACTAAGTTAAAGAATATAATAATATATTAAATAGTTGTTAAACAACATTTAATGTTCATAATTGTCCACATTCATTTGCCCAATATTAAGAACATATATGTGCACTATGCGGTCTCTCCGTTTCTGGTTCTCTTACGAGAATTATTGTTCATTTTACTTTGTGCTATTCGCAATCGTTAAAACGCACTTTAGGCTTAGCCAAGCACAAGAGTAGGCAATAAACTCATCAACTTTTATTTAGAAACATTTTAGAGAGAAATCATATATAAAGGCGGAATATGCTCGGACTTACTAAGTATTATTTTTATTTTAATCAAAAAAAGTTTTAGCAATTTTTATTTTAATCAAAAAATACTTAATTGCAGCTGGCATCAAGTAGGTTCTTTAAGGCGGATTTCTTAAAGTTAATCTACAGTTAAAACGGGCAGGCAGATATTTTAAATTATTAACCATGTTGCTCAGTGTTTGTTAGTTGGTCACAAATGAACAGGCAATATATAGTTATTAACAAGATGAAAAACGTTAATCAGGGCGCCGGCAACCCGCCTGGGATTAGGGGCTTGTCAGCATGCGGGTTGGTGGCTTGGAGAGCTACTGTAAAATATGGCAGACTCTCCATGCGACGCTTCATCATGCCACAAAGCTCAGACAATGGCGAACAAAGTCAGTCATCAAACCGGAGTCCATGCTAATGCCCCCAGCCCCAACCGCAGCCCCAACCCCAACCGCAGGCACAGCGTGATTCAATGACAACGGCAACATTTGTGCATGCATAGAATATTCTCTCGGTTGATGATAACAGAATGTGGGTTGAGACAGAAAGAGAGAGCTGGAGAGAGAGCAGGAGTGAGAGTAACAAGGAGCTGCTGCGACAGTGGGTCTGGTCTGATGTTTTAGGGCGAGCTACACAAAATTTATGTTTACATACCCCGCTATTCATTTTGGCGTCGTTGTAAGTGCGGGCTTTTGCGGTATATTAAGTGGGTAGCATCAACTTGGAGACGCTGCTCAGCATTTTATTTAAATAAGAAATAATTTTGTCGACATGAATGAATGAATGAAGAGTTTTATCTGGCTACGGGTGCGCCACAAGCTTCGCTCGGGTAAGTTTTTTTTATCCTTCGGGCGAGAGTGTGTGCGAGAGAGTGTGCACTGATTTAGGTTGGACGCTTGTGCCAGAGCTTTGCCATAAATTACTAAAACGAATTAAGCGAAACTTACTAAACGAGCGCTCAATTGGCTGCCCAAAAAGTTGACCACGTATTTTAATCAGTGACTACAAATGGCACACAAAAAGAGGGAGAGAGAGAGAGGGAGAGAGGGCCGCAAGGACGCCGGGCGATGAACAAAGCGCAGAGCGCGTGGGTGGAGCGGCAAAGGACATTAACATGCAGCCGGGTAACTGCCAGACAATAATCAAGTTTGGCGCTGATTTCATTGAGCCAAAGTAACACGAGTTCAGGATTAGTTTCCAAGCACCAGGTGCAGAGCAGATATATACACACAATACCCATATATATGTAGATGTGTATAGGGGGAGCAAAGGGACTGGAGCCAGAGCATCTAATGCACCACAAAGAGGCAGCCAACCACTTAAAGATTAAGTGCAGATTCAGCCAGGCGCGACCCGAGCGAATGGCAATGGCAGCAAACTGAGGCAAAAGCCAGGCAGGCAGAGAGGCAGGGAGGGAGCAAGAGGGAGTGGTAGGGAGGCAGGCAGAAGGATGGGGCCGAGGCTGCTTGCCAAAGTGCGGATTGGGGCAGATTTGTTTGCTGGCTGAGCTGAGTTTGCCGGAGTTGTGGGAGAGACTCGCTTCGGGTTCACTCAAACAAAGCTAATTAACAGATTTGTCAGCTTTTCATCACTTCGCGCACGGCCATTGTCTTACGACAGTTGTTTGACTTTTGCACTTTTTTAACAAGCAACCAACAAAAAGAAAACAACAACAACGAACGATGAACAACGAACAACGAACAACAACAAAGCCAAGTCAGCAACCTGCGTGGACGGGGGCCTGACTGAAAAAAAAGTAACTGCAAAGAATGCAAAGTATTGTACACAAAGTGTGCACAGACGATACGGGTATAAATACACACACACACACACACACACACACACACACCCATCTATATATATAGAAGTAAACTCGCTCAATTGCTAATTACAAAGGGAAGAAAGTTGGTAACAAAAAAGTGTGGGTGGCAATGGGCTAAATTTGTGGAACTTGGCAACTTGTTAGGCCAGCGATTTAACTGGAAATTTATTAGAGACGAAACAGCTGGCAGCAGCAAACATTACAAGCTAATTGGCCCAGTTAACAGAAATGTGTGCCGGCGAAAGCGCATCACAGACTTTAAAACCAACTAAACTAAAACTAAAACTGAAAACCAAAAACCGAAAACCAAAACCAACGGCGAGCCAAGCGCAACGCACAAAAGACGAAAGCCATCAAAGAAAAAAAAAAACACAAGGAGCTCCAAAGTTCAGCTCGAATATTAAATGCACTATGCATTACCATATTTAACTAGATGAAAATCTCGTTAAATATATAAATATTAAATGTGATACGAAAAATCATGTCTGTAATGAAAATATAATTAATTTAGTGAATATAGAGTTCACATAAGAGAGTTCAGCTTTGATGTTATGCTATAGTAGAGCAGAAGATTACCCCAACTTAATTCAAAAGTTTACCAGATTACATATATATATCTACTCTCGTTACATATTTGCCCACAAATTACCAATACCCTTTCTCTAGTGTATCGCAAATGCAATCAAAGTTTGCGTCTGCTACAGTGCTACGCTGACGGAGGCTGGTGTTTTGGAAGGGCGAAGCTGGGGGAGAACAGGAGGTGTTAAGGCAATAAAACAAATTGGGTTGTGGGGCAGCTCGGCTCGAGGGCTGAGTCTGCGCCACAGCAGTAACTTTTCAATCTCTGCCAATGCAGTGAAACTTTAGACGCAAGAATTGGAACGTAAAGCTAGTCCACCAAAACAACCGCCCACGCCACCCTGAACCAAACTCAATTGATATGTATGGCCGGCAGCTACAAAGCGGAAGGGATCCGAGACAGAGCGAGGGTGAGAGGGAGGGGGCTGGAGTGGATGAGCGTAAACTTGGAGCAAACAACAACTGACACAAATTGCAAACTCATTAAATTAAAATTATATTTAATAACCGCGAGTGCACGCAGCGCTAAACGATTTATACGCTAAAAAAACAAGCTAAACAACAACAAAAAAGCTGAAAAAAAATAGCCAGACCATTCATCTGCAATTCCTCCCGTTCGCTGGAAGCCCGCAGTAACCATCCATACCATATATTTCTGTTGCAGTTCCAGCGCCACCGCCGCTGCCCTCGTTGGTGCCAAAGGCCCCACCACCGCCCCCGCCGCCATTGGCGCCCGGCGAGAAGCGGGTGCTCAGCGACACGCAAAAGCAAACTCTCGAGAAGCTCAAGTAAGCAAAAACACCATCCAAGCATATCCCAGAACTTAAGACTAAACCATCATTTATTTCATTTTCACACAGGTCACGACCACGCAGACGGCCCGACTGGTCCGAGATGATGAAGGAGGTGGAGAGCGGCAAGAAGCTGCGCCATGTGGCATGCAACGACAGGTGAGCAGCTCTCATTAGCCACTCACTCGGTGGTCGCTTACAAATGAATGGTCAGCCAACACAATCGATTACAAATTAGTTACTCGCTGTGCGCTGGGCAAGCGCCGTAAAACTGCCAGCTTAAGAAATAATAGCGCCCCTTCTTCAATCCGTTCGGCATTCAAATTAATATGAGTACGCAAAGAGTACCAAAAGGAGAACTGCTTAAAAAATTGCATCAATTTATGCAGAGTTATGAACGACTGAAAAGTTTTTCTGAATTGGAAGAATAATTGGAAAAATATGAATAGGAAATTTAAGTCACATTTCTTATAATAATATGGAATAGGTCATATCTTTATTAACTTTTGTGCAGTTAACAAAATTATTAAAAATTTAATTGCGTCTAGCTCTGAAATATGTCTAGAAACTAGAATATAGGAACTATAAATAATCATAAATTAAAGTGTCAAATCTTAAATAAATTAATAGAGGTATGGAATACCTATAGAATACTCTAAGTAAATTCTAAAACACATTTACTTTAAGTTAATCGCATAGAAATAATATTTAACCAAACGTTGCCTAACTCGATCTACTTTCACTGCAGATCTCAGCCCGTACTGACATGCAAATCGATGACCAAAGTGGATGACAAGTTCATCTATGAAACAGAGAAGGACAATTCGCACAACAAGCTGCTGAAGCAGATTCAGGGCGGCGTTCGGCTGAAGCCCACGCAGACAAACGATCGCAGCAAACCCATATTGGAAGGTCTGCGCAAGTTCCGACGCCAGATGACCATCGAGGAGCAGCTGCACAAGTCCCTGTCGAAGGTCAACATGTTGAGCGAGGCGCCCAGCAGCCATGCGCTGAGCAGTGCGAACGGTGCGTCGGCGACTGGTGCGGGCAGCTCGAGGCCCAGCATTGTCTCGACCATGTCCATTGATGAGGAGAGTCCCGATGAACTGGACGATATCGATAAGATACGTGACGACTTGCAGAGCACCAAGCAGATGCTGGCGCTGGAGCTGCGCAATCGTGAGGCCCAGGAACGCGAGAACAAAAAGCTCCTGGCCAAAATACGTACGCTGGAAACGGAATTGGAGCGTGAGAAGTCGCGCGAAAAGAATCTTGAGTACGGTTCCAATGTTATTGTAGCCACCATGGATCCCACGCCCACATCCGAGCAGGCATATGTCAACTCGCTGAAACGTGAAGTGGAAGACGCGCGCAAGGTGTCCAAGGAGGTGGAGAAGAACTATCACGACACGGGCAAACTGCTAGTCGAGGCGAAAACAGAAATCGAGGAACAAAAGCGACAGATACAATTGCTCGAGCGCAAATTGGCAGCTGCTTTGCAGGTAAGCGACAGCCCGACCTGGGGGCGGCAGTGTAGGGGGCGGGCGTGGCACAAGTCGGTCGCAGAACACGCCGCGTGTGTTGTCAGCTGCTGTTGTTGTTGCTGTTGTTGTTGTCAGTTGAAGTCAGTTGAAGCCAGTTGTTGTTGGGGTCATAACCCACACATGTATCCACATTTTCAGCGCCGCCTGGGCCGCCGCCTCCCGAGCGACAGCTCAGCCTGAATGCAAAGAAACCAAAAAGATACAAGAAAATCATCTAAAAACCAGCTAACAAAGCAATCGCAATTAGTCGCTTTCGCATTGATTGTAGTTCTTCTAGTCGTAGGTGTAGTTGTTCTTGTTGTTGTTGTTCTAGTTGTAGCAGCACACACGATAAATAATTACACATCAGCTGACAACACGACACACATTTTGGATGCCTTCGAGGGGGCCCTACTGAGACGTAATGCGGGTTGCTGATATTCGCACCAATTAGCGCGATTCTGTTGTTGTTTTTTTTTTTTACTCTGCGTTCGTTTGAAGCGTTTTCAAACGCTTTTCCCTTTTAGCTCTGCTCTCCCTTTAGCATTAGCTGAATAACTTTTTCTCTCTTCATCTTTTAAAATAAACGTCTTTATCAACTTATTGACTTTTCCCATAAATTGATCTATTTCCCTCCCAGTTTCTCTCTATCTTACTATCTGCGCCTCTCTTCCTGTCTCTCTCCATTATCAAATACAACTCTCTATTTCACATGATTTTACCTTACTCTAACTTACTCTCAGCGCTTCCAAACTACCGAACTTTCAGAACTTTCATTATCCCATTCACTATATACCTCTCTCTCTGTCTCTTAAATATTTAATTTTTTTTATAACACCTTTGTTTTTCATCCTGATTTTCAATTCTATTAACATCTGCTTCATTTCCACTCTTTTTATCTTTTACCAAAATTCCTTTTTCTACGAAACCTCTCTTTCATTTGTAATTTCGCTCTCCTTCCCATTTATTTTCTGCCTCTCTCTCTCTCTCTCTCTCTCTCTCTCTTTCTCTCTGTACTTTTCTCTCGCTTACAGTCTCTTCTCGCTCTGATTTTCTATACAATTTGCAAGACTTCAATTTCTAGCTTTCAATCAGCAAACCCAACTATGTTTTCAACATTTCTCCTTCGCAGTCTCTCAAAATGTTGTGCCTACAATACATGTACATCCACTATTGTGGTATTCTTAAGATTAAAGATTGGATACTGTAATATTAAGCAAATCGATTTAAAATGACAAACAAAGACAACTGCTTATTGCTTATTGCTTATTGCTTTTACTCTAAGTCCGCTTACTAAAACCATTAACCGATTTAACCAACCCACTCGCTGTTTATATAAGGCAAATACGACAGCAAGCACTAACCGATCGCGCATTAGTTTTCGCTTTGCTTACGACGACGAGGACGAGGACGATGATTACTACGGTGAGAAGGGGACCAATCATAAGGTAATGCCACAGTTGGATTCGGTCAGGTCTTGCCAGCGACGATGCGTTTTCCTAATGCTCTCATCCATGTTGTGAATGTAGGGAGGCGGCAATTGGGATGGCTCGCGACGACCCAGCGATCCACACTTCGGACGCGACAGCTCACCCGAGCTGGAGCTGGAGATGAGCGAGAGCGATCCCGACGAGCCCGAGGAGAAGAAGACAGAGCGACGCGAGCGACGAATGGGCAAGGAGGTGAAGGTGCTGCGCAGCAAGCTTACCAAGCTGAAGGTCAAGGAGGAGGCGGCCAAAAAGGAAAAGGATGCACTGAAGCAGGCCATGAAGAAGAATCATGTCATACTCAAGTAGGCATTAGACAAGTTAAACAAGCTTTTCTCCAATAAGATTTTGATTTTGCAGAGAGGAGAACAAGAAGTTCAAGAAACTGGAGAAGGAGGTGCAGAAGATGGCCGCATCGATGAAGCTGGACGAGGACGAAGTCGATGCCGAGGACAAAGATGAGGAGGAGGCAGCCGAAGAGGAACAGGAGGAGGAAGAGGAAGAGTCCGAGGAGGAGTCAGAGGAATCAGAATCAGAGGAGAGCGAAGCGGAATCGGGCAGTGAATCTGAAGCGGAAGTAAGTGTTATAGATATACTAATACCAAGAATATATTCCATATATATGAGTACTTAAAATCCCTGAGACGTGCAATGCCAGGCAGCACTAATAATATATAGATTTATAAAGATTTTTCTACATATACATCGACTTACCTCTTCCTTTGTAGGATGCCGCCAATTCCGCCAAGAAAACCAATTTGGAGCCGCGCGTGAAGAAGCACGAGAGTCGCTTTGCGGCAATGAAGAAATGCAATGTGCTGCTGCAGGCGAATGTGGACAATTTGCAGGATCAAATTTCACAGGTGCGGTCCAGGGCTACCAATCTGCAGGACGAGCTGGATGCGGTTATTGCCGATTTGGGTTTCTAGGCCCGTGCATCACAAGAGGAAGAAGAACGACAACAGCTGCAGCTCCCCAGTAAAAAAGAATCGAATGTACAACGTGTTTGTTTACTGTTTGCGTAGTGTTCCTTTTTTCAATGTATTTAAATATAATTATATTATCGACATATGTAAGTTCAAGGCACACTATGTATGTATTCACAAGCACATCAAGCACTTTTGCAAATTGGTTGGTTGATTTTGTATTTTAATTGTTTCTTTTTCTCGCCGGCGAATTGCGTTGTTTTGTTTGTTTTATGAGTACTTATTGCGCTCGAGTACTTTGTGTGTTTGTTGTGGCAACCGGTGGCGCCGACGCGTTGTTAGCAGAGTGATTAACACTGAGAGGTTACGCTATGTTAAAGAAATGCTAATTGCATGACCGTTGATCGTATGACGTCAAAAGTACTTGTGACTCGCTATTATATATATTTATTCAAGCAGCCAACAGCTGTTTTCGCTGTATTCTGTTTGTTTTACTTTCTTCATTTTAGTGCCTGTTTTGCTTGGTTGAGAGAACCAGTGGCGCCGACGCGCTGTTAACAGTTACTACTTAAAGTTGCGCCATGTTAACTGCATGTATATGTTGAGTACTTGATTTGCACACAAAACATGAAACACACATCGAATGGGCAAGTATCGAAATATGCACAGCTGTTAACGCAGCTGCTACGGCAGCGCCCTCTGTGGGAAATTCAATGAATCTACTGCGACTAGAAATCAAAACAAAAAGTTAACGGTTTTTACTTTCACAATTTGTATTTATTAATAAGATTTTTGTTGAAATACTTTAATGTAAGCATGTATAACAATGTACAAAACAACAACTCAATGAATTTGGCTAAACTAAACCAGTAGATTTATGTATCTATATATATATGTATATCATAGTCATATGTATGAATATTTTTGATGGTATGAGTATCACGCTCGAACTTTAAAACTTTATGCCTATATATATGTATGTAAAAGATGTGGGTGTCTATATAATGCGTCTACATTCGTTAAGTACTAAGCTGAGCTCTATCAATAATCCAAAGTCTAAGTCGTGTGTATGAATTAGTTATCGTATCGTAGTTGGTTGAGCATTGATCCCCGATGCCCAATGGGATTTTGATTTGAAACGACGTGAGAAACCACTTACATAACTAAAGCATTCCATGAACCACTACAACTATAGCAACTACTTTGGTCTACTCCATCAGAATGAGGCGCAAGCGCTTGCGCAGCGACGATTCCCGCGGCAGAGTCATCGCCCATTTCTTCATGGCCGTCAAAATCACGGAGCTGACGACCATCAGGGCGCCGCACAGGGAATACCCGGTGGGCGCCTCGCCAAAGAACAGGATTTGCCAGATGAAGGCGAAGACGATGTCGGCACAGCGGGCAATGGCCACTGGTCCGGCCTGTTCCACCTGCAGCGAGAGCGTCAACAGGATTTGGCCCAAGAAACTAAAGATGCCCAGAACGACGACCAGCCAGCGATCGCGTCCACAACTGGGCCAGCAGACGGCTCCGATCGAGCCGCACACAATGAGAGTGTAAACGAGGGCAATCGCTCCAAAGTTGGTCATGATCACAGAGAAGTGTAGATTCTTCAGAGCGCGCAGCAATATGTAGACATTGGCACCGAACAGCGTCGAGGATATGGCAGCAACTGGTCCCCAGATATCATAAGTTTTATCCGAATACTTTTCGCTATCCAGCTCCGGCGTGGCCTCGCCGAAGAGCAAGGGTGGCCGGGTGATGAGCACCACGCCCAGGAGCGTCATGTTGATGGTCAGCACATTGAAGAGCGTGCACGGCTCCTTGAGGAAGGCCCTCGCGAAGATCGCAACGAACACAGGTGTGGAGAAGATGATGACGCTGGCGTCGGCCAAGGGCATGTGCCGAAACGCATAGAAGCTGAGCATCAGGCCCGTGGTGCCCATGAAGCAGCGCAGCAGCAGGATGACACGTTTGCCCTCCGGGAATACTGGTTGCTTGGTGTAGATGAGTATTGGGATGGTGGGCAGCAGAACGCCCACAAAGCGGAACGAGGCCAATTCCATGGGATTGACGTCGACCAGGCCCTTCACAATCACCGAGCACAGCGAGAAGAACAGCGAAGACAGCGTGGCGAGTATTATGCCCAAATAGGGGCAGTTTACGCGCGTTTTCAGCTGCTCCAGCCATTGATTCGATAGATCTCCGGCTCGCGTTCCGTCCTCAAATTGATGCAATTCCAAGTTCTCTGGCATTTTGCCGCTTTCTAAATTGAACTAAACTACTTTACGAGTTAATTGCACATTCTGCAAGCATTTAATCAGGTTAGAGAGAAGGCGTTACAAAGTACCGTTATTGAATTATGTTACCTCGTTTTTTTTTTTTATTGCGCTGGAAAAATCGATTTTTCAACTGGATAGCGGTGTTTTTGGAAGCGTGCAGCCACGGCTGCGAAAATGCAACATTTCCTAACTTAGCATGACTTATTACGTTCACCGCGATTAATAGTCGTTATAAATTGTTTTTATTAATAGTTTTTCATACACAAACATTTGATTTGAAAGCGCACAAACTTTACAAATTAATTAACAGCTGGCCGCGCTGCAAGCTAACAGCGACTGTTAATGAAGCTGCCAACCTGTTCCAAATTCGAATGCCTTGAAAATTAATGTTAACCTAACAGAAAAACAAACTGTTATCGTTTGCCTAAGCTACATACGAAAATGTCTGAATTAAGTTCGTGACATAATAGAGTTCTGAAGTACTCTGGTTAAACTTTGAAAATAGAAAATACTTCGCATCAAAGCATGCGATGCAAGAATCCTGGAACGTAATGAAATAATAGTGTAAAGCATTCAAATTTTTTTTGGGCGGCACGGCGAGTAGGCTGCGTTAACATTCTTTATCGGTCAATCGGGGGCGTAGTTTATTGTAATTTCGATATATTTGGTAATTTCATCAACACTTTTCGAGTTCGACTTAGTCATGAGCAACCAAACCGTTAACACCAACACCAAGCGCTGGGCCCTGCTCGCCGCCAGCCTGGGTCTGGCCTATGTGCTCGTGCGGCACAGGCAATCGATTTGGGGCGTGCTGGGACGCAGTCCCTTCCAGCTGCAGCATAAACGCATTGAAGTAATCAGCTCGGTAAACGAGTCGCAGCGCATTCTAAATGAACTGAAAAGGTAAGTGAAAAGAGATTAACCAATATATAATGTGAATATGTGAATTTGCTTTCCGTGATGCGCAGCCATTGCGAGTCATTCAAAGTGCTCGGTTTTGATTGTGAATGGATTACCGTAGGCGGCACACGCCGACCTGTTGCTCTGCTGCAGCTGAGCTCCCATAAGGGCCTCTGCGCCCTGTTTCGCTTGTGCTGCATGAAGCAGATACCCCAAGACTTGCGTGAACTGCTCGAGGATGATGCAGTGCTCAAGGTGGGCGTCGCCCCACAGGACGATGCTATGAAGCTCTCACATGATTTCGGTGTCGGCGTTGCCAGCACCTTTGATTTGCGCTACATGGCCGTCATGGCCGGGCATCAGGCCGAGGGCCTGGGCAAACTATCCCAGACACATCTCAACACTGTGCTCGACAAGAATTGGCGCCTTGCCTGCTCCAACTGGGAGGCTCCGCAACTGGATGCCGCTCAACTTAACTATGCGGCCAACGATGCACTGGCCGCTGTTGCTATATTCCAGAAGTTATCCAAAGACCTGGAACCACGTACCTTTTGGGACTGGCGTGCTCCCAAATTCGAGCAATTGCGTCCAAAAATTGAGCCATTTCTAGATGTTGATTTTACCAAAGGTTTTGTCTCCGGCCTCGGCAAGACCCTACCGAGTAGCACTCCCACACATCCGATGACGAGCAAGTCCAAGCACAAGCGCAATAAGAAGCACCAGCAGCCGCAACAGCCGCAGCAGCAGCAGATCCGCAATCTGGGAACCCAGTCGAAGGCTTTCTATGACAATTGCGTGCTGGAGGCGCCCGATGGCGAGCTGCTCTGCACCATTGATCGGCGCAAAGCCTCTTGGTATTTGAACCAGAACCTGGGCACTCAGGTCAGCGAGCAGCCGTTCACAGTGCGCTTGAACTTCGAGCCGGCAGGTCGAGCTGTCGGAGATGTGGGCCGCTACTATCAGACGCCCAAGGAGAACCAGTGTGTGGTGTGCGGACGTCGAGATGCCTACATACGGAAGAATGTCGTGCCACGCGAATATCGCAAACACTTTCCGGTTGTTATGAAATCACACACATCCCACGACATACTCCTGCTCTGTCCGAGCTGCCACCAGCTGAGCAACATATCGGACAACAAGATACGAAATAAGCTCTCGGTCACATGCGAGGCTCCGTTTGGCCATGGCGAGGGCATCTCCAAGTACCACGATGATCAGCAGCTCAGGTTGGTATTGATTGGATCAGCTAGGCTTCAACGCTCACTCTAACCCAAACTCGTAATCCTTTGCAGAAACGTTAAGTTAGCTGGCAAGGCCTTGCTCATGCAGAGCGATCGTATGCCCAACCAGAAGGTGGCACAGATGCAGAAGACCCTTTTGGACTACTATACAGATGCCACTGAGATAACACCAGAGCTCTTGCAGAAGGCCGCCAAATTGGATTGCCGTGTGGCCAACGAGGAGTACTGCCAGCACGGCAAGAAGGTGGTCCAGGTGTATCGCGATAAGCTTGGCGGACTCGTTGAGCTGGAGCGCTTGTGGCGGGAACACTTTTTACACACCATGCAGCCCAAATTTTTGCCCAAACTATGGAATGTCAATCATAATGCAAATCGCTTAGAGGTGCGCGCCAGCGAGGGGCGCATCGACAATGAAGATTTGGTTGTGGCAGGTCTAGAATCAGTAATCAGTGGAAAGAATTTAGCTAGATCGTAACAGTGTGATAGTTTTTGTTTTATAACTGTTTTGTACGTATTGCATTCAAATAAATTATAAATTGGCTTTCGCTATGTATAAGCTACAAGATTCCAAATTCATGTCAAGACAAAAAACAATATTTCTGCAGTCGCATGCAAGCCGACTGCACAATACTCTGTTTACGCGAACAGGCTACGCTTAATATACTATCTATATATGTGACAACTCTAGGAACAATTCGTTTTCAAAACGGATTAACCTATATAATTAAGATTTGTTATAATTAAATGTTCTGTGATGTAAAGGCCTTAAAAGGCATTATTTTATAAGAGTTTTCTCCGTTTTAGAACCATTATTCCTATACCATAAATTTAAATTATTTAAGAATTTATAAAATTTATTTATATTGAAATGTCAAAATGTTTGAAGCATTTCACTAGCTACGCCTTTACGAGTAATTGAATACCAGTAATAAAAATTCTATTTTTACAAGACAATTATCAATTTTGGATTATTATAGTATAAAATGAGATTATTTTCTACATTAGAAACAAGAAGTTAGGCTCGCGCCACGTCAGCCCTACACAATAATTACATAGAAGAAAACAAACATTCTGGAATTTAGTTCTAGACGAAACACAATCGGACAGACATTGCTTCAAACTAATACACCCTTCTCACATTGTAAACAGAGTATTATAAACAGCATAAATTATGGCATTGGTCTATGAGCATCTCCTAACTGACATAACTTAAAATTTAAGCTATACATAAACTTGAAGCTAACATATATATATATAAATATATATATATCGGATAATACACTATATACACGAAATATTACAGCCGCGACGCTTCGCTATATAAACTCAAAGCCCTCGTATTTGTAGTCCGTTTCAACACGTGTCTCTGGCAACAATGTTTTGCCCTCCACGCTGAAGGCAGTCACAAAGGTGGACGTCTTGCCATTGAGCTCCTCCGATTTGAGTGCTACGATTATGGAATCCTCCGTATTGGGCAGAAACTTGAAGCTGGAGAAGCCGTGAGTGGGTGCCGTATTGGCAGCATCCAGCTTGACGGTGTCTATAGCATTAAAGTGCTCGTCCGCAGAGATTAGAATGTTGCAGCCCATGTGCTCGTCCATGGTTTCATTGTATCTATGAAGCAGATATATGTTATATTAGCTGAATGAGGAACAGTGTTCGTACACATGACTCACTTTTCTTTGGAGCAGCGACGTGGCAGAAAATACCAGCGCTGGTGCACCTCTGACCAGACGCCGCTCTCGTGTATCATATAGCCGGGCCAGCTTATTTGGAGAGATTGCAGGCGCAGCTTCTTGTAGTTCTCCACCCAGTTTAGGGAGCGCACTTCGCCCGCCATGCTGATAGCCTTCACATACATGGGATTATTGTTTTCGTAGTCGCCCATGCCGGTCGTCCACTCCTTGCCCATGGAGCCCACATACAGAGTGTGCTGCTTTACTGTCGCCCACTCGGATTTGAAGCCTTTGGCATTGTGTCCGTTGCCATCGAGCAGTATTACCCAGGGTATGACCTTGTCATTGGTCAGCTCGTAAATGAGCCCGGTTCGGTCATCAAAACTCAGCAGCTTACCATTGAATGTGACTAGCTCGGAGAGCTCCATGCCGCGACCCTTCGCCGCAAACGAGGATTCCAAAGCTATGGGCGCGCCTGCATCCCAGTTAATTTGCAGCTCATGCTTCTTGGGCAGATACGTGAGATAGCCCTTCTTTAGGTAACTCCGCCACGTTGTGCTGCCGTCGCCTTTAACAACCTTCGAGCTGGTATCTAGATCTGCTATCATAGCAATCCGATAGCTGATAACGCCGCCCTGCACGCTCAGAGGCTGCGTCAATGGGTACGTTGAATTGTAGGGTATCGCGAGGACAGAGCTGGCTTCACTGGTATATTGGGAGCGTAGCCAGTATCCATCGGAGGAGCTGCGGCTACCTTGGTGCGCATATAGAAAGAGCAGTACCAGGACCACGGCACAAAACACAAGCAATGCAAAATGATAATTAAAGCGGACCGTGCGATTGCCAATTCGATAGGTTGGCGTACGCAGGGCGGTACGCCAGTCGCGCATTAGCATTGTGCGTGGCGAGTTTTCCAAATCCCTGAATGCGTACGCCGTTTTTTGCATTTATAACTTTGAATTTTGGCAGCGTGGCAGCGAACTGGCAGTGGATGCAAACAACAAATCGAGGCGATGTGTCCGTTTCTGTTTCTGTTGTTTGGATTCCGCTAACGATGACATATCGATAACTGCCAACGAAACAAAACAGCTGTTTGTCTCTTTGATTTCGACAGCTCGTTTGCATGCTTTATTAAGCCGAATATTTGAATGCTGTACTAATTACTTTGTAAGTAGCGGGAACATTTGAACATGTTTAAACACATTAAAGTAAGAGTTTGATCCTTTTAATACTTAACGTTTATGTCTTAAATTTGTCCAACAGAACACTGATAAAAGGTGGAACAGCTGATGTAATAAATATTAATAATAGTTCGATAATAAGTTCATTTGAACTAAATAAGAAAAGTCGACTTTTCCGATTGACTAGCGCGCCAAATTTATCATTCAAATCTTATAGAATTTCAGATAATACGGTTGTGTTAGTTTAAGTGGAGACATATACATCAGATCTATTTTCGCTGATTGTTTTTTTTATAGGTCGCTAAGTAAATATGCATAACAAGGTTCACTTGAGAGTTCAAGCTTATTTACGAATGGTCTAGGCGTAAAAATCAATTGGAGAGTGCACCAGCTTTAAACCAAATTGCCGTAGCGTCTCTCGACTATATATAAGAACTGCGTTTTACTTAAAAAGCTCAAAGTATTTTTGCTTTTAGCGGTTACAGTCATGAATTCAATTTTGTGGATAGCATTAGTGGCTTTGATAATACTGTATTATGTATGGAGTCGTCGCGAGTTTTATATGTGCTGTATGAAATTTCCCGGTCCTCTAGGATATCCTTTAATTGGAATGTCACACAAACTTTTGAATAAAGAAGGTAAATAGCCCTGTGGACGGAGTTTAAATGAAGTTACCTAATTTTATTACATATTTAGGTTTTTTTAAGCTGCTAAGTTCTGTTACTAAGGATTATGGAAATATATTTGTCTCCTGGGTCGGTCCGTTTCCTATGCTTGTAATCAGTGATCCTCAAGCAGCACAAGATGTTTTAACTTCCCCTCATTGTGTAAATAAAAGTTATGTTTACAATATTCTCAATGATGGCGTGGGTGCGGGGTTACTCAGCTTAAAGGGTAGGAAATTCAGTAAATTACCTTATTGGACAGCTAAATATTTTTTCTTCACGTTAGATCCACATTGGAGCAAACATAAAAAAATCTTGAGTCCTGCATTTAGCCACAAAATGTTGCTCAGTTTCTTTCCCATTTTCAATACCGAGACGGGAATATTACTAACAGAGTTCAATAAAATGGCGGATGGCAAAGGGGTTAATATACAGCCTTACTTACAGCACTTTACATTAAGCATAGCAACGCGTAAGTAAAAATTATAAACTTAAAATTAATTAAAAAAAATATTTTGACATAAATTTAATTTTTTAAAAGAAACCACGATGGGCACCTGCGTTAAGGATGACCCAAAATTCCAGGATAATTCTCTAATAGAAAACATTCAAATGTGAGTACACTATTTTGATCTCTATACACTTTCTTAACAAAATGTTATATTTAGACTGCAGGAATGTTTGATAGATATTATTATGAATCCATGGCTCAATATCCGCAGTATACGGAGACTTTTTAGCAAAGAGAAACAATATTTCAATTCAAAAACCCATATTCAAACATTTACCAGAAAGGTAACGGAGTAATTTTTGACTTGAGTAAAATTTATTCAGATTGTTTTTCAGCTAGTGGATCAGAAAATCTCCGAAGACGTTAAAGACGAAACAACAAACAACAGCAACACTATTCTAAATTTGGCAATTAAGCATTTCAACCGCGGCACCCTTAATAAAAAGGAAGTTGTAGATGAATCAAATACAATAGTTCTTGCAGCATTTGAGACATCTGCGAACACAATAACTTATACACTCATGCTGTTAGCCATGTTTCCAGAGTATCAGGAAAAGGCGTTTGAGGAAATTCTAGCCCTGTTCCCCGAAACCGGCGACTTTTCAGTTAGCTATGAGGATACCCAAAAAATGGTTTATTTGGATCTCGTGTTGAATGAAAGTATGCGCCTTATACCGCCTATTCCACTGATAGGGCGGCAAATATCTCAACCTGTGCGGCTATCAAATGGCGTTTTGATACCAAAGGGTATGGAAGTTGTTATTAACATATTTGAAATGCAGCGCAGGAAGGATATATGGGGAGAAGAGTCGGAATCTTTTAATCCCGAACATTTTCTGCCACACAATTTTCAAGAAAAACATCCCCACGCCTATATACCATTTGCAAAGGGTATGCGCGGCTGCATAGGTCAGTTAAGTATACAAAAATCAACTTAATTTATATTTAATAAGAAAATATTGAATTCCAGGCTGGAGATATGGTCTCTTATCTCTTAAAGTGACGTTGGCCAAATTATTGAGAAACTATAAATTCAGCACCAATTTTAAACTGGAAAATCTCGAATTTGTTGAAAATGTTACCATGAAACTAGCTACAACTCCGCTTTTGCATTTGGAGCGTAGAAATTGATTGATTAATAAATGATTGTTTTCATTAATATATCTGTATGTAATATGTGAAGAGCTGTCGACAAAGCGAATCCTATACGAATCCATTCACTTTACTCTCCCAGTGTGGCGTGACGTCATCCTCTATGAGATTCGGACCAGCGCGTTGATCTCTGTGCGATATGAACTCTGCTGTCAAATATATAATAGAAACGAAAAGTTCACTGTTATATTTATACAATTCGATGTTTTATATATTCTAAACTTGTATTGCTTTTTTTAATGGCTTCAATTGTACCGTTTGGAAAGTGGCGGAAATATGGACTAGCTGAAATATAAGTATTTCAAACCATGTAAAAGTAAATTCATTTCAACAAAATTTAAAAATTCATTCAATTTTATTGCCAAGTAGACAGAGAACTCCTCGTAAATTATCTTTCTATTGACAAATATACAACAACTAGATCACTGTTGACTAAGTCTTGCTTAAGTGCTTTCTAAATAATGATAAAAAGCTTAACCTCAGAGTTCATGTTTGTTAATGTCTATAATTGGCAAAAAGTAAAGTAGAAAGTGCAGCAAATTACAAATATAAATTGATGGAAGTCTAATTTTCGGAGCATCTCTCGGCTATATAAAAAATGCAGTTCAGCTGAAATGCTCACAGTATTTTAGAACTTTAGATCGTTCAGTCATGAATACAGTTTTGTTGTGTTTAGTATTAGTTGCTTTGCTAGTACTTTATTTTCTGTGGACGCGGCGCGAGTTTTATAAGTTTTTTATGAAATTTCCTGGTCCTCTAGGATATCCTTTGATTGGAATAACACACAAACTTTTGAATAAAGACGGTAAGTTGCCCTGTGGACACAGATTAAATGAAGTTACATATTTTTATTATATACATATTTAGGTTATCTTAAGCTGCTAAGTTCTGTCACCAAGGATTATGGAAATATATTTGTCTCCTGGGTCGGTCCATTTCCTATGCTTGTTATCAGTGATCCTCAAGCAGCACAAGATGTTTTAACTTCTCCTCATTGTGTAAATAAAAGTTACATTTACAATATCCTCAATGATGGTGTGGGCGCGGGCTTATTCAGTTTAAAAGGTACGAAATTTAGTATATTAGCTTATTCAAGAACTAAGTTATTTCACTTCAGATCCGTATTGGAGCAAACATAAAAAAATCTTGAGTCCTGCATTTAGCCACAAAATGTTGCTTAGTTTCTTTCCCATTTTCAATACCGAGACGGGAATATTACTAACAGAGTTCAATAAAATGGCGGATGGCAGAGAGATCAATATACTGCCTTACTTACAGCACTTTTCATTAAGCATAGCAACGCGTAAGTAAATATTATAAACTTTTAATTAATTTAAAAAAATTTGTTTGGTATAAATTTAATTTTTTATAAGAAACCACGATGGGCAGCTGCGTTAAGGAAGACCCAAAATTCCAGGATAAATCTCTAATAACAAACTATCAATTGTGAGTAGTATGAAAATCGTATCTCTCCACACTCTTTTAACAAAATGTTTAATTTAGACTGCTGGAATGCATGATAGATTTTGCTCTGCATCCATGGCTCCATAGCCGAATTATGCGTCAACTTTTAGGCAAAGAGAAACGATATTTCGATTCGAAAATGCATACTCAAGCATTTACCAGAAAGGTAAAAGAACAATTTTTATCTTGGTTGAAATTTATTCAGGTTGTTTTTCAGCTAGTGGATCAGAAAATCTCTGAAGATGTTAAAGACGAAACAACAAGCAACAGCAATACTATTCTAAATTTGGCAATTAAGCATTTCAAGCACGGCACCCTTAACAAAAAGGAAGTTGTAGATGAATCAAACACAATAGTTCTTGCAGCATTTGAGACATCTGCAAGTGCAGTGGCATATACACTCATGCTGTTGGCCATGTTTCCAGAGTATCAGGAAAAGGCATTTGAGGAGATTCTAGCCCTGTTCCCCGAAACCGGCGACTTTTCAGTTAGCTATGAAGATACCCAACAAATGGTTTATTTGGATCTTGTGTTGAATGAGTGTATGCGCCTTATAGCGCCTGGTCCCCTCATAGGACGGAAGACATCTCAACCTGTGCGGCTATCTAATGGCGTTTGGATACCCAAAGGAATGGAAGTTATTATTAACATATTTGAAATGCAGCGCAGGAAGGATATATGGGGCGAAGACTCGGAGTCCTTTAATCCCGAACACTTTCTACCACACAATTCTCAGGATAAACATCCTTACGCCTTTATACCATTTTCAAAGGGTATACGCAACTGCATAGGTCCGTTGAATCCTTAAAAAAGTAATTTAAATGATTGTAATAGTCAATTATTTAATTCCAGGCTGGCGATATGGTCTCTTATCCGTTAAAGTGACGTTGGCCAAATTATTGAGAAACTATAAATTCAGCACTAATTTTAAGTTTGAAAATCTCGAGTTTGTTGAAAATATTACCATGAAACTAGCTACAACTCCGCTTTTGAAATTGGAGCGTAGAAATTAACTGAACATTGTTAATAAACTTAATAAAAAATGCAATTTACTTTTGGAACTTCAAAATAAAGATGGCGAAAGTTCGTCTGCAACATTTATTAAATTGAGCAATTGTTTTTCTTTTAAGATTTTCTGCTCCTACAGAATATTCTTTAATTGGGAAATTTTGCATAATGAAGGTAAACTGAAATTTAGACGGATTTTGATATATGAATATTAATGTGTGTATTTTTTTTATATGTATATATGTACATTTTCATTTATCGCAAGTTTTCGTTTTATAAATCTCGAGTATATCGAAAATGTAACCATTAAACTAGCTATTAGTCGTTTATGAAATTAGAACATAAAAATTAATACATATAAGGAAAATTAAAAAAATATTTACATTTTAAATTTGCCACCTATGAAAAACTAATCGATTTAGGAGATGTGAACTTATCGACTTGCCGCCACATTTAGTGGGCTACAGAGATGCCACTTTGTGAACAGCTGCAGTTAGTATCGATGCTGCCAATTGCGCCGGTCTATTAGCAAAAGAAGACAAGTTAATATAAAGTAAGTAAAATACATTGAATGATCACTATGTGGCGACGCTTAAAATATATAAAATCTATTACCAAAGCTGCCATTAATATTCGTCAAACAAGCACCATGACTGAGCAATGTACCAACAGCAGTCAGGAAGCAATCGCACGCTTGCGGGAATTTGGATATGCATTCAATGAAGGTAATTGTGGGAATAATAACAGTTGTCAGATGTTACACATGCTCTTTTGCCTATTTGCATGTACAGCTGGCGAACTACGCAAAATAGACCCAGCCAGCGGAAAGCCCGGCGATCTGCCTTATGAATTTAAGATAAGCGACAATCCGGCTACAAATCAGGAGCATTACGAGCAACTCGCCGACCAGATACCCGATATAATATATGAGCTACTGGAGAAAAATGGATTGAAGAGGACCTACATACCCATTGGAGAGGCCATTGAGCGTTCCACATTCGTATTCACTCAGCCGCAACCTCTGGCCCAGTCAAAGAAGCTGCTGGTGCTCATCCATGGCAGCGGGTATGTCCTGGCCGGCCAATGGGCGAGAAGGTAAGCTACAATATATACGTATATCGACTGATAGACATATTAATATACCTTTACTTCTACCTCTATTAGATTGATTATTAACAACTCTCTGGAGCACGGGACTCAGCTGCCGTATATACAACGCGCCCAGAAGCTGGGCTACGATATACTCGTGACGAATACGAATGACACCACACGCATGATAAAGGGCAAGCGCACGCCTATCAAGGGACTCGACAATTCCATGAATCATGCCGCTTACGTATGGGAGCATATCATCATGCCTTCACAACCCGAAAGTGTGGCCATCGTGGCACACAGCTATGGTGGCTCCGTGTGCAAAGGTTTGGTAAGTGAAGAAGCATCCGCAACATTCATTTTATATTAATTTTGTATTTATGGCAGGCGGAGAAGTTTACGAAGTTCTTCAAACAAAAGGTTTATGCCATTGCGCTGACCGATGGCACAGTGGGCCATCCGCCAGCTAGCTGTCAGAAATACTTTGTGGATGTGACCTGCAATTGGGTATCCAGCTCGGAGCCGCTCGATACGGATCTTACACACGGCGACAAGGATAGGAATATAACTTGTGTTTCGGCTGGACATCCGGAACACGAATGGACTTCCTCTGCAGCCATCGAATCTGTCTTTAAGTTCCTAGAGCAAAAGCACGAGAAGCATCTAAGCACCAAGCAGACCTAAGCCGTCATCTAGTGTCATCTTGTTACGCATTTCATCAAATTTCCAAATGTGATGTGCATCATCCCGTCATCTTTGTGCATCTGACACTTATCCCTTTACCCTAAGGACCAACACAAACTATCGATTTGCAATGCATAAATCAAACGGCATAGCAGCATCCCATGGCAAAACTCCCTCATAACCCACTTGGATATGTCACAAACACTCGCATCAAGGCAATTTAATTTGATTTTCGGCACTTTGGCACATTCCATGTGAGTTAATCAACTTGATGGCTGTTGTATCATCGTTCACGATAAAACAAAAGTGTTTCACATGTCCGTCCAGTCAACAAGCAGCTAAAAAACAACTGACCCACGTCCCCACGGCCAATGCCTTAAGTTGTTGGCTCGATAAGACTACTATCTAGCTAGCTGTTGGGGTTGCTGCAAAAAACCACATCTTGTTTGGCTACGGCGCCGGCATTTCTCAGCTACCCCTCGCCCCGGCACAAACGCATACCACATCACGTCGTTTAGCGAAATGCGTCATAAAAAAGTGTCCCTAGTGAATTTGTCGTGCTTAACTATTGGAACCCGCATTGCGTGCGCACAGATTTCAGGCTTTATAAACATAATATAAGTACATATAGGAAAACATAAGTTGGTTTTAGAAATCCAAAAGAAACTTATAATTGAAAAAATAACACAGTGAAAGATACGATTTTTAATAAATATATATATAACATGTTGGGCCATAAATATATTTGAGCTATTATGCTCTGACATATGATAATCATATTTTTAATGGATCGTCTTTATACCTTTGTAAGTAAGGTATTACCCACTAAGATAATAATATCGAGCAACCTTTTATAGCTGTTTCTATCACTCAGTAACGGGTCGAAAAAAAAAAAAAAAAATTGGATTACATTTCGAAATGTTTAACATTTTAATGAGAGATTCATATATAATTTTTATTTCATAATTTTAATAGAATATCTTGTTTAATGCATACTTTTATATAATTATTGTTAGTTCATTTTATGAGATTGTTTTTTTTTTAAGAATTTTTATAATTTTTATGAAATTTACGTTTATATCTATTCGAATTTCGAATTATATATGTATTCGAATCGATCGATATCTATATTTGAATCCCTTTTATTTTGAGTAAATGTCTAGTTCGTAGTTCTGTGAGCCATAATTTTAGATCGTATGCGATAAATGATTGAATAAAAAAATATATCTACAAAAATAAATAAATATATATTTTAAATATAAAAATTTTAAAGACTTGATTGAAAAGATTACACTGATAAAGCCTTTGTGAAATTTACTTAGATTTCATTTACATTCCTTTTATAATTATTACTTCGTAAGAAATTGCAGTTCCCAAAGCTAAGCCCCCTAAGTAGTAACTCGATAAGTGCTGCTATAGACGTTTATCTTTAGTATTAAGACCAAAACTTAATACCCACAAAGCAGAGGCAGGCAATAAGAAGAGAAAGTGAGTGAGTGAGAGGGAGAGAGAGAGAGAGAGAGAGAAAGCTGCAGACGCTAGCAAGCATTTGGTTGGGTCTGGTCCGGGTGGGTGGGACCGTGGCAACGGCAACCCTACAAATGTAGCTCCTTCCCGCCCACTTTCCAGCGTATTGCCATACCCGTCTTCCGCTTGGCTTGTATACATTATCGCTGTCATGGCCGCAGTCATGGCTTCTGCTCCACCTTAGGACATTCTATATGTACGGGGAGTCGCATCGTTCACTTCGTTGTCGTCCTATGGCAGGCAGCTATCTACACTTTGACTCACCCACACAGCGAAACGAGGTTAGACGAGGATGGCATTAGTTTAGTCGGAGTGCGAGAGTTCGTGTATCCTTCGTATCCAAAGCTGGCAGTGTTTTGTGCGGGTTCAGGAATGGGTCATGCGCCTGGAGCATGTACATATCTCACTCACACATATACAATAGCTTCCCTTTTTTCTGGTTTCTTGTTTGTCTATGTGGCAGCAGTAAATAAGAGAAGAGCCTTCCACATACAGTAAATAAAAGGAAAAGTCACAGTTTTAGTTTAAATGAAGGCCAGGAATGCCTGCCTTAAGAAAAGGTTCCCTTTTTTGTCGGTATTTTCTCAGCTAACAATAGCTGGCAATTACTTAAAATAATCATTTTTGTTTTCATGGTTATTTGATAAGATCTTAAAGCGTGCGCATATATGATACGAAGGAGGCTGGGACATAACCCTTTGGCGTGTTGAGAGGATGTTTAATGCGTGCGTCTAAAGATTTTCATTTTAGATTGAGCTTAAGGCTTAAGACGCAGATTTCTTTCTCTTTTGCAATTGGTTTACTTAGTATTGTAACAAATTTCAATAAATATGTTAAATTTACAACTTGATAAATGATTATCAAGTTAATATATTGGTATGTCTAGTACATTCCTAATTTCTAATGAATATCTTCATAAATCAAAATTAAAACAGAAACTCTCAATTCTCTATAGAAAATGCAATTTTAAATAACGGATATAAAAAATTCAAGTCCCGCCGCAATATCCGTTGTTATTGTGGCTGGACTTTATTGCTTGAAAAAGTTCAAGCGATGTCATTCAAAAAGTCATAAATAATAATGTTTTCCAATAAATGTTCACATATGAGCGCGCACGCACTTGACTCCCTCTCTCTTTCTTTCTCTCTCGCTCACACACACGCAGCAGGCGTAGGCGGTTGGCAAACCAATTGAACCCACGCCACCCACTGCCCTTAGCCACTGAGCCACAAGTGGATGATGGTTCTCTGGCTTGTGCCAAACTCTGTGGAGTGACCGTTGTTGAACCTCGACTCGTGGCTTTTCGGCTAAAAGGGCGCCCCGTAGTGCCTCATAACTTACAAGGTCATTTTTACAAAGAACCATTAAGAATGTTTTTTATTTTTTGGATTTTTGTCCTGCCTCTTCTATTTTTTATAATTTAATGCTCATGTGTAGCGAATTTTTATGGCTGACAAATGATTGATGCGTTTGCTGGCATTTCCTGTTAAATGTCATTAAAAACGCTTGTTTTCGAGTTTAAAGACACGACTCGTTATTTTAAAGGCAATTCGTTGGATTTCCGTCTGTGCGAACAATAGCGCCCAAATCTCCGTCTTGAAAGCGTGCTGAAATGCAAGTTTAATGTAAAAATAATATCAAATAAGATTAGATAGCATTGTGTCGTCTTATAGCCTTGCCTGTACTTTGTCCAGGGGCTCAAGAAAGAACAAGCAATTTTACAAATTGCATCATTTGCACCCCTTTTGCTTGACAGCGGCTCAGAGGTGGCACAGTGGGGCAAGGCTGGCAGTAGTGGGTCGGGGATTATTAGTGATCTGTGCTTCGTATTAAATTAATATATTAAATTATACGTAATAGTAGTAAGCAAAAAAATATATATGTAAAGATTTTTTTATAAAGAGTATTTTTATTGTTTTTTTTTTAATTAGGGAAGTATAAAAGTATTAGATACTGCGAAAAAATGTGTCTTTGTAGTCCTAAAAAATGATTTCCAAATAACTATAATTAGTTTCGATCAAGTTCTTTTGTTATCAGAAAACTTATAAATATTACAATAATTTCTTACAGAATAATTTGTATATATATATTATAGTGAGTATTATAGCTGAGGAATAGAATAGAGTGCCTGTATATATGGGTCTAAATGATCATTTATTACGGAAAAGTTGCTTATATATAGAGAGCCCAAATTTTAAGTATGAGAATTAAGAATTCACTTCTTAAATCAGGTACACATATATTTTACATTATTGCTGCAGTTTTTCTTGCCCTGTCGTAGTGTTTGCCCCACTGTGCTGGGCATTTTAAAATTCAAGCGCTGCCCGCCGCAAAGCCACACAAATCACAGCAAATACAATAACAAAAGGGAAACCTCTGCCACTTGCCGGAATGTAAATGTTAAACTTATTTGCGGTTTATGTGTCCTTGTTGCTGTTGCTGCTGCTGCTGTTGGTGGGTGGCTGAGGCGGCAAAAAGGACCTCGAAAGCCAATAAAACGATTTTTTCCAGCCGACTATCTAAGTGCGTATATCTATGAATTGTAAAAGGACTATTGAAGTGCTCGGCCGCGGCCACTGACAGCTTGTGAGTCCTTGGCATCAACCCAGCCGCGATATAAGATAATAGTATCATCAACACCAGCAAGCACCCCCACGTTCCAACTCCAGATGCCTGCCTCCTGCCCTCAGGGCAACGCCTTGAAAAGGACAGTGTCTGAGCATTTATTTATTTATTGTAGGCGTTGCTGGGTGTGGCAATGCCTATGGCTTCAACTCGACTCTATTGGGCATTCGAGTTCGGGTCTGGGCTGCGGATTTAGTGGGTGTCAAGCAATAACAACGCGCCTCGGATTCATGATAACAACTTTTCGTATAGCTAATTTGCATGGGATATCCCCGAAAAACAGGAAATGCTGCCGCAACTTTAAGCTTTTGAAGTTTGGCGAGTTGCTTTTCCTTTTTTTTTCCTTGTTTGGATTTCGAGTGACAGATTTTTCACGCACTTTTAAAAAACATTTAAAAAACCATTAAATGTTTTCTTCAAACCAATTTTTTTGTTCAGATTTGTTTGGAGTTTTTTTTTATTTTTTTTAGCAGCCTGCATCACACCCCATTTTTTATTTGTTTTGCGTAGGTTTTTTCCCGAGCTGTTGTTTTGTTTTTGCAGAGATGTGTCTTTTTTATACCCTGTAAAAATAAATAAGAAGAAAGGATTTCTATATAAAGCATAAAGAATGGAAGAGAATTGATCGAAGAATTAGTTTTTATATGTAAAGATATTTTAATTTTTATTAATAATTTTTCGAGTGTTTATGTTTGAAAAGTGTTTTTATATACAGAGTTTAATATTATAAAATTCAGTTATTCTAACACCATCGTATATGTAATATAACTTCTATAAGAATTAGCTATTGTATAGATGCAAAGAAGTGGAAGGATCTGGGGATTTAAATAGTTTGTTTTGATCTGATTTGCAATTTAATAATATTTATTGTACTTGAGCCTGGCTCACCTCATTCTGGATTACAGGGCATCTGCTAGTCTACTCTACACTTAACGTGTTTTTTTCTCTCTTTTTTTTGCATTTTTCTCTAATCTTTGCGCCATTTATTTACAGTTGATTAACACGCGACTGACATTTGTTTGACTTTATTTTTCTTTTGTGGGAAATTAAAATGCGAGTTGCGCCACAAAAATATGAACTAAGGTTTGCGGCAAGTCCTTTTGCGGCGGCTGCTTTTCGACTTTGCCTTTTATTTATTTTTTATTTTTTTATTTTTTTTTGTGTGTTGCACAAAAATTATTCATTTGTAGAAAATTGCGACGGCGTTTGGTTGTGCTTGGCCCTGGCCCTGGCCCTGCCTGGCCCTGCTCTGCCCTGTTCTGCCCTGCCCTGCCCTGGCCTGGCCGCAGGCCAAACTGATTAATAAACCAAACGTCAAATGCGCACAATGGGCACGCATCATCAGGGCCAACCCCAGAGCCGGGAGCAGTACGAGCTATAGCCGTAGCTGGAGCAGCTGTCATCTGTGTGTCATATTCAAATGGCGTGGCGGCGGCCAGAGCAGATCCTGCCCTGCCATGGTCACATCCTGTTCCTGCTTCTTCTTGGCTTGGCAAGTGCCAAGTAGGCCTCGTCGCATTGTTGTCAACTTGACTCTTGAATAGATTTCGCATGTTTCTTTTGCAGAGGGCGTTGAGGCTTGGAGCATTGTCATCTGCTGCCTGGGTCACAGTTGGCTGCCATTTGGCCATCAAATTATTTGCATATTAAAAGTGCCACACAATAATCTTTTGAGAAATCGAGCTGAAAATCTTCAAGCATAAAAGAAAATATTTCGAGTCATCTGTGCTAAATTGTAAGTCATGATAATCTACCGCTGAGAACTCTCAGTATGTATATTCCTTAAATGCTTTAGTTTTACTTCATTTTGTATCTATTTTTATACATATCAAGATATTGAGAAATCTGTTAATTCAAGCATTTAGTTTCCCTTAAGTTTGCTTTATCGTAAAAAAGTGACCCTGGGGCATAACAATACGACGTGATTTATAAACATTAAGATTTATATGATTGTGTTTGTCAAACACACACACACACGCACACACACTCCCGCACACGCCCACACACTCAGGGCGCACATAAAAATGATAAACAAAAAATTGCTTCACTTGAATATGATTTTTTTCCCACATTTAATGGCGCCTCTAATGGTTTTATTTATGGAGTGTTTAGTGCTGTGGTCCATTTGAAACAATATAAAACACGCGCAGATCCTTAAGCCCGTCTGATATGCGAGGCTGTGCCTAGTGCTTACAAATGTCCTGCGGCCAAACCAATCCATATCGAATCACTCTGACATGGGCCAAACTATGTGATTTCTTGTTGTTGCTGCTGAGGTTGGAGTTGGTCAGAAGAGAATCATCAATCAAACACATTCGTGCAGTTGAGGGAATGAAGTGGAGGAGTCTTTAATATATTTTTGTTATAAAAAATTGTTGGCAAAAATATTTCTAATATAATAATAATAATAAGAATTTATTTTAATACAACAAATATGGTTTATAGAAAAAACCTTTATTTTTTTTTAATATTTATAATCTTTAAAATTATTTTTTTTCTATCTCTTAACTTTATCTTAAGCTTATTTTCTCCACTTCTAACCGTTAACCCACTCGTCCCATATTAAAGGAAAAATATTACTCAATTTTCAAATTCAATTTGTCACTCATAAATTTCACGCTGTATTAAAATAAATTTGTGACAATTGAAAAATTCAAGTGGTTGCTAGAAAAAACTTTTGCAATGTGTCGAAAACGTTGCGAAATTTATGGCAAAATGTTGGGAAAAGCTTGGGGCGGGTTATTTGGTTTGGTCTGTCAAAGTTAAGCGGCGGCCTCTGCACTGGCACACGACATGCATGTCAATGGGCATGACAAAACCCAGGGACCCCGGGCGGACACAGCCACGCCCCCAAAGAGAAAAAGGGCAGAGCCGGGTGGGTAGGCCAGGCGCTCACACAATGTCGCGTTAAATTTGCACGAGTTGGCAAAAATGCGGTTCGCCTGTGCAAATTGTAAACTTCTGTTTCGCTTATATGGAATATATAAATATATATATGGATATATATTTGAGCTGGGGCTGGGACTCTGGCTGGGTGCTGAAGCGTGTCCACATAAATAACAAAATTTAAGAACAAAATATCAATATCCACTTTGCGCTACGCCAACTGCATGCGAATGAGTCGCGCGCTGCGACAGTCTGGCAACGTCTTGTTGCGCTCAGAATTTTGAATTTCAAATGAAATTCTATTTCTTACTTTTGTTTTGCATAATTTCAATTCGCTGCAAGCGACATATTGCGCAGCTAGTTTTCCGCATTTCTTTTCGCTTCATTTTGTCTGTTGAAACGAAATCTTGAAAATCTTATGAAAACTGCAAAAAATGTAGAGAAGTATAAAAAAAGGAATGTAGAGATATTTTTATTGGTATGCTTTAATATACTTTAGTTTATACAGATAAAATTTCACTCAAGATTCAAGGTCTCTTATAAAAAAAAATCTACCGAAAGTCGAGTTATAAAAGCTGACAAAGAAATTCCCGGTTAAAGCATTTTTTATAGATCAAATGTAATATTTACCTAATCTGTATTTTATTTAGGTACTTGAAAATCGTAATGAATCATTTTATGGTGCACACAAATTTTTTTTTAAATTATGAAATATCCAAATGGCCAAGGACTACTTCTTTATGATCTTGACATAAAAAAGATGCAGCAAACTTCCCCATTTTGTAGCTGGCTTCTGTCACTCTCTCTCTCTCTCTTTATCATGCTCTGTCTTTCCATCTCTGTTGCTGAGCTGGTCATAAGCCAAATTTAATTTGTTCGCATATGACATTTACGTGGATATTCAAATAGCTTCGTTTCTGTCATACTTCAGTGGCTTTGATGTATCCGGCGCACAGCAGAGTTGGGGCTTTCGTTGCAAAAGGAAAAGGTTTCGCTAGATTAATTTAGGGTCATGCATATAACATCATTTTTTATGCGAGTGGCTTTATGCATGCTGGATGGCTGGATGGCTGGGTGGGTGGTTTGGTGGTTGTGTAACCGCAATCAAGTGCCATAGAAGCTTTTTATGTCACAGCCCAAAGCGGCGCATATGTGAGGCTTATTATTTATTGGCAAAAGTCTCTTAAAGCTGGAAGTCCCTTTCTTTGACTGCTTAATCCTTTGCGGCAGCAAAACGTTCTTAATTTATGGCCAAATCTGGTCGCATGTGTTTTAGAAACTTTCTTTAATTATGAGCTCTTATAACTAACTAAAAACTTGATGAATTGAAAATATAACAAATCTTTTAGCTGCTACATAAAATGAAAATTGGCTGGCTGTGGCTTCTGGGGCCTATCTTTTAAAATCAGAAACAGCTTTCGCCTGGGTCTCTCCAGATGTCCAGTGTCTCTGTAGAGCCCATCTCTGCGCACCACATGGTGTCCGGGTATTACATTTTCGTGATCTTCTCTGACGGCTCTGCTGATGCTCAGGATGTGCAGCAGAAGCTGGAGACGTTTGTGTCGGCTCTCGGATATGCCGCAAGTCTCCTTACCATTTGCCTCATTGCCGTGGAATTTATGTGCAGTGTAAAAATTCTTATGCTGTGCAATTGGTCTATTTGCTGGACAGCTTTCCAGAGGCTCGTTCAAAGAGTCCAGCAGCCTGTAGGCGCCAACCGAGCGGCAGCTCCAGGCAAGGATAATGGTTAGGAAGGTCCAGAGCAAACGCGTCCACATTGCACAATTGTTTAAATTGAACTGCGCCGACAGTTGACTATCGCCCATATATATGCATTTATAATTTATATCAGTCACATCTACCTTGAACTGTGTTCACAAAATAATGTCAACACAGTGCGCGATGCAGCTGTGCCAGAGGCAAAGGTAAATACTTCCAAAACTGCGTCTTCGAAAATATGTAAATATAACTGGGCAAGTTTACTTTTTCTTACAATTAATTGAGCACTGCTGATAAACTGAGAACTGTTCAAATATTTTTAATATTAATTCGTTGCCCTCTCAAAATTTTATTTTTTTTATTTTTATGCATTGCAAAATGACAACGCATATGCCCCGTTAAGCTACCTACAGTACAGGGCATGCAATAAAAAAGACAGTTAAAAGAAATGGAATACCCGCACACGTAACTGTCATTTGTATTGGCTGCGCCTGGTTGGGGCACGCCTTCATCCTCAGTGATTTGGGGGCGCCGGGGTCCTCTCTGGGGGCCTGTTCCGGAAATCAGCGTAAGTGACAATCGCGCGTGAATCTGTTAACTTATAAAACTGACATGAATTCTAAAAGCGTTGCGGCCCGGCACATTAACACATTTTCATCCGTGGATATCCCGTGGCACTTGCCAAAGTGGGCGGCATAATTTTTTAAGTGACTTCCTTTATTTACATTTGAGAGCAGAAAAATGCAAACCTCAAATGGGAATTCGAATGCATACATTAAGCAAAATATCCAGTGAGAAAGTTATATAAACTGTGCTATATAATCGTATCTACTTTCAATGCCAGCGCTTTGTAGGTTTCCCATGGTGATTGCCTTTTTGCATGTGGTCCATTTGTTCCTCGATCCAGTCGACAAAATAACTGATTCGCGTAAAGGCGTATGCTTTGCGTGCAACGCAGGGGTTTCTTCCATATGAAAGAAAACCATACAGCGTGTGAGTTTTCGTATCTACTAGAGGTCCACCAGAGTCGCCCTGGAAGGAATCATAATATAGTAGATTCGAAATTCGCATCTCCCATATAGATACACACATCACACGCTCCACGAGGTCCCTTTGTGTTGATCGCACAAATTTCCGATTCTGTTAAATATTTATATTTATGATTCTGCAAACACACTTCATCATCTATGGTTTGAAAGGCGACAGTTTCGATGTTCTTAGACCTCCCGGGTGGGGTACGACCCCAGCCGACGAGCAAAACATTCATATGGCTGGGTTTTCTCTCGTCATTCCGAAAGTCTATAGCCGCGAATCGGGTATTGTCGAGAGGTATGGGATCTGCCAACATCACCAGCGCAATATCATTACCCTTCAGGGGCTTGAAATCAGAATGTTTGTTTACCTTTTTTACATGAAAATGTTGAACGCTCTTATCGTATAGCCGTTTGGAGCCAGCGGCAACAAAATACGCGTGGTCTTTCAGATTGACGTATTTCAGAAAGCAATGAGCCGCAGTTAGTACGAAGTTGGCACTCAATATTGTACCACAACAGAGATGCAAGTGTATCTTCTTCATGATGACTTGTAATGAAACTACGAATGGATATGGATTCTTAGGGGAAGTTTGTGTGGTATTGTGGTGGTGCCCAGATAACGTTGAATTTCTTGAACGACTGCTGGTCACTTCCGTCGCATCTATTAACTCTACAGTTATCGAATTGTTGAAACCATCCTTAGGGTATGTTTGTGTGGAACTTTCGAGCGTTAAACTAAGTGGACTGCTACTGCTCACTTCCGTCGTATCTATTAACTCAACAGTTACTGATTTGTTGAAACCATCTGGATCCGTACGGTATGTTTGTGAAGAACTTTGAAGCTCCACAGAGAACGTTGAACTAAGTGGATGGCTACTCACTTTCATCGTATCTATTAACTCTTCAGTTACTGATATGTTGAAATTAGCTGTTGTTAAGGCATTGGGCCCATCAGTTGAGTGTATCGGTTGGTCTAAAATAGCTAAAAAAGTTGTGATTGTACAATGGTTTAGTTTAGTTTCGTTGGCAAACCTTTGCTCTGAACTTCTTTAGATTCAGTCCTCGTAAATAAGGGTAGAATGAAAAGGAGTATAAATAAACTGTAGCTGCTCATGGTTTAAAGTAGAGTGAAATTCTTAAAATACGTTTTATGCAGAGCAAATTGTTCATATAATATAATTGATACAGTTCTTATTACCATAGTCTCATGTATAACTAATGAGCTAACATCATTAGCTATGCATGAGAGTATGGTAAACATTTGTATATAATTTTGTAATAGAGTTATACAAAACTTTTTAATCTGGATTAGTCGATCTGTATTGCATTAAGTCTTGCCTGTTATAATTAGACAGCTATTAAGGATGCTATATCTATGATTTAAAGAAAATACGGAAGAGATTGAGTCTCATCTTTCCCCTGAGCTGTTTCGTTTTGTTTCTATCCGATCTCTTTAGGCATTAGCTTTTCCCTTTCAAAGATTCATTAGTTCCAAATGATTTTCTTTGGCATGTTTTAAGCCTCATCTCAACCTCATTATTTTACTGACCGATCGGTTCAGCTTTAACGAAAACGAGACTTTGATCTATTCAGTGCCAGTTTTATTGAAAGACTCTACTTAAGGAAATTGGTTACTTTGTAGAACACTGTTTGTTAAGCTTTTAAGGAAGAGAATTTGTATACAGCTTTCATCATCGACAGCATAAAACTAACTTCAACTAGTCTGTGAGCGTTTCCATTATCCACTTACGTGGAATTGTTTCGTGTACATTGAACATGATTTACGATGACACATAAACAACAGCTTAACTTCCGCCTGAGTTCCATGCTGGGTGACAAAACCCAAAAAAATAAAGAAAAATTGCAGCGTACCCTGAGATATTGACTAAAAGCCCTGCCCCCCCCCCCCCCGGCAAAACCGCCAGCTTCACTTACCTTTTCCGCTTAAACACCCTCCAACTAGGACATAATGGCCAAATGCATTTGGAACAGGTTTTTCCGCAGGGGTTTCCCTTAGTTTTTGCCTTTTGATTTTTGCGTTTCTTTTTTTTTTTATTAGCCCAGAAGTTGTTCCTTAACGGTTCTCCTTTTTTTTTTTATGCCCTTATGTTCAGCCGTGCGTCCAGTTGCCAGGGCATTGTGGTCATCATTTTTCTTGCTCAGCCCCCAAATGTGTGTGTGTGTGTGTGTATATATATGTGCGTGTGTGTGTGATATGTAAGGGCTTTGGTCAGGTTTGAAGCTGCGCCTCCTCTTTGTCCTTAGTCAATGGCTTCCAAAGGGAAATTTATTGTTTTGCCGGCGGTTTGAGTCAAAGTTGAAGCGTTTCAGGTGCACTTGGCAAAGGCGAGGGTGCAGGGCGCAGGGTGCATGGCGCAGGGTGCAAGGGGGCAAGGGCGAGGGGTGTCACTTTTGACATTTAAGATGCCACACACAATGGCCACTCGGTGGCATTCTCTAATTTATACGCATCGCCTGCATATGACACCCGACATTTGTGCTGGACAAAAGTTTTTTTGTGCCCAATCTATTTGCAATTCCGATGATTTCCACGGCCAGTTGGGGGGATGTGCTTGACAAAAAACTGTTGCATTGACAAATCTAATAAACAAATGACAGACAGCTGTGAGAAATTTATCGGCCAGGCATATGTCTGCAATAGAGTCTATAGCTTTTAGTTAATCACATTAGGAGGAGAGATCGAGGCAAGGACTTGCCGTATGGAATATATAATTGCAAATAAAAGAGATTTCCTTCGTTCTAGCTTTAGTATCACTTATGCTTATATGGGCACTTATTATATAAGTGTGCGTATTCATACATTTGACTTCCTTCTGCTTTCAGTCTCTCGGGTCTTTATCCTTTCGATTGTCTTTGCGCCTGTCTGTTAATTGTTGTCAGCGCATTGTTCAATTGTTTTATGGTTCATATGCATTACACAGCAACACTCACTTTGCCTAATTGGGTCGCCCATTATGCGAGCTGGAGACCCAGTCCCAGGTCTCAGTTCTCAGTTCTCACATCTCATTTCTCCATCTCATATCCAGCGCCTGCAGCGTCAGCAGCGTGCAATGTTCCAGTTTTCTCTCCGTGTGTGTGTGGTGTAAAGACAACCATTTGACAGCTTCTATTGCTGCAGCGCCTCCTTCTCCGATTGTTGCTGTCTTTGCTTGGCTTGCTGCAGACGGCCACCGTCGCTTCGCTTAACTGCTTGAGGTTTTTGGTTAAATGCGCTGCCTTCATAAGCCATTAAGGCTAAGTGATTTGTTTTTGTCTGCCGAGAACAGCTACCCTGTCGCTGCCCCTCCCCCAGCTCGCACCGCTTCCATCTCTTAAGTCTAACACCTTGTAAATTGCTAGCTCAGAAAATGGTTTTCCTTTTTTTTTTACACTCTTAAATATTCCTCGAGACACCCGAAGGCGCACAATTGGAACGAACTAATTGTGCGGAAGCGCAGGCCATTTGTTAGTCTTGCTGTGCTCCACTTATGAGAGTGCTCCCTCTCTCCTTCTCTTTCTCTGTCTCTCTATATATAAAGTATAGATAATATACCCATACTGTTTCTAGTCCAACTGGTGTCAACCACTCGATGAAAACTCCTAAGTTCAAAGTTGCTGCACAAAAAGTTTACATAATGCAGCACAAACTTGGCCAAGAGATATGCAAGTTTTCACTCTTGCAAGTTTCAGTTGTGCATAGTTCTTATAAAGAAACTGCTCAAGTGTCAGGATACGTAGTCCTGCAAGACATGCTGATTATATCTGGTCATTGTTTGGGCCTTGTGACATGCGTGACATTTGCCTGATGCTGGACCAGAGTGTCAGGGTGTCAGAGTGTCAGAGTGTCAGAGTGTCAGGGAAGCGTGTTCATCTCATATCCCAATGTGGAATTGGATTGTTGATAACAAAGGGTTGTACGAACATGTGCTATATCATGACGCACTGTATGCCCTTACAAAGGGTACTTTGACTTGAGAGTGAATGTAGAACATAAAGAGCTGAGTTTGTTGAATCGTCTCAGTTTTTATAATGATTATTGAATATAGTTAAATATTTTTTTATCATAGGCATTATATAAAGTAGATAACTCACAAAAGAGTTCATGGATAAAATTAATAATTGTTGTATTATTTCATATTATAATAATATACTTTTGTGATTAGGAATTAATTTACCTTTTTTTCTATTTTTGTAAAAGTGAGCTTCACATACATAAACGATTTACGCATAACATTAACTTAACTTAATATCATGGATATATGCTTAACATAAAAATATTTCAAAATATATAAAAATATATACTGATTCACTGATTCAGATCAGTTTGTCATATAAACACAAATATACAATATCTCTTTTCTATAAGTAGAGTATTCAGTATTTAGTACGTCACGTTGCTTTTCCCTTACGCTGATTTCGCCAAGGGTTGTGGACATAATTTAATTGTGCATAGCTCGAGCAAATCCTATTGGAATCTGAATCTGAATCAGAATCAGAATCTCTGCTCGTAACTTTCCCTAATCATATGCAAAAAGAGTAAGAATTAATCAATGATTTACAAGAACAATACGTGTGCACATGTCGGCAGCCGGCGGCAACGGCAAGCCAAGTTCCCTGGCCAACTGGGCTGCAACGTGGCCAACACCCGGTTGTTAGAGCTTGGTCCACCCATTGCCCAAGGGCAGCAGCAGCAGCAGCAGTTGGTTGGCATGGAGGGGGTCCGGCTGTGGTTGTGGCTGTGGCTCTCACTCGGGCTGTGGCTGTGCAATGAGCATGAACACAAATAAGGCGTCGGCGCTGATCCTTGTCAACCACCAACAATAATTTCAATGTGCTCACAACGGGCAGACGGACCGGCTACAGACCCAGCCATAACCACAACTACAACCACAAGCCCAACCACTGGCTGCAGCCGCTAATAATTCAATTAGTTGCCTCAAAAAGATGCCAAACTGTGATGCTGACTTCCAGAGCTGCTTGCTGGCGGTGCGGGGCGATCCGGGGTGGTCCGGGACGACTCGGGCTGTTGCTTGTTGAGCCTGAGTTTCCTCTTCAGCGGCTGCAGTTGCACAGAAGTTTATGCGCTGCAGCGCGGCTTCGATTATCCAAATGCCGCCGGCTAAATATCGCACCACCGCATAAATTTGCAGAGTGGAAGAGAAGTGAAAATTGCTCAAAGCTGCTTGGCAATCAATTTCGAATCGTACTCAGCTCTAACTGAAAACTGAATAAGCTCTAACTAAAAAATCTTCAATTTATTGAATTAACATAATGATCTAAATGAGATATACAATATATAGGCATATATCCGTAAACTGTAAAAGCAACACAACTCTACACACTCTCATATTATGTTTTCCTTACCTCAAATTTCGTCTTATTTTTAATTATCTGTCAGCATGCAACTAGAGCCAAATGCAAACGCTTACCCACAGTTGGGCACAGCAAGTCTGTAGTTAGAGCCGAGTAATTGTGATATAAATAAAAATCAACATATCAAGATACACGAGGCGAAGGATGTACAACATCATGGCAACAGACAGACTCGCTGCAGGAGGGGGCGGGTTGGCGCATGTAAATTTTAAATTGTAAATAATCGTAAATAACGCAAATATCGCCTTAAGCACGGCCAGAGCGACAAAAGGCAACGGCAGTCGCAATTCTCAGCTCACAGTTCTCAGTTATTCTCCAGCTATTTGCTCACTCACACTTGCCGTAATCTGGTAATACAGGGGTGTACATACAGAGTGAGAGAGATGGAGAGGGGGGAGCTTAGGCAGTCGCAAGTCAGTAGCCAGACTAAGTTGGCCGCAGGCTGAAGGCTAAGCCGCTAAGACAACTCCCCCTGCCACGCCCCTCTCGACGCGAACAGATTTATAGAGCATGTTTTGGCTTCCAGTCAACGTGTGTGCGTATGCAAAGTGAATTTATTGACTTAAAATGCAAATTTTATATGACTACAAGAAAAGTAGAGAATAAAAAAAAAAGAACCTGAAACGAACAAGAGAAGAGAATGCAAACCCCAAAGAGATTTTCACAAATTTCCGCATAACACGCTGCGTACTGTGGTTCGGCTTGATAGATTGCCAGCCGAATCAGTGGTGCAGGTGGTGTGCGACTGCTCTTGACTGTATTTATCTAAGCTGTCTGTACAAGTGGCTCACAATTTGTTGAAGATTAAATGCCATCTTATGCCTTGACAATTTGTTATGTTTGTGGCATTGGCAGTGGGCACAGCCAAGGCTTGAGCTTGTTTGCATCCCATTTAGCCAGGGGAGCTGGCGACGGGGGCGTATAAAATCATTTAAATACATAGTACATATGCAAGTGAGTCGATTTTAGGGGCTGATCTTAGGATGATGTGCGTGTATGAGATGGTTGTAATTGAGGAGAGCAAATAAACAGCAAGCATATGACATTCAATTGTTCTTGTAATTAAAATTTGTTAATGAATATTATTGATCTAACATATATGATATAGACAATATATATAATATTTATAATATACATAAATAATATATAATACATAATAATATTATATAATAATATACATATGTAACGTATATAGAATATATAATTGTAATTGATGGCGGCAAAAAGATACGATTAATGATACGAATAGATGAATACAGTAAACTTATTCGCTTGACAATGAATATTACATTTCAATATTATGAGAACTGTATTATATTTGAATATTACACAATATTCGAGAACTGTTTCAGTTTAACTCAATTTACTTAACCATGACTCTCCCAATTTCTGATTGATTCAAAAGGCTAAAATAATATTCAATAGCTTTTCGAGTTCAGATTTTCCATTCTTGTAAATTTTTATCATATATAAAATGTATATGAAATTTTTTTATATTTTTTTTATTAAAATTTAATAAATAATATATTAAATTCTCAGCTTCTCTTAAATCTCAAATTCAAGCCATCTCTACAACTGCAAATCATCAAGTTGCATTTGCTTGTTTATCTGCAGTGTAAACCATTTCTCTGCACGCTCTACCAAACCAAGTGCTCTGTGCAACTGTGTATGGACTAACTCGGGACGCACCTGTATATCGCCAACAGAATAGGATAAACAATATTTGGCAGCTAACGAAATAATTCAAACGGCGCTTATCGCTCGCTTAACCCACCCAAAACTGTGAAACTTTGCGCACTTTCCGCTTAGGCGTAAAGTGAAGACAAACAAAAATGAACTCGAAAAGCCAAAGCCGAAACCGAAAATCCGAAAGCTCGAGAATCTTGTAACTAGCCTTTATTTGTTTTGTGGCAACTGTGTCGAGGATATCCGTGGCTGATAAGCGACCCAGAGCGACGCAGAGCCATTAAACAGCATCCTTTTGTTTTTGGCGGAGAATGTGGCGGGCAAACAAAGCAAGCGGCCACGCCTCCAGTGCTCCGCCTGCGCGCTCCATGTGGATAATACATTGTGTTGAACAAATGTTATGAAAAGGCGGCCAAGAAATTAAGCGTGTCGACGCTTGTTGACTGCAAATGCCAAAAAGTTGCGTAATAAAGTGCGACGACGAAGCCGCAAATTATAATTTTAACCTTTTACGCGCCTCGAAACTGTTGCCCGACCGCCAGAGGGCGCCACCCAGCCGTGAGGTTAGGCAGAGGCGGGCGACATGTGTGCCGGCAGCGATAAGCGTTGAGCCTGGTGGCCTTGTCTAATAGAATTAAAAGCCAACGAGGAAGTGCGCCGAGCGCATCGCCGCAGCTCAAAGGTCGTGCCGGATTTTAATGGCTGCCCGTCCGACCCCCGCCCACGATTCAACCTAACCCCAAACCCACCCGGACGACTGGCATATGAGTGAAAATAATAATAACAGTAATTTGAATGCTCAACTAGGCAAGTGTGGAACGGAATGGCAGAAAGATGCCAGCAAAATTCATATGCAAATGATTTGGAAACATTGCCCAAGGAGGGCTAACCCCCTGGCATCCTGGACTCCTGGCCAGGCTTGGGTAACCCTTTCGTGCCATAAATTGAAAATAAACCATTTGCTTGTCGTTTGCTCGACTATGGCAAATAATAATTCAGGATTAGTCGCAACTTGTTTTGCCCCGCGCCAACTCTAAGGTTAATTACAACATTCGGTCAGGTCGTCCGTGCGACCACAAATGGTCGACGTTCAACTGAAGATAACGTAATCTTATTTTTTGCTTTTTTTTTACTGCTGTGTATTCCCTTTCGCACTTAAAAATAGAAGGCAATATATAAATATGTTTATAAGACAACAATTATTTAAAATTTTAATAAGCTTTTTTTATATTATCATATAATTTATTTATTTTATATTTAATATTTACTAAAAAATTAAATAAAAAAAAAAAAATTTAAAAAAAAAAAATTAAAATACATTATTTTTTTATATTTTTTTAATATTTTTTTTTTTTATTTTATATAATATTTAACTTTTTAAATTTATATAATATATTTTCCATCGAATAACAGATTTGCTCTGAGCTGAATCACTTTCGATAGTTTCGCTTATTGATTGAGCAATTCGTTAATTGAGCAACTTAGTATCTAATTTGAGCTAAGCAGAACAACATGAGCAAGTTTTGTTCAGCGCCCACGCAGGATTGTTGTTTCATTAGCACCTCTTTGGGGCCCGCAGCGAACAGTCGGCTCGAATTAAATGTAAATTTTTTTGTTCGTTTCGTGTGGTGTGCGCCAGTGGAAAACATTAATTGTAAGGCAATCAGTCGCACACAGAACCCACGCAGACTGCAGCAAAACCAACAACTGCAATTTTCTTGGTGGCTTCAATCAGCCAACAATCAACAAACAGCGTGGAACAGCGCGCGGGGCAGCTGCTGAGAGATCCCCAGCATTCCCTATCTCTCTCTCTCCCACTGTACTTCGTCACTGTTGTTGCAAATTGCTGGCACCGCAAATTGTGGCAGGCAAAACAAGCAGCAAACCGCAAACTGGCGACAATTTGGCAACAGACACACACAATGCAAATAAAAGTGTTAGAACTACGCCTTTTACCCAAACAAAACCAACTTGACGCAAAAATGTTTTTGATTTTTTGCGGTTTTGCTAGAGTTGGAGAGGAGAGAGTTGATATACAATATCGTAGTTGAAAGAAATTTTCAAACAGTTTGAACGGGTATTGAAAGAAATATTAAGAGAAATAAATGAATAAATATGAAAATACTTCTTTTATTACTTTTTTCAGAAGGTCGCGATTTAATCATCAGCAATAGTTGCGTAAACTATCCAGAGTACGGAAAAAAATGTATCAAGTTTTTATCCATTCTATTTATTAGTGTTCTCAATTTTCGATTTAAAAAAGTATTTGAATATTTATATTTAATTTAATTTGAATGCATATATATACAATTTCAAGTTATTTATTTTTATTTTTATAATTTAGTCTATTTTAAAAAAATATTAAAAAATTTAATCAGTATATTATATCATTTTTACTCATATTCATATATTTAAATCAACTTCTATCTACGATTTAAATAATTTAAAGAAATTACTAAAATCTTAAGTCCAAGCACAGCTCATCCCCGATTCCAATTTACTCTCCAGCTGTATTCAATTACAACAGAATTTCCACTAATTAAAACATAGAAAAGTAATATCACTGTCTCATAAACAGACGAGAGACAAAGAGCAAAAATTATTCACGCTACATAATTAAAGAAACAAACTGCGCCAAAGACAAAAGACAAAAGGCAAAAGGCAAAGGGTTGTGGTTTGCGGGCTGTGGTTTGTGGTTGTGGTTGGAGCCCTGGGCAACCACGATGCCACCCACCGTTCTGCAGCGAGCTCAAAGTGTTTGTCATTTGTTTTTTTTTTTTTTTCGGGCAGGATTTAATTACACTCAATTACCGGATACCACAAGGCGATCCATTTACACTTGAGCTCCACTGGGCACAGCCGATGACACTTTCGCCGGGCAACAGGTGAAGTGCCACACCCCCTTTCGCCCTGCTCATTAATGCCGTTAGACATTTTAACGAATTTTATGCAAATTGCAAATGGGAAACACTTTGAAACCGCTGAACAGGGCTTTTGGCGCAACTCCTTCGGCGGCTGTGTAACAGGAGCTGAAGGTTTATTGAGCGTCAGCAGGAGGCAGGGGGCAGGGGGTAGGGGATAGTAGGCAGGGGGATGAGATACTCTGAGGTGGTGAGCAGCTTGTGGCATCGTTTCGTGTTAGCTGAGTTATTATTGCAAATTAATTTTTGTTCATTAGATTTGAGAATGTCACAAAGTTTCTCGACACGCAGCTGAGACTAAGTGCTGCTCTGGTTGCGAAAGGGGATTTGAATGTTGGTCGAAATAAAAGGAAAGTCTTGAAGTGGATGAAGTCTTGAGAGATTGCTATGCATAGATATTGGAATATTAAAGTCGAGATTTACTGTAGTAAAGGCTTAAAGCATTCAATATAGTATAACAGCAATCAATATGTTTAATATTCCCTTTATTAATATACAAGTATATCTGTTTTATCGACAGATTTAAGCGTTATCTTGCTTAATTATGAAATAGTCTTTGACATTTGAATACCCCTCTAAGCACACACACACACACATACGGCAGAGTTAAGCCTATTGACTACACCCACACACAAACACTCACCCTCACTCACATATACACACGCTCATGTGAAATGAGCGGTAAATAATCCTTTTGAAATGCCTCAAAGCAAATTAATTAATGTGCCACAGAGCCGGAATTTATGGCATAAATAGCGCACTGCGGTGGATGCGCAGATGTTACAGGTGCACCAGGTTGTGTGGCTGGGTGGCTGTGTGGTTGAGTGGTTTCGGCGGTGGGGCTGGTGGCTTACACTAACTTATATGCATATACATTTGACAACCCCTCGGTTGTTTGCGAATCGATGCGATTGAAACTTTCACCACAAACCCGTTTTGCATATTTTAGTTTTTGAATTATGGCTGAAAGTTGGCTTTTAATTGAAAGTACACAGTGCGAGGAGGACTGCGGCCGGCGTTATGAACTCATTGATATCGGAGCCATTATGAAAATGTTTATTATTATCATTTTGCACATTTGGTCCCGGCGACACAGAGATGACAAAGCATAATAAATTGCCAGACTCCCAGCCATTCCATTGCTGATGCCAGTTCCGCTCCCGACACGGCTCGAGTTCTGTGTTTTAATGCATTTTTAATTAGTAGCAATTAATATGGTAATTTGTTTAAGTGCTAATAGATACTGCGCGCAGTAATGGCTAGCCAACGCAAAATGAGTTTCGATGGACTGCGTGCGAAATAGCAATTATTATTGGTAACGTAATGTTCGAATAGATGGCTCTGAGTCTGGCTAAGGGAAAGCAACTGCATACACTTTAATGCGTATGAAAATGTAGATTTTTCATTGAGGTATTGAGATAGAAAGATATAAATAGATATAGATATATATCGGTTTGGCTCCTACTAAAAATAAAAATTAATTAATTTTGTTCTGATTTGCCAAATCCGAATGTGATAAACTGATCTACAATTTAATAATAAAACATATTACAATATAATATAAAAAAAATATTGAAATATTTAGATATATTAAAGACAATTGAACTAGATATGGTATGTAATTAATTTAGCTCATCTAGTAACTCAGTTGACACAAACTGAATTATTTGTCTCTTAATTCATTTACAGTCGAGTACATAAACATTTAAACAATTTGACGAATATTTGAATATTTCTTGAATATTCTGTGTCAGCTTCAGTCTATATTCAGCTTAAACAATATATTGTCAATTCCATATTCTGCCATTCTTCATATCATAAAATTCCAGTGTTAGTAAATATTGATATACTACGCCTCTGAGAATTGCATATAACGTCAGCCTAACTATATCTTAATTAGTTAATAAGTTTCTTGTAAACTGAAGAGATGCAATTGGTATTTTATATACATTCAGTTCGCCTTAATGAATTTCATTATTAACGTTAATCTCAACTTAATCTTTGCCAGTTATTTACACTCGACTCCCAAGGCTGTGGAGCTCGGGGGGCGGCGGTTCCAAGGGAATACACAGAAATGCGCACAAACAATTTCATCAAACTGAAAGGCAAAAGCTTGGGGCCCAAAGTCACGAATCCAGCTGCAGATTAATTGCATTAATTAATCGCTAAAAACAAAGTACATAAGCAAACACAAGACTCCCCGCATAACCCGCCCATGGACAGTTGTAATAAGACGCAAAATGCAAAAGCTCTTGGCCGAGGGACTTTGATGAGGATGTTGAATGAGAGAATAAAACAAGTGGCATTTCCGTTTTTCATTAAGCCCAGATGAAAAGGCAAATCAAAATGCCCATGGGTTGCGGATGTGGATGTGTTTGTGTTTGCTTTTTTATCCATATCGCTGGCCACAAAATGATTTGTTTGCTGGACAATCGCTTTGAGTCCAGTTTTCAGTGGTTAATTACAGATTCGTCTCGGCAAACGCAAACGCAAACGCAAACCCAAACCAAAGTCCGTAGCTCAATTTCATAATTAACATGGCTTCCATTTCGACATCAATGGCAATGCAATAATCATAATAGTGGAATCGTTTCCCAGTTGCCAACCCCGACAACGGCTCTGGCTCGTTCAGTCAGCTGTGCATCAAATCAAATTCGATTCGAATTGATTGATCATGCCCAGCGGGTATGCTGATACCTATTTGCCAGTTGCCAAACTGTTGCCCTCCCGTCGGTACTTGTGTAATGTATCCTGTAATCGAGTGTAATCCTGTAAAGACCTGCTCTGCTCTGACGAGCTCACTCAGCTGGAGACCATTCACTCATTGTTGAAACGTCCTTACCAAATGGCCGAGCCTCATTCACAACCAGCTTAGCTTTTGTGCTGATGAATTAGCTTTTCTTGGCTTTTTTATTGGGTTAGGCGCAGTGTACAGATGGGTAGCCGAGGTATTCCATAACTGTGTCCATGTTGACTGTCATTTAATGATGGGAATGGAGTAGTATGATTTATTTACATAATGAAATATATATAAATTAAATAACTTCATGTACTACTTTTTTAATATTTTTTATTTTTTATTTATTTACAGTATTATTATTATTACTTTATAATTCTCCCATAGCCAATCTTACCTGGTACAAAGTACACGAACCTCTGCTTATCCGATGACATCAACAGCCAGCAAGCCAAATCTATATCTCTCGAATCTCTCCCTCTGCGTGCTCGCAGCGCTCAAGTCCCTAGAGTCAATGGGCAAACAGTGAGCGAAAAATCAAAATCAAATGCCATAGCAAAGTGGATTTTCCACCCTTTTTATTAGCAATTGCTCAACGCCCCTGCTCGCTGTCGCAGTCGCCTTCGCAGTCGCCGTCGCCGTCGCCGTCAACGTCAATGTTAACGCCAGTGGTTGCTCTGTGGTTGTGGGTCGGTAATCCCACAATGAGCTGCCATAATAGATGGCAAGCAAATTGAAGAGCTTTGTCGACGGCAACGAGTGGGTCGACACAGAGCGCGCAGAGTATTTGCGGTCGACGGTGGGTTTGTTTGGGTGGTGGTGGCGTTGACTTCTGTGTTGCGCTTAACATTTGCGGTTTCGCACTTTTGCAACAATTCGACGACGGCTGTCGTGTGCCAGCGGGTGTCCCCTTTCACCACTCCCCCCAGCGGCCATCGCCATCCTCACCTGCCACACGCTTGATTGTACGCAACAGGGTGGAAAGTTGAAGTGCATCCGGCTGGTCAGCGAAATGTGGTTGGGTGGTTCACTCGTTTACTGTTCTTGTTTATGCCCCCACCACACGCTCACTCGCTGGCTAAATTACCAAATGAGACTTTTTGTCATTATGCGAATTATGAGGCTGGATAAAAGGTATTAAATATATTTTGGTCACCAGCCTGGCAGCCTTTGCCGCCTGGTTTTAGGCTAATTGAAAAATCCCGCCCACCTATTTTTTCTGCTGTTGGCCATGGGCCGCAGCTGGCCAACAATTTTCGGCAATTTGCAAATGGTCCACTCTCTGTCTGTGAGCGCCCAGGTCCATTAGTACTCGTTAGCCAGTGTTGTAAACTACCTCCCAAAATTATGCTCATTTTTTTAGTAGCTGACATTTATGAGCTTTAAGCACTGGTGGATTATTTGGTGGTTTATTAGAGACTGGCACGGGACACAATGTTTGGTTTAGTGGGTTGTGCTATGGGATAATAATAAATAATTTTAACATTTTAATTGTAATGAGTTCTTTACATATTCTGCTTAACATTAGTAAGAATGTTCGTTCGTTTCTCTAAAATCATAGTTTTTCTCTAACTACAAACTTTTTCCCATTGAATAAGCTTTAAATATATATGGTGTTATCAAAAATAAATTGGAGTCCTTCACAACTTTAGGCATGATTTTTGCATTTTCAGTGAACTCTTTGTCAATATTTTGTTATCGGTTATTCATGCATGACATCATTCACATATGAAATCAGCATCTGGATTGTTAATGTGGGTACGTGTCAACATTTCTGACATTTTTAAATTTCAATTTTGACAGTTTGCTGATGAACATGCGCCCGAACGAGACATGTAGCTAGGTGGAAGGATTGCCAATAAATGTACTTTAATATCGCAGAAGTTATATATAAACATGTGTTAATTAAAGTTTTGACAATGTAGAGAAGATATTGCAAAATGGATCAGGTTTGTCTGATTAAAATAGAAACTTTCTAAATTTAAAATAAATCGATAAGAGTGCAGAGTGTAGAGTGAGTATTGTAGAGAGTTGAGAGTAGAGAGTAGAGAGTAGAGAGTAGAGAGTGGAGAGTGAAGAGTGAAGAGTGAAGAGTGAAGAGTGAAGAGTGGAGAGTGAAGAGTGAAGAGTGAAGAGTGAAGAGTGAAGAGTGAAGAGTGAAGAGTGAAGAGTGAAGAGTGAAGAGTGAAGAGTGAAGAGTGAAGAGTGAAGAGTGTAGACTGTAATATGTAGAGTGTTAAAGAGTGGAGACTCAAGCGTTGGTATATGGAGCTTACAGAGTTTAATTACAGATCTCATTCATCTGCTCTAGTCATGTCTTCATTTGCATGTCTGTAATTAAATTTGAGAACTGTGACAATTCATTTTGTGGTGATTTTTCATTTACCCTTGTTTCACGATTTTACACGCTTGTCCAACCCTTTGGCTGAGCTTTGCCACGCCCCGGCACCCAGTGCCGTCCGTGTTGTCTAGTGGCATGAAATGAAAGGATGCGGAGGAGAAGAAGGTTGAGTGTTGTTACATTATCATCGACATCAGGCAGCACGAGCCGCGGTCGTCTGCTCCCGTGCATGTCCTGGCCTGTGTCCTGACTTTTTAGCACACATCATCTCAACTGTTTGTAGTCGTATTATATGTCATCGCTCTGAAGTGCTCTCAAATTCTCAAATGTTCTGCTCGCTTTTTAGCACTTTTTAATGCAGTCGCCGCCAGATCTGTGCGTTCTAAGTGATTTAATGGATTTTGCATGCATTAAATTGAACGAGAAGCCAAGTTGTTAATTGCAATGCGAATTTATTGTTATTATTATAATGTCGCTCATCTCGCAAATGATAGGGGAAATGACGACAAATTCTGAAGTGCGCGCTCTGCAGTGTGCCGTCAGTTTTAAGGGTACTCAAAGCAGCGGACAACTGTTCGCCTTTAAAAGATCGTAAAGCTAATGGAAACCTCTATTGGTCAAGATATATGTAGTCTATAGGAAGAAGAGTGGCAGCTGCACAGTGTGACAAAGATATTCCTTTTTTTGTTTGTTAGTTATTTGATGGAATATATGGATAAGTGCTTGTCGTTCTATAGCTTGATACTTAAAATATTATAAATGAATACTTAAAATATTATATTTATTATATATTATATCATTTATTTTATTATTTACCTTTGGATTATATAACAGTTTATTTGTCTTTAACTAAATTATACATCAATACCTCCATTACATTCATATAACTCAATAGGAATTTTCCGTAAATCAATCGGGCAATTTTCTCAAATTTTGTTTCTTTTGCGCTAACATGATGCTGACTTTTGCAGATGTTTTGTGCCGCAATGCATAATTAAAGAATAACAAAAGGCAAGTCGTATTCAGACAGCAGTCGCAGCAACTGCCAGCCAGCCAACATTCTATCAAACTGTCAATAAGCAATTCATTTGCAAATGCGATGCTCAATGGGAGCAGAAGAAAAAACCGCAACAAATGCGCCCCAAATAGTAGGTGAGGTTCGTGTCATTGTTTGTCAAAAAGCCATTTCGGTTCGTATCGAATTTCCAGAGTTGCGAAAAAAAGGAAAATACCAAAAAACTGTACAGTATATACATATATACCCATTGCTATAGCTAACACATGAGCTGCTGGACCAACTTTCGGGTAGGGTGTTGCGACAGTCGGACAGTTGGAGTGGAGCTGTCGTGCGTCGGGGAAAATACTCCATTGGGTGGGCTTTGCCACTCGCATGTGACAGGAGGCGGCGGCAGAAGCTGTATGGGGAGGGGGCTGCTGGGAATGGAAGCTGGCAGCCTATCAGGCCGCTGCCATCTAACCGAGCGTTGACATTTGTGCATGCACAATCAACGGTTCGATTTAATGGAAAAAATGAATTTCACTCCACGCTCTGCGGTTTTTCTTCTTTTGGGAGCCGCCTTTTGTGTGGCCAGCAAATTTCCATGAATGCGACAAATTGGTTGGCAGCCACTACGAAAAACGTTTAATACATCGACTTTTTTCTCTCCGCTTTCCCATTGGCTGCCACGAATCGAAACTCCAAATCGTAATTGAAGCTACTCGAATTAACAAAAAAAAAAGGAGACTGAAAAAAGAGAAATAATATTTGGCAACTGTCTATGAAATCTCGCTATTCGCTTTTTCCCAGCATTGTTATCCGGAACCCGGGCTTAATTAATTGTGGTTTGAGGCACTTACAACATATCGGCAACACAAAAAAGTTTAGCTATCCGTTAAATGCTTTCGAGTCAATGCCACACTTGATTTAAATTTAACAAAAAAAAAAAAAAAAAAAAAAATGCTTTGGCAAAAAATTGACAATTTTTTGACACAATGCTGCGGCGATAAGCACACTCTGAAGCGTATAGGAAATTAAATTTTTTCCAATCAAAAACATTTCAATGGCAGTTCACACATACACTGAGCGAAAAGTGGGTGGTTGCTTGTCGGAGCTATGAAATCAACAGTCCCTCAGCCCAGTTCAGTGGAGTTCGGCTAACGACGACGGATTTATTTCATTCCAAGTCAATAAAGTCGCACAAAATATTCAATTTGATGCATTAGCCAGATAGGAGAAAAAAGGAATTTTAAATTTCTGTTGAATTTATTTGATATACTATAGGAATATATAAAGAATTTATTATAGGGCTTAAAGAGCTCGAAATTGCCAATATATATTATATTTGCTCATAAATATCATTTAAAATAATTTTTATTTTGAGAATTATAAAATTATTGATAAAATAAAATACATAATTGTGTTCATGATACACCAATTTAATGGATTTTAATCTGGCTATTTAATTTATTTGTCAATTATCAAAAAATACTGATTTATTTTCCTGATTATATTTAATCCTTTTGTTTGTTTGATTCTTAACAAACTAAGAAAAAGAAGTTATATACAATTTTTACTAAAATATTAACAAAAATTTAAAATACATATACAGAATTTGAATATACTTAAAATCTGTTTTGTTATATGAAGTTTTGCAGTAGTGCCGTCTTTCTGGCTGTGAAGAGTGAAACATTTCAATTAAATGTCACGCATTAATATTCATTAAATTATTTAGACTCTGGCAGGAGGTAGGAGAGAAGGAGAGGGGGACGTTGGGTAGTATGTGGCACTTATAAGTCGCATAGCTGCGGAGCTGTTCGAAAACAATAACATTAAATCACTTAAAGTGTCAACCAAGTTGTGGGCTGGCGCTGAGGCGCCCTTGGCTGCCTGCACAGTGTCCAGTGCAAGTCCAGATGGCATTCATTATCATAATCTGCAACATCATAAAGCAATTTGTGGTGCTTGAAGGGGGCGGAGGGCGGGACGCGTTGAGCTGTTTGCGTCGCATAGAGCGCGTTTATGGATATGTGCAGCTTGTTGCTCCCAGTGTTTGTTGCTGCTGTTGTTGTTGTTGTGGGGCAGGGAAACCCAGCAAAAATCTTAATTACTTGCCCAACCAAGCGCTTGACCTCGCTCACACGCCCAGGACGCGTGTTGAGCAAGCTTAAGTCGAAGCCGCAGCCGCAGTCGCAGGCTGGTGTTGAAGTGTTCACTCGTCGTCGTCGTGGTCGTCACCCACAAGGCCCATAATGGGGGTTAATTGGGCTGTGTGCGCGACACGCATACATCTTGGTAATTAACCAAAGAAGCGACTCCAAAATGACCATTGCCTAGGCCCCTGTCATGTCCAGGCAACTGGCGACTGGCGACTGGCGACTGGACATGCTTTCTACAAATGGGTGGGGCGGCAGCAATTAAGGCCCATCTGCCCATGTGAGTCGCTTGCTCACTTTCACTTGGCAACTGGTTGCAATTGTTAGAGATAGCCATCGAGGTCCCACTCTGCGGTGCCATATGCACATTTCATATTAATTTATGTGGCGTTACATCTTGCGCTTTCACTAGAATTTATTATGCTGCCCAATGATAATATTTGCTTAGTTTCGTTATTTCTGTTCGCCCTTCTGCTTTCTTTCATTGCATTGCATTGCTCGGCGTCAATTGGACTTTCTTCTGGGGTGGACTTTCGCAATTTATGGTTCCATTATGTTAATTATCGGCAATTGCTGCCTGGTCAAGTGCTAATTATTTCTATTAGCGGAATGCTATGTGCAGATACAAGCGAGTGAATAACCTCTTAGTGCAATGAGTAATTCATGTCCAGAGCTGGTGACATATGCTGAGGGAACATTTTCTAATCAAGGAATGTGAAATTTAAACTTCAATTGAGGTTTCATTTTTCATGAAATATAAGTTTCTATTTATATTTATCTATTGTAGATATATGCCATATGTAACAAAGTATGTGATTTATAATACTATACTGTGGCAGAAGTTGGAATATTTGAATGCAATTCTTACATACTAATTTAACTTTTAAAAGGTATTTAAGATGCACATTAGTTATAAACTATATTTATTTCTATTTATTATGTAATTCAATTGAATTTATTTAAGTAACTAAAATATTTTAAATTTCAGCATTATATTCCAGTAGTTTTCTCTATCAAAACTGTTCTGCATATGCTAACAATAGCTGGTCCATTAGTTATAGTATAAAATCTACTTTCAAGCCATATCTGTTTCTAAAACTCATTGTTATGCCAAAAATATACAGAACAATGAACAACAAAAAATAAGAGGAGAATAAAACCCGAGAAGGAAATTTCTGAAATAATGGACTTTAATGGATGTTTACAGACACAGAAATGCAGCACGAATAGCGGCTGCAGTGAACAATGCATTGTAATAGAGCAGCTAAATGAAATAGAAATTTAAACAAATGCAAGAGAAAAGTAGAAACAGTAGAAAACAAATCAAATAAATATATTTTTAAAGTCATTAATCAAAGGGAAACTTGCGTCACTTTCAATCGAAAGGAACAGATTTCATTAGCCAACTGTCGGGAAGGCTGTGGGGGGTTGTGCGAGGGTGCGAGCTTGTGGTTGGTGGCCTTAATTGTTATTTGGACAAATTGTTTTTGGCTTAACAAGGCGCAGGATTAATGATCTGGTCAGTCAATAAATTTGGCCCACAGGCATAGGTGGTTGAAATCCCTTTCCAACTCGGCCTTTTATCTCATTTCTTTTTTGCTCTGACTCAGGCACCATAAAGCGCAACGGTTGCCACATTTTGTGGCATATAAATTGTTAACGGTTTCGGCAATTAAAGCCGCACTAATTGCCAACAATAAGACACTTAAGAAAACATGACTTCTGCATGGCAAATCAAACCAAGAACAGCAGCCGTAAAAAGGGTTAGAAAACCCCACTTAAAGCAAGAATTAATGTTCGGGCTAATATAAAAAGAAGGATTTCTGTAAATTCAATTAGCATTGTCTTTAACTCTCTTGAGCCGGCTGACAATGATGTCATCGTCATTGTTAGAGTAATGACAGGATATCATTACGACATCCTTTGCCATTAGGCCAAAACAACAGCCAACAAAAAACTCTTTTGATGTCTCTTAAAAATCAGCTTACATTCAATTTTTATTGCAACGTTAAGAACTGTCCACCACTTAAAGCTTTTTCGGGCTCAACCCACGATATTTTCTATTTTTGCTGTACTCCCGGGCTGGATGTGGACCCCGTTGGAGCCCTTTGGCTTTTTTCGCCAGATAACGGGCGCAGCCGTGTTCGAAAAATGTCGCGACCGGAAAAAAAGTTTTGCGTCATAATAAATAATTTCAACGCATTCGTCTGGAAGGATTAAACCGCAAACCTGCGTGCACGGCCTACCTTTTGGACCAGGCCCTCGGCTCAGCATAGAAGACCTTAAAGCAAAATAAAACAAAAATGATTCAATGAACTGGGAAACATGAAAAAAGGTAAACAATTCAGCTATAATCTTAGACATAATCTGAGTTTATGAAAAAGTGAATACCCGAAGGTGTATCCAGTCTGCCTGGGGTGAAAATGGTAAAGGATTCCCGTATTTTTCAAAGTGTGTAGTTAATTATTATTGTTATAAAATATAAAATTCATACAATTCATAATCATGTTTAGCTCATATAGTGTATATTGAATTTTTTAAATATTATGAAAGAGTTAATCAGCAAGTACACACTGTCGTAGAACTTCTGAAAGGCTTTCATAAATCTGTATATTAAATACTTTAGTAAATTATATAAAGTGCTTTTAACATATGTATGACAGACAGCATCACGTTGTCTCTGAAATATCTAAAATAAAATGTATCTGACAATTCTTCCAAGCTGCACTTAAACTAATTGAACTCCACTGCGTCTTATCTTATTTCCAACAGAAGATATCGCTTGTAACTATCTTGAGAGACTGACGCACTGACAGATACAAACTTCGAATTCCTCCACTTCTGTTCTCTACTGGGCTGCAACATCAATATGTGCCTCTTTAGCTCAGTGGCAGAGCACTGGTCTTGTAAACCAGGGGTCGTGAGTTCAATCCTCACAGGAGGCAATCAGCTCAATCAATATTTTTGGTTAATAATATACAAATATTTTATTTACTATACAATATGGAATACGAAATTGAAAATGTATATTAAAAACCTTGGCAGTATGCACTATCTCTTATAAGATTGATTGCAAATAACCCTATTCAATCACCTATAAAGGCGAGCGTGTCCCTGTCACAGTTCAAGTGTCAAAGGAGAACGTAGAAAGGATATGTCACGAGCGCTTAAAAAATATTCAATTTAGATATTGTGCTCCTTTGACAAGCGCAAATGTTTTACATTTTTAATTAGAAAGTCACACAAGGATGCGAAGGGCAGCCATGTGCGACATTATCGCTGACAGGACGTCAACGGCACGAGCTACTCGACGCCAGGGGGCGCCTCTTCACACCCCCGGCGGCGTTTGCGGTTCGCATTAAAAGGCTTGGGCAAATAGAGTCGGTCGGAGAGGGGAAAGGGGAGAGCTGGTGCGTCGTCTCATCCAAGGACATGTTAAGGATACTTGGGCTATTAGTTGATGTCGTTCGTCGCATTTGCCGTTGTCAAATATTTGCGCAAATGTTTGTGCCAACTGCGACCCGGAGTTCAAAACGCTGTCCGCCATTGACAACTTTTCTGTGCTTTCTATTTGACTTGTTGTTCGCTTTTAATTATGTTGTTGATTTTATCTGTGGCCCCACATCTACGGCTATTTGTTTATAATTAAAGTCGCGCTTCAACATATTTTCTTCATGTACATTTTTCGATATATTTTCCCACTCGCTTATCAGCAGCATAAATCGTATTCAATTTGCTGGGCATTCAGCGGCGCCTTAATGAAAAACCAACAATTGAGCCGCATACGCTTTGTTATTAATTAATTTGGCCTTGGCCCGACCATGAAATGCGCATTAGCCAATAAATCAGTGCGCGACTCGCATGCACTGCCGCAACGATGCCATCCCATTATCCTTATTATCCTGACAATGTCCCAGCATTGTCATTGTTGCGAGAGCACTGTGGAAATTTGTTTGGCTGCATGGCTGGATCTCTGTTGGCAACTGCATCCGGAGGGAGTTTGGGCTTCAAGCTGAGAGAATAAAGTGTAATCTATATGATTTTTAAGAGTTGTGGGGAGAGAGAGAGAGAGAGGGAGAGAGAGAGAGAGAGAAAGACAGAGAGAGAGAGAGGGGGAAAGACAGATCTAAGTTGCAAGTCACAATCATTTATTAATTTATTTTATTTTTTTGAAGTGCAGACAAATAAAACTGAGGTTAACAATTAAACATTATTATCAAATATAAATTCTTAAACAGCTAATGAGCTTTTAATAAACAATATTATTAGCAACTCAATCAAAACAAAAACCAATTGGCACCGTCTATCAACTTCCCAATTGGAATATCAAATGCGAGACCCCCAAAGTATGCAACATTTTTTCTGCTGACAAGTGAAAACTCTACGCTCTTTGGAGACGATGGCTGGGGGATGTCGTGGCAATTTATCATTTTGTAAAGTTTAGCGAGTTTGTTGCAACGCGTTAAGCGGATGCCACAGAGGACAGTGTTGACGGCTAAGCACATGGCTTTGTGTGGAGCGGAAGTAGCGGTAGTAGGAGATAGCTGTGTGGCCGCTAGAGGGCGCCAGTGGCCTGGCTTATTGCCCTGTTGGCGGGACCCCCTTTTAACTTTTGAGCCAGCCAGCTGACAATTGGCCTGCACTGTGCGTCTTTCGTAATTAATTTTGATGGACGACACGTTGCGCTTAGTTGGCTAACAGCTGCGTCCCAGGTAACAAACAACCAGAACAACTTTCCGCCAGGTCCAACAAAAGTTTTTCCAGCAGCGACAGCAGCAGCATCAGCAGTCGTCGCCGCTTAAGCCGCTGGCTGGTGGGTGGCAAGTGGCAGCTGTGGCATAATTTTTGGTGTTTTAATTTTAGGTTGTTTTTCATTTTTTGGTGCTTCGGCTGGTCCATCAATGTCTGGCACGGAGACAAAAGCTATTAAGGGAATTAAAAATGCATGAAGCTAAAAATGGGTTTTTGGCCCAAACCCTGCTGATTGCCGACTCTCGGCGGTTGGCGGTCGGTGGTCGGTTGTCGATTTGCCTCTTGCACTTAGTTAATTAGAGCCAAGTCTGCGGTCTCCAGCCAGAATCACAACTGAGATATATATTTATATATATTCATAATTCATAGCGCAAATTGTTTACGTCTTGAGTCTGTTGCTCTGTAATTGCATGTTGCGGTTGCAACAGCAACTGCTGCTGTTGCTGCCGTTTAACTGTTTGTGTGCACTTTCCAGCCATGGGCAACGCCCCCATCGCCCCATCTTCCGCCACCCGCTGGCAAATGCTGCTTCATTTATGTAGAAATTCTATCCCATCAGTGCGCCCATTTGTCTAATTTGTGTGTGTGCTTCTTGGGAATTAGAGTTGAGAAATTATAAGCTCACCCACTCACTCACACACTCACATACTCATTCATTCATGCACTCGTTCATTTATTTATTCATCTTGTTTAATTGCCAAAGTCGGCAACTACAAAACTCTCGTCACACTCACAATTCCTCAGATCTTGCGTTTACTATTTCACTCACTCTCTTTCACTCAGTCTCCCTCTCTCTCTCTCTCTCTTTCTATCTGTCTCTCTAACTGTGGGTGCATTTCTTGAATTGTTCTATTAGTTTTAATTGATGTACTTTCATTTATTCACATGCTGCCTCCATAGCTTGCAAATGCACAATGTTTGATTAAGCAATTCATATTAATAACTTTAAATACAGCTGAGCAAAGACAGTAAAGAACAATAAAATAAATATATTTTCAGAATATGAGCATATGGAACTATAGGTTTATAGTATATAAAGATAATATATCAATAAAATTAGCAAATATTTTTCAGAAATTTATTTATTCCAGTTTCACAAGCTTTAAGAGTTTATATATATTATATTTTTTTTAATTTTATCATTCTCTTGTTTTAAAGCTTTTTAAAAAATTTAAATAATAAATATATATTCAACTATATATTTATTTATTTAGATATCAATTTCTTATCCTTCATCAATTAGTTCAATTGTTATTTGATACTTTTGCAGGCCGGCCATGGGCAACATTGTCATACATTACCATTCTCTTACAATAACATATTTCGTGCCGTTTTTGCATCTCATGCGTTAAAGCAATCCCCAAAAATATCTGAATTCCATACAATGTAGCATGCTTCAGCATTTCTTTTGGCAACATTTCTGGCAAAACATCTTGAAAATATTTGTTTTCTTTTGGCCTTATCGATGTGCGTTGTTGGTCAGAGCTATAGGCCAAGTTATTGATGTCTGCGATCAGATAAGGCCACAAAGAAAGAGGAAGGCAAACAGAGAGACAGAGTGGAGGAGAGAGAGAGAGAGACACAAGGAGACTGGCCGGCTGCTGCGGTTGCATTTTGATGCTGCTTTTGGCTGTGGCTCGCGACAACGATGACGTTGCATGTGTGACACTTTTGGCACCGCAAATGCTTCCTCATCATTGGCATAGCTCAGGAACTGTGCCACGCCGTTGCCCGCTGTGTGGAGTTGAGGTGATAAGCGATCAGCTGCCCTGAGCTGCTGACGGTTTATGTGGTTCAAGCGGTGCTAAACTTTGTCTCTCTTAGCGGCACTTTAACATAGCTTCTCTCATTCCTCTCTCAGTTACTATATATATAATCGGCAGCTGGCTTATTATGAGCACAAATTATGTTTATCCGATTACCTGAGCAGTTAGCTAACCATTTGTCCATTTATTTGGACGCCCGCACCACAGGAACACACCCCCGTTGGCTGGCATCTTAAGTAGCCCACAATGTGTGTAAACGTCACACGCCTCTCCAGTTCCCTTTGTTTTCGCGCTAAATTTCCGGCTACTTTTCCTAACAAATTGATTTCGGCTACAACTGGACAACGCTCGACCCAGCCACGATCCTTGCCAGAGGCAGCAGCATATGGCGCATCTTTTGCTGTGATTTGCCTCATAGATTAGCCCGACGTCTGCAACAGACTCTGTCACTGCCTCTGCTTCTCTCTCTGTCTCTGCTTCTGCCTGCAGATTGCTTTGTCTTTGCTTTGCTGCATTGTCATGGAAATGCGTATTGGCTGCAACTGCAAATGCAACTGCAACTGCAACTGTGTATTGCATGCGTCTGCATGCTCTCGGTCCGCTGGACATTGTCCTCATGCCATCTAGAATTCTATTCTTTGGGTGAAATTTGTATCGCCTCTTCCAAATCTACTTAGCACACAATGGCGTTGAAATAGTCTTATTGCTTTTTGAGTGCTATTTTCTCAAGATTTATGGTTTGATTTTCTCTCTCCACAGCTGACCAAAAAAAGTAAAAGAATTACAGCATAAGAAGCTAGGCAAATGTGTGTGAGTGAGAGGGGAAGATGGCGGAATTATGAAAGACATATGCACTCGATAAACTGGCAAGCTTCAGTATGAATACAAAATTTAAAATTTGTCTAAGAAATGAAAGAATATAGATTGAAGAATGCCTATATTCATTTCATTTTGGTTTAAAATTTTATATGTAAATAAATATAATATAAATATATATGGAATAAATTTATTGTTATGCCTGACAATAGTCTTTTTCCTTAGCTCAGTTTCTTTAATTCATGTTACTATTGTAATGCTCTCCAAAAACTTTCTCGTCTCGTTACTAACCTGACATTCATGAGCTTTGACTAAACATGATAAACGGCACCTTAACATCCCACTTGTTTGGATTTTGGTATGCCTTGGGTCAATTACAAACGCCTGACAGATGGGTTCAACGTCGTGATTTCGCAGATTTATTCTTTCACCAACTCAATTTTCGCCTGGCAACAACAACAATAGCAACAATCGAAGTGACTACCAAACGATATTCAAATGTTGTCAAAGTCGTCGATTATTCAAGACGCGGCACTAACTACCGTTCCGAGAATGAACCGTACAGCAGAGCCAAGTACCTCTATTGCCCAAACAAACACACCCACACCTCGCCAATCACTTGGCCGATAAATTTCACAAATCTTGGCAATCGCGACGTATCAAAGCCGCAGCGAAGGCAACAGCAGCAGCAGCAGTAGTAGCGGCAGCGGCACCAAGAGTCTACAATTCTGGTGAAAAACAGTTTTTCCTTAGCTGCGTCACTTTGGGCTCTTTTATTTTGGGGCCTGGTCTGGCCGGGTCTGGGCTCTCTGGGTTCGTATTTATGGCATTTGCATATATTTTGCATAACGCAATCGATGGCATCGACATGGAAAATATGTTTACCTCGCTGCAGCTACTGCTTGCCTCGCTCTCTCGCCTTCCCTCTCCCTCTCTCACTCTCCCTCTCTCTCTCCATCTCTTTCTCTTTGGCATTCTTGTGCTTAATTCGGTGAATACAAGTTACATTTGCATAGCATCGAGTGGGAGATGCGCATAGATTTGCTGGGAAATGATTATGCCAAAGCTTTGGCGAAATTTCCCTCATAGAAAGTTGGTCAAAACAGAAACTGAAACAGTCGTAGAGAAGCCGCCCTCAAAGCTTGCCTAATGTATTATGTATAGATATACATATATATATATATAAGCCGACATTGGCATACAAAAACAAACTGCAGAAAAAATGATAATTAAGTCTACTTGTTGTCTATCTACAAATTAAAATCTAAACAAGATATTTTTCATGTTCGAGTCAAATTTTTGCGACTACAACTAAAACGTGCGCCCCAAAACAAAGTTAATAAAGCGGGAGGCGCCGAGGCGGATGGCGGATGGTGGGGCTGGGGCTGTTGGGGCGTGCAATGACGACAAACTCGAGATTATAAATATTTAAAATGCAGTAGCAAACTTTTGGCACGTTATTGTTTGAATAAGAAAAAAGTTTGTTGTCTGCTTGCGATTTTTAACAAAAACAATTTTTAATGCGCGATTTCAGATACTAAAGCATAAAAAAAAGCTATACAAAAATAAAAATAACTCCAAGTAAATAGATTTCTGTAGCGCCCTCTGCTGAAATTCAGTAGCCGGCAGTTGCTTGACCCGCAGCTGAACTCAAATCTTAAGCAAATTGCAATGCTGCAGCCACTCGATGCAATGCTCTTGCTGCAGTGGCTGCCGCTCAACGATGATTGTCTTTCAAATGCGAGCAACAACCGCAACAATCAACAGCAGCAACAACAACAACAACAACTGCAACAGCAACAAAATGAAGTCATGTTGCTGCAATTGAACTGCAATTGCTAAGTTTGTTCAATTTGTTAGTTTAGCAAAATAAAATAGACATTAATTGAACCCGGAATTTCAGAGCTTAAGCTCAATAATAATTTAACTAGCTAAGAGCTGAGTGTAAATCAAACTGTGTAAGAAAAGTAAACAACAAAGTATTTGCTGTGAAAATATTACTTTATTTATTTTTAAATGCAAATAATTGAATATATTTGGAAAAATACCAATAATAATAAAAATAAAAATAAATAATAATAATATTAATAATGATCATAATTATAATAATAATAATAATAATAATAATAATAATAATAATAAAAATAATAACAATAATAATTTAAAAAAAAACAATACAAAAATGTAATAAATATAATAATTAAAATTTGTTTGATTTGGCTGAAAAAAAAAAAATTAAAAAAAAAATAAAAATTTTTTTAAAAAAAAAAAAAAAAAAAATAAAAAAAAAAAAAAAAAAAAAAAAAAAAAAAAAAAAAAAATTTTGGTATTCTAACTTCTGGTATTTCTGCTCCAATTTCAAAGACAAATTCGGACTGAACTTTTTACTATGGGGATCTGGCTGATCTTAAATTGCAGATTATGATTGTAAAATTACTCATATGTATACATATATACACTATATTCATGTAATATATTCAATTTTTCTTCTTTTTTTTCGTAAAATGTAATATATTCATTTAGGCATCTTTTGTACTCTTAGCTTCCATCGCTGCTCATTTCAGCTCATTTCAAAGCAAATTTGCGTGTGGCTCTTGTCGTCATTTGAGTCACGTACAAGTTGCAATAATTTGCAACACGTTCGACTGGCAAGTGCATGCACATCAGCAGCAGCAACAGCAACAACAACAGCAACAGCAACCACAGCGAGCAGCAACTGTTGGTGCTGCAAGCGTATTCTAATCGAACCGAACGGTTGCGGCGGCTGGGCAATAAATTGGCAACCAGAGCCTGACCAGAGCAATCAACACCTGTCCAATGAGCCACAACAACAGCAACATCCACAACAACAGCAACAACAACAACAACAACATCAGAGGGAGCCAGCGGAGCCCTTTCAACGCATAATTTAACGCTGAGATATGAACGCTGAGCGAGTTCTATTACAAGTTGATAATCCGTGACGATCGATTGCCCGGTGATATCCTTGGCAATGCAATTAAGTAATGTTGCCGACACTCACCGACACGGCAGTGGCGGCAACAGTTGCTGCTGCGCGTATGGGTCTGAAATTCAAATTACATTTATTACCAGCACTTTGAGCGGCTGATTTAGTGCACTTATCGTGAGATTTGATTGGGTTTTAGCCCAAACAGATATCTGAGCCCTTAATGTTGTTATTAGGTTTTATTAATGCTTGCAGGTCCCCAAATGACAAGCGTCTGGCTGCTCTATACTAGTTTCACACTCAAGCTCTAGTCCAAATCTCAGCCCCATCTGCTGCGCATTTCCAGGGAAAAACGCGGCCAGATTTCAGCGCAGGCTGCAATCAAAGTTTGCCCGTTGCCTTTCGCACAGTTTCCACACAGTTTTCTTCATCATTTCGTTTTTTTTTCTTTCATTTTTTTCTCAATTTTTGCTCGGTCTCACACAGCGCGCAATTGACGCGTGTTGGTGATTGCCATAGCCATAGCCTTTCCCATTTAATGGTGTCCATATGATTCACGGCAATGCGCACCAGGCCAGACTCGACTCGACTCGACCAGACCAGACCAGACCAGGCATCGCCATCGCCATCGCCAGCCGATTCGCAGATGCTTTTCGGGTTACTCAAAAATTCGTTAAATACAATTGGATTTCTTTTGGGGCTGCGCTCGCTGTCGAACTTGATGATGTGCCTGTGCCCGGGCCTGAGCCTAAGCCTGAGCCTTAGTTTGAGCCAGTGCTAGTGCCTAGGCCCATGCCTAGCTGTGGAGTCGTGCTCGCGCTGGGTCTGGTCCTGGGCACTCCCCCGCGGTGCGCAGTGCACTTCGCCACAGCTAGCAAGCTAGTCAGGCCAAAAACAACAAGTAACAAAGATATGGAAGGGAGTGATAGACTAGAAGATATCGTAAGTGTAGCCCTAAGCTAAATAATGAGATTTAAATAGAGAAGAACTCACATATCATACATTTAAATAAACTTATATCCGTAGTTGAAAAAAATACTTCAATGAAAAAGTCGGACTTTAAATATTATAATGAAATATCATATATTATATTATTATTTCTATCTCTTCTCTTTGTTCTCCACAAACACATTCAACCCTGTTCAACCATTTCCAATGGGTTCGTGGTATAAAAAGAAAAACAATTGCAATTTTCAACTAATGCTTATTGCTGGAAATCAGTTTAGAAAAGCTAAAGGAGCGAGTGTATGTGGAGTGTGGAGCCAGAGCTGTGCGGCTCTGTTGCCCGAGTCAACTCACAGTCGGAGTCGCCACAGAGTCAACGTCACAGTCACCTGGGCTTGAACTCTGCGCTGTTGTTGTTGCACTCCAAAAGGTGAGTCCAGTCCACTAAAAGTCGCCTCTTTGATGAAAACTGTAAATTTACGAACTTTACTTTAATCACCAAACATGAATCGCGCACAGCATGCAGCAGCAGCAGCAGCAGAGGAGCAGCTTGTAGCATTCAGCACTGCGGCATGCGGCATGCAGCATGCACCTAAACAGAGGGAGTGAGTGAGAGAGAGAGAGAGAGACAATGAGAGTGAGCGCAATATACTCCCATCTCTCTTTGTTGTTATTATTTCAGCTCGAATCAAATTTAGCTGGGTTTATATGGCTGCGAAAATCTCAGCTCATTTACGAGCTATCTACTATGCTTAGAATTCTTCATATCTTGTTAATTTTATGGATATACATCTTTTATATAGGTATTCCCTATACCTACAACTTGGTATATATGTTATATTTGAAGCAGATGAGAGGAGATATATAAGTTGGTTGGTCTTAAAATATTAACTCGTTTAATTTGAAAATATTTTTTTTATACAATTATACTATTTTAAAACTGGTAAAATATATTTATATATAAAAATCATTACTTTACCAGCTTTAAATTTGTAATTGAAATTATAATGATTTGTTTATATTTGCTAATGATAGTTTTTTTCAGTTCATGATTTATTCTATTTATACTGTTTTATATTTTTTCATATTTTATTTTTCTAAATTTGATGTGATCATAAAGACTTTTGCATACCCTTTGAAAGATATAAGTTCATATAAAATAAATAATTTTAATCCCAAAATAATAATTTATATTATTGAATTACATAATTATTTAATTAAATTAAATATTAATTTTTTACAAATCGAAATGCTCAAAATTAACTAATATATTTATATTAAATAATATTGAACATTTTTATTTGGAAATATTTAAAAAAAATCTCATATAAAGCAGAGCTTGGGTATCCCCATGAAAAATAATAACAGTAAATAAAATTGTATCTTAAAAATATAAAGGAATACTCCTATAATTATTTGCTTTACTTTTTTATGCCTAGGATATTAAACTTTTTTTATTATATATTTTTTGCTAGACTTCTATGGGATATTATATTTTCTTAATATATGTAGACGAACATCCTAATGAGCAGCCTCATTCTATCTCAACATATTCATTCAAATTTCGTCTTTCTATTCTCAGTACTTTATCACTTCCACAATAAATATCTCTGATAGAGTATACAGAAGTCTTCTGGATCAAGCTTAAATGTTGATTCTTGGTTATTTTATTTTTATTGGGCAACAACACTTTGAGACGTTGCATGTTTCGAGTGGTCGCTGAGGCTGTAGAAATATTTCTTAGCATTTCAACATTTCAACGCATGTTGAGAGTTTTGTTAGCTGTCGTTGTATTCATGTTTTGATATGGAACGCGCCGGGATCCTCCTTTGTCTCCGCCAATGGACGACGACGAGGGCGAACTGGGTGCAGGAAGGCGCTTATTGACTTTGCCCTCAAAGTTGTCATTTGGACTGCTGTGCGGCTGCTTCCGACTGACTTCTGGCCCGATAAGAGCGAAGAGCGAAGAGCGGAGAGCGGAGTGGCGGACTGGAGTGGAGCGCGTTACCAGGTTGAGATTTAGGTTCAGGCTATAGCTACGGGGTCGCAGCATGTTGTCCAGTGTTTATTGTGGCTGCCTTTTTGTCTTGCTTTCGGGCCATACATACTACTCCTGGTCATTCTGGGCTCGAGTTTTGTTTGTCTCTTATGTTTTGTCAATTGCATTTGTTGCCATCTCTTTTCGCTCGAGTGCCTTTTGTTGTCTGCCATCTCTCTCGGCCTGGGCCTTCTTGTACAGCTGATAATTTATTGCATCGCTTGTGCCAAAAACGGTCGTGTGCCTGAAAACTCTTGAGTCTGAATAGCCCCGTCGATATGTATATGTATATATATATGTATGTTTGTAGGCTATATGCGGGACGGGCGCAACACCTTCGCATAGCATCTGTTTGGCCAACAAATCAGGACAACAACAACTGCTGCTGCTGCTGCTGCTGCTGCTGCTGCTCCTGCTCCTGCTGGTGTTGCTGCTTCTGCTGCTGCTTTGGTAGCTGTTACCATTGCCCAGTGATTTGGTCACTTTGTTGATACAACTTTGTTCGGGCTTGTCTTATCCTTGCTCGCCCCACCTCCGCTCTGCCCGTCTCGTTTTATAAATGGCCAACAATGAAAACAAATGAAAAATTCGTTTTGTTTCCTTTTGTTTTGTGTTTGTTTTTGTTTTCTGTTGTGTTCCTGTGTCGCCTGTCGCTTGGAATTAGTAACTACAAGTATGTTAAAAGGTTCATTCATGTTGCGCTTGTTCCGCGCGACTTTTGTCTACTTGCCACCTACCATATACAGTTCCCCTCCCCTCCCCTCCCTGCCCGACCTTCCTCTGCTCAATTCGCCTGGTATCAGTTTCATTTGGTCTGCTTCACGCTTGGATCTTGTCTGTAAATTGATAGCCACCAAATAGCTGGCATATTTGACTCTGACTCTGACTCTGACTTTGACTTTAAATTCAGTTTGGTGTTGTACTCTCGGACTCGAAGCCGGCCAATTTGTAGTTCATTCGATTTAAGTTTATTTCGCTTCGGTTGCTGTTCAACTCGCCGTCTTTTTGTATTATGACAAAAATAATAATGCAATAAAAATAAACAAACACTGCAGATTCTTGCATTGGTCTATATTTTATGATATTTATAAAAAATGTATTTTATTAAATTGATTTAAACATTTTCTTATTTGGAATGTGGCACCTGTGCATAGCTACTGCTGAATGCGTTGCCATAATATGTATTTCCAATTCGCCTCGTCTTGAATTGTGGTATTTTATAGCTTTCATTAGGTTGTTCACTTCGAGCCTTCTCTATATCGTAGATGTATTTCTTAGTGTTCTGCATTTCAGCCTGATTTTGACTAGTTTCATCGTCATATTCATAGATCTGCTGTGGCTGTCGTTGTTTGGCATTGTAGAGTTCAACAGATTTGCTTAACCGCGCATCAGGCTTTAGTATAGCCTGGGATTTCATCGCAAGCATTTCAATAAAGTCATATGTCATACCATTCTTATTGTAATCTTTAGTTTCAGGCTCGTTAGTCTTGGATGGGTATGGCATGTCATTTATGTAATTATCGTTAGACTTTTGCTCTGTCTTAGTTGGAGTATTTTCATAAATAATGCTTTTCAGCTTAGGTTCAGATTCTTTGATTTGATTGATGTACAACTGATTGGGCTTCTTATACTGTGTTAGGGATGCCTTATCATAAAAGTAATATACTGGATGACTTGGACTGGCATTAGTTGTGTCATAGTCCTGCTGGACTTGAGAATCTCTATTCTGTTGGGTAGTTTTATAGACTTCAGCTAATGGCTGAGGTTCTGCACTTGTCGTCTTATAATTTTTCAAAGTTTCAGACTCTGGGCTATTCTTCAATGTATAGCTTGTAGGTTTCGTTGATTTCTTTTCACAGACGGCCAACTTGGAATGCAATCGTTGTTGCGCGTCTATCAAGTCTTGTAAGCTCTTATCAATTACCATTACCTTCTCGGGGCAAAAACGCTTGGCAGCTTCAGTTAGTTCACGCAGCTGAGAGTTTTGAGTAAGATTTATGTAAGCCAGTTGATGATCCAAGGAATTGAGTTGCCTTACAGTCGCCGTGTTGACTTCCTTCACCCGTGCGACGTTCTCCAGCTCCAACTGAATATTCGACTGAGAGGTGTTCATACTGTTGAAGGAGCTATTCAGACTCTGTATACGGGGCAGCACAGCGCGAGTGACTAGCTCGGTTAGTTGTAGGAGATTCTTGTCAATATTCTCAGTGCTATTGAGCAGATTCTGCTGATAAGAGTTGAGCTGTTTTTGCATGCGATTGATCTGCTCCTTGACGACCCGTTGTTCCTGCATTACGTACTCAATGTTGTTCGTTGTTTGATCCATTTTTGTGAGCACTGATTGAGTAGTGTTGTACAGTTTCTGCAGAACCTGTTCCGTTTGATTGTGAGCCAAATTGTTAGTCTTGGCAATCTGTTGCTGGGTTATATTCAGCTGGGGCAATAGATCCATTTGCTCCTGAACATTGAAGGCTAACAGGCCTATAGCATTCTCAATTTCACTCAAGAAATTGTTAGAAGAATGCATCTGAGCTGTGTGCTCTGTCATTAAATCAAGTAGCTGATCTTCAATCGAAATTTGTTTCAAGGATTCTGTGGTTAGACTTGAGGCTGTGGTGTTTGCTGTGCTCTCCGCTGATGTCGTATCCTGTGAAGTTGTCGAAACCTTTTCAGTTGTGACCGCGCCCTGTGACGTCATTGACTCCTTTTCAGTTGTGGTCGTATCCTGTGACGTCATTGACTCCTTCTCAGTTGAGGTGGCATCTTGTGACGTCATTAACTCCTTCTCAGTTGAGGTCGTCTGCTGTGCACCAGTTGTAATGATACAACCCAGCAGAGCAATTATTAAAATGAGTTTCATCTCTATGCAGTTGTTCTTTAAGCTAAACCTTGAACTCAAATGAAGCTTGCGGTGCGCTTAAATACCGTTTGCCATTTAAGTCTAGCTCTACTATCGTTTGTTGAGCTTTGCTGCAGCTGTTTGCCAAATATTCAAAATTTCTTCAAAATTTTTTATCATTTTTATTTAAGAGCATTTTCAGCACGAATATGTTGACAAGCGCAGCTGTTCTACTATAAATGCAACAGATAGATAAAAGACGAGTTAGAAAAGTCTTGTTTGCATGTATTTTGAATTATCTAACAACAGATTTGACAAATCAGATTATGAATTAGCGCCATCAGAGTTTGATTAAAAATTAATTGTATGTTGTAAATCACACTTAACTGAGAATTGGTAAGAAATATATTAAGTCTTAATTGTCTAATATCTGAAAAGAAATAAAAATATGGGCTAGGTTGGTTCAGTGCTTTAATCGTTATGATTGATTGATTCTGATATATAAAATATATTCCCTCATAGCAAAATATGTAAAAAATTCCAAGTTTCTTTAAGAATTTATTTTGAATGTCTTATAGAATCTAGATTCTGTAAGACATTCCATAAAATTTAATAATATCACAGATCTACTTCCGATATGTGTATATATGTATGTATCTTCCAGTGCTTCCATTTCTTTCATTAGGGCGGACACTCAAGAGTTATTTACTCACATTAGCCGCCTAGAAGTCAACGCGAACAACATGAGGGTCACGCTCAAAGTCAAATTTTAATGAAAAAGTGATTCATCATTTAAGCATCGAGCATCGGGCGACATTGTTAGAGCAATTAAGAAACGGGGTAAACGAGCAGCCGCAGTTGATTCCGTCGATCGGCTCCCTCATATCTCTCAAATAGCATTTCATAATCGGAACAACGAGCGACCCCAAATGTGAGAATGTTACTCGGCCAGCAATAAGCGGGTCAAATTAGAATAAATAGTTATACAAACAATGAGAGACCCCTTTAACATGACCGAAACGAACCAAGAAAGCGATCAAGAGAGAGAGAGAGAGAGAGAGAGAGAGAGAGAGAGAGAGAGAGAGAGAGAGAGAGAGAAAGAGAGAGACGGCGAATTATTGCAAGAAATCAAAAAATTAAAAATTAATAAAAACGAATTGAATAATTTGGGTCAGCTATGTGAGAATAGCCATTGATGATGCGCCGTCTCGGATTCTCGAATGGGTTGCTCGAGGGTGGCTTCTAAGTAATTATTCATTAATTGCATGTGCCTAGACGAAGCCAGGAATGTTCTCTATTAAAGTATATGAAAATATTTTGAAAATAGACAAGGCGCAAGTGCTGGGCTGCTCAGCTCGGGGCCCACTTATGCTGGTTGACATTTAGGCTCATTTGCTGAGCAGCACGTAACCGCAAAAAGCTAGGGTATTCCGACTGCTGGCAGGGCTCCAGTGGTTCGCCTGGGTGCCGCATGTCGGGGCATGCAATTATACATTCATCTAGATTATGACACGACATGCAAGTTCCGATCGGGCCTTCAGTGTCTTTAGCAGCAAATGAATTTGTACTTTGCCACAGCCAGAGCAACCCATTGATGTTGTTGTTGTTGTTGTTACTGTTGCTGGTTGTTGTGATAGCACACATTTTGCTGGCGTCGACGGCGGCACGCGATTTAGCCGCGTCGCGTAATTAATCGTCAAATGAGTTTAATTGTTTATGTCTTTTATGTGAGACTAGAGTTTCCTACAATGTCGCATTGCCTCGAGTGCCTGCCCAGATCCCAGATAAACTCTCATACATATAGATTACCTCTCCCTTTGCCCGGCAGCCGAAATTAGAGCAAACAGTGCGACAGCAACAAATAGCCAGCTGATGAGATATTATGTTACCTGATGTATATACATATATATTTATATATCTATATAAGAATATAAATCTATATTTATATATTTATATAAATAAATCTGTTGTGGATAGAATATCAATAAGAAAATGATGTTTTCCCATTTTCTTATTCTATTTTTCTTATTTTCAATTAAATCTCTAAAGAGCCCAAAAATTGTTGATTTTTAAAAGTATGTGCAAAAATATATAATATATTAGTATATTAACTTTAGTCTACTAAGATCTCTAAGTACACTTATTCCAGCATTGTTTCTCACATTAAAAATATTTTAAAAATATAAATAAAGTCAATTTTAAAATATTTACAAAAAGTTCGTTAGGCAGGGTAATTAAAAAAAAAGAAGAAAACAATCAACGGCTATAATTAAGAGCTGAAAATTAAAAAATGTGGCCGCAGGTTATGCAACAAATCTTGAATCTTGTAAGTCTTGGCCCTCACCAGGGGCGGCTGTGGGCGCGGCGAAACATACGCCGAGGTTATTCATCATCAGCCAAGTGCAACCACTAGACAGGACGTGTTCCGGCTGGTAAATGGATGAGCTTTTCAGCCACTGCTGCCAGGGCTCTACGCCCTGTTTGGCCGCTGATTAAAACAGAAACAACAAAATTAACCAAAAATTTGCATTTTAATACAAAAACGCGACGAAACATTTTTATTTTTTATTCCTTTTGGAATTGGCTGGGGCGGGCTGTGAAACAAAGAGAGAGCTAATAATTTTATCAGTGGCAAACAGTTGACAAAATCAGCGTTTTTTGGGGGCTGAGGCGGAGTTGCGGCAGTTTGGGGGAAATGGAGAAGTCGCGCTCAGACAGGAGCTGCATCCGTTTAAATGAACTGTTAAAGCGGCCACGCAGCAAGGACATTTGTCTTGGCGCCAAGTCCAAAAGGGAAACTGCAGATTTTCCGCGTGCGGAGGAGGACTTTATGCATAGCGTGTGCCTTAGAGATTATTAATCATCTTTTGTGCGTATCTTTCACTTTTCGTATGCCTCATTGCTGGCATGCCCCTGTATCATTGCCCCATGCTCCACGCCCCAAATGCCACTTTTGAACTTCTTTTTGCGTTTTATGAAAGTTCGCCAGGATATCCTTTTCTATGAAAATGATTTTGTCTTCACGTGGGCGCTTATTGCTGGTCTTAAGATTCCAGTTCATAATTTATTTGATTTACATAAAAGTATATATGTATATATAAATGAGCAAGCTAATTAAGTTTCTTAGATGTTCCTAATAGATAAGAATGGACTCCCGCTAATTAACTTTATATACTTATATAAGTGAGCAAGGTTGAGGTAGTAAAAGTGCAAATAGATATCTTTCATTTCATTTGCTTTTAGAAATATTTATAAATTTATTATTCGAGTTATGATGACTTAATCGTAGCAAAATACAATTCCCAGACTTTAATTATGTAGAATAATTTATTTTTAATTTATTTTTATCATTTATCTACAACTAATTCTAGGTCAGCAATCATTTGGCATAATCCCTGCAAAGCTTAGCGCTCAAAACCTCCTTCAGCTATATCCCTAATCATATGTGATTTACATTAGTTAACTGACAGTCCAAAAAGCTAACGTAATAGAAAAATGTTCATGCTGACACTAAGGTGGTCTACCACAGCAGCGGGCATTGCTGGAAAGGGTATTTGGCTGATTTATAAGTCCGGACACGAGCGTAACTACCAAATTGATCGAAAAATGCCGCACAATGCGACGTTGTTATTGTTGTTGTTGTTGCTGTTGGTATTGTTGTTGTTGTTGCTTGCCCACCCGTGACCCACTAGGACAGCCCCTGGCACTCGACTGGTTGGCGTTGAGCTTAAAGCGTTAATTCGTAATTTATGTGTCACACAAATCGAAATTGAATGCCAAGCGAAATTATGGAATATTTATCATTTCACACGAGGCGCTGGCCAGAGGATTGAAAGGAACTGTTGCCTGTGCGAATGCCAACTGGCGGCTGGGGCAGAGCGGGGACAGTGGGTGGAGTGGTGGCAAAGCCACTGCCAGAGGAACGTTTGTCAATTCGAATTACGAATAACGACAAAGTGCGCTTAACTTATGTGCACGCGGATTGGTGTAAAAAGCGGGGAAAAAACGGCGAAGAAAAGAAACTGAAAAGGGTTTGCCGCCATAAACTTGATTTTCCCCTCGACTCAGGAGTGGATGGACAATGGAGCGCGCTGCTCTTAGCCCGATCTTGTTGTGGCTCTGTTAACCGTAAAAACGTGAAATATTTATAAGGTTTGCATACTTGGCTCGAACTGCAGCTTTGATGCAGTGGCAAGTGTTAATTGGAATCAATTTGATAATCTCCCAGGGCACACACGCACACATACTCATACACTCGATTTTTGTTGTGCTGAGTTCATGATAATTTCGCGGATGTGCGATTTTGATTGAAAATTAACGCTATGGGGGGCTGCGCCACGTTTTGCCTTTGGCCCCCATTGGCCCGTTACAGGCCACATAATTCAAATTGTATTAATTTAAATGCCAATTTATTGCCCACAAAAAGAAGCGAAAGAAAACACCTCCCCCTTCAAGCGGAGCACTGCAGGTATCATAAAATATGAGCATGCAAAAGTCCATTCGTGTAACTGTAACTGGACAGATTGCGTATAAATATTTTTGTATTATTATTTAACAGCAATTACGAAAAGGGAGCAGCTGCCAAGGAATGTTAAGGTAAAGCAGGAGGAATACCATATTTGAAATATATATATATTTACTATTGAGTTTGTGGTAAGAAGTTGTGAAAAAACTTCAAGTATGGCTAGTTAATTATTGTTAATTATTATTATAGCTAGTTAATTATTGTATAGTCGGTAGATTTAACTGGATATAAGCTAATATTTATAGGTTGAGAATCTACTGAAATTTCTCGATTAAAAGCCAAGCCATTGTAATAAAGTTGATCTAGTATTGATAAAGAATTTCAAAGCTTATTTGCTTTAAAATTTTATATTAATCATAAAAAACAAATTTATTTTTAGCTGTTTGTGTCTTTTGAAAAAGGTTTTCAATAGAAAGGTTTGCAGATTTTATATAATATTTATATATAATATTTATAGCCAAAGCTATTAAAGCATTGAAATCTCTTTTAATGTATATAAAAATCGAGTTCTACTAAAGTAAGAAAAATCTTAAAACTATAAAAAAAATTCTTGAAATGCAAATTTTATTTTTTAAACCTCTAAGAGATCTTGTATATAATTATATATATAACTCGATATACACAAAATTATATAAACAATAAACATCAATCATCATAAATCACAAATTAAAAATTTATTTCTTAATCAATTACTTATATCTAAAGATAACAATATCTGAAAAGCTAAAAAGTATTATATATTATTTTAATAGATAGTTTATACGCTTAAATCGCAGCCCTTCCTTTAGTGTGAGCAATCAGAGATATACAATGGCCACCCATATCGTATCGTATTGTTGTTGGCCAATTGTTAAGCCATCCGCAATTTATATGGTACTCAAGCACAGCAAAATGCTGCACTGACATGTCAGGGAGCGCTGATTAACATATTATGCGACAAACTGCCACTGGACACGGCTGGCACTGTGTGTGAGAGCGAAAAAGAGAGAGGAGCGAGCGAAGAGTAAAAAAGAGAGACAGAGAAGGAACTGTGAAAATTCAACGCCTGTCACTGGCTGTTTGCACAGATAATTCACGCCAGCGCCAGGGCAAGAGGAGGGAATTAGAGTCGCAGTTAGAGTTTGAGTCGGAGTCAGTCCCACACATAACCAGCTCCAGCTCCAGCTCCAACTCCTGCGCCAACTGCACTGTTGTGTAATTGAAAAAGCTGCCTGCGGGGGCTGGCCGCAAATATCTGAAATCTGTCTCTGGCGATGGCTATCAATGCCGGCGATAGGTGAGCCACAGAGAATGTCGCCCCGGTCGCATGGGCCAATTAAGGGTTAAACATTTTGCATATGCAGCCCGGCATCGGCCGATGCCAGCACAGATTCTGTCTCTGATTTGCATAATTTTCGGCTTGCTATCTCGGTCTCACTCTGTCGCTTCGTCGGCGACATGCGCACGATACATTAATTTATGTGGCTCAAAAAGGAACAAAGTGGACAACGTTTGGTGTCCAATTTCATTAGGCACATCAGCGCCTTACGCCCGTACTCCCCTACAGCTCGTAACCCCCCTCTCGGAAGTGCGCTTATGTTTTGTCTAACTGTCATTGAAATGTGTGTTCATGTGTGTGTGTGTGTGTGTGTGTGTTGTGCGTGTTTTCCCTGTTTTGTCACATTACGAGAATTTACATAAAATCTATTGTAAGCGTATGAAATTGAATACCCCAAAGCGGATTCGGACATGTGGTCCTTTTTTACAATCGCGTGGGGGAAGTAGAAGGGCTTTGAGCGTGATGTTTGCCTTTTGGACGTAGACGCAGACGCAATTTAATAATTTAATTAGCAGGCCGCAGAGCCGTCTCGTGCGCAATAAATATCTTCGGCATTTTCATAAGTCATAAATTAGGAAATGGGGAATTTGTTTTTCAATTACACATATTTCACACCGCATGCCAAGGCGCACAAAGTATGAAAAGAAGAATGAAAAATCGAAATTGAATGCAATTTTCTATTTTAATAATTTATAACGCGTCACAGCCGCCGCAACAAGTACAAATTGTCAAAAGTGTTTTGCGTCTTGGCCAGGCCCACCCATGGCGATGGCCCAGGCACAGGCACATGCACAGGCACAGACACAGACACAGACAGATGCATACGGTACTGGCCGCACTGCCTAACCCGATCCTTGGCCCCGATGCATTGCCACGCGCTTTTAACGAGTCACAAATTCACGTTGCAATTGCCAGAGTCGACACAGTGAGCGCCCCATCGTAACTTTTCAGCCAAGCAACACTCAACAGTGTTTGCAGAAAGAGACAGAGAGAGAGAGAGAGAGAGAGAGAGGGAGGAAGATTGGAGGTTTCTTACCAGCTCATGGCTTGCCCACCCGCCTAGCCGTGGCTGCCACCCAACCAGCCGCTTATTTTTGCGTATTAACGCGCGAAATAATATTTTATTTTGACCATCGTCAAAGGATTGAAAAATGCCCACTAATATCTTTGGGTCTTTGTGACGGCTTTGTGCGGACCACTCTGTCTGCCAGACACTGAGTATGTGTGTGTGAGTGTGTGTGTATGCCAATGTAGCTTGCACTTTGTTGTTGTCTGCTATTGCAAGCAGCACACAGTAGTTATGCTTAGCCTCAACATATATCTTTTTTTGTGCTTTTAATTTGATAAATATTTCATGGGAATTTCGCAAAATCAACAGAAACTTAAAAACTACAAAAAAAGAAAAAATTAATTTTTAATTTTAAAAATTTTTATTTTTAAAAAAAAAAAATTTTTTTTTTTTTTTTATATATATATAAAAACATAAAAATATCACACTCTTTTTTTATTTTTTTTTTTTTTTATATATTTTTTTTTTAACAAATTTTTTCTCCACATTTTATCTCTTCAAATATTTTTTTTTTTTTTTTTTTTTTCAATTCTAATGCAATTTATTATCCTCTAATTCCATCTATACCTAACACTCAATAATAATTTTTATATCTTTGTATAATTTATACCTTTATTTTGTAATTATTTCCTATATTCTTTATCCCTTTTAATTTTTTTTTAGTTATTTAATTTAATTAATATCTCTTCCCTTCCTTTCCATCCCTACATTGATATAATTTGCATTTAACATATCAATACTCAAAGTAATATAAAAATTGCATAAATTTCAGTTTCGTATGAAACTAAATTAGTCGCAGACAGTTAACACCACAAAGTGAGTAATTTCCTGGCAGACTCGAATTGCGCGGAAGCGTGGTTCACTCTAGGCCATGCTGTGCGCTCGCAATTTAACTAATTTTGCATAACTCATTTGCAGCTCGTAATGATCATAATTTGCAGTACGAAATGTAGTGCGCGGACACACCTTCGATTCTTCAAGCTAAATTCCCACGTTTTGCAGCACCGCAGAACGAATCGATCATTTGCCTAGCCAGATTTCAGTTTCCCAGTTTTGGTCAAGGGGCTATTGCGAGCGGGACGAGCTGCAACATGATCGCCAGGCATGGAAAATAGTTGCAACCGTTAAGTCTGCCAGTGCTTGCGATGGAAGGTGGCAACACTGGCAACACATTATCTGGCCAATTGGTCACAAAATCTTAACACCTACAGCGAGTCCAAGGCTGTGCTGTGATCATCAACAGACGATCATCTGATCAGAGATGATCACTCAGTGGCGGCCATTAAAGTCAAATCATTTTTCACATTTAGATATTGGCCGCGGGGCAGGCTCAGAGAATCTCCCCTAACCCATCCACACTCGCCGCCCTCACAGACAGTCGGCACAATTGAAGGCAACTCGGAATCGATCCATCCCAAAATTGCCGCGATCACGATTTGGAGGAAATATGTTCAACTGCAGCTCTGTCTGAGTCGCTTACATAAAAGTAATCAAATCAACACCTTCATCAACTCCTTTGGATACGCTGGCCCCAAACCGCAGAAAATGCCTTCCTTATTATGCCCTGAATCTGATGAAAATGGCTAGGAAGGGTATAATGTTTTTATGGAAGAGCATGAAACAGATCGATGAGAGATGATGGTACAAAAATACAAATAAAACGGAAAGAAGATAACATTAACATTATCTACATTATATATCCTCAGATATTTCTCTATAGATATAATTCTCTATATATATAATTCCTCCTCCATTGTACGAGCTAGAGTGCTTCTGCGTAGGGTATTTCATAGTCGAGCATTGGTGACTAGCGCACTCTACCTTGTTTTATGCTGTGGCAATTTGGACTCACGGTTCGAATCGCAGAGCAATCTTTTATTTTTTTTTTCCTGTACTTTTGCTGTACTTTTCGGCTTGTTTCGGTGGCGATCGCCTGTCGATCAAATTGTTGTTTTCGATATCTAATTTGTCATTCGGCAAAAGGCAACGGCAGCGACGGCCCACAAGACAGCCGCAATTTGTTCATGCAACCAACTGGCAACTGGCAACTGGCAACTGGCAATGGGGCAACTGGCAACTGGCAACACGCTGTCTGCGTTGCACGATCCTTTCGAGGTTCGATGCTTGCAGCAAACTAGGGAATCCCGGCATTATGTGCGACGATTATCTTGTCGGCGCGTGAAATTTCGTGGCGTTGAGGAATTGACCTGCAATTGATACCAATCCATGGCAATCCATTACAGAGGCTAAGCGCGCGAGCTGCATGTCTCATTATTGGCAATTTTGGAGCAGTGCGAGGTAATTGCCCCATGCCCATGTCCATACCCCTGCCGAGGGTCATTTGTATAGAGGTCGCACCTCAGTTGCAGCATGACTGGAGCATTTATTTTGCAACACATGCAACACAAATTATGATATGGGGAAAGACAGTGAGAAAATAGAGATGTCTGTATGTAGAGAAAGTTGGGGAGAGAGAAAAATGTAGAGAAGGGCACAGTGTGAATTGAATGAATTCTGCAATTAAAAATCTACTTAGTTATTTCTTGTATTTTTATTAAATAAAATTAATTTAACTGACATTTGATTTCCATATCGAAATTATCAAAAACAAACGGGTTTTCTTTTCGTTTCAACTAATTAATACTTAAGTTATGTACTATATATTTTCGATGACAGCAATCAACATGTTTATAAAATGCGGAAATTTCATGATTTGCCGTACTTTACGAATGTCAATTCACACACGCACACACACAGACATCTATATGTACACAGACTTACATACACGCACACAAACACTTTCGCACTCTCGACTATCAACTGTGATAAGGTTAATATGTATATAAGTACTTGATCCACAGCATATAGCTGCAGCTGATCTTGCCCAGCTCTACTGTCTGTATGTTTATTGCAATTTATTTACCATTCGGTTGACACTTATTATCAATTAATTTACAAATTTCGCACCTCGAATATTTATTTACACGCGCTCTGGCGATGCTTTTTCATTAAGTAACTGTATTTTTTTTCAATTATTTTATATAGAGTTTAATATTATTTACAAAATGTTTTCACTTATCAATAGTACACAAATACTTGTCTATAAACGCAATGACGAAAGTGTTTATTTTATATATATATATATATTTTTTTTTTTGCTAAATTTGATTTTTTTTAAGTGATTTAATTTAATATTTTGTACAAAACTTTGGCTACAGTTGCTTGGGAAAAATTATTAATAATGAAATAAATTAATAAATCTTAAAATAATAATTTGTTAATTATAAAAAATTTTCAAATTATTCAAGTAAAATTATAACACCGACAGATAAGCCAAAGAACATTTCTATAAATTTGAGCTCTCATTTCATTGATATGGGTTAACGATATATTCGCTGGATTCGCCTAAAGAAATTTTGATATTTTTCTTGCACTTTAAATAAAAATAAAACAAAAAGAAATCTCTTTTAAAAACGCAATTTTTATTATTATAAAATATATAAAACGTTTATATTTATACATATAAATAAAATAATGCTTAGTCTAGAAGATCGTTTTAAAACTGAAAACTTGCACTGAATTGGTATTGCCCGCATTTTTTTTATAATTTGTTATAAAAAATAAAAAATTTGCTAAATTTTGCATTGTAAATTAATAAAATATAAAATTTGTATTTTCCATAAAGATTTTTGCCACATCTTTGAGACATGGCCTGGAGCAGCTGAGAATTTGATTTTCATAATTTCTTTATGATATTTGATTTGATTTTTTTCCTTTTACATTTTACTTAAAGTAAAATTAAGTAAAAATAAAAAAACATTGCTAAAGCACACACAAAATATAATTGCCACACATAAAGTAAATATATATTTTTGGTATAATTCTGCAAACCACTGGGAGATTAGAGATTAAAGTACACTATAGAACGCATAGAGCTATACAGATATAGCTGTCTAGATATATAAGTTTATATATGTATATATATATATATTTATTTATATATATGCTACAAGAAATACATAAATATTTTGCCTAACATACATTTACATTTGTCTTTTTTTGTATTTTTGTTTGTTTTCGTATTTTCTTGTGGGAGGGTATATAAAGAAGTTTACTTTAGTTTAGTTTTCATTCGCGTTAAAATTAAGTAGAACTCAGTGCCTTTAAATATTATACAGACATATAGTAGAACTGATGGATGCCCAAGAAAGAAAATTTAGAAAAATCTCTGAACGTTAAACGTTCAGGAATTTTGGTATCTTTTCTTTCGACTTTTAGCCAGGGAGCTGCATTGTATCTACAAGATACAAAACCGCATTTGGCTGTCAGTTGTGGGCGCCTGGGTGAAAGTTGAAAATTGTTTATGTACAAGTTACAACAACTAAAGGAGATTTTAAAACAATTAAGCTACACGATTCTCGTTTTTTTTTTACATTTTTCATTAGAGATTTTTTTTGTGTTATTTTTTTTTTTTACTTTTTCAATATGCATAAATAATTACACTACTTGACATCCACAATGAGAGGAACTTCACTGATATCGATTAAATTTGGCGGCGATGGCAGCGACCGTTGCTGCTGCTGCTGTTGTTGTTGGGGCTGATGTTGCTGTTGCTGCTGGGCTGTCGCGACGGCCGTTGCTGTCGGTGTGGACGACGCCGATGACAGCGAGGCCGCTGAGGACGAGGAGGCGGAGGCCATGACCGCTGCCGTGGCCAGTTGCTCATGGCTGTTGCTATTGCTGATACTGCTGCTGCTGCTGCAGTTGCTGCTGTTGTTGCTGTTGTTGCTGCTGCTGGCCAGCAGCAGTCGCTGGTGGTGTTGTTGCAGGCACTGATTTGCATTGACAGCGGCCGCGGCCATCATCATAGTCGCAGCATCGCAGTAATTAGACAGCATTGTTGTTGTGTTCACTGCCGCTGGCATCGTTGTTGTTGTTGCAATCGCTGCTGCCGCAGCGGCTGCTGTTGCTGGTGTCACATATGCAGCAGCCGCCGTTGCATTGGCCATATAATCGTTGCTGCAGCCGGCGCCAAGCAAACCGCTGGCGCTCATGTTGCTGATGTTGTTGCTGCTGCTGTTGATGTGGTTGCTGTTGCTGTTGCTGTAGTTGCTGATTTGCTGCTGATTGCAAATGCTGTGGATGCTGTTGCCGCAGTTGTTGCCGCCGCTGCCGTATGTTGCATGCATGGCAGCAACATTGCTGTGATCGTGGCTGTGATTGCCAGCAACAGCAAGGCCCCCACACCCACCTCCAATGACGCCGCCAATGTTGCTGTTGCTGTTGCTGTTGCTATTGCTGTTGCTTGTGATGTTGTTGCAGGGATTGATGTTGAGCGTAGTGTTGCTATGATTGGCTGCCACAGCGGCCGCCACAGCTGCGGCTGATGATCAAGTTGTTGTCAATTGGCGCCACATTGTGTGTCACATCGAAGGCAGATAGGGCCAAGAGAAACTGTTGCCGCTCAGCAACATGTCGCGGATCAGCGTTTCGATTGGCGTTTTGCCGACTAGACGCACAAAAAACAACTGCTCAATGACCTGGTTAATTGTGAAAATAAACAAAGAAGAAGAGGAAGGAAATATGCATAAGTATCTCAAAATATAATACAATAGTTAGTATATACTTAAATGTAATATTTTACTTGTTTATGAGACTATACTTACTTGTGAGGAGACGGTGCGTAATGATGGCAATCTGAGCAGCAATTTGCCAAACCTCGTGGGCTGATTGGGATACTGCGTTCGACAATACTCCTCCAAAGCGCACTGAGACTTTTCTTGCAGGGATTCAATGTGTGTCACATCCGATAGGCCGCAGGCATCTAAAATAAATACAATAAAAAACATTCATTAATTAGTGAAAATCTCAAGCCACGAACAGCTCCCTATGTGGGCAAATGGACTGTGTGCCTGTGCAGTTCACCTGGCTTGACTTGACTTGAATTACGTATCCAGCGAATGGGTTTCCAGCGTTCAGTTAAAGCCACGCCCACACACAACAACATCAATAATAACTGTAGCTAGAATATGGCACATGACGGAATTACGTCACTCGCATGATTTGTGTCCAATTGGGGACTTGGACTCCAAGTCGAACAAGAGGCCGTTTAATTAAATTTACGAAATTAAACTAAGCGGCAACGCCCCTGCAGACAAAGGCCATAAACCAGACGGGCCGAGGGGGGGTCTCTTCTCTATGCTGTTGACTAGTTGTTAGAGCTAAAGACATTGCGCATACGCAGCGTGTGCCGTCATGTGTTAATTGCCAGCGACACAAACGTTTGCTTATCAATATATACGCTTGTGTGTATATATATTTAAGTGTTGTAAAACAACAACAAATTGTGCACACACGAGCTGTATATATATGTATATTCGTTGGGCTGCGCCTATTTGAAATTCAAATTAGACATCAGTACTTGTAAATTTGCATAGGTCGAAGCATCCTCAATAGATGCTCAGAATGCCATATTCCATTTACTTAATTAGTCAGCAAGCAAAAGTATCTTTAGCTCAAAGCAAAAATAAAAGAACATAAAGTATCTTTTGCACATTACGCAAAATTTACAAGTGGCATTTATAACAGTTTTTTTTTTCTTTTGCTTTTGCTTTTGCTGGCGCGCAGCTGGTTTGCGGTTTAATGAATTGGCCATTTGCTGACTTTGTGGGCAATCGGTTGGCCATCGCTGGGTGTCTAAATCGTCGTCAAACGTATCCGATAGCAGTGTGAAATCGAATTCGAATTTGAATTCGCATTTGAATTTGATTTTGATTGCATTGCATTGCAAAATGCCAGCTATGGGACGTAATGTGTCGTTTAAACGTCTCGCATTTCAACTCTTTGAATTTCATTATGCATTCGGATTGGCCGTAGCTGTCTTTAGCTGCACGCAAGCCCACTTCTGGTTGCCAGCTGTCAATTGAAAGCCAATACATTGAGCCACAATGTAAAATGAGTCAAGCAAATTGCCAATAGGTTCATTAGAGTTAACTCGTCTGATCGCTAACATATTCACACTTATGCGATAAGCATTTGCTACAGTGCGCTTGAGCTGCTCATAACGTTATGCAAAGATATATTAAGCAGGAAATCAGAAATTAATATTTGATTTTAATACTATAAAAAGTGTTGCTGCTTTTGTTTCTTAACAAGTATATTTGAAATATTGGTAAGCAAACTGAATTATATATATTCTTTTAACTTCCTTTTTTTAAAAACTTTATCAGAAGAGTTTTCTAACGTGTTTAATATTGACTGAATGTACTTAAATTGATTTATTTAAAAAAACTTAACAAGAATTTTAGTAATTTATGACTTGTACCTAACCCAAAATATTCCGCGAATAGTTACTATTGTATATAATAATAAATAATATTGTGTATGATTTACAATGCTTAATTAATTCATATTTAATATTAATAATAATAATTAAACTTAATTATTGTAATAAATATTTATTTAATATTTTTCTTAACAGTTACCTTTCCAATGCTTATTTAACTCATTTTAATTACCTCTATTCATTTATGAATTTGTAAAAAATAGTCGATAAATACCTCCTTCTGTGCAAAGTGCAATAACAAACAAATCTTAAATTCTCAAAAAATGTTTACATGCATTTAACTAATTTTCTGTCATTTGCTAAGTGAATAGTCAAGCTGAGATTCACCGAAAAGCTAAATAAATACAAATAAAGAATCGCATACGATTTTATAAAGAGTTGCGAGCTGAGTCACAGAGCTGTAAATAAGTATTAAAAATATGGCAAAATGAAACTAAACTGTGACAAGTATGAAAAACTCTCCTTGCTGCGAGCTCCACTTGCATTTGGGCCATTTCCAGTTGGCCCACAAAGTAAACAACTCATAAACAAAGCTGACCGTTAACTGCGATGCTGGACGCTGGCTTAAAGGCCGCCTCCAGCCACACAATGCGCGTAAATCAAGATAAATGATTTGTCGCCAAAGGCAACAGAAATTCAATTAGCCATTATTAACCATTTCATTTCATAAACAACCAGCAACAACAGCTGGAACGACAATCCGGCAATAATCGTGAAGTTACAAATTAGATTTGGCCAGTTGGGATTGAAAAGCTGAGCGAATCATTTCACTTGGCCATGGTCAATAATTGTCAATTGACTTTGGCCATTAGGTTTTGATGATCCGGAGCCCGGGCACCGACAACGAATATCATAAAAGAAAACGAGTCCAGAGGACATAAGGAGCAGAGGAAGATGCAGAAGAAGAAGCGAAAAAAACGGCCACAATTCGAATCAATAAGCCAGTCAAGCAAAAATTTTATTTTCATTGAAATGCAGCAGAAGACGACGGAGAGAAAGAAATTCCAGTTTGTGAATTTGGCCAAAAGAAATGCGGCCCGAAGCCCGCGAGCTGCAGCTTTCTCGGGCGTTTGCAACGGGCTGCGGCTATAACTATGGCTTAACTTGGCTTTGATTTTTGGTTTTCGTTTTAGTATTTTTGTTGTTGTTGTTGTTGTTGTTTTTTTTTGGCTTTTGGTTGGACCTCTGCCTGGGCTGCCTTCTGCGCAGTTACTAACTCAGCGCGGAGATCGTGACCGCGTGTTTTAAATGCATAATGACCGTAAAGTAGTTGATGTAACTACGTAACCGAATTGTGCTGCCAATAACAACAACAACAACAGCAACAACAATAACAGCAAATGCAGTTACAACAACATGCATATCGAATAAGGAGCAGATTTTGTTGCTGTTGTTGTTGTTGCAGCTTTTTTTTGGTCACACAAGAACGTGGCACAGGCTCCGCCTCCTCCTTCCCCAATCCACAAATCGGACCAAAGTAAAGGTTAAGCTGTTTAACCAAAAATTATGAATTGCTGCATTATATTTTATTATATAGTTTTTATGGCCAGCAACTAGTACGTTGTCGGACTTCGTGTCTGCTTTTGGTAACAGTTATAACTTTATTTAGTTTTAATAAGCATTAGGAAAACACAAGCAGAGAAATAAGTAACAAGACAAATGCCCGCAGATATGGTTCGAGCCTTTGGGTTGGGTTCATGTGAGGTCAGCTATGCATTTATAATCGAGCACCATTTGTAAGAGTTGTTGTACGGGAAAAACAGACAAGAAATGCAACATAAAAATGGCAGGTATTTGCTTGGTGACAGTGCTCTGACATAGTTAGCTCTGGAGAAGAAATGTAAGGAGCAGAGAAATGGCAAAGCTGCATATTTGAATATATATTAAGGAATGATTGTAAATGATAATCGAACTATCAAATCTTCAGCAAAGTGTAAAGATTTTAAAATATATACAGAAATGAGATATATTAAAGAGCTCACATTATTTATATATTTCTATTATCATATCAGACCCAGAAATGATTGAACTTTTTTAGAACTTTTTGTTTATTATTTTGTTCACAGGGATAAATATTAGAATTTTTCTTAGATATTTTTTAGGTATTTTAAAATATAAAAAAAGTATTTAAGAAAAATTCTAATATTTATACAAAAAGAAAAATAAATGAATAAAATAAATGAATATAAAATAAATTTTCTCTGGCTCTAAAAATTCATCAGAAATAACAGTTATTATTAAGTACACTTAACTCATATTGTAAGGCAAGGCCTTATGCTGTTTTTCCAAAGAAAATTGAATATCTCGACAGTTTGATCGAAGCTAAATCTTGTATCTAAGCTTAACTGATTGAACAGTGAGGAAAGGGGAGGAGAGGTTAAGCTAAAAGTAAGAAAAACGCGCCCAAAAAAATGATTCTGATCAAAGAGAGGTCTCTGTGTACGAAACTGTTAATTACAAGGCACAAAGGCACGTCTGTGGCAATTTTCGGAAAGTAGCGCAGGCGATCAATGAGCACCCACAAAACGATTTGGGCATCAGCAGAGAAAAACTCAGAGTCAGAGTCAGAGTCAGACTCAGGCACAGACACTGGCAGAGCCAAGGCACAAAGGTTGGCCACAGCTAAAACCAACACAAAATGTTGGTCAAAAAGTGTGGCTAAGACATGAAAGCTACAACTCTTAACAACTGCAACAAACGACAGCAATCAGGCAGCTAGCGTGTGGAGCAAGCGCGGAACGGGTGGTTCGATGGGGTACACAGACGTGGCCACAACCAGATTGGAAGATGCACCGCAGAGAGCTTGGGCAGACATGTCGTCAACGTGCCGCCGCCTGGCTGCAAGGCAGCAGGCAGAAGATCTACTAAGTCTATACCCGGTATTTTACTACTGCGATCGTGTCTATCACAGAGTGAGAGCGAGTGAGAGAGAGAGAGAGGGGGGGGGACAGTGCAGCGATTGATCGGCTGCAGTTTATGGACTCATGCAGCCAATTCAAATGCAATTGCGCTGCACAAGAGTCAGAGTTGGAGTCGAAGTCGAACTCGAAGTCGAAGTCGATGTCGATGTCGAAGTCGAAGTCGAAGCTCTGGCAACACGAACTCGCGACGCCCCCTCACAATGGACCCCAGCCCAAAAGCCCAAAACTCGACACACACAGCGTTTTGGAAATTGGAAAATTATTTTCATGGCTGTGGCTTCAGCGAGCTGGACCTGGCCGAGGAGCAGCTAGCGCAGCCGTTGCGGCTTGTAAGTAAGCGACATAAACGAGTGTTGTATTAATGTTCATAATGTGGTATCTCGACGTCAATAAACGTCGCCAGCTACAAACGGACGAGGGGACAGGGAGCAGGGAGAAGCAGACGGGGACGGGGACGGGGGACTGTGTGCAGTCAGTGTCGCAGATCGAGGACAGCTGCTTGACAAAACGAACAGGCCAAGCCAAGCACACACATGGGCGGCGTGTCGAGGGGCTAAAGCGGAGCTAAACGGAGCTTGAGTTGCAGTTGAATGCATCGCTGCATTATTTGGCCACTGTAAATGGACAATGGGCAGATAAGCGTGTCAGACACAGCAACAGCTGCGCAATCATCGCAGCCTCAACTTAGAGCGAAAACTTAGCCTTAGTTTAGTTTCTACTTAAGACTAACTTAAATGAAATGAATATGCAGATTTTATAGTTCAAACAATTAATATTTGCATACAAATATTTCGAATTTATTTCAGTTGAAAACGAAAATAAATAAATAAATAAAAATAAATTAAGAACAAAGATTAAAATTAAGCCATGTGCCAAATTAGTGAGAAAAGTTTAATATATATGTAAATGCTTATTATAAAATGGATGGAGATATGCATGTGTATGTGTGTGTGTTAGGCGTGTGTGTGTGAGAGTGTTTGATTCCAAAGTCCAGAGCGTGTGTGTGCCATAGATGTGTGTGTGTGCGAAGCTGCTTTGTGTGATTTTTTGATGCTTTTGTTTAAAAATAAAAATGCAAAATTAGTAAAATAAAAATCAAATGCAGTTTAGAAATTTATGAAAGCAGCTAGTTAGTAGCTATTAATATACTAATATTCAGAGCTAGCTGTTTTCATAGATTTCATTTTGATATAAAATTGTCATATGAATCGGGTATTATAAAATGAAACTTTGTTAAATTACCAATTCATAAACAATTTCCACTTTGCCAGCGACCTTAATCAGTATTTTTTATTTATTTTTTTTTTTTAATTTCATAATTTTAAGGCTTCGCAGCAAAATAATATTTTGGTCTGAAATTTTAATGAAACCCTTAAATTCCACGAAAGACAATCAATTTATTTTAATATCGTTGAGTTAACAAATATTTTATGATATTAAAACGAATTGATTGTAGGAAAAAATAAAAATTTATATATAAATTTTTTTTTTTAGATGAGAATCAAAAATTTCGAGATTTTCTAATTTTCTTCACTTACTGAACTTAAAATTAGAAAATAAAGAAATTTTATGAAAATGTAAAAATATATGATATCAAATAATTATCAAAGCAACAGAAAAATTATAATAAAAATTGTTTAAAAGTTTAAAAGCAACAGAAAAAATAAATAGAACAGCAAAACAATTAAAAATAGTTTCCGAAATATTTGAAACTATAATATTCTCAAGTTAAAAGAAAAATAAAGAAGAAATAAAGGCAAGCTTTTCTATATCAAGTGATATAATATCTGACCTATCATTTAAATTTAAATATTTCAAATTTTTTTGTTTTTTTGTTTTTGCTGAAAATTTCTAAAGTCAGTCTCTACATTTTTTGAAATTTTTGCTGGAAAAAATAGTTTTCTCCAATCTGATCAAAATGTCATAAAGCCTAAGGTTAGTAACCAAGCCACAAATAATTGTTAGTTTTTAGCTAAATTAAAATAAAGCAAATATTAAATGAAACAAAGGTAAAAGTAAAGTAAAAAAATCAAAATAAAACGCTTAAAACTAGTCAACATCAGCTTAAAGAATTAGTAACAAATGGAACAAGTAAAAACACAGGTTAGGATTAATTTTTGTTTAACAGCAACAGCAGCGTATATTCTTAACTTCTCTCTACTCCTCTCGCTTCAGCGTCTTCTTTCTTTGTTTGAATGGATTTTTGGTAAAGATTTTGCTAAACTAGATTACGACTAAAATAATTTAGGACTTAGTTTAAGGCAATAAATACATAAGCAATAGGCACTAAATTAAACTTTACAATAGATACATAGTTTAAGTACTTCCTAGGTAAATAGATAAGTTACAGATACATAAACTAAGCCCAACTGTTTAGCTGACTAAACCGAACAACTGAAATTCTTGGGGTGGGTAGTGGGAGGTTGGAGGTGGGGCTTCGGGTCTACAACTGCCATCTACTGCCCGCTAGGCTATATGGCGAATATCTATAGCTGGGACTGCCGAAGCTGGCGCCGCTGCCACTGTGGGCGACTGCTGCAGCCGCTGCCGCCGCCGCGTGGCTGACGCCGAACGGCGTGCTGTGATGGAACATATCAAAGGCCGAGCCGAAGGCGCTGCGCGGCGGCGTCTGATAGAACATGCCCGCCGGCGTCTGATATGCTCCAGCCAGCGAACTGCTCGTGGCGGGGGCAACAGCGGATGCGGATGCGGATGTGGGAGGTGAGGCACTGGCATTGTGTGTGGATGAGGCGCTGTGGGATGCTTGGGTGGGCAGCGAGGCGCCTAGGCCACTGCTGTTGCCGCTCGAATCGCCGCCACCGCCGCCGTTACCATTGGAGCTGGCATACAGAGCGGTAAGCAGATCGACCTCAGCATTGGCATTTGCACTGGACTTGGCGCAGCTGCTGAAAGCGCTGCCGGCAGAGGGCACAACGGGCATAGCATGAGCAGCAGCACCCGGATCGGTCTTGGGCTGACTGGAAGCCAGCGACGGCTGCTGCTGCTGATGCTGCTGCTGTTGGTGCTCCGCCTGCTGCACTGCAGCCTCGACGCCAGCCACGCTCTTCATGAAGGTCGCCAGATGGATTGGCGCCTGCTGCAGCTGCGTCTCAAACTCTAAGCGGTTCAGCTCATCGAGATGGTCGCGCACCACGGCAATGACGTCGTCATTGCTGCACTCCGTGGAGCTGCCAGCATCCACACGCTTGCCGAGCAGTGCTGAAACTTTGGTTAGCAGTGCGGGCACATCCTTGTACAGGATGTCCAGCAACTTACCGGTGGTGAAGAGCACGATTGCCTTGAGGCAGGAGTATTCGGCCGAGTCGACATGCAGCGCCTTCAGCTTCTCCACCTGCTCCTGGAAGATGCGTATGTGGTCCATGAATGCGACCACGCGATCCGCTGCCATCGGAGAGGCGTGCAGACCCGCCGCAGCGAGCAGCGGCGCCACGTGCAGTGGCATCGAGCATTGGCTGGCATTCAGGACGAACAGCTCCGACCAGACAAGACGCAGCAGTGCCACCTGATCGGTAACCTGCAGCTCCGGAAAGAAGGGTATGTTCTTGGCCCACTCAACGGCCGAGAAGAGCAACCGTGCGGCCAGCTCGCAGATGTTGTCAATGCCCATGATGTTGTTCGGCTGCAGGCACTGGCCGTAGCGGGATGTGGGGTACGGCTCGGCGCGGAGCAGCAGCGAGATGTAGGAACTGAGGTACGAGTGCCCATTGAAACCGGCCACGCCCATTGGATCGCCGTTGGCCAATTGATACTGGCCGTGCATGCCAGCTAGGCCGGGCTGTGTGGGCGGCACGCGGCCACGTTGAACAGCTGCAAAGAGAGAGAGAGAGAGAGAAATTAGTATATGTTTCTGCATTTGAGAATATTTATAAGAGTATATGAGTGTATCTGTATCTGTATCTGTGTATCTGTATCTGCAGCCAAGTAATTCAATATGCGCGCTCTTTTGTGCGCTTATTTTGACCGCGACATCACACGCCACACAATGTTGCCCCATTCAGCGTTGTTGGCAAAGCTGCCACAACGCACAATGCCTATCGGGCACCTCAATCTCAGTCGCACTCTCCTAGACGCTGCGCTGCCCTTTTGTTCAGCAACCGACAACGTCATAAGATACTTTTCTCGGCTGCGACTACCTTGAGCCTACCCTGGAACCCTTTTCCTTCTTTCCATTTTTTTTATTCTCTTAAACATAATTTCAATGTCGTAGTCCCTTCTTGCAACCCCCTTGTTGCCACAACTGCTTAGATATGCAAATTTAACTAAATACTTTCAACGCATCTTTTAAGATACAACAGCACGTGAAAGTGTGTGTGTGTGTGAGTGTGTGTGAGTTGAGCAGAACTTAAGCCTTAAATGTGTAAACAGAGTGGAAGCGAAAAGTTAGTCAAATGCCAGTCAACAGCTGGTCGAATTGAGTCGCAAAGCTCTGAGAGAAGGTGTGCGAGAAAGAGACAGACGCAAATTAGATTAAAGTTGATCAGAGCGCCGAAGATATCACAGATGCTGGCTCTCTAGCTGATGGAAGGGAAATAGCGTTTATTTAGAGTTTGGGGTTAGACTTACTCAAAAGTTGCGCCCGAGCAAATCCTGTCACCGGAAAGAGAGACAGGTTATGAAAGAGAAAGAGAGAGATAGAGAGATTACTGATTACTGAGTTGAGATCACTAAAAACTGAGCGGGCTATAAAAGAGACTGCTAGATTATGATTTTTACTAAAAATTTACTCAATTCATAGTAAAAACTCAAGAACAGGATTTGGATCCAAAACAAAATCTTTTGAGAACTTGAAGTCTTCAGGAAAAACTTTACTCTCAAGTCAAGTTGTTTTCAGGGTGCGCTGGAAGCTCTATCTATAAGCACATTCCTTGTCTCTGAACTTTGAACTGCAAAGTTCCCTTGCATTAGTTATAGGTACGAAGTTACACCTGCATAGGATAAAACCCCAAACTCGAGACAGTTTTTTAGGGGCTTGGCCAAACGCATTCGCTACAAATATTATTTTTTTTTCTTTTTTGTTTTATATGAAAAACAATGGAGCATTGCGCGTTGATGCTTGAGTGTTATTGGCAAATGTGGGTTAGCAAAGGCTTTTTTTACACCTTCAAATATGAGGTACACACCTAGACGGAGTCATATGCACCACACCTAACCCCACTCGAGCAGTTGGCGCAACAGGCTGGGTTTCAATAGAAATAATCAAAATAAAAATATCGCAAAAATGTTTGGCCCAAGGCGCTGAAAAGCAAATAAAGCTAAACATGATTATTGATCGGGCCAAGTGTTCGGCGCAGCCATTGTCTAAGGCCCAACCATCACACACACACACACTCACACACACACACATACGCACACACAGCTGTCTAGGCAAAAGTAACGTCTTTTGTTCGAGCGAAAAGCGAAAGCATTTTTGGTCAACAGACAAATGAAAAATCCTAAATCCAACATGCAGAGCGAGGACCTGGACTGGGGTAGGGTATTTGTTTATTGCTTTACGCAAGCAATTAAGTGCACGAGGGGGTTGCAGAACCGGAACTGCCAAAGATTTGACCACTGTCCAGCGCCGGACGAGACAATTATTTATGAAATACATTTGCGTAATTTGCGCAGGCAAAACTCGGCTGATCCGCTGAGGATCTATGCAGGCAGCCTGGCAGGCAGGCAGTCAGAAGACGCTGCAAACCGGTCTCTCGCTCACTCGCTCTCGCCTGGAGTCTACGACGGCCATCTCTCTCGCTCCTGTCCAGTTGCTGAGCCGTGGCTTATTTATGCGCCTGGGAAAATATATATTCCACACTGACCACAGTGACTCAAAAACTTGCCAGACTGACCGCAACTGCAGCGCAGCGCAGCGCAGATCAACTCCAACGACTTTAACAGATAACGCAGCAGCCAACAGCAAAGACAACAACAAGCGAAAACATGAAGAGTGAGAAGCGCTGGACTGAGTAGGAGAGCAGCAGCGTCTGCTCGGCTTGATTACTTAATGAATGAATTCTGTGGGCCAGCACGTGCTCAAGTCTCAACTGCGCTTTTGTTCAGCTCATTGTTTTCGAAGCATCGCACTTATGTAATCGATAAACGATATATGCACAAGTCATCGCGCCATGTCAAGCAGCCTACAGCACTCGAGCGCGTGTCCAAGTGGCCCGCAGCTAATTGTGGTCAAGTGGATCAAGCCTCTGACAGCCTCAATCCGTCCAAATCCGTGCCCAAAGGGCTCGATGCATCTGCGAAACTGCGATTTCCGGCCTCAGGTTCAAAAAGCCTTTCACTCCATGCAAATGCGCGCATTAAATATTTGCTTTGCTTTTAATGTGCTTTACGGTGGTTTTGTTGCTATCGCTGTTGTTATTATTGTTATTGTTGTTTCGCTAAAATTTCCATTGTTAATTATAATGCCTGTATGATATAAGTCGCTTTCAGCGTCTGTCTAATTTGAGCAAGTCGATTGCATTTAAAAAGTTTCGCTTTATATACTAAATGTTTTGCTTTCGTTTGTTGTCTGTCTAGAGTCGAATAGTAATTATATAAATATCCCTGGTTTTTGAAACATATATGTATTCATAGTTGGAATAAGCTTTCTTTTTGTATCAAATTGTTATATATTCCAAGTTTAAATATATTATCGAAGGGCACTCAAGAAAACTGCGGGACATCATCCCTAATCTCAAACCTTCGAGTGGAGGGACTTTTAATACTTGTAATCTATGCTCAACGCTTTATATAAAGATATTAGATTTAAGATATTATATAAGTTCTATAAGTTAAATATAATACAGCTCAAACACATATGTTATACAATATTATAGAGTTTTTGTTCCATATTTAAAAGTGGATTAAACAAAAAAAAACTCTCTTGAAATTCCTCAGCATAAATTAACATTCTCAATTTTGAAGAGTTTATACTTTCAAGTTTTGTAAATTCAAATTCTTAATTTTGAAGAGTTTATAACTTCAAGCACAAGATACAAAATCTTATACTTTTTCCATGATAACCCCACATCACATATCTCTCGATCAGCTCACTGTACGAAAGCCACATCAACCCTCGTGGCAATATTTTTTCGACCAGTTTTCTCATTTCAAGTTCAATTTTTACTGTAAATTCTTTCAGTTTTATTTCTATTGCTTACAAAAAGAAAAAATAAAATGAAAAAATTGCTTTTTATAAACAGAAATTAATTTCCCTGGCCCAACCCTTGGGCAGGAACAAGTTTCGGCACAATTTGTTGTCCAGTTCGCTGACCCAACCTCAGCCCGGGTCCAGTCCAGCCCAGCCCACCCCGTCCAATTGACACTGCAATTTAATTAGAGCGACCTTCGTGCCTTGATTTTATGCGCTTTTTCGGGTTTTTCGCCGTGGAATTGCCTGACCAGGTCTGCCGAGGCATAACCTTTGTGCCGCTTTTATGCTAAGTAGCGCCCAAGAGGAAGCAGCAGAACAAACCAACTGAAATTCCCTGCAGAAAAGACATTTTCTCACGATTTCTCAGCGCTGATATAGGTTTTGGGCTATTGTGAACTAGTTTTTACGCAGAACTTGTACATTAGGCAACGCTGTGTGGGGAAGGGGGCAAAAGGTGCTGAACTCTTTTGCGTTTTATTATGATGAAGTTGACAAGTTGTCAGTGCTGTCAGTGGCAGAGCTACAGGTAATCGCATGCTTAATGGCCAAACAGGTAGCCCACACCTGGGTTCACAGCGTGGTTCATTAGCCACAAACAGCATTCGGTACTTGGCCTGAAGAATATACGTGTGCTTCGGCATCTGTTTTGTTTATTTTTTATTTTTTTTTTGGGCATACGAAAATATTATTTAATATTTTCATTTGCGCAATAGCCGCGCTTAAATCAATGTTTAGATACATTTAATTACAATGGCAGCGGCTGTAGCTGCGTTTTAATTGCCTCGTTCTTAACCCAAATCACTGCAGCAGCGCCAACATCTGCTGCCGTCAGCGAAGCAGCAGCGGCAGCGGGGGCCATTAGCATTTTGCGAAAAACCTGTCAATATTAGTGCAAATAATAACAGCTTTGTGCAGCAGCTGGACAGGTATCGCTTCGTGTGTATATGGAGATATATACATATATCTGCTGCTCTCTGGGCCAGACAGTTGTTAATTGTTAATGCCGACAACTGCAACTAAGCAACGAGCAGTCACCCAACCAGTCAGTCAGTCAGTCAGTCAATGAGTCAGTGAGTCAATCAGTCAGTCAGTCAGTGAGTCAGTCAGCCATTCATTGATCGATTCACTGTGGCGTCTGTCAATTTGTCGTCGTTTGCCAATTTGTGGACAAAACATTTGTGGCCCAGCTATGCCAAATATTTGCGCTGTTGCATGCTGCCTTCGATTAAGTCAGCTCGTGCACTGCGCGAAATTGCCAAAAATATACACAAATATTTGACAGATTATATATATGTTTTATGTCTTCCTGTTCGGCTAGCATACGTCTATCATTAAGCTGACATTGCTCTGAGCCTAACTAGCCCATAATTTTCTGTCAGTGTATGTCACTAGATCTAATCGAATTAACTTTAATAAATCATTTGTGCCTTGTAGCTGCGTGCCGCGAGCGCCATAGCCAGAAAAAAGTGTCGACACACAAATTACAATATCGAGCTAATTCCTAATTCAACTATTCATGCATTCAACTATACAACTATTCAAGTATTCAAGTCGTCAACTGTTCGCGTATTCGATTATTCGAGTACTCATGTTTTTTTTTTTTTTTTAATTATTAACCAACGAGCGAACAAGTTTGCATTTGATCTCTGGGGTCAATATGCTGTAGCCATAGCTTAATTGTTATTTTTATACCCTGTAACCATAAAATGTGGCTAGCTGGCATGATAAGCTAGTGAGAGAGTTGCTAACATAGAAGAGCAGTTGAGAGTATTTCGCTAACACAATTTGAAGTTGTCAATTTATTTAATATAGGGTATTCTCTAGTGGATATACTTTCTTGAATATGAATTACTCTCTGAGTTCTCGACTAAATGTCATGTGTGGAGTTTGATATGCAATGGAATATGACAATGAATGGCTGGCTAATTGAGCGCCTGTCGTATAATGTCATCTATATTACGGGGATTATTAAGTTATTTAGAGGACTTCGATTAAGTTTGTATTCCGAGAAGTTCTAATAGCTTTGATGTATTATGGATCTATTGTGAGTTAGCTATAGATCTATAGCTTTCCTTTTCTTGAGTAAGGTACGAAGAGTCTCGTGATATAACAGCTGTTTCTTGTGCGCTATTCTGAGGAGCTGACCCGTTTTTTCGCTAAGGTTCTTAGAGTTTCGGCCTATCATCAAGTGGCACATTCCTTGGCAGACATGGCCACTTGGCACTGTCGCAGAGGAGCAGCCCACACTTGTCAATTGTGTGTTGTGTGAAAATTCGTAGCATCTGACATTTAGTTGTCCCATTTATTGGACCGAACGTAGAACGTAACCCACATGCGATACAAAATCAAATTTGATTTCGTTCGCAGTCGTGTTCTACTTCCGTTTTACAGTGTAATTGTTGCTGTCTGTGTTCGTTCGCCTTCGGTCTCTGCGCATTTAATTTATTTATGTATTTGCCTCACTGTTTGACTTTTAATTGACCCACAGCCAATGCAAGAAATTTCGTAGATCATAGTCTGTATATAGGTATGTGTATGTACTATATAGGGTACGGGTGCTTACCTTCACGTCGCATGCCCATTTTGAGGCACTTTTTCAAGCGGCAATATTGGCATTGGTTGCGATGATGCTGATCTATGGGACAGTTTCTGCTGCCCCGACACGAATATGTCAGATTGCGTCGCACGGAGCGTTTGAAGAACGATTTGCAGCCTGTAAATAGAGAGAGAAAGACCAATATAAATATATTTTACGAACTGAATAAATATTTGACAAACATATTTGAAATTGTGAAAATATATATACTAGATATTTAAATAAATTAACTTATATATATATATATATATATATATATGAATATATATATATATAAATATATATATAATAATGATGAAATAATAAGTGAATCAGATGAGATAATAACAATAAAATTCCACGTCTTACGACTCTATACTCTTCTATGTCTTTTCCTTTCTTACATATCTTTATGATCTGCCCAACTCTTTCTCTCAGCTACACCTTCTATTGCCTCGCAACAAGCAAAACAAATTCCATGGCACTTGAATCAAATGGGTAAAAAAAAGGGCAACAAGAATTGTTGCCACTTGTAAAGCAAAGTATCCAAAGCGCAGAACATGCCACCAAATGCGGCAAGTTGCGCTTCACTTCATGACACTCGCAGTTGTTCGTCCTAGTCCTGCCGTACGAAAGGCGCCCTCCGCTCGGCCTCACTCGCTGGCCATGTCAATGGTCATGTTACACGTTTCATGGCTTAACGCCTTCCATAAAATTACCTTTAATGGCTTTCAATTAACAAAGTGTATCTGTGGGCACGAAGATACGACTGTCGCGGGCACTAGAGTAGCCCCAGTCGGCCGAGGAGAAGGAGGAGGAGGCAGTGCCTCTTCTATTGCTGGGCGGCTGCTGGATTTCAGTTTTTGGCTCCACGAATTTACTGTTAAACCTAAAGACTAGACAAGCTTGTTGTAGTTGCAGTTGTTGTTGTTGTGTTGTTGTGGGCAGCCATTAAGCACTCGCTGATATAGTTGGAGCCCGTCGCGTTGTTTACATGCTGCATTGCAATTTGATGTCGCCATCCAGCCAAACATGTGTATCACTTGCGTTGCCCTGCCCCGCACAGCCCAGCCTCCCAGTGGCAGACAACGTCCTGGCTGCGGGGGCCGCAGTTTGGGCCATGCCACACAAAATTTCTCACAATAACTCAAAACAATGGCATATGCTCATAAAATTCGTTTTAAGCTGTAAAATCATCATCAAACAAAATATGTTGGGCCCAGTCAGCTCTGCAGTCCCAGTCTCGAGCTATGCGATCTGTGTGCTATAAAAGATTTTCAATGCGCGCTCCTGCCCAAGCGGGAAGCGGGAAAGCGACTGCGTTGCGATCGTGTGCACTAAAACGTGCCCAGGCACAGGCAGCTCTAAGCTTTCAGTCCAAGTCGATCAACAGATGCGCTATAGTCGAGCTTTGAGCTGCACTGAAATATGTGTTGCTAAAGGCTGAAAGTTTGGCTGATAAGCTTTCAACAGCTTTTGCAAATTTGAGATGAATAGAAAGCTTTTGTATGGCAAAAGTAGATGGAAGCTGGCTTAAAATTTGTTTATTAAATTTGGTTATCTAATTTGAGATCTTGACCATGCTAAGCTTTAATAATTAAACTATCTTAACTTTACCATACAAACTTTCAAAGTAGGTATTTTGTAGCTTTCCACATCTGACGATAAAACGTCGTATCTGAGAGTAGCTGCATCTTATATGAGAAGGGCATGCTGCAGTGTCTGAGCTGCCAAGCCAAACGTTGGCCTCACACGCCGCGCTAGACAAGCCCAAGATGCAACTAAAAGGCATCTAGGAAATATACACACACTCACACTCACACACACACACATGCACAGCACACACTTAAGCTTTTACACCATATGATCTACGAATAACGATATTGTACCGAGTCACGATTTCTGCACAAAACGTACCGTTGCCTGTGCCTCTTTGAGGCTGGCTGTGGCTCTCGTTGTTGTTGCTGTTGGACGGACGGGCCGGACAGGCTAAGGCCTGGCCGTGGTACCTACGGCTCTTGGCCAAGCAGCGAAAATAAAAGAACTGCAAGCGGGCGACCAGGCGCTGCCCATATGCGCATATCGCGGCTTTATCTGGAGCTCAGACGATGCGAAAGCTGCGCCGTGTCGTTATTGATGAAGATACGAGCAGAAGCATTCAGCTATGAGCCGAAAGATACCGTAAGCCTGGGCGGAGGGGAGCGAGAGGCAGGGCGTGCGCTGTTGGCATATCATGTTATATCAATAACCGCAAAAGGGTGGAGCGAGCGAGAGAGAGAGAGAGAGAAAGATACTCAGTCTCAGATACAGATACAGCCAGAGATGCAGCTAGTTCAGATGAAGATGCAGTTGTGAAGCTGTGAAGGTGTAAGGCCCAAAAAGTCATTTCGAGTGGGTCTATTCCCATCTCCCATCTCCCAGCTCACACTCCCGCCCGCCTCGGAAGCCCTAGAGCTGATTGCCTCTCCGGGCCTTGCTATGGCTTCGAAATGTATCTCATAAGTGCAGACAGTTTAGTTATAAGCCAGGCGCACTTTGCGGTAGTTTCAATTACGCTTGAGCTTAATTGCAAGCCTGTGGCGAGGGCGGAAGGGCAAGGTGCGGGTGCGGGAGCGACTGCGGGCAGCTACTCGCGTGCGCTACGCGCCATAAAGCGTTCAATACAGTTAGACTTCCAAGAACAACAGCTAAGCTCAAGCGCTCGTTCTATTAATTGAACTTCCTGAAATGTGTGCGAAAACAGCACGATATCAGCCGACCCCCAGCCCCTCCCCAGCCAACTGCCCCTCCAGTCCGCCCATTTCTAGCGTGACCATGGCCATGGGTGCCCACAGATGCCCCCCCTCATAAATGAAAGTGCAGACTTTTGCCGCTTGGCCGCTTCAATTTGAAGCGTGAAATTGGTTTGGGCCCCAACGAGCGAGTAGGTATGACTATATATTAATGAGTGCATACGAGTGTCGCTATGAGTACTCTGAGTATTCATTGCCAAATCGAACCTCAGTTTTTTGGCCAATTGCTTGGGGTCGGTCAATGCACCGTTGCGCAGAAGTGTAACACACAGCGAGTCAATAGCAGCGGCCAGACGCCGCCCCATTGTCGGCTCATTTTCTAATTATTAATACACACACACACACACACAGGCACACACACACACACGCCCAAAGCACACAGCGAGAGAGCCATCATTAAGTCGCAATAATTAAATGTTAAGCTTACATGTGCAGGCTGCTAGTTCAAGTAATTAGCACAGCGGCTCAAGACTTGATGGCTAGAGAGGAGCGTGGGCTCGTGACACGAGCAAGACATATGCACTAATAGTAAATCTTTAAAAATAATACAATAGTATATAGAATAATATATTTATTATTTTAAATCTATATATTTTCAATCTTGCTAAATAATAAATAAATCTATCTTTTGCCTCTATTTCTAGTTGCAATCTGACACGCTCTCCTCTCTATGGCCGACTGGCGAACTGATGACTGAGATTGAGCCGGCGGCAAAGCCAAAGCGCTGCAACAGCTAGACAAAGTATCTGGAGTACAACCGAAACATAATTGCAGACCCAGACACGAACCGCAAAATGTTTTAACTTGCATGCACTTCGAGTATCTACAAAATGCGCTGATTATGAACGCGCTTGAACTTCGCGAGGCGGAAGCCCAGCTCCAATTGCGGCTGGCTGCAGTTGCAGTTGCAGTTGCTGCACTTTCTGCAGGTGCCCCCACAGCTGATTACTGCGGCAACAGGTAACAGGTAACAGCAGGCAACGCCATTCGGGGTTGACATTGCTATAAACCAGCAGGGTTTATAGCTCGATATAGGTCAATGGTAAAGATACTTGTGGGAAGTATCTAACTCTGAGCGCAGTAACTGCTGCCGTTGCTGCTGCTGTAATTTCTGCAACTGCAACTCGCGACTGTGGCAAATTTTAAGAACTATCCACTTAATGAAAATGTGGGAGTCAATTGTAAATTGGTTTCAGTTGCAGATATGAATAGAATGTTAAAAGAATGCGAGCGGAGATATAAATGATGAGCCATAGATACATTATGAAGAAATAGATTCATTGAAGTTCTGTTTGAAGTAGGCATCGATTAATAATGAGAATCACCTAGAGAGGCGCAAGAATGTTAAACATTCGCATTTAGGCACATTTATGTACTTATATCTGAGATTCTTCCACAAAGGTAGTTTGGACACAGATATTTCTGCTCCTGAGTCAACTTGCAGATGCAAACCCGTTTTCTTAGCCCACAATTTGTGCTGTATTAGGTACGTCTAGGCAACGTCTTGGCCCATATGCCACCATATGCAGAGCAATTCGCACGTTGCAACGCCAACGAGAACAACAACAACAACAATAAAAACATCAACAACAAAAGGCCGCCAGAGTCTTGGCGAAAATAAAGATAAGCGATTTAGCTTTGATTTAACTGATGCTATGTGAAGTTATGCGCAGCCGAAAGTCTCTCTATGGGAAGTGGCGCGGCCAAAGCCCAGTTCGAGGCCCGGCTCAAGTCCGAGTCCAAGTCCGAGTCATGCAGACACATGGCGATAAGAGCGGCTATATTGCAGCGGCTGCGCTATTAAAGCGACTACGCCGCGGGGCATGTCGTCATGAGTTAGCGCTAGTTGCAAATGTTGCAAGTGCATGTGGAGGATGCCACGAAACGTGCAGAGGCAGAGCTAAGGGCACAGAAACAAAGAGAGTCAAAGCCGAATATATATTTGTGGTAGGGCCCATTCTGCAGCTGATCGATTAGCCAAGTTAGCTGCAAACGAAAATTGCGCATGAAGTGGCAACAACTGTGTCTGCGGCATGTTGCACGTTGCCCCTGGCTGAGCGGCGGCTGTAGCTTAACATAATTAATTAAACCGTTACATTATAAAGCGGATCAAGTCGCTCGCTGGTTCACGATTTTTCCGTTTGAGAGGGGGCAGGGGCAGGGGCAGGTTTACGAAATCGCTTCGTGTCAGGATGCATTTTTTGCGCCTCATTTGCCAGAGAGAGACGAGGCACAGTTGCACATTCAACTGCAACTGCAACTGCATTTGCAACTGTGGCAGCAGCTTTATTGGCTTTAACTCGGCTTCTAAGTACAACGATTTGTACTACAAGTCAGCGCTTAATGATTACAATGTCTGGCCTCAGTTTCTGTTGTTGTTGTTTCTGTTGTTTGTTTTGTCTTTGCGAAAATCTGTTTACAATTAAGTTTCGTATTCGACGCGATTTCGCTGTGGCTTTTTAATGAAGGGCTGGCGCTTGTGCCAAATATTTTCCAATACAACAGAAATAAAAAAAAAACGGGCCAAGCTCATTAATGTTGACAAAGAGTTGAGTAATGCCACAGCTCCAGATTTGAGCCCACCAAAAATCAAAAGAAAAGACTATAAATATTCAATTTCTTGCCTTCAGCTACCTCACAATTTTTATGGCCACAACGAAACAAGAGTTGAGCGAAGACTTTCTGCGGGGAGTGTACGTAAATCATGCCAAATCGCACGGAAGTTATAAATGTTTATCATAAAGCGATTTATATGCACTCTTAACAAATGATATGGGGGCTTGATTCAACTATCCTCAGCTCTCCCACTCTCTCTCTCTCTCTTTCCCTCTCTCTCTCACTCACTGTGCCTCGAAATGAATGCAAATTTAATACAGGCTTCGATATTTATTAAGCTTTTCGTTACTAATTAATAAGTAAAATACGCTTTTTGGTGGCGGGCGTCACTGCCACGCCCCCCAAGCTGAAAAGGCTGCAACGTCATAAATTGCAGCCACGAAAAACACATATCTGAAAAATGCGCAGTGGGCGTTGTTAATTTTTTGCAATCGTATTTACTTTGTTGCTCTTACTCGTAGCTTTTTGTTTTACTTTTTGATTTTAGTTGATTTTTGTTTTTTTATTTGTTTTTTTTTTTTTTTTTTTTTTTTGGGGCAGCGAGTAGACAGCTAATTGATTTATGTGCGCCTTTTGTTAAAGCTCAGCGACCGAGTCTACCAACTGGAATTTTCATATAATTTATTGAAGGCTCTGCGAGCCAAAAGTGCTGAAGCGCCATTTCGAGTATTTTCCCCAACCCGTTGCGAGGTGAAAAAGTGAAAAGCCATAAATATGTTTTGTATAGCAATCAATAATTATTGACAAGAATTTCGCAGGCATCAAAGATACAAAAGAAGTTGACAAAGAAATTTCAAATTAATTTTTTTTATGCTTGAATGCAAGTGAAATAATTTTCTATGGATTTTACGAGGTTTTAGCACAATAGTGAATGGAATTTGAATTGGAATTAATGTTTTAGATTACAAAATTAATCTAGTTAAAAGTGGAGAACTTTAAAATGGAAAAAGTTTTCAGAAACTCTCGCTTAAGATTCAGTACTATGCGTGAATATAATTCTCTGCTCTGTCAAAAAAACACATCCAGACTCAGCAAAGAGAGAAATACGAACTTGAATACTTTTCTTTTTACTGAATGCAATGACTTTTTTTTTGCATATGTAAAGAAGTTTGCGCTAAATGCTTTATTTGCCTACAGCATAATGAAGTGAATTAAAAAGCCACACATGTTGTTCAGCAAATTTCTTCAAAAGGAAACGCTCATCCCACAGCCAACACACACACACACACACACACACACACACACACACACACATAACAAAAGACGACAAACAGACAGATACAAAATACAAGATACAAGATACAAACGCACAATGATGACTTTGGACAAGCATAAAGCATAAACTGTGACATTGTCAACATCAGAAATTGTTTTTTATTTCAGTTTCAGTTTTTTTTGGGAAGTTTTCGACAGCGAACGAACGAGCCGCCGCTTGACCACATATGAATTCTTGAGTTTGGGCTGCGCTTTAATTGCGGGAACGTGGGAAACTATTTAAGTGGGCTGGCAGCAAGCGGTGCCTCCTGCGCTTTGCGCAAAATGTTAATGCGGCCTACAACATTGGGTTGACAAAGTATCTTTGTGTCTTCGCATCTTTGAGATACATTCGCACAGTGCACTAATGCAAGCAGCTCGCGCTTAACAATTAGACAAGCGCCAGTCCCGAGTCTGCTTTTCGTACTTTTTCTTCTCTTTTATATTATTTACTGGCTTTTCTTTGCATTTTCTTAAAGAGTTTTCTCTGCGCTGCGCTCGCTGATGTTTATGTGGCATTTAATTAATTGCATGCCAGCTACTTAGATGTTGCAGTAATTTTTCATAAAATTTATTTGTCATTTTCATGTGGGGCAGCAGATAAATCAACTTAATTAGCTTTTGACATGGGCGCTAAGATAACTTTTCATGCAATAAATAAACGCAGCACAATTTGCAATGCAAAAGGTGTGCAAAGTTCTTGGAAAACTGCAGCAGCCATAAAAAGAGAAAAAACATAGAAGAAAAAAAAAACAACTGTGAAAAGCTCGAGTATTGCCTACTAATAGCCATGACAAATAGCTAAATTAATGGGCGAGCGGGGGCCGCGTGGCTGCGGCTTGTTGATGTTGCATTAGAGCGAGGCACTCATCATTAATATTATCAGTCGGCTGATATCAGCGCACATTTTTCAACAGGAGTTTGAACCGTGACTTTTTAGCCAAAAAGGTTAGCCGGCCGAGCTGCAGAAATAATGAGTGGGGAACCGATATGGCTTAAGGTATGCCAAAATCACCTACAAATTGAAGAAGCAGCTGTGTGCGAAATCAAACAAGTTGCACACACAGCCCAAAGGGCTGAGGGGTTAGGGTTCAAGGCACAGATACACACACACAGCACACATACGCATAGGCTACAATTAATCTTGAGACGTGAAGGGGGTTGCCTTTTGGAGTAAATTTCACATACTGCGCCCTGCGACTGGACAGAGCGAGCAGACAGGCGGACGGACCGACAGACAGACTGGCAGGCAGACAGAGCGACAGACGGACAGACAACAGACAAGTGAGACAGCGGCAAGAAAACGAGTTGTGCCAAGTATCTGCAAGTACGTGTAGCTCAGCTTTTGGAAGTGAATCAGCTGAAAGGACGCAAACGGCGCACATTATGGCATTTTGATGCCCAAGCAAGACAGTAATAGAAAGATAGAGAGAGAGAGAGAGAGAGAGAGACAGAGAGAGTGAGTTGAAAAGAGAGCGCACATAACACATAACTGGCAATGATATGCGTCTAAGCGCTTTACTATTTATTTTTGAAAAAACATTTTTGTAGCGAGACTTGAGAGACTTGCATAGAACAAAATAGATTGCTATCGTGGCAACATCATCAGCAGCAGTTGGAGCAGCAGCAGCGGCAGCAGCAGCGCCCCCAAAAGATACACAGCTACAGCAATAGCATCAGCAACAGCAGATACATGTATCTGTTAGCTACATGCATGGCAACATGCGGCTGGCAGAAAACACCTTCAGAATGCAGCGAGGCGGTCACTGAGCCACATTTTTTGATTGTTGTTGTTGTTATTCTAGTTGTCTTTGTTGTTGTTGTTGTTGTTGTTGTTGTTGCTGCTGCGCATGCGTACAAAATGCTGGGTGATTAATAATAATAAAAGCGCCTACAATGCATAGCCAGCGGAGCCAAATGTACAGTGGTGCTAGCCACGCAATGTATCTGTGAGATACTTTTTATTATGCGCTGTTGATAAGAACAGCTAAGAGCAGTTGATGGCTTGATGAATGTGTTTTGTAGTTTAAATATGAGCTACTTAGCTAAAACATTAATTTATATTTTAATTTCTAGAAAACTTGAGAAAGGCTGGGAGAAATGTTAAAATATCTAAAATATCTATTTGAGATATGTTTAGTAATTTTTAAAAAATATAGAAAATATTCTAAACAGAAAAGGATAAGAAAATTTATAATTTTAAACTATATCATTACAAGAATTTATAGAAATTTGTTAAAACATCTATTTGAAATATTTCAAATCAATTTTTAAGGAATATATATACTATTCTAATCTGAAAAATTATGCAAAATTTATGTATTTAAATTATATTTAATATATATATATATTTAATAATATATTTATATATTTAAATTTTATAAATTTTATAATTTGAATTACTTTTGCTACGTTTTCCAATAAGAGCAACCACTGTGCGCATAGATACGCTCTGCAGCTGTAATTTCTCTCTGACTAAAAGCAGAACATTTGAAGAGATACGAATATGACAAGTTCAACTTGGCTGTTGTACTAAATGCCAGCGCTGCGTGCAGCGTTAATCTAAACTCATGAGTGCAGTTTTTTGCCCCACAGCTGAAGTACCTACACCCTAGCCGCCTCTCCCTCTCTCTCTCTCTCTCTCTCTGCCAACTGGCATCTCGACCAGGTCTAAGACAATAAAAAGGTGGGCGCTTCATTTAGCGGCCACAGCCGCCACAATTTGCATGTTTGCACAACAATTGTTTGGCTTGCTACAAAAGCGCGCACCGTATTTTATTTAGATAATAATAATTTTTTCCACTCGTTCTTTTTTTTCTGGTTTTTTGTTTTTGTTTTATTTTTTTATCTAGCGATAAGCGAGTCGAGTCGAGATGCGTGCGCGGGCTCGCGGCAAATTTGGTGGGCTGTAACGGTGTTTTGACCGGCCCAAAGTATCTGAGGTAACTGAGAAGCGCGCCGTCTTACATAATATGCGACTCAAGTGGCGGCTGCCTTTTTGAGATATTTTCTGCGAAAAATTTCATATGCAAAAGTAGCTGAGATTGCGAAAGACTCCCAACTGATATTGAGATACAAAAGCATCTGAATATTGTTTGATTTGTTTGATTTGGTGGTAAATAAGAAAAATGCTGGATAATGCAACTGCAGCTCAAAGTTGATTTGAAGCAAAAAATAAAACAGTATCTGAAGTAGATTTGGGTGTTGGAAAGTTCATATACTTCGATGGAGAATATTTGAGAGGGAAGAGAGAGAGAGAGGGAGATAGAAATATAGATAGATAGAGAGATAGAGAGAGAGAGAGAAAGAGAGAGAGATAGATATCTGTCATTCTGTAATGTAGAAGTATCTTTTTGTAGAAGTATCTTTATCTCACTGTTATGATTAATCTGTAAGTAACTGAAATAGATAAGTATACGAAGGAAATTAAAATTGTTATGAAATAGTGTCAATGTATCTAATATCATTTAGCTGTTAACTACAAATAACACTGATATTTTAACTTGCAAAAATCAATGCTACAGTAGTAGCTGACGATTGCTGAAGAGTGAGACCATGGACCTATTATGATCTCCAAAAGATACTTGTGTATCTAACGAACTATTGTTAAGATACAAAATAGTTCCGTACAGATTTCTACAATATTCTATGATAATTATAACTTTTAGTCAGTATGAAAGCAGGTACAGTAAATACACGCTAAAGATAAAGAGAAACATAAATATCTGTTGCTGAACTGGTGTGGTACCTCAACTATATAAAAGTATCTTTTAAGTATCCCAAGAACAATCTAACGTGGCCATAGCCACATACAGTACTAACTGGTTAAGTCGAATTGGAGATCTCTCGTGAGCAAATTCATTCTACCAGGTGCACACTGTTTGTGTTTTGGTAAACAGTTAGCAAAGTAACTCAGGCTGCTGTCATTCGTCGGAGTTCGCCCTCTGCACACCCACCTCAGACAACTTGCCACACATCACCGAATTTTATTGCCAACTCATCAAACTGCCATAATTCACAGTATCTGTCAAGATCAGCACGCTTTTGAGCAGTCTGCGAGTGTTGCTGGCAAAACTATCTGACGTCCAAACATTTCTGTTTGGTCATCATCGATGCAGATCCACACAGATCTGTGCGAAGTCACAATTGAAATCAACTGTCGACTGGCAGTCAATAGATGTCTTAGGATTACAATTGAGCCTGGCTGGTACTCACCTTCACAGGTAAATTGTCCGTAGTGCTTGCCGGAGCTCTTGTCGCCGCAGACGACGCACTCGATGTTCTGTTTGGAATCGATTTGGGAGCCGCTGTTGCTGCTCTGGGAGTGGGAGCTGTTGGCCTGGGAGCTGGGCGTGGTGCTGCCGCCGTTGTTGCCGCCCGCCGAGCCGCCCAAGCAGCTGGCCGACTGGGAGCCCTTGATAATGGGCACCAGATCCACGGAGCCGTGGCCGGACTGGCCGCCGCTTGTGTGATGGCCGGATGTGGAGCCGCTGCCATTGGCGCTGGGCAAGCTGGAGAGATCCTCCTTGATGACATGATGCGCGCTTTGGTTCAGGTTCGCCGTGGAGGCGCTCAGGCCGGACAGATCCTGCTTGATGCCCGACGACTGCTGGCTGGCCACGCTGCTGGGCGTGGTGCCACCGCCGTTGCCGCCACCACTTGTGTTGGTGCCCGCCAGCGAGCCGGGTCCGGCCGAGGCGTGCAGATGGCCACCCAAATTGGGATCATGCCAGGCACTGTGCGGCGGCACGCCCAGCGTCATGGACCGCGACAGCCCCAGATCGAAGGCCGACAGCTCGGCGCCGGACTGAGGCCGCGGGTTGAAGAAGCCGGGAGCCGTGGACGGGGAGGCGCACATGACGCCGCCACCGTACACGCTCAGAGAATTGTGCGTAATAATTTTGGCGGCCGGATCGGAACACGTGGAATAACCGCTGGAATACACTTTGCACGGACTTTCCACGCGCTGAACGCAGCAAAGTCACCAAAAGAACTTCTCTTGGAAAATTTCCTTAAATATTTATCCCAAATATTTTTCACACTCTTTGGGCAAAGTATTTTCGGGGCATATATATTTTTTAAAAATTTTCTTTTTCATGCAACTTTGTTGTTATTTATTTTCTTTTTGATCTGCACATTTTACACAAAGCACTTTCTGCGGTTTTTGAATTTTTATTTTATATTCAATATTTTGTAAATATTTTTTTTTTTTTTTTGAAAAATTTATTTCGTTGTTTCACGCACACGATTTAAATTTTTTGCGACTTGTTAAATTATTTGTATTTAATTTGTTTTGTATATATCTTTAATTTGTTTGCTCGCCTTTGCGCTGCACTTTGATTTTCTGATATATATGTGCATATATATTTATTTCGATTGTAATATATTTGAAAGAAAATTCAAAAATTATTTCTATCTTGTGTGGAAAATGCGCGTCATGCGAGCAGCGAAATCTCAGCTGTTCTCGTAAGGCCTTTTAGAGCCTGACTGGCAAAACATTCGTGGCAAAAGGTACACGACCCGACCCGACTCGACCGTTTCGACCTAACGACACATCACACAAATCTCTCTCATTCCACCACAGACACAGAGATATACAGCTACAGCGACTGCACCCCGGCGACTGTGTCTGCTCTATTGCTGCACTGCTCGCGCGCACGGCGACCCAATGGCCTGGCCGCAATTGAGTGGAAATCTTCGCTCGCACTCGCACTCGCAGTTGCGCTGGCGCTCGGCAAGAGCGAGCACTCTGCTCTCTTTGGTGGCGGGGCAAGACCTTCGATGCGTTTGGCTGATTTGCTCAGCGCACTCACCACCACCACTACTACCATCAGCATGAACATCAACTGCCACTACCACCACCAGCAGTCGCACTACCACCACCAAAACCACTCACTCACTCTCCCTCTCCGACTCTAACTCACTCTCTGTGAGTGCATTTTGCGGCCGGCTCTCGCGCTCATTGGATTTGTGTGGCGTCCAACAAGAACTTGTTTCTGTTAGCATTTTCTTATTAGGTTTTTAGTTGGCGCATCTGTTAGTTGCTTTACCGTTAAGTTTCTTATCTATTTGCAGCCAAAAGCAACTTTTTCTAGCCAAAAAAAAAAAAACTAACTTTAAAATGAGCTCCACCTACCCGAAAAAACAACGAATGTATACACATATATATGTGTATATATAAATTTTGAGTCGAAAAGTTTTCTGGTTGGTTGATTAAAGTGCGTTGTGGTCCACATTTTGTCGCTTGCTTATCTCTGCTCGGCTTTAAAGTAATGGCCGATATGTGAGATATATGTGCGTATATATATGTATATGTATTGAAGCTGCCATTGGCTGTGCCCAGAGATAAGCTAAGCAAACATTTGAGACTTTGCTTCAAATGTTAGGGATTCGAATAGTTAGGAGTTGCTCTTTAAGGTGCCTTATGTAGAGCAAATTAGAGAATTTTTAAATTTTCCATAGTTTAGTTTAGTTTTTCATAGTTTCTTCTTTCAGTTCTGCTCTACTTGAGTTCCGGCCCATTCGCCGTTACTTGGGGGAAGCCCATTGACTGCTAGAGTCTTAATAAAATTAGAATAATATTCGATGCTAATTGGATGAGGCGTGTGCTCTGGTTGGACTCCAACTACGTGTCGCGACACGCAATTGGATACACTTGAAAAGTGCCAAAACATGAAATCATATTTTAATTTGATTTTAACGAGCGGCCGTAGGCGATGCCACATGTGGCATCCACCTGCCCCCAACGGGCGTTGCACAATTAGAGACGCCAACATAAATTGTTTTCCATAACATTGCGAAATTAACATTTTGCAGCGATTTGCACGCAAAGAGCGTAGAAATTGAAAAAGATTTAAATGCCGATGAGGCCTAAACAATTTCGAGGCACGCGAGCAGCGGACCGTGGGCTGAGCGGGGGCAGCGGGGGCAGCAGCGAGGAAGCTGTAAGTGCAGCGAATATATTGAAAACAGAGTCTCGACCCAGTTGAGGGGCCAACTGTGGTGGGCCACCCCTAACCCGTCGTCGCATGCCTTGCATTTGGGGTTGGGCATGCGGAGCAAATGCACAATTGGATGATCAGCGAGTTGAATGGGAAAGGGGAGAGGTGAAGGTGGAGAGGTGAGGCAGTTGCTAATAAGACGAGTTCCAATTCGAAGTGCTTGCTGGGTTTCCAATAAGCACACGCACTCACTCTCTCACTCACACTCACGCTCACGCTCACTCAATGTTTCGTCAAGTTTCGCTGAGTCGCACTCACAAACACACGCTCACTCGCTCAGCAGCGCGCTCTTCACTCAATGCCTGGCAACGCCCTCGTTGGCCTCGCATCTCGCTCGCACTGGCACGCAGCTGTCTCACTCGCACGCGACTGGCTTATCATTAACTGTATCGGAATTCGCTTTTTGTTGGCGCTCTTCAAAATAAAACAAAAACAAAACCAAAAAAAAGAGAAAAATAAGACAGAGCAAAAAAGGAGAGCAGCGCCAAGTGGCAGCAGCTAGAAATGTTGAGTTTGCTTTTTATTAACACCGCTAGATGTCTCTCTCTGGCGCCCATTAAAGTCTAATTCAATTGGATTTCAGTGGCTGCTGCCAAAAGGGGCGCCAAGGCGGGAGCTCAGCACATCCTGCAGCTGGTTTTTTTTTACTTTTATTCTCTTTTTGTATGGTAAGCGTCCTGCCTTTGAACCTAATCTCGTGGTTCTCGGCACCTCTTGTTAGTGGCTCGTATGTTACTCGTGTGGCAGCTGGCGCCCCTCCTTCCCCCTCCCACTCTTGGCAGCCCCCCCTTTCGCTTGCCACTCCTTGGGCATTGCATTGTTGTGGTCGTGGCTCTGCGCAGAGTTCGCGCAGCCAGGCAGCACCTCCACCCTTTTGGGTTAAATACTGACAACCCCATTTGAGCGCCTCTTTGCACTCGCTGCCCGCTGCCCGCTGTCCCCCGTTGCCCCCTGTCGCCTCCTGTTGCACCTAACCCACAACTTTTGCCATCATGCTGGCAACTGGCCAGTTCCATTATTCCGCTTTTTTTCTAATCTTTTTTTTTTTTGCGTCCTGCTCGCTGGCTGGCACTACGCTGGGCAGTTCATTGAAAGTAGGTGCCTTCCCGTTAAATGTTCCCTTTAAACAAAAAGAAAAAAAAGAAAATCAGAGGCGCTGCTGGGCACAGTGGAGCCTCATGCTACTTTTTCAATTGAATATGTAGTGAGAGTAAGGGAAATTATGTTCTATCTGTATTTAGATGGGACTAAGAATAAATTAAATATTTGATTCTGAAATATATCAATTTGATATTGCTGTATTTTAGTCATAAAAATAATTGAAAAACAGTTTATAATTTGTGTATAGTATAATTTCAAAGAAATTTTGATATGGTCGAGTACAATAAATAAGGAAAGTATTCCAATTTAATATAATATAACATAATATAATATAATATAGTATAATATAACATAATATAATATAATATAATATAATATAATATAATATAACATAATATAATATAATATAATATAATATAATATAATATAATATAATATATAATATAATATAATATAATATATTATTATATCATATAATATAATCTATTATATAATTTTAAATTGTTTTAAAAAGATCTAGTTGCAAAAAAAACGTATTCTTAATATTTTATTTGTTCATAATATAAAATTAAAAATTAAAACTGTAACTAACTGTAACTAATATTGATTACATAAAATATAAAATGAATTAATTAATATATGAAATTATAATTTGTAATTTTTTTTTATCCTATTATCAACTATAACTATAACTAACTGTAGTTCGGTCAAAAACAATTTTTACACCAAGGTAAATAATTCAATTGGTTAAATGGATGTAAAATAGCTACTCAGTTTTGCATACAGAGAGAAGTAGCAGTAAGCCTATATAGAGAAACACTTATTTCAATTTATATATAGTATTCCTTGGACAGCAGCAACTGTAGTATAGACAGATGGCACAAATTTCTAAACTTCTAAAGTTTCACTTGTTTTTTAGAGCTTTTCATGTTTGCATTTAAATCTGCTGCACAAATAGATATGGAAGTGCTGGAAATATATGCGCCAAGGACTCGAGCAGGAAGTGCACTTGTGTAACTCATATATGCAGGCACACACACACACACGCACATACATACACACATACAGATACATAGATACATGCAGATTTCAAACAAAGGCAAACTTGGCTTACAGCAGCCAACTGGCATATAATTTACGTTGTTGCTTGTTTCCCTTTTGCCACGCCCTCAAATGCCAGCCGCCCTTCTCCGCAAACTTTTACATTGATAAATTTTTAGTAATTCCTCTTTTCGCGTCGCTTTTGCTTGTCTTTTTGCTGTTGTTGTTGTTGTTGCTGTTGCTGTTTTCTCTTTTCTGTCCTCTGCTTTGTCTTGTTTGCCACGTTTTGGGGCAAGTTGTGGGTGCGCGAGGACTTTATGAATAAGTGCTAAAATGCCAGAGTCCAGGACCGCAATGGACCGGGCCATGTCATCCTGGTTAAACTGACGAGCAGAAGCATGCCATCTGCAAGGCTCCACCCAACCAGCCCGTTCCCGTTGCCTTTTTTTTGCGTTTGTTGCTGCTCAGCCTGATGATTCATTGTGGAAAGTGGAGCCACAGCCGCAGCCGCAGCCGCCGCCAAATGAACAATATGTATTCGCTGCGGAATACATATAGACACACACACACTCACACACACACACACACACACACACACGCAAAACAGGCGAGTTTGGAGCTTGTTGTCAACCCAATATACTTGCTGTCTGCGCATCCTGTTGATGGATTCCCTTTTCCATTTTTATTTCTTTATGGCGCTAAAATGTTCATTAGTTTTAAAGTCGAGTTTCTCGTTAGCCGTTGAGCTCTTTGAATTATATATCTTCTTCTATATATGAGCTGAGAGTACGTAGCAGGTCCTACACATTAAAAGATAAAGATTTTATGTATTGTAGATGGATATAAAAATAAAAGATTTTAAAGCTTCATTTCTATGCTTTATTTCTATTATATTTTAGTAAAGTATTTAGTAAAGTATTAGTTAGACATAGTTTAGTATAATATTTGAGTAAAGTATAGTTAGCATAGTTCAAGTAAAATATTTGAGTATCTAAATCTCGAGTAGTCACTGACCAATTCATTGCTATTTCATATATCTGTAAGTGACATTTTTGTATAGGAAGATATAGTTTATGTTTAAATATTGTATATAGCTATATGATATATTCACGACTCTTATCTTACAGTTCCAAGAAGTCTTCAGAGTTGGCTTTACAACGTAGCCAGTTCTTAGACTTTCAGTATTTCCAGTTATATAATTAATTCATATTTTGATCTGATTTCATACACACACTTACATATATATATATATATATATATATGATTTACACAAAATCCTCGATAATGAACTCAACTGCAGACCAATAACATTTGCTTGGCAATTTCATTATGGAAGTCATTTGCTCGTTAAATGCATTAAACCCAATCAAAGGCTGCACATGCAACCAGACGGGCGATAAATTTAAGGGTTTGAAATGCATCCATATACAATATAGAAACCATATGTGTATATATCCACAGATATATATGTGTATGTGTGTGTGTGTTTATATGTTGTACTCCCTCAATATATAGCTCTATATATGACAACTGTTTAACTGAAAACGCACTCACAAATGTATTTGTGCTCCACTCGAAATGTATTTCGAGCGCGCATGTCAAAAGGTCACCTGAGCAACTGTGTAAGTGAGCGAGTGTGTGTGTGTGTGTGTGTGTGTGTGTGCTGTGCTTGGCTGTAATTACATGCGAGCCTCCCCTTTTTAGTATGAGCAACTAAAACGCCCAATTTTATTTATGTGTCTCGACCAAGCCCAAGTCCAACCCCATATAAAGCAGAGCTGCACTTAGAGAAAAGATTTAGATATTTGTTACTTAAACTCTGAGACTTGGAATATTTATTAAACTTGGAAATTAATTTAAAGATTATTGTGATAGAGAAAATATATAGATAATTTAAACTTAAGTTCTGAGATTTAGAATATATTTTAAAATTTATATATTTTTAGAATAAGATAATTATACGAAATCAATTTAAAGATTATTGTGAATGTTTTCCTTCTTTTATTTTAATCATTAAAATTTGTTGTTGCAATTTAATAATTTCTGTTTTACTTGTTTTACATTTACTAAATAATTTTTCGTTCAGTGTATCTTTCCCCTCTCTCTCTCTCTCTCTCGCTCTTTCTCTTTGCGTTGTCCAAGGCCCCATGAATTAAACATTTGCGATAAAAGGCTGACTGCTTGGAACTGCAACTGCAGAACATGTCACAAATCATTAGCACATATTCAAATCGGGTGTCAGAGGTCAGTCAAAATGGGGCGCAGCTACCCCAGAAGTACTTATTCGATATAGGTATATAATATACATATATATATTATATATGTATATATATACAAACATGTATAAGAACTGCCTGAAGTTCCAAGCAACTATCAGAAAAGAATACCAAAAACTTAATGCGAAATATTCAAATGCGGAATTTTGACCTTAAAAATGTTGCCTAATTGCGGCCGCAGGCAGTAAGGTCAGAGTTCGCAGGCTGTACAATAGCCGAAAGATGCGAACATTCAAATTGCGAACTGTTGCGGATGCTGCTCAGGTAGATTCTTCAAGATTCGAGTGTCCAGCTGACCCCGTGCTATAAGAAAATTAACCTTTGTGTCGTAGGGGATAAGCCTCACGGCACATTCGCTGACAAGTTCAACCCCCTGGCCGGACCCTACACACATGCATATGTATGAATGTATGTAGGGTATCTGTCCATGTTCTACCCACTGGTCAGCTCGCAATCAATTTTTCCTTTTTGCGTAAATTTTCTGCTTGATTTTCTTGAAATTGTCCACAAATATTTCTAAAGGGTTCCTCTGCGACACTCTACCTGGCTCGCAACGAGATCGTAGCGCCGCAGAAAAGACTTGGGGTTGATTTTGGCTCTGATTTTGGGCCAATTTTATACGCATTGCCATCTTAATGTTTTTGCATACGCCGAGATTTGTTGGCGTTTCGTGTCCTTTTCTGGTCAGCGTGGGAATCGTAGCACAAGGACCATTTGTCCAGCCTGGATATTTGTCAGCTTGCAGCGGACTTTAATCCGATTTTAATGAAGCGCAACGCTTTGCGGTCTGCTGCATTTTTATCCGCCCTGTTCTTGCGCCTTTCTTATGTCAAGCATTTTTCTCGATTTATTTCGTGAGGAAAACTGTTTTTAAAAATCGATTTTCCTTATGGATTTTCGGGGTATTCATATGACGAGTAGCAAGACTATTTTTATAACTAAAGTTTGTAGCAAAAATTCTATTTTGATTAAATGCGACGAAGTTTTAAAGATAGTTTTCAAGAAATTTTAAAATATTTTAGAAAATTGACAATAAATATAAAACACTTGAATGTCGAACTTGAGTTAGAGAGAGAGAAGAGAGAGAGAGAGAGAGAGAGAGAGGGAGAGAGTAATGAGTATGAGTCCGAATACTAAGTAATCCAAACCGAAATAGCTCAAGTACTCACTGAGCAACTGCAGATATGTGCAGAGCGCTATGATCTAAGATAGATAGATAGATAGAGTATGGAAAAGAAATTACAATTCCAAGAGTTCCAAATGAGTTACATATTTTTATTTTTTAAATGCGAGCTACCTCATCAAGATGGGCCCAGCCAAGTCGCATAATGACTGCCTTTTATGTGTTGTAAGAGAACTCGAAAAGGTTAAGCATTGTATACGAATCGAACGCATTTCACACATGGGCGCTAATGAATTTAATGAAGTCATTTTTCTTAAACCGATTAACAAAACTACTTACAACAGCGAGGGCCCTGCGCTCCACTGATTCCTGCCTGACGCTGGCCGTGCCGCTGCCCCAAGCCTTTGCCACACGTCACTTAGAACAAGCGAGTTCATAATTTCGCATCATTAATCAAGCCGTAACAAAGAGATCTCGGCGTCTGAGGGTAAACTGATGCGCCGATTGACAGCTACCAAAGTGCCCGGGCGAAAGTAATTGAAGCTACAGTTGGTGTTGGAGTTGGTGTTGGAGTTGGAGCTGAAGTTGGAACTTGAGATTTGCTGTTGCGGTATTAAAAAACAATTGTTAATTATTAAATTTTAAATTTTACACACTTTGCCGCAAATGAGGCTCATCAGTGCATGGGGCAAAACAGCAGCAACAACAACAACAACAACCGCAACAACTGTGGCACAACTTGCGGCCCAATCATCGACTGTGTTGTGGCCGACACCTCGCTGATGAGATCATTCATCAAACTCCCAACTGGAAACTCGAGACTTGAACCGAGCGGGTGAAATGAGTTGCCATTGTTGATTGGGAGCTGCCTGCCGAGACAACAGCCACACATTCGCCTCCAGTTGGAGACTCTTTTTGTTTTGGCTGCGTTTTTTTCAGTGTGTGGCTCCCAAAGTTTGACTTTGACTGCTTAATTATGGCAGTCAACGGTGGCTGCAACAACAACTACAACAACAACAACATCAAAGGCATCAAATAACTGCTTCAACTCAACTCTAAAGAGCTCCACTGAGCCTTGACTGCTTCATGAATGTTTATTTATCACATTATGGCTAAGAGTCAATTATATTGAGTTTCCAAACTTGAGGCTTGGGAAAAAAGCAGGCGATTTAATTATTGCTATCTGTTTGCTCATTGCAAATATAAGCGATTTGTATATAGGTGAGTACATATATTACGCTGGAGAACAGTGTATGTAAGAAAGAAGAATTGCCAACTAAAGCATTGTTTGATTGGATATAGAAAATGCATTATATTATAGAATGAAATGTTAGAGGCTGTGCTCGTTTGTAAGAGCTGTCAATGATGGAACAGAAAAAGTAAGGGTTTCGAAACGACTTTCGTATACTAGACTATATATCATACTAATAATAAAATAATAATGTAAAATTTTACACGAAATAAATAAAATTGAATAAAAATTAATCAAGATATACTTTATATTTTATATATATATTTACTCTCTCTTCAACTACAGAAGTCAGAATAATCGCGCATATCTAATAATCTTAAATAAATTGGCTTGCCGCACAGTATTTTAAAGTAAAAAGAAGGAAAATTACATTCAATTTCTTTCAAGAATTACGGTTTGAAGCTATTATTCTCACCAAAATCATCTCATATAAGCCATATGTTGATTATGGACAATAAAACTAGAATAGACAGACAAGTCCATATCGATGTGACTGTTGTTTCAATGTTTAGAAAAACTTAAAGTATTCATAGGCACAGTTTAAAAGCTAGCTAATTTAAAGCTCATTTCATCCTATGATATGGTTCTGCTAATTTATAATATGGCATTTAAATATATTCAATTTTGTGGCATTTAATATTTAAACATACTCAAGCAACATCGTTTACTGTTAAAGCCAATGCCTAGGCATATTTAGTGTATTAGTAATACTTCTTTTTCAACATAATATTCGTTTCCATTTGTTCGTTTTTTAAGCTCAATTACAATCACTTTTACTGTGGCAAAATCTGTGCTCTTTAGTTTCAATCAAGTCGGATTAAGTTAACCACACACATTTGCCCCATTTAGAGGCCCCCATTGTATGCCCAGCTCACCCCCACACAAGACGCAGCTCAAATGCATGGCAAATGCTCGGAGTGGAAATCTAATCGCAACAATGATTTCCTTGGCTTATGGCTATTTGCGCTGAGCATGGGAAAATCAATATGCAGTTGGCCAGGAAAATGCCTGGGCTGTCTGTTTGGCTGAGTCGAGTGTGCCACATAGATGGATTTACGTGAAGCGAGCAGAGAAGCTGGACATGGACCATAAGTCATCCGCATTGATAGCCATCAATCGCTGGCCGCTTTCCGTTTACGTGGCGCGAAGTGTAACTACAATTAGTCGGGGGCTGCAGAGGCTGCTGCTAGCCTGGAGCTGGAGCTGAAGCTGGAGATCTCTGCTGGCCAAGTTGCCTTTTGGCTAACACATATGAAAATCTGTTTTGTGGGCTCGTTACTCCAACGCATTTTCCAAAAGTTGGTCATTTTTCTTAGACACTGCACACCATGTGCAGGCGGCTGCCTAGGTAACCGCAGACCCAGCTCCCCAGTCTCTGCCGCTGGCCCCCGCTCCTGACGTCGCTTTGTCAGTTTGTCAGTTTGTCAGTGTGGAGCCCCGTTTGGGTCTCGTTGTCTTGCGCGCGGCTCAGAAGTCTGCGGCTCGTTGAACCTTTTTAACCGTTGCTTGGTCAAGACTTGTTAACCATATTAAAGTGTTCAATGATTAATTACACGCGTCCAAGATTAATTGAAATCAATCAAAGCTGAAGTTAACTAATGGCAACACGTTTGTAATCTCTTCCCCTGCCTGCCCCACCACTATCTCCCCTCTGTATGTGTGCACGCCTGGAATTTCATACATGACTCCTACTCCCTGGCCAACACATTCGTTTTCATAGTCATTTTATTGGCCACATATTCAGTTGGCTCTCTTCTGGCTTCGATTCCCATGCTTAATTACAATTAGAGGTCTTTGGGTTAGGCGTCTAATAGCACTCGGGTTGGCTTCGATTCGAGACATGGGCTATATTTCAACTAAAAGTAAAAGTAATTATCACAAAGTTCACAAATTTATTGAAGTAAATAAATATAAAATATTTAAGATTTACTTATGCATGGTTACTCAATTATCTAACATTTTTAACTGTTAGAATGCTATTCGACATTATTAAATATATTAAATATATGTCTAATTATACTAAATTTATATATAAAACTCAAGAAATATTTTTAGTGTTCACAGATGATGCTCGGGTAAGATACTAGAATAATGCAGAAATGAAGTAAGAAGTAAGCAAGTTTAAAGCTGTGATTTATGTTTTCTATTTATATGTATTAATTTAAAATATTATTCTACTTAAATGTTTAGTCCTTTCTCTATCGCTTTAACAATTCATATGGAAATCTCCGTTTTACTGATAAAATATTTATTTTTAAAATATACGACTTAAACCATTTTATATACACCTTTTCCCTCCTTTGTATGTTTTATAAAACCGAAATAAACCGCAATGTAACACGTGTTCCACACACAAAACTGTAAACTCCAAAAATCCAGCACTAATTAAATTTAATATTTTTGAGCTTAATCATGTGACATACACACACACACACACACTTCGCTCGGAACAATCGGATGAGGACAAGGCAATATCAATTGGCTGACAGTATGGTAAATTATGGATGATGCCCCTGGGGCGACAATCCGCATATCGGTTACCATGTGCCCGCATAGCGCACACGTGACACAGGAGCAGCGAGTGCCGTGCGCATCCCGACTGAGTCCTGTGGCAGCCATAACCGATTCGCTTCCTTCCGCCAACACACCTCGCCACAAAAGGCGTCGCAAATGAGCGAAAGGCGAGCGGAAGCAGTCGGAGGACACGTTAAACCAGAGCCCCGCGCCCACTGCCCCTCTCTCCCCTCCTCGCTGCCTCAAACCCACATGTGGTTAATTATAATTACGCAATTTTAATATCAAAACAAGGCACGGCACGAAAGTCAGGTTGTGGCTACTGGGTTTCGGGTTCAGGCTGAGCTCTGGTCTGAGACGAGCTAACTTTAACTAACTGCCGTCCACCGAGGGTTGTTGGTTGTTGTTGGCGTTGAAAAGGCGCAAAATGATGAATGAAATACGACGATATTCAATGACAACAAGCAACCCCCAACGGCACAAGGAGGAACTCGACAGGTTCGAGCCGAACACCCCCACCCCCACCCTCCGTTCTTGCTCACACCTCACGCACACTTTGAGCTTTGATTGAGCATATCCGGTGGGATTAATGTGGGGTAGATGTTTGCGGTTATTCATGCCCGCAAGTCAACTCCTGCTACGCCTCGTCCAGCCAACCGCAAAATATTAGCTTTTATGATATTGATAGAAGCCGATGTCTATTGACAATTAAACAATAGCCCAAACAGGGGGCGGAACGCCTATTCGCTTCTTGTTGCCACAACAAGGCACGAATATGAATCCGAATCCGGGCACAAGCACCCACATGCCACATAGGGCAATCTGATAACCATCTAACATACAGAACGCCCGAATTGCCGCAGAAATTAATATGTACGACTCGACTCGGGGCTGGGTATGGCCACTGCGGCTTGCGGGACTTTTATTTGCGTTGATTTTTATGTTTATTAGCGGGATTAATACGTCGTTAATCTAATCAGCAGATATTCGTCGGTCCATTGATGGGCATAATTTGTGCGTGGTTTGGGTTTATTGTGCGCTGTACGCATATGCTGCAAATTTAATTGTCAAACTGTCTCTATTTCGGGGAACTAGACTGTGCTCAGTTGGCAGTAAATGCAGAGAAAAATTGAAATGGGATCATTAAATGATGCTGAGCTGCGGCAATTGATATATGTGCAGATATATATTGAGACTGTTGAGGATTAAACTATTTAGAAAAAGAATTTTCTCTGTTAGTTTATGAACTAAACTTATACTCTCTCCGTATCTTCTCTTTCATTTAAGGTAGTCTACAGTATAGGTACATCATTTCACTCTTCCAAACCAATAGTAGTAAAGCTCTCTATGTAGAGAGAGTTTTATATTGATTGGGCATGCAAATATGTATTAAATACACAGATATGTATGGATTAAGGGCACAGAAATGCGTATATACATAGAGTATATTCATGTATATATAAATATATACATATATCTATGGCTCAGGTCATTAGGGTCCAACTCATAGGTAATTTATGCGGAACACGCTGTTTACTTGAAGAAACAAACAAATTCATTTAAATACGTATTTTGTTTGAGGGGAAAACAACACGCAGTTGCTGGCAGAGCATCACAAAAATAACAAACAAAGGTGACAGAAAGACAGAGTCAGAGTAGCAAAGAGAAAGAGAGAGGCGAGCCAAAGGTCATCTAATAAAAATTCAAATGATAATTATGACAATCGTACGTGATAATTGCAGAAAGACAGAGGACTCCCACTCACACACAACCACACACTGCACACACCTCAGCACACACACTCACACACACATGCACGCTCCAACACCCCGATAGCTCTCTGGAAGATGATGGTCTGTCGTGTCTGCAAATGGTTTCAAAAAACGAAAAATAGAAGCTGCCGACTGGTGACAGCTCTGAAACATAATCAAACAGACGGCGGACAAAAATCAACTAATTAGTAGGTTGCGCGGCTGGGGACGGACTGCAGGCAGAGATTAATAAATAAATGGAGATTTGCTGTTATTTATTTTTAAACATATTCTGGAGCAGACACCACGGCAACAGGCACGCACGGCCGAAAACGGGTCAACGGCAGCCCATGGGCGAGGTCAAGTTTCGCCAACCATATGGGGAATTTCACTTTCAAGAGATCGAAATTGGGAAGTCACAACTCGAAACTCACTAATCTAATTAGCAGTTCCTATTTTGTGATACTAAATTTAGTAAAAAACACTTTCAGCTACTTTCAGCCTTTTTTTATTCAATGCACAATTTAACCATAGAAGGGACTGCCAAAGCCGCCATAACCGCCATAACCATATCGCTGTCCATAGCCATAGCGTCCAAAGCCACCTCCGTAGCCTCCGTAGCCACCGTAGCCTCCGTAGCCACCGTAGCCTCCGAAGCCTCTGTGGCCACCGAAGCCGCCATATCCACCGAAGGGTCCACCGAAGGGTCCACCGAAGCCAAATTGACGCTTCTCACGCAGTTGCTCCTGTTGCTGCTCCTCGGCAAAGGTCAGCGATAGCAGGACTCCCAGAATTACTGCGAACAGGATAACGGCACGCATTTTGAGTTTTTGCTCTCGTATAACTTGTGTTTTTGACAAATTGAAAGATCGAACTGTGTCGAGCTTTTGGGCAGGTATTCGCTTTTATAGGCTGTGATTCTGCCGTTTATCGCCTAGATATTAATGAAATTCAAGAACGATCTATACAGAATTCCCCCAAATTGTTTACCAAAACAATAAAAACAAAAACAAACTTGTTTTTTACTTAACTCAACAAAACAAAAACAAAAACAAAACACAATCCACTTAATCTTTGCGGTTTCTTGTGATTTTAGTTTTGACAGGCATTGTGACGAAATAGATGAGTTCGAAAGAAAAAAACGGGTTTGAACTCGATTTCGTTTTAAAGACAGTGCCCAAAAAGTCAATGAGCCGTTATTTATATTTGATTTCTTTTCGGCTTATGCAAACTAGCCTGATATCAAATTCAAATAAGTTCTAATGTGAGTTATATGATATATATCTATATATGCATTTCTCAGATATATATATATATATATATATATATATATATATATATAGTATATAGATCTTTTCATTTTTCTTTTTTTTATTTAGGGGATTTTTCTGTAAATTGTCGGCTAGCACTCTAACAGCTGTCAGTAGGCATGATATATATTATTTAATTAACTAATATTGTGATATACATAATGTAACTCCGAAGTTTCTATTCTGATATCATCTATAACCAATTTATCTAATTTCGTATTTTCCCCATTTTACACCAAGCCTTTAACCTGTTTTTAGAACGAATATTTAATTTTGAAAATTGTAAATTAGTTTGAATAATGTTTCAAAAAAATATATTTAAATAAGACATTAATTGGCGCTATAAATAATAATCGAATGGAAATTTCTGAACAAATTTTGTTTGCACAGTTTATGCAAATTTGGGTGGAGAATCGTCTAGCAAAACAAATCTGGGACAAAGGCTATTTCATATGGAAATTGGAAGCAGTAGTGACTCGCTTTTGGGTAGTTTGAGAAGTTTGGAAACTGTGGATTTATATAATTTATTTTTAAATATATTTTCAATTAAATTGAATTTGTTTTTCACATATCTTGTCGGCATTAAACTTTAAAAATATAATAAAATATTTTTTTTTTTTTTTTCTTTTTATTCGAAATATTTTACCTAACTATAATATCATAATATTTGAAGTTAACTGTTGATAAAAATATTAGCTAACGCCAAACGTGATTGAGCTTTAATGAATACCGTTGATTGATTGGATAGAGTATTTCCTATAGAATGCCATAGCAAACAGGTGTGAAATGTTGTTGTTATTTTTTGAGTGTAAAACTAAGCTGCCTATTATTGCGGAAGCTGGACAGTTGTTGTGTTTGGGAGGTAAACACACAAATTTATGTTTATCGCTGGAAATGCCCAGAATGATCAATGATTAGGCGGCAAGCAAAAGCATATTAAATTACCACATGTATAAGAAGAAGAAGCAGAAAACACCAATGAGCTTTAAAAGTTGTTTGCTATCCAATTTGATTTTGATCTGCTTTGATCTCTAATTTTGTTTTTCTTTTGTTTTTGTTTTTATTTTCATTTTTATTTTTTTATTTTTAATTTTTTTTGTCTTTAAGATGTGAGTAGGCAAATAAAACTCGAAACTTGTAGTACAATCGAATTCGCGCCATAAATCAGCAAAAGTTGGCGCGACGCAGCGGAAGCATCGATCGATTGTATTGTCAACGGAGCGACAGAGCAGATCATCATCATTATATTATCATCATGATCGTGCGCATTAACAGCGTCTGTCTGGCTGTGGCGCACTGTGGCTCGCTGTGGCTTCCAAGTTCCACCCAGTTGCACATGTGCGCCGCAGACTTTCAGTTCGACAACGCAATTTTCTTCTGGCAAGTTTTCACTTCGATTTCCAATATGTAAGTGTGTGTGTGTGTGTGTGGTTGTGTGTTTGTCATGTGATTTAAGGGTACCCGTAAATCACGACGCTTGTCTAATTTCGTCTCGCTTGAAATTCCCCGCATACTTGCCAGCTCAATGGAATTATTTCTTCATTTCGAGCCTGTCAAGTGCCTCCAGCACTCTGCCCCACATTTTCGCACATGATCGTCGCAATCTATGTGTGTATCAGCCACTCGCTCTCTCTCCTTCTCTCTCTCTTCTTTCCCCATCTCCCCTTTTTCCATATATACATACATATCGATGCAGCTTGCTTTTTGCGCACCATTTATCGCATCTTTATCTGTTGACTGCATTTGTATCTTACTGCATCTTCAACTGCATCTGTGTTTGTGTCTGTCGATCGGACAACTGTTTGTAACTTATTTTGCATGATTCAAGCTCAACTCTTCATCTCCGCCCCCTGTCAAGAATTGCCTCTGTGGCCTCTGCCAGCAATCGTGTGTATTGCCAATCCTCGATCAAGCATAGCATTTACAGACATATCAGCCAGATCAACTCACTCTGGTCCATGACTGAGTTGTTGTTGTTGTCTTGTTGGAGCTACCAAACGATCGCTGGTTGATCGTTGAGTGAGCTGACAGAGCTACCAACTTGGTTAGACAGGTTCTTTAACAACTGCGACAAACTACGCCGCAGCAATGAAAAGTGAAAGTATTTGAAGCTGGAATAGAGCTACAAATGAATCATATCTTAAGTAATCAATCACTAAAATATTTTGATGTTCTTGCTTTAGAAAGTTTACTCTTATATCACTTCTTTATTGACAGACGAGGCGCATTGTTTGATGATTAATATTATACAATTATTTGAGTTCAGTCTATAGTTAACAACCTTCGCTGAACTCTATAAATATATAACTATATATTACGGCAATCATATATGAACTATTTATGGATTAAGCTGCAGGCTAGCTGTAAATTTGTGACTATTTTTCCCATGCGGATGGCGCCACTTGCCCGACACGCCCCACAGCCGAGCCCACAGAGAGGGACACACCTGAACAATCGGTGAAAATATGAACCTGTCGTTACGCTGAAAAGGGCGCTGACAGGTAAAATGTCATACGGACATAGAGCCATAAACCATTTGGCATGTCATCAAACAATGGGAGGCACCTGAAATCACGCAATGCGCATAGAAATTGAAGTTTCCATTTCATATTCTATCACGGCTTGTCAGCATGCATGTGTATGGGTTCAAGTATTACCTTTTTTGTGCTCTGTCGAGAGTTAATTTGGAAATGTCACGAGCTTGATAGGCATTCGAATGTGCTTTAACTAACTTTTATGACACCAATTATTTGATTACAGCTCGACTAGTTGACATTTCCGACTGTCAGTTACTAAGCAAATTAATTACCTTCAATTGGAACTAGTTCATGTTGGAACTTGTACAGGCAAAGATTGTGTATACATATTTATTGGGTATAGATTGAAGAAAGCCTTAGTACAATGCATCAATACATACTATAAATTGGTCCCAGGCAACACTAGTTCATTTCTCATAAAACGATATGTATTATAGGCTAATATCTTATTTTCTCTACAATAATTTAATTATTTCTCTCGTTTGCATTATTTTAAGTTATATAGTTTCATTAGTGGAACTAGTTCTCTTTGGAACTAGTTCACTTATGAGCCTTGTGAATTACAGCTGGCTGTGCTGCAATGGCTCACTACGTTCTTCGCTTCATTTTTGTTGCTTTAATTTTAAAAGAATATTTTGAACTAGTTTATTTTGCATCATATAAAATGAACTACAGTTTATATATACTTTCTATGTGTGTGTTTTCCCGAAATTTCTTTGATATATACCTCATTTGCGTTGCCTTTGTTCCATCCGAAATAAAGATTTATGCATATTCCTTTAGGTAAATGCGAATTGCAAACATTTCGATACGCAAATAAACAGAAATGCGAATCATTTGAATTTCGCTGCCTTTGTTCGACCAAGAATTTTAATTTGGAAATTTCATTAGGATTATGGGGTAGATTTTCGCACATGCCCAGTGGTGACCTACATAAACGCTCTACTTGGTCCGTCTAAGCAATAGACTCGATCCTACGTTGGGCGCTGTGCCCCTTAGGTACCTCCTATGCAAACGCAGCTGGACACGAACTGGACTCATTCTTTGGGTGGTTGTGCTATAGATCTTACAGATCTCAAATGCATTTGGTGTGATTTTAGGGTCAGTTTTCGTGAGATTGCGAATATTTGATGATCGGTTTTCTTGTATGCAAAACATTATTACAAATTTTTTAAGATTGTTATAGACTTTTTTGTGGGGTAACAAAATGTTTTCCGTTTTTTTGTGCGCGCAGTCATAATAAGGCGTAACGTGTTGTAAGCAATAGTAGCTGGGGTCGAAATAACCTCAATTAGGTCATGTTGACCTTTGGAGTTTGTTTTCTGGGAAAAAGGGAAAGTAAAGAAACGTTAAAGGTAATAAATAATTGATTTTTAAGAATTTGTTCATTATTTGAAAGGAGAATATTATCAATATTTGTTCAAATCCAAATACTCCATATTTAATTATTTTATAACTTCTTTATACTGCTATAATTAGTATATATTACATACGAAATTTCAACTTTAAATCCGCATTTATATCGGTAAATATTTGAAATACTTCAAGTTCTTATATTCATTTCTATATTATTCAGTAAGCATTCATTAATAAACTTTTGTTTTATAATTTAAATTTCCAATTTGATTTACTTATGCATAAGGTAATATTTATCCATACACCTGGCCATGCTCTACATTTTGCCGCCAAAATAAATTTCAGAGCTGACAGCTAAGACAAAACCCCCAAAATCCGTATTCAAATGCCGACTTCACGCCTAATCAGCGTCTAAGGCGCTGGACAAAGGCGACTCAGCATAATTTCTGAGACCAAAGGAGGAAAATTCTAAAATCCGAGCACAAAATGTAAAAATGTCATGTATTCTTTTGGGTGAAAACTTCCCTTAGAAATTACAACTCTGTCAACAGTGATCTTTGACCTTTACGCCTGAATGGCCAAATCGCCAGACATGCAAAATAATGCATATGAGAGCAAAACGGACTTCAGGGGTGCAACTGGACGAAGGGCGCGCGGCTACAGAGAAAAGGCAGAAAAAGAAAGTAATATATGGCAGGGAGTACGTGAATACATAAACTAAATTTTAAAAGTAAAGTACAGTTTATGTAGTTCTATCTGCAGAGCAATATCAAATTTATTACAAATTTCCATCAGTTGGCCATAAAATTGATATCAAAGGGTAATTTCAAAAACCATTTCAATGAATTGCTGCCACGAACTAAGGGAAACTTTTCAACTAACCTCAGGTGATAGAGCTCATAAAAATAACACTTGAGATCTATCAATATTTATGGGCACCAGCCCTGAACCCTTTTAGCGAGGAGCGTGGATGGCCACTCTATAGGAATTGCCACCTCAATAGGCGCGACTCAAGTGGAGTATGCCTGGCATAGAACTTCATAGATCTGTTGACAGAATACTTAGGGCACGTGGGCGTGGGTGTGGGCGTGGTCGTTGCCGCTGTCTGGAAGCACGCGCCGTCGACAGTTGCAGGCTGGGCCATAACTTTTCCAAGTTGTCAGAGCGTTTAGCTACTTAAGCACTTGAGATATCATTTTTGGACGTCTCCTCAGCGCGCTCTCTCTCTATCTCTCTCTCTCTCTCTCTCTCTTTCTTTCTCTATCCTTCCTTCTCTGTCCTCTTCTCAGTCTTAATTGCATTGCTTTGATGCCACACATGTCACACACTCGAGAGTCAAGTTGGCGCTTCATTTCATTTTTGGGGGGAGTTTCACTCTCGATCTCGTTCTCATTCTCGGTCTCGTTCTCTGCGTGTTAATTTTTGGTATTAGTAAATTTATTTGGTTTTTGGCAGAGATTTCGTCGCTGGAAAATTTATTAGCACATTAAGATAAAAATGTAGTCGTTTATGTCTTTGGCTCCATGGTTTGGATGCCTCTTCAGTTGCGGCACTCGTGCCGCTCGCTCCGCTTGCATATGACATTAAATTTTATTGCCTTTTTTGCTGAACGTGGAAGGACAGAGCTGGCTGGGCGTGGCATTATCGCATCATTTGCTCGTCATCTGCTCCTCCTCAAGCATTTGTGGAATCTTGTAGTTCCGTATTTTGAATAATGTCAAGCATCTTTATGCTAGATTTATTTGGGGCTTACAGCATTTTGGGCGCGTTCTGCGGATCCAAAGTTGGATTGGCAGGTGCGGTTCGCCTGCGGCAATAGCTTGAGTGCGTTTCGATATAATAATGGTATTTTTTAATGCTTCCACTTAATGACAAACAAATTCGACAAATTTGTTCAGGGAAGGTGACTGGAGGTTGTAATACTTGAGCTTTCCCTGAACATTGAATGAGGCTGACAGCATGCCATTCATATTCTTGGGTTCATCTTCAGTGTTCAAGCAAATTAGTATATAGAAACTAGATGCATTCGTCTTGGCTTTCAATTTATTATTTATGTTATTTAACCATTTACAAGCCAGTTATCTCTGCTCGTTTACTTTGAACCGACTAACTAACAAGATTGAGCTAAACTGCAAACATGCAAACTGGGTTCGACTTTATTTCTAGCTACTGTTCGTAGTTCCGTAGTTAATGCAAGCATTAACCATAGACTGCGTGTCCTTTGCTTGTGAGAAACTCTGCTGCACTTACCTCCCCCGGAGCAGACATTCAAAATTCCCATAGAAGGATAACGCTGCAAGTTCCGCTTAGGAAGTCAAACTTCCTGCAACGGCTGCGAGGGTGTGAGCACTCGAACTCCGCCCCGACTGTGCGGAGGGGTGGCCCCGGCTGGCTGACAAGTCCTGAGTCATTTAGACGGGCTGATTTGCTTTGCTGGCTTGTTATCCTGTGCACTATGCCTGTCCGACCACAGATTGAGTGCATGACTGACCGAACCAGGACTGTGGGCTACCTTGACGAACGGACTAGCTGTCTGCCTGACAATTAAGCGACACACAGCGGAAAATAGACGACGTGGCATGCAACATCAAAGCTGCGGCCAGCTGTGGCAGGTTCGTTTGATTTTTCAGTTGTTCGTCACATGACAGCAGAGACAGCGCCAGCGCCAGCGCCGTGTGAAAAAGTGACTTGGAGATTTTTGTGTACCAACAGGAAGTTGACGCTGCACAGGAAATGTGATTTGTAGTTTTCATTTCTCCTTTTTATTTCAACTATATTAAAACTTTGTTTGTTTTAGCGTCGCGTCGCCTGAAGTGTCCTGGACTGGGTGCCGGCCGTGTCCTGCATCTGACACAGGTGAGCGTCCGCGTTGAGTTGCGCTTTTTTCCACAACATTTTCATCAGCTCTTAAAGTCAGGCTGCATGACGGGCCGCCATTTTGTTTTGGAAAAGTCAATGCTCCAGGTTGTCGCTGTTTTATTTGACAACGCGTCCCAGTTACAGTACCACAAAGCCAAGCCGTTACAGACATGGATACAGATATTTATATACACCTATAAAAAAATATAAAATTCAACTGCGAGGTATATCAGCCCAATAATCAGGGCAGTTAATCAAAATGAATTAGTTTTTTTAAATAATTACTAAATAATTAGATATGTTTAAATATAATATGATACATTATATAATTATAGACTAGTTTGTCTGTTATTATTTAACTAACCATAATTTTTATATATTATATCGTATTATAGAAAACTTTTTTACTAAAAGAATGTAATAAGTTTTTAGGATTGTATCGGAAATATTTTACTAAAGGTATATAAGCAAATTTTAGGATTATATAGAGAATATTTGTAAATTTATGTGAATTATTCTTCTCTATACTTCAACAATTTATAGTTCAGCATTATATACATATAAGGGTTCTTCTTTATAAGTCAGATGTCTATTAAAATATGTGTGTTTTAAAGTTCGAAAATACCATTGAGTTTATATTTTATTGTTAGTATTTCTTCTCTATATATATATCAGTAATAATATTTAAGTCGTGCTTTAGTTAGATATTTTCTTAGTTTCTCTCTATCATTTGGGGTATTTAGTTATTTGTCTATATCTGCGCTCGTAGCCACTGAGGTAGGGTATCCTTTGAGTTCGTCAGCTTTGCGAATCCAGTTTTATAAAATTTTTCATTTTCCTTTCTCCTTTTTTTTGGCGCATGTCCTTTTGCGGCTGCGGCTGCGGCCTCAAAGGCGGAAATGTCGGGCTCATGTGTCGCCGTGTGCTGTTGATGCTGTCTCTCTGTATGTGTGTGTGTTTGTTGTTGTCGCTGGCAGTTGTAATCAACATTTTCGCAATGAGCAAAAGGCTGCCAGAAAATCATTTCTTCTTATGCATGTATACGTGTGTGTGTGTGCGTTTATCAAAAGAGTCAACTGTGCGCAACCTGGTTGCTCTGCGCTGAAATTTTCAATTTAATTTTCCTGTGCTGCCTTTTCATGTTCATGTTTGCTTTGACTTCGGCTCTGTTGCCCGGCTGTGCATGTGTGTTTGTGCCTCTTCTTGACGCATGACAACGCGCCAGTGACAGGCGCATGTCCTTCTGCCCAGCAACGGCTGCACCTACACACAGGCTTCACTTCAGCTTATTCCCATTCTCGTCCTGGCCTCATCCTCCTGCTGCCAGAGGAAACGCGCACGCTGCTCATTTGTCGCACATTTGGTTCGTCTGCTTTTACTTTTCCATTTGTGTTCTTTTTATTTTTTGCAAGAAATTGAAGTGTCAGAATTTTTGACATTCGAATTGTGCCTTATGACAGATCGACTCCAGGCCAGAGGTGGCACAGAAAACGCATTAGCCCAGAGCAAACACCATATGGTTTATCTCTTTACAATAGCTCTGCACCTTGGCGGCGCACAGTTCCTACGATTTCCATTTCCATTATAAGGAATGTATCTTAAGATTCACATACGGTTCTCGTACGTTGGGGATGCTGAAAATTTAAGAGTGGACTTTTATATTATTATATTATAATATTATATATCGAATATATTAGTTATTAGGTGGTAGATGGTTCCTCTCCATAAGTTTTGTACATTATATTTGATTTTTTCTGTGCGAAACCTTTATTTCAAATTCAATATATATTGTTTAGAAGTCCATTCGTATTGTGATGCTGATATAATAATCGACTTTGTATAATAAGTTCATATTTTTGCCACTGTATGCCTTTCCTTAAGTGATTATAAAATATGTTGTCAAAATTATCAAAATTTAAAAATTATTTGATTAAAATATAAATTCTATTATTAATATTATTATAATAATTATTATTATTATCTAAATTATATTTTAAAATATAGCTCACTTCAGTTTAACAGCCAGACCTAGACGTATTTAAGAGCATGGTAGCCCATGCCATGCTATTAAATACGGCTAGGACTAACATAAGTAGGAATATCTCAAACGTTCGTGAAAGTCAAACCTTTATCCCTACATCTAAGAACAACCCGCTAAACCGAAAAAGGGGTTCGGCTTTGGGCCGGCGCGAAGCTAAAGAAAAATTATGAATTTATGCAGATCGTGTTGTAAGGGAGCGACAAGGATTCATTTCGTGTCATCAGTCAACTTGATGGTGTAATTATATGAAATTACAAACACAACAACAACAAGAGCAGTGGCAGCAGCAGCAGCAGCTGAAAGCCAAGTTCAAGTGCTGTGCAGAGCCGTGGAAAGTGTTAATAATGATGATGCCGAAACTGGATGCTGCTGATGCTGGCTGCAGCAGAAACAGAAACAGGATCTGCCGCACACCAATGCAAATAATTGACTGTTACGCGCCTGTTAGCCTGAACGCAGGACACTGTGGCCAGGCAGTTTATTAATTTACATGTCAAACGAAACTCGCGAAGGCGACACAGACAGGGAGTGAGAAAGAGAGGGAGAGAGAGGAGGGAGGGAGAGATGGAGATGGAGTCGCTGTTCGGTGTCAAAAGGTGAAATTTCAAACCAAAACACAACTACAAACTGTAGAAAGAAATTCGTATCCGACAGATACTTTCCTCTTCCAGCGAAACTAACACATAACGAGATTTATCTTCATTAAAGTTGAACAAACGTTTTGTTTTCTTTTGGTTTTGTATTTTATTTATTTTTTTATGGCCGGCAGCAGTTCCGGAAGTGCACTACCTGTAAATAGTTCCAGGGAAGGCGGTCCAGCTCAAAGCGTTTGACAGCAACAAACAAAAGCTGTGTTTGGCCAGAGCCAACAGATCCGCTTGGCAGTGCAGTTGCAACCGACAGATAGTCGCGCTCATAGATGTGAGCAAATTAGCAAGATCTTTGGAACAAAGACCCACCTCACAGTGACCCAAAGTTGTCACCAAATTGAGCTGCAGGTGTCAACGGGCCTGGTCAAGATGTGCCCATTAAAAAGCAAGCAAACACGTCGCCCAGGCCGTTAAAAAGCCATTAAAAGCCATGAAAAAAACATTTGGACGGTCGCTGCTCTAGAAAAAAAAACTTATAAAGTTATAAATTAACAAACAATTTTATGAGCACCACGAGTCAACGCTTGCGGTTCACGAAAAGTTAAGAGTTGACGAAAAAATAGGTTTTCGGAATATTTTTAAGTGCAGAAACGCCGGATGTCTGTGCAGATAATTAGTTATACGGAACTCGCACGCCACTTGGGTTGGACGCGTACTAAGAAACACTCTTCAGGATGCCCGCAAAGGGGAATGCAAAAGGCATTCGCGAAGCTTTAATTGTGCCGCATTAGCAAAGAAAAGTCAAAGGTTTTGCAAGCATAGTACGAAAACTTGAGGTCTGTGCGAAAATGGAAAATGTGAAAAACTCACAAGAGAGAAAAATCATTCATTTGCCAAAAATATTGTGAGTTACTCGTCGCAGCACTCGATGGTTGGTCACATTTTAACAAAATGGCTTCAGGGACAACACTCTCAACACAGGACACATGAAATGTTGCCCTTTTTCGCCTTGACCCTTTTTGGCGGAACTGTTACAATGCTTAGCGCACATCCGACTGGGGCCATTTTGAAAATATTCGCGCAGCTTGACCTATGAGGACCACTGGGACTCGGACACTCCCCTGGCAGCAAGCTGGCCAAACGGGAATGGAGAGGAACTGAAAAAAAAACTGCGCACTTTGGGAAGGGCGCGCAAAGCTAATTTGAATATAAAAATCATTAAAATTCAACGTGAAAACGTCTTAAGTTTCCTGCTGTTTGCAGGACGAGTGCTCAGAACTCGAATTCGTACTCGTTCTCGTACTGTGAGAAGAAATGCTCAAAAGTACGGTGCTGACCTCTGATCCCGTTGGGTGTCCCGAGCGCGTCCCAAAGGAAATGCGAAATTACGTGCGTGACTGACCAATGCGCTGACCAATGTCCAGTTTGTAAGCTGACCGCTGCACAATATCCTTTCGCGCAGAGGGATGCGAACTCAACTCGTTGTCCTTCAACTGTCCCGTCTGAGGATGGGCAGCAACCGCTACTTGCCTCTTGTCTCATAAGGCATGCCTCATGCTGGCGTCTTAATGATTAATAAAGTCTAATTTATGAAAATAATCTGTTTGCCTCTGCGATGGAGAATTGAAATGGCAGCCGCCTCTTATTGCGCCCTTTCCTGTACATGCATGGGCATTCATATGTCTGAGCCCAACCCCACCAGGTGTAATTCGAATCGCAATTGCGTTGCATAACTTATCGGCCTGACAAACCAAAACAATGCCAACATCAATCAAAAGATTTCCCCGAGAAAGCTTTGCCGTACAGCTTAGGCTTGTGTTTTGTATAATTAGCTAAAAAGGATTCATTATGTTCGAAATAGAATGGGATTACATTAACGCAATTTCAGGCTATCTTTTGAACTTTGCTAAGCTGATGGCGATGAGAAAGAGCGTGAGATATAGAGTGAGCTTTGATGTGATCTTTGGAATGGGAAAAAATGATAGCTAGAGAGGGAGAGAGCAACAGCAGAGAGATTGAGAAAGAATATCGGAAGAGAACAAGAGCGGAAGAGATTGTCGATATAGAGAGAGCGAATAGCGAGAGAGGGAAAGAGAGAAAGAGAGGGAGAGAGAGAGAGAGACAGCGATAGAGATCGAGGGAGTGCGAGAGAGATATAATGGGAATATGATTTACAATTGATTCTTTCGAAGTTTGAAAATATATATTTATAATATTATTATTTTATATTACGTATTATCCAGTCCCATAATAGCTTAAATTTACGACAAATAAATAAGGGGCTTCTATATATGCACATATATTATTAATAATATTAATATTATTATTATTATTATTATCATAATTATTATTAATATTATTATTATTATTGTTATTATTATTTTTATCATTATTAATATTACTATAAGAACAATTTTAAAATATATTTATTGACGTCGTCAAAAAGAGTTTACAACTCAAACACACACTTCAATTATTATTTAACGACCAACCTTGAAGATCTAATGGCACGTGCACTCTGAGAAAAATAAAAAACAAAAACAACCAAACCCAACCGAAGATGAGAGTGCAAAAGTCAAAACTAAATAGACAGCAGTCGGAGAACCTGAGCATTCGGGCATCCGAGATCGAGATCGGCAATGCAGATATATACATATAAATCAAACAAGAAGAACAGCAATGCAGAGCGTTAATATGGACCAAATACAATGAGGACGAAGGCGCTGAACAAGATCAACAAGATCAACCCTTCGGTGCAAACATTTTGACCTGGGGCATTAAAAACCAAACAAAAACAGCCCAAAACCAAACCCGATTTCAATGATAGCCCGAAAAGAACAAAGATGCTGACGATGCTGATGGTGCTGATGCGGATGCTGAATGCCCTAATTTGTCGAGCTAACTCCGCTTCGAGCATAAATGGGTTAAAGAGCCGACGAACCACACACACACACACACACGCACACACACACACACTAAATGGTCCACAATGAACACGGAGGCTGTTGCACGCGCAGGGTCCCAGATCTTGGCCATAGGGTTCGATCGGGTGCAAGGGTTTTGGTTTCTTTGCGTCTTCTGCTCGCCACGCCTGATCGGCTTAAGTGGCACATTGAAAGGATTACGAGATCTTGGCTGCCTCTTCGTTTGTTTTCTATCGCCAGCTACTGTCTCGCAACCCTCTAACCCTGAATAAAAGAGAAAGAGTCCTGGATGCTGTCATTGAGAGGTTTTTTTACACTCAACTAGCTCTTGAATGCTCGTTGAGTTTTACGCAGCCGAATGAGACGATTAGCATAGCAATCCGATTGTGAGGATCTGCAATTGTTGCCATTGTCTATAAGGTTTTTAACACACTCCGCGAGGGTTGCTGCCACTGTTGTGGGCGTGTGAGACAAGTTGCCCTTCCTACATTCAACTCGACTCGAGCCACGCTCAACGGGGCGCTATGTAGCATCAGCCCTTGCCAATTGTCACTATCTCTCTGGCCTATTAGACGAGCACTTGTTACGTTGTGCGAGTGTGTGTGCGTGTGTGTGTGTGTATTTCGAGTGCCATTGAAAAGGCGTTGAAGCGCGCAGTTTTACGTGTTATTTTCGCGTTAAATCGCTTAAACTTTTGAACAACGCTGGGAATGCAGGGGAAAGGCGTTGCAGCCGAAGGGTTGGAGGCACAGGGGAAGCGCGGTCTACTTAGTATTTCGTCATTGTCATTGCGGCTTATTAAATAAGTACCCATGGCAACGACACCGACAACAGCTTAGCGCATTTCAGTTACATATTAAATAGAAATTAAATGTGGAAAAAAGCTGTTCAATAAGCATTTAAATACTTTTGCTTATGAGTTGATTTCATTATATTTATATTTGACGCATATTATCAATGATTCATTAAGTGTTTCAATAATATACTAAAATTTATATTGAGATTAGTGCAGTTTCAGAATTATATTTAAGTCAAAAGAATACTTTTATAGTTGTTAATTATATTTCAGGTTTAATTAAAGCTCTTAATAATTTCTTATGATGTTTTTGTATACCAAATAAAGCTTTATAATTATTACATTTTTGTCAAATTACAAAATTCGTATTCTCAAATTTAAACCTGATTACTAAATACTTTAAATAAATACTTTAATTAAATAAATATTAATGGTTCAATATTTATACCAAATTATTTAACAAAATGAGGCAAAAAAACTTTTTCGAAATGTATAATAATATTTTTATTTTCTATTATTATTTTATATTATTAAATATTTTCTATATATTTTATATAGATATTATGTGTATTATATATAAATAGTATTTATGCTTAAATTTTAAGTAAAGTTTGTTTCAAATGGAAAAGACAAAAAAAGCTTTCCAGACAAGCAAAATAATTCAGAGGGAGCCAGAATATGCCGTACAACAGAGATCTGATATTTTCTACATATGTACATATATATATTATATACCAGCTATATTTGTACATATACCTATATATACTTATGTATTGCTGCCAGCGACTCAAGTGTTGTTGTTGCTATTGCTGCAGACAGTGTGTTGATAAGAAGCATTTTGTTTCTTTTGAACAACTGATAAGCCCCATTAAAAAAGAACGCTGGACCGGGGTCGATTGACCTGCTTTTAAGCGGAGACTTGTGCGCGTCCGTTCCATCAAAAGTGCTCTCCAGCTACCACGCCCCACCTCTCATACAGCCATCCGCACGTCCCTCCTACAACTGCGCATATTTTTTATTTTTATTTTTATTTTTTTGTTGATGAGAGCCTGTCAATTGTCTGTCTAAAAATGTAAACAACATTGCATAGAACATGAGCTGTTCAACCGAAAAGCCTGCGCTCATAATTAGCAGCTGAATAGCACTCAAAGAAAGTGTATGAATACACAAACTAGAATATATAGTATATGTATATATATTTATATATATTTGTATATATGTCGGCCTGTCTGTCTTATCAGCGCTCATCAGCATTTGCGCACATTATTCATTATAATCGCAAATGCTTTATATAAGTCGAACAGATAGTAACAGCAAGTGAGATTGTTGTTGTTTTTGTGTTATTTTTCCTGTTATGCCTCGATTAACTCGGTTCTATAAGTATAGCTCTCTAGCTATATAGTTGATGCCGAAGTCGCTTCCGCTGCTGCGGCTGCTGCTGCTGTTCCATGCTGAACTTTTGGTCCTGATCTGTATGCAGCAAATGCCGATCTTTGGTGACATCAATTTTTAGGGTGAACAATTTCAATTAGGTTTACGCTGAACCGCGATTGAGATTAAAGACGCCAAAGAGCGCCGTCCAGCAGCCGCTTAGTTGAGCATGAACAGCAGCAAATCGATTGCCAAGTCGAGAATTTGCCATTGATAATTGCAATTGTTGTGCACGTTAATCAGGCGAACTAAACGTGCAATCAAATGTATCTATAGCTGAAACTGAATGAACGAGTGGAAACTAATGAGCTAACTAAATATCAAATTTGTCTTAATTTAGGTGGAATGAAATGTGAACATGTACAACCTTTTTTTAAACAAAGTTCTTTAATTGGCTACATGTTATAACACTCTATACGAACCTACGAATTGTAAATCTATAAAAATCATTTTACATGGATACTCATCTTTTATAGCAGTGGACTTCATGTAGACTTCCTGACTTTCATTTTCTCTCAGTGCAGCTGCGTTTTCAACTTATGCTGTCATATAAACAAACAACTTTTTTCTCAGTGTAGCTGCTGCTTTCGCCACTGTCCCACGCTGTGCAACAATGCCGCTCATTTTGAGTGGCTCGAACAATAGATACATATTCATATTAGATGCACATTAGCTGCCGCCAAACTGCCCTCCCTCGCCGCTTGCACTCGCTTGCACATTCAGGCACTCAGGAGCGGCTGCTGCAGGAGCCGCGCGATCCCACGAGCCCAAACTCCGAACCCAAAATGCAAACAAAGGTTGCTTTTTGTCTGCGGCGGCTGAGGCATAGATGGATGGATAGATGGATGCTGCGCTGGCTGCTCTTCTCTTTGGCCAACCGCAAATTGTCGCCAAGGAAGCTGTAAATGTTGTCTAACATGCACCCTCACACACACATAGACACACACTCACACATGCACACACTACTAACAAGATGCAAACTCTTAGACACAATGGGCTCGAGCTGGCCACAAAAATACCGTTTAATGAGCACAGCTTGACTATTCTGTAGATCTTGTCAAAGGATATTGATATTAGCCGGCTGCCCATTATCTCGAAAATCTTTTCCTTAAGCCATTTCGGCAATAATTCTTCGTACTTTATGTGCCGCTCGCTCTCTCTCTCCCTCTCTTTTTTGTTTGACCGCAAGATGTCCGTGGCGGGAGTTTCGATTGAATTACCGTTTCCTTCCGCTTCCCTAAGACACATAAAATCTAAATAGTTTTGGGACACTCGAGCGAAGGACCCCAAAATAATGCAGCGATTGCAAGGCTCGCAATGGACCGGCTACGATTCGATTAGATGATGTTGAATTGGTTTGGTATCTAAGAATCTATTGAAATGTCGACAAAATACTGAATATGCAAAAATTTGATTGGCTTGAGGGCCGTAACAGTAAAATGAGTTAAAAAGAAAAAACTACAACCAATCGGGAAATATTGAGAAACTAAAAAGTGTATGAAGAAGGAAACCCGTATTCATGAATCGTAGGTGACATTACAAAATCAGTTCATAATAAAATTATTTTTCTTTTATTTATTTTAAATTATTTTATTTTATTTATTTGAAATGAAAAGAAATATCTTAAATTGCAAAACAAATAAGCTCTGTTCTATGTAGTGTAGTTAAGCTTAGCCTCATTTTTTGTGCTTGCCTTGTCGGACAAAAGACGTAAAAGGATAATGCTCAGGACACTCGAGACTCATCATCTGTGCACTTCACATGAATGTATAATTTTATGTGCAATGAATGAATTGCTATAACAAAGCCAATTGCTCTCAAGCCAGCTTAAAGATGCTGCTAAATATGCGTCCATTAAATGGATAAAAAGTTCTAAATGAATAATTAATAAATATTTATGCAAAATGTGAAGCCAAACAGAATAAATTTAAGAGACTAAGTTTAAATACATTTCCATTTTATTGATTATAAGAGAGTAGCTTCATTTTCAGTAACAGCTGATGCGTATTTTCGGGAACAGGAACTTTATAAATGGGGCGTAACAGTAGGAGATGGATGCCTTGGGAAAGGAAATGCAGTAATGAAGGTTCACATATTGTCAACCTTTTGGTCAGCACCTTTGTAGCTTTTGCTCTGCATTGATCTGGTCAATTAGTGAAAGACTTCACACCCAAGAGGCGCACATCATTAATTATGGACCTAATCCGTCAGCATCCATCAACAGCTGAAGCCTTTCGATCACCTCCTGTCCAGTTGGCAATGTCCATCGGCCAACGGAATCTGGGCATCATTAGGCGCAACTTTCTCACACTCTGCCAGGACGCAGGATAATAATTAACCATGCCAAAATAGCGAAACTGACCATCAGCCATCGGTTGCATCAGTCAGAAACTATTATCTCTTTAATAGCCATAAACACACGCGCTGGCCCCGTAAGGGGATACTTTTCGTTTCAGCTGAATTCCTTGAGCTATTATATACCTGGTTGAATATTTCATAATTTGCTGCTGTCCAGTTTGCAACCCTTTCGTCTTTCGTCTTGGGCTTACTCTTATTTCTTTTTTACACACACACATCCTTTTTCTTTGCTTAAGCCCTTTGTTTTTCTCGCCATTGTCCGGTCCGGGCACTTTGCATAATCAATAATCCTTGACGCTGGCTCCTTTCACATTGTCGCATCGGCTGACCAGCGAGCCAACACGTCTGAAAAGATAAATTATGGTTTGTAGTCAAATTGAAGGCAAACAATCCGCACAAAGACTCACACACCGCACGGGAATTGTATCTGGGCTCAGCCCAGGGATCTCTTGCAGCAAGTATGCACTATATGGGGTAAGTCCAGCAGAGGCAGCTGCCTGCCCAGAGACTGGACACTGGTCAGAGCTGCGCCAGCGCCGAGCAGGCTTGAAGGGGTGGGCTGTTAGTTCGGCTATGGCTCTGAACAGTCTGTTTGTTTTTCTTCCCGTTTGAATTTCTCTATTAATTTGATTACACTTGGCTGCTGAGCAAAGCAGTCAAATTTGCTTGAAGAAATAGGTAAGACTTTCACTGGAGTTAAGCAATAAATAAACTGTTTTTCTATAAGGAATAACAGTTGATGTTTCTTTAATAGTCAATTGATTATCTAACTAGGGATTATCACTGGGCTTAATAAATGTTATTTATTTATTTATGGTGATTTATTTGAGATGATAAACGAGGAATAATCACTTGATTTAATAAATAAATTTTTAAATATAACAATATAGTAATTATATTTAATAAATATACTTTAGTTTAATATGATATGGTTACAATCTTTATTAAATTTAAAATTTAACTCCTTATATCAACAGCGATTATTGATATAGGGAATTTGGCATAATGACCTTTACTGAGTATATAGGATATATTTATTTATGATCTACATAACCAAAACTCTGCATCAGCGCATACGTTTATTGAAATACTCTATAGTAAATATATATCTACTTAATCAAACACTATCCTAAGTAAACCACTACTTCTGGAAGATCAATACGGTGACCCGTAGGAAGATACAAACATAATTACAGTTTTATTCAAATGGCTAAGGTCAGTTGACCTCTTGCTATTGCATCTCCGGCATTATCATCTCTGGGGTAACATTTGCTCAAGAAATGACCGTAAGCAAGTCTTGAGACAAACGAGCAGCTGTGCAAATGTCAAGACGTAAGTGTCAAAATGCTCATTAATAACAGAGTCCTTAACGCGGAATTGAAACCCAGGATGCGATGCGATGTGATGCGAAGCGATGCAATGCAGAAGCGGCTGGGCCGAAGGATAACGGGAGCTGAGCAAACACATTGGCAGCTAGCAAAAGATGGATCGATGAGAATGCAAAATTGTGAAAGTAGAGGCTAAGCCATCAAAGCAACTGGACAATGCGGAAACTTTGTCAAAGGATGTTTGCGCAAGCAAACACTGAGCCAACTATCCACAGGACATGCAGGACAATGTCTCTATGGAACGGTGTTAAATTGAAAAATTATGATAAATAGCATAATGGGAAGTTGCACAACAACATCAACAGCAAGAACAACAACACACACACATCGCAACACACCAACCGTCCCACTGTGAGCAGTCGAGTAAGTAATATGCAAAAAGGACATAAATAGACATCGGGCAGAACGTCTCAGGACATGCGGCAAGGGTTGCGGCTGCAAGACAATCGCGATGAGTCGAGTGTTGAGTGCTGAGTGCTCGGTGTTGCTAAAGTGTGCAGCGGCCTATAAAGGAAATCCTTTCGCCACGGGATATCATTTACGCAAACTCCAAGTTTGACCGATCCCCAGGCAGGACATGCCTGTGGCGTGTGTGTGTGTGTATGTGTGAGTGTGAGTGTGCGTGTTAGCACAGCTTTTGTTTATCTATCCGGCAATAGTTCACATAAGCTTATCTCCAGTCCTCCGCCAGTCGTGCAAAATGTTTGCGAAAACTTCACCAATTGCCGGGCTGCTCGTGGCGGGGGTTTGTTGGCAGCCGGCAAAGGGTTAAGGGAATGGCTCCATTTCGTTGCCCAGCTTCGCTGCTACTTAAAGGATATTCACAGCTTAGTCGTGTAATGCGTTTGCCGACTGTCCTGTTTGCATTTTATTCGCCAGCGTGCGATAAATGTCACGTAAATTACACGCCCTGATTTTCTGCTGTGGCTCGTCCGTCTAAATCGCAATTCCCTATATGCCAAGCGGCTATCAGTAAGTGCATTAATTTCGTTTATTGCTCCGCCCGACGCTCACACCCTGTGGAGCGAATGGTATATGTGAGTGGACCATGCTGCACTTGGGTATACGGTTTTTGTTTAAGAGTTGTCTGTCTTGAGATATAAGCTGAAGATGTGGTATATAAGTGAGAAAAGGTATCTTTAGGTGTGCTAATATGACTAATCAAGCAAATATTGTTGATATATTAAGTATAAGCTTAATAGACCATCCTTAGAAGTTAAGCTTACTCCTATGTTTATCAAATAACTATTACAAACCGCAGACATATTAACTCACAGGTAAAGTGTTTACCCCACTTTTAATATATATTCCTAATAACACCATTATCTGATCTTTAAGGCAATCTTAATATTACACAACTCATTCTCTATTAATACTTTAGACAACTAAATCAAGATGCAGCCACAGCTGAAACTGGAACTGGAGCTGTGGATCTGTATCTCTATCTATTGCCTGTTGGCATGTGTCTGCTCCCTTCATTTGCCGCTTAATCGCTGTTGACGCGCATAAATTTCAGTTTGCCTTCGGAGGCAATTAATTATAAGAGCTGCCTACTCTTCGGGATCACCCTTTTCCGAGTTTCCGCGTATTTATTTTGTCAACAAACGGATTAGGCTGCGTGGTAATACGATCGCCCCCGAATGCAGGCGAGGCAGTTCCCGTTGAAGCCTTAGCGCTGCGTTCTGTGATTTCATTGAGGTGAGAAATTGATACGTTCGAAGTGTTTCGAAATGTTCGAAAATGTTTCAATTGACAACTGTCAAAAGTCGGCGTGTTTTGCTCAGTACATGTCTAATTTTAGAAGCTGCGTCTCTCGAACTTTCTCACCAACCACCCCAGGCGCCGGTAGCTCCAATTAAAATTTAATTTTAAAGCAAACACTAATTGCGCTTTTTATTTTCCCTCCTCTGCGCGGCTGACTCGATCTACGCCCCTAGCAAACCCCTAACCAAGGTACTGCGCTCGCCCTATTTCCAATTGAGCTAAGCTGCAGTTGTTGTTGCTCGCCTGATGCAGGTGGTTCATTTCATGGCGTTTCAGTGGTGCTTGCGTGCCAAGAACACAAACACAGAGATTTTGTTGTGGCAGCCAAGGCAATTTTATAGTTTCCGGATCAAAAGATCATTTCCTGACAGGATGCTTGCAGGCTGCTCCTGCGAGTGGGCTTGTGGGAAAATATTTAGTCCTGGCGCAATATAAATACTATTTATAGATTGCTAATGATGTGCTTTGACATGAGAAAGGTTGGGTTGTACTTAGGTGAATAATCGGCGACTATACTAGAAGTAAACTATATAACTTATATCTGAACTATTTGACTAGCATTTAGTAGTCTCTTTTCCCTACAACTACTGTGATTTGCCCAGTTTTAACCTGGTCAAGCAGAAGAGCCTGGCACGCGATCAATCTACGTATGTTTATGTATGCATAGCTCAGTTCCCGGGAACACTTGCGCCCAAAACCGCAGAACGAGTGCTAGAAGTGCACCCGCTGCCCAGAGTCCATGTCCATCTCAGTGTCCCTTGCAGGGACAGCTGAAACCGAACACTGGCGGCGGAGGCGCAGGAGTCGGAGCATATCCTGCGGGCAGCTACCTGCCGAGAATCGACACTTGACTGGCATTGTTTGACGTGATTTGTTTGGCTCTCAGTTACGACTGCAATTAGGGCGCACAAAAGGCGAAACCGCAGCATGTGCCCAGCGCCTGCAGGTAGCACAAGGTGCAAATCTGATCACGGTTCAGCGGCTCAACCTTTGGCATATGCAACGGTTTGCAGCACTTCCTGCCTGGCCATTCAATTGCGACATTTCACTGAAACTCTAGACAAAATACTAATTAAGCATAAACTGACTAATTCCTTTTGTTGTTTTATTCCCCCCGAGAAGTCTTTAAGAAAAGTGTGGGAAATTCCAGCTAGAAATTCAAATTGGAAAACTAAGTACCGCGCCGCGTTTTCTCGCGGTGTTCAAATTACGCTCATTGCAGCGCAGGCTGGGCACACCCGCGCACTTCTCTGAGGTGCCCCTCGGAGCCCGGGTGGAAAATGCATTTTTCCTGCTCGCTTTCTTGTAGTTGAATATCCTTGGGAAAGGCAAGCGCAGCAGTCTTTTCTCCTCACTGAGTCAGTTTGGCTTCGTATGTTTCTTGTGCTAGGTAAATATTTGAATATTTTACGTGATTTTGGAGCAGTTGGATTTCCTGGCGACCCGGATACAGGATGTGTTTGTATAGGCAGGTTATGCTGTGGCCCAAAAACAGGTGTAGGAAGTGAAACTTTCTCAGGATGAAGGCGGCAAGTGTATAGATATAATAATCAATATTTTTAAGACATATATCATAAGTATAAAGATATATGAGGGATCTAAAATATAGAATATTAAATATAAAATATGTATCAATTATATTCTAACAGAAATTCCAGGCTAAAATTTACGGTTTGATAATATTTTTGATTCGATAAAAGATCCTTTAGACATGTACATAGACATAAGTATATGTTGATCACTTAGTCAGAAGGATTCTGGTACTCGAATTTCAGATAACAGTATAGTAATGGGAATTTAAGTTCTATCAATGTTTTCAGCTCGATCCACTCTCAGCTAGTCCAGCTCACCTCACTTCCTATTCAATAAACCTGACGTCACACCCTCTAACCTCGGCATGGTAAACATGTCAATAAATCATTAGATCATGCGGCACTTGCATGTCATCCATCCACTCGAGTGTCAATAAAGCAACAGCTACAACAACCACAACAACAAGAACAGTAAACTATGAAATCAATAGCCGGAAAATAGTTGACAAAGCAACCGTAAAACAAACACGCAACCAAAAATCCAACACCGAAAACACCAGAAATCACAAATTAGCTACACGAGTGTGAGAAACGAGCAGAACGAACAGAATTACCGAAGAGAAAACCCCCAAACGACATTATTCAAATGAGAAAAGAAACCTCGACACATGTTAGAGTGCTAAGAGAACATCTGGACAGGCATTAAAAAAAAAGAAAATCATATTCCTGTGGAGGATCTACTACAATTTGCCCGTGGAAGATCACAATTTATGGTGGAGACCCAATCGATTCCGTACGACGCTTAACTATAAACGGGGGAATTCCTGCCCGAAGGCGTGCACTCCATGCACTCGTTGGAATTTGTTACAGTACGAGAGAAGCAAAAGCAGAGGGATATATGGGAGAACATTTCCGTGAGAATTATGTGACATTTTATTATATGTATGCAGTTAAAGACAGGATGAGGATGTGGGGATCTCAACAGAACTTTTCCAATCAAATAAAAAAGCAGAGACAAATCCTTTGCTATCATGCCACGCTGCTGAGTTATTTATGATTCCTATGAACTGTAAGTTGAGATCGGACCGAGTGTTATCTGCCGAAGACTCGCTCTGCTTCCCCGCCTGCTCCAGTTCGCAGTCGATAAGCGTGATGTTCTCTGGCTTATCGCGAAGATATGGATGCAGTTTCCAATTGAACAAATTTTATTTATTGCCCCCAAGCAACAAGTGACTCAATTTACAAGAGCCCGAGCTACATCTAATTCAAGATAAGCTGGTACGAAGATAAAGATTGTGAGTTAACGGCATCTATTTATAGCCATAGCCCAAACACTCGAATCGACTGCAACCCTTTAGTCTTTGGTCAATTACGACCCAATAATACTTTCAATATTTATATCAATTGTTATTAAATATTTTGTGCCACCCCTAAAGGGTCGTTTATTGACCGTACACCCTGCTCCTGTTCGGTATTGGCAATTGTCGTTCAAGTTCCAAATCGAAACTCGACACCGCCAGGCAATCAAAGCCAAACAATGTAAGCGAATGATTGGGTTTCGATTCGAGAGGGTTACGCTGAAGGTGTTAAATAACCTGGTTCCGCTGCGGCAGCTACCTTCATGCAAGATTCGATGTCGCCACCAAGTGGTCAATCGCGTATGCCTAATGTCTGCGATTTACATTTCAGAAGGAAGTAATTAACTGACTCGAGAAATGTAATGCTTCAGAAATCGTATAACTATGCATACTGAAGACCGGATGTGAAGCGTATCGCATGGAATTCGATTTGCATTAAAAGCTAAAACACATTCTGCTGGCAGACACACAGATGTTATTCAGGAATGTGAACGAAACACTTATGCATATATATGCAATTTATATTTGTAAATTATAGCAGAGCGACAACTGTGTGATCAGGGACTTAAGAACTCATATATGATACATGCGGAAATAATTGGAATTTTTATTAAAAATTGTATATGGCAGTTGACGAGCTAAGAAGCTCTGGTAAAATTCATTTAGGTAAGAAAATTGATACAATTTTTCTCAAATATTTAGAGATCTTCAAGCTCTTTTTCACTATGATAACAGAAATGCATATCTATACTTATTTCATCATTATTATCATAAACATTTCATTACTAAACGGAACCACAGCATTTTATCTCAGACTTCCGCTCTCGTCCACAGTCCGCTTTTCAGATAGATTTTCCACATAGTTCCCACAGCATTTTTCACCTCTGGTATTTACGAAATGCTCACCGGAGACAACATTGTGCATGCTCGCTTGGCCCGCAGCCCAATGCGCATCTAAACTTTTGTCTTGCTCCGCGACCCAGTTGCACTGCACTGCTCTATTATGATGTCAAATATTTGCATTTTGATAAACTTAGAAGATCTCGTTTGGGCCCTCTTTGTTTTAGTCGATTGTTTGTCTTTTACTGCATTACGCATACTCGCACTTCCTTCATGCCGCAGAGCCATATTCTTTTGGGGGACTGTAGGTCTCTAAGTGAGTTCATTCATAAAAATAATGCTGGTGAGAAAGTCTAGGTGTATTGCGTAATGCAGTGCATATCTCTTTCATGAAATAGTTGGGATTTCGACTAAGAAAATCTTGCCGCTAAATGCAAATAGACTTGAACAAATTTACACAAGCCAGACTTTGCTTTAGAAACCGCTGATAACTGATAAATTTCTGGTTGTTGCCTGAGCAGCAGCTGCTGCTGGACGCTTTCCCACCAAAAACGAGAAAACATATACTGGAAATATCTATAAATATATCTGCATGTACAATATGCTATGTTGGCCTATACTCAAGCGGGCCTTGGCCAAGTTCAAAGGTCATATTAAAATTTTAATGCCAAAAAAATGTTATTGAAATTGGTGCAGAAACGAGTTTTCTATGACCAAAAAGCGGACTGACCCATGGGAAGTTTTCATGCAGTTTGACCTTTGACACGAACCACCCCAAAAATAAAGCCCGACCCGTTCGGCAAGAGAGCCGAAAAGAACCCCTAAGCTGCAAGCTTGACCACTAGTTAGGCCGAGCTAGTTAACTAGTCGCTGGCTTATTCATTTCGCAGTCATATGCATTCACTTAACATTCACATTCACATTCGCAGTCACAGTCACAGTCACATTCACATTTATGAATGCGCGATCAGAGATCAATTGTTCAATTAGCTGCCGCAAAAGTTGTTTTTCAATATGAAGAGAGAATTATGAATGAAAGGCAAGTGCGCGTCCGAAGTGCAAAGCCCCCCTTTGGGCCCCTGCAAAGGGCAGTCAGCGGGTGACTAGCCCCCTGTCCACACTCTCTGCCCAGTCCCAGCACTTACTTAATCATGTTAATGCCATTAAGCAGCTTAATCGACGGCGAGATCTAAGCGCTGGCGTCGATAATCAGCTAGCCCCTCTGCAGGCCTCTCGCCAGAGTCCAAGCTCCAGAGCTGGGAGACCACCCAGCCAGCTAGTCGGACCCCGCTTGGGCCTCATCTAATTAAAAACCAAAAGTGCAAGCCGCTTGTAAATGTCAAGCCGATTGCCGAAGAGTTCGCGGATCACGAACTTCCCAGCCAGTTGCAAAATCAAAATGCATTCAACCCAAGCCCCTCCCGCCAATCGCTGGCGACAATTAAATGAAAGCCGGCACAGATCACAAACCACAAATCGGAGTAGGGGAACAAATTATACTCGCTGAGTAATATAATTGATGTTGTGCCGAATCAACCCCGCATATTGACATTTGCCTAGTTGACATTTTAATATATTTGTTTGCGAAACTTAATTCCATTTCGGTTTCCCTTACTTTTTGTTTTCGTTTTTGTTTTCGTTTAATCATGGTTTTTGCTCATGTGTGGCAACTTTTTCATAAACAAATCTGAAATAATATAACATTATTTGTTGGCCACATTAAAAAGTGGCTGGCCAAATTAAAAGGGGTTAAACTATTTGTTGATCTCCTCGTGGCTGTGCGCAGCATTTCTCGGACCGGTAAACGACCTCATGTGAGCGCAGCTCTTGTGAAATATTTGATGGAAATGTGGACAGACTCGAGAGCAAGGGGTTCAGGGTTCAGTGTTCAGGGTTCAGTGAGCGGCTTTAGAGGTAAGCGAAGCAGATCACTTCATAATTTGACTAGTTTTAGTTGTACACAGTTTTTGACCAAGCTGGACTTTAGCTGGAATTTATACTTTATATAAGTCTTGGCATTGATTGTGGAAATAAAGCATGATCTTAGACATTAGAGCATTCGATTTAATATGATAAATTCCCAAATAAATACACATAACAAATTCATAGTAAATACTCTATATACATATGCCATAACCTTATCTAAATTTAATTTAATTTACTGCATTCATCCTCATCTCTGTTAGTAATACAAAGCAAAATAGATCACACAAACTATACACAACTATTATAAATCTCTTTGTGCCGCCTACTGGCAAAGGGAGCACAGATATCAAGCAGAAGCCACAGCGTTAATCACCTGAACATAAAGATATCCACACCTTGGACTGGCTCGAATGGCCAGGGGACAGTTTTTGTTGTTCTTCACTATTCTTCTTCTTCTTCTTTTTTATATATATTGTGGCACTAGCATCTGGCCTCGGGGACAATAAACCAATTTGAACGCCCACAAAATGAGCATGAAATTGCTTACGGAAGGAAGTTCGTGTGCCACAAAAACAAGGCCTAAAACAATTGTGGGCCACTACAACTAGCATAGTTGGCCGAGCCAAAGAAATTTGTGGTAATAGATGCACAAATGGCAAAGGAAATATGCCAGGCATAAAAGGCTAAAATGCCTCATAAATATGGGCAATTATTTTGCTAACAGACAGAGCAACACACGCTGTGTGTGTGTGTGTTGTGTGGGTGTGGCTGTGTCTTGTGTGCTGTGTCGCAGGTCGCCTTTGCAGTCCTTTCGTCAGCACGTAAATCAAGTCAATGCCGCCTCAGTAGGTGTTGCCCATTGACCATTGTCCTTCCTGGCTTCCTGTGGCTGTCAACTGCGTCTGGTGCTGCTACTCCTGCTGCTGCTGCTGACAAAGACATCAAAACCATGCGCCCAAGGGCCTGCCAACTATTTGGTGTGTCGTAACTTGGCCAACACCCACGTGGCAGCTGGTCTCGGCCAGCTAATGCGGTAATTAGATAATGCCTCTAGCCCTGTAGGCACGAGCCCTGCCTCGACGGGTTAGAGATCTGCAATCTGCAACCGTAATGCGATACGTGAGCGGACCCACCTCGGCCCGGACGACATCCTTGCTACAGTTTCCATGAGGTAGCAATTGCCACCCCTTTTTTCGCTCGCGATGTATCAATTTCGTGATCCTTTTGCCAGCATCCTTTTGAAATCGAAAACCGCAAAACATTAGTAAACCCATTTCAGTTATTATTTTGCGCTCTGTTATTTCGTATTGTTCTCTAGCCGCAATTGTAGTTTTATCAAGCAATTTGTGCAGTCAAAAAAAGAAGAAGAACGAAATATCCCTGTAGGGTTATGAGCCATATGATACTTTATTAGATGTTTTGATTAGCTGACATTTTTTTACTGTTGATAATTTGTAGAGAATTAAAAAAATGTCTCTTTTAATTGACAATTTTATTTTTAAAATGGTTGGAGGAAAAGTTAAGATATATATTTGTTATAAACTAAAGGTATATAAATGGAAATATATTTACTGATGGTGTTGACTTAGTCTTTTTTGGTTTAGCTGTATTTATTTAATATTTAATAAAAAATATTACAGAGTTTCATTTGCGTCAGTTCTAACCAATACAATAAAATCAACGATAAATTTTGACACTTATTATTACAAAAAAAAGAAAGAGAAAGATAGATGTTACTTAGTAACAATTAGCGCAATCTGAATCAAAATTTTAACATTTATTTTTTATGTTGAAAATAGTATTTTCACACCTTAAGAGAAAACTGAACTGAAAGATGGAAACAGCAACTTTCCGTTACTTTCTTCAATTGTAACCTCATTAATTTCAAACTTAGCCTTGCAGCATCCGTCGGGGGCAACCCTAACGGCAACCCTTTGCCAACCCAACTGACCATTGGTCAAATGTCAGTTGTAAGCTCAAAGCCAACTTATGTTTGCACATAGAAAAGGCCAGCTGTCGGCTTTAGGCAATCAAACTCAAGACTCGAGATGCTGCGACCCCTGAGCGACCCCCCCTAACAGAAATGAAGATCTTGTTTGGCAACTATATCAAATACAATTAAAAAACACAAAAAGAAAGAACTGAGAATAGAAATACAATTTGATGGAAATGCCAGCGAAATGTCAATCAAAGAATTATGCGCAGAGAAACTTAGGATCTGTGACAAAGTGAGAATTAGGTATATATTTCAATCTTATGGTTCAGTAGGCAGTTTCATTTTCTTTTTCCCTACTTAAAATTTAGGAAGTTTTCCCATCACACCATTCAACGAAAATTCATTAAAAATTTTCACTTTTTTACCCAAAAAAATTCAAGTTTTATCCCAAAGAAATGAAAACAAGAAAAATTTGTAGAAAATCATGCAACGAAACATATTCCTGAAATACGTTCAATTGTCCAAAACTTTAACGGTCTATGCAAATGCAAGTAATGCCCGAGGTCAGCAGAGGTCAATGGCGGACCGTTATTGTTGTCTTTGGCCGAAGGGTTGGTTTTCTTATTTGTCCAGCTGCCGTCGCGAAGCTCGAAGATCTTCAACCGTGATTTTTCATTAGAAAATCATAAAAATGAAATCGCAATAGCCGTTGCCCGTTGAGGCTTATTATGCGTGACAGTCCTCAAAGCATTCGAATAAGCATGACAATCGTATCGCCGCACACATATCTTACGAGACATTCACCATATGAGGCTTTGATTGCGCAATCAAATTGAAGGCAGATGTCCTGCTGCCTCCTCGACTACTTCTCACATCCCGATACTTGCCTAATTCAATTAGCACCACGTATCGATAGAGCTGCCCTTCAGCCCTCGTTCAGCCCAGGCGTTGGTGGTGGCGATTGCGTTCGTTTTTATGAGGCGTGTCCAAAGGGGCTGACAAAAGGCAGTTGGCACCTTCGATTGGATTGACATTTCGGCTGACAGCTAGGCGAAATTTGGAGCTCTGCTTTATGTATCATATATATAGGCATTATAAAAGCGACTTGCTATAGAAATGACTGTTATATGATGCTAAGAGGCAAGTTAATTAGATATATATGTGCTGTTTCATAGGTCTTTGTCAAATTCCTATCATAAAATCAGGATCACAAAGTATTTTATTAGAGTAGCTGTTTTTGTATAGATAAAGAGCAGTTGTTGCTGTGTTTCTAGGGCCCTTAAAAGTGTCCAAACTGTATATGATTTTGAATGAATTTTGTTGAAAATTGTTTAATAAATTGAAAAAAATTGGAAGATTTGTAAGAAATTATATAAAAATACATCGATATAATATATGTGCAATATATGGTAGAATATAATTTTTTCTGTATTTATTATTTGCTTAAAATTTCTTCAAGTTTCTTCAAGAAAGAAAGCCTATTAAGAAACAGTCATTTTATAAACATTCAATGTGTTATTAATTAAAATATTTTATTATATTTAGTTTAATATTTTCTTACACATTTTTTTAATCAAGGCCAAAGTTCCATCATATATTTATGTAAGGGTTTTAAATTAAATACGTATAGCACAACATCTTTATAAACGTTATCAAATATCTAAACCCATGCTGATCCCAAGCTTAACATTTTGCTTGCTTGACTTATCTGAGATTTTTATTTTTTATCCAAAAAACTAATCTTGTTTTAGGCGCGAAATGGATTTTCAATATTTCTTCAAAATTATGAAAGAAAATGCGCGAAAATTTGCTCCAGATCCATTGTCTGGATGCGTTTTGCTCTTATACGCTTATGCCTCGAGCTGTCAATAAATATTTATGCATTGTGCGTAAACAAAAATAATAAAGTCAACTTAACAAAGGTGCAAAAAATAATAATAATAAGGTAAAGCGTAGACAAAGCAAATTTTGAAGTGTGCAAAGTAGGAAAAAAAAACTAAGAAAGAAAGAAAAGAAAAAACTGGGCGCTGCCCGACGACACGCGGCTTTTCTTTGCACATTTCCATACCCAACTCACAGAGTTTTCCATTTTCCCAAAATGCCAAATGAGTTTGTGAAATGAGATGAAATATTCAAAGGGCGACGACTGCTGAGGCTGTGGCTGAGGCTGCTGCTGAATATGCAAAAGCCGAAGATGCAAAAATATTGGCAATGCCTAAGAAACTGGGTCAAAGGTCAGCAACAGCCACACACACACACACACACACACACGCACACACGCTCACACGGCGATCTCTTTGGGGTGCAGCAATTTTCTATGCGATTGCATATGCAAAAAATAATGCCCTAGTTCAGGCACGATCTTGATATACCGCTGTCCCCTACCGCATTCGCTTCCCCGCCCGGTCTTCTTTTCCGCTTTTCCGCTTTTCCCTTGTTCCGCTTGACATTATTTCTGCCCATTTTCAATGCATTTTTCGCTGCAAATAATTTGGATTTCGCATTTTATAGTTGCCTTTTTTTTCGATTTTCTAACATTTTTGTTCAGCATTTCCCAGTTTTCCCGCAGGGTAGGCGTAGCTGCTTTGGAAAAGTGCGCGAAATTCAACGCATTTAAACATATTTTTGGTTTTTGGCTGAAAGATCATTAATTATCATTTTTATCTGTTGCTGTGACTAATTCGATTTTTATGTGTTGAAATGATTTTCTTTTTACTTTTTTTCTTTTATTGGGTGTGGAGCTGAAAAATGTTGTTGTTACATTTGCAATGCAAACAAAAAATAGAGTTTAGAAAATATTAAAAAAAATATATATATTTATTTAGTTATTGTATATTTTATATAGAAGAAATTGATAGAAGATACTCTCAATATGCTCGCAAGTATTTCCCTTTATTTTATGAGATTTTTGGAAGTCCTGAAATTAAAAAAAAATATATATTTCATTTCAAATTTAATAAAATTGTATAAAATTTTGTAATTATATAAAAATAGTAAAATTCAAATATATTTTTAAAATTTTAAAAATTACTCTTACCCAATGAATAAATAATCTTATCTCTCAATATATAATGTTATACTATAAGTTTTACTTTCTATAATTCCTAAAAAGTTCAGTTTCAAAAACTGTTTTTTTTTTTTTTTTTTTTTTTTTTTTTGGGAAAACTTGTATTATGATTGTTAGCTGTTCACTTTCTCATGAGATTTCAGTTTGCAACGGTCAACTGTCCATCAATTGGCATCAACTCTGGCATCTTAACTGGACCAAACCGCTTCGCACCTCTGAACCCGAGTCGCCTCTGACAACGCGTCAGTGGCAATTAATAAAGAAAGTTCAAGATTTGAAGCAAAAAAGTGAACACACTTCTGGTTCTTAACCCCGGTCCAAATGGACCAGCATCTCTGATCTCTCAAGATCTGCACCCTAAAGGGTCTCGACTCAACACACTCATCCCTTTCTCTTTATGAACTCTTTAACGAAAATTAATTTTTTTTCTCGTTTTTTCAACCCAAAAATGAAATCTTTTCTGTGATGAATGAGTTGCAGCATCTTTGAGGCAAGGGTCGGAAAGGGCTATTGCTATTTGCCGAGAGTTGAGAAGGTTCAAAGCGGTTCAAGGGGTAAACGGTGCTTGTGTATTGGCACAACAAGTTATTAATTATAACTGTATATGAACCTCTGCGGCAGCCCCTCGAGAGGGCAACTAAATATAGCAAAATGATTTCATGGAATGCGGAATTATCTGTTGCCAGCTTATGTCACAAAGTCTACCAATTCGGATTCGTTTTTATTTATTTTCGTATATTTGGTAGATGTTTAATCTTTATAGATTTCTGCTGCTGCTGATAAACAGTTCGTTTTTCGGCTGTAAAAATCTCAATATTTTATAGCTGCCTCGAAGAATAAATAAGAAGAAGCCCGGCGACAGAGAAGCACACGAGAAATTCATTACTCAACGTGATAAGCGGCCCGGACTGATAAGCATATGCCACAAAAACAAAGATTCGACTAGAAACCGTTAGACGCTGGCAAATGCTGCGTATGTGCTGCTCCACTTGGCTGTCGCCTGTTCGCCTCCAACTGGAAATTTTCTCATTTCGCCTCTGCGGCGGCCTCTGCCTCTGCCTCTGGCTCTGACTCTGCAATTGGCTATCTCGCTTGCACACCCACAGAGGCGCCACACAATTGGAGCAGCTGAGGTCTCACAGTGCAAGTCCGAAGGTTAGAGTAGCACACAATTTGATTAGCAAATAAAAAATGAGCGCCAGCCGCTGCACTGCTCTGCACGCGCTCTCACTCACACGCACGCACACGCCGGCAAAGCACTCAAGCAAAAGGGGCGGCGCTCTGCGTGAGCAGGAGAGCGTGTGTGCGAGTGACGAGTGAGTGTGTGAGTAAGCGAGTGAGTGAGTGAGTCAGTTGAGTGCCTTTGCAATGCTTGAGCTTCGTTAAATTCTTATATGAGTTTAACAGTGAGCCGTTTACCAATTGGCTAAATTAACAGCGATGGCAAATGTTAGTCAACAGCATGTCTGTTGTTTATGCTTTATAGGAAATAGGAAGAGCTGAAATTCATAGGAAATGAAATATGAAAACCTTGAGCTAATAATAGATTTATTGCATATATGTATATGATTTATGCTCATACATATATCAATTCATAGCAAGAGATAGGAAATACTGTTAAGTGCCAGATTAAATGTTTCCCTTTTAGATCATAAATTTTATGCATAGATAACTGTGGATCGATGCCATGCAGAGTGGCAAATTGTGAACGGAAAAATTGTGAAATTCCAATGCGAGTTTTCTATTAATTAACAACCTTTCAGAGAGGCATTCGACCGGTATTCGAGCGACTCGTCTCCCGTCCGAATCTCGCATCGCTCTGTGCCTGAAATAATTAATGATGTTCCCAACGCGGCGTCTCAGCTTTCTTGCTGTGCAAATATTAGCAAATTATTTTAGTTTTAGAAAATCTCCACACAGACGAAGAGCGGGAGGGGGGTGGAACCTGGCTCTGCTCCTGCTGCAGCGCACGCTGTTTGCTGCGAGTTTTCTCGGCTCTCAAGACAAAGTCGAGCATCCCCTGGTGCCCGGGCTGTGGGAGGGGAATGGGCACTAATGATGTTGCTGTGTGGGTTTTCCATTCCATTTTCCATTTTCCCTTGCCCTTGCTGCTCTAGCAGCATTCCTTCATTCATTCACTCCTGCCCGGGACCAACTGACAATATTTGCACTCTTCCGTTTGGTTAAATGTCAACCCGGAGCCACGGCTCTGTCGTCGGCCTTTAATTGTTCCTCTTGTCAACTACTTCGAGTAATTAAAAACACCTTTCAGCTCGGCTCAGCTCAGTTCAGTCTCAGCTCAGGCCAAAAGATGTTCCACATTTTCAGCAACTTCTCTTTCTCTCTGTCTCTCTCTCTCTCTTTCCCATTCCTTCTGGCATTCTGTTTGATTAGCAAATTTGTCAAATTTTCCACAGAGAAACCATTTGTCAAAAGCTGCTAATGATTGTCGATAGCATCAAAGGTATTTGATCAATTATTCGAAAGATTACGAGGGAGAAAGGAGATTTTCAAGACTAAAGACTGAAAAAACCGAATATATAAAAAATATTCTTTAAGAAATAATAATAATAATATCTTAGTAATATTTTTTTTTTTAAATAAAAAATTGCTTAAAAATTATATTTATCGATAAATGTAAACTATTATATAGATATTGTATTCATTTTAAAATTAAAGTACATAAGTACTCTTAAGTCATCCAATATGCAACTAGAATTGCCAGCTGACAGACCATACTCTTTCTATTCTATGCTAACCTATTCTATAAAATTTCAAAATTTTATTTTAATCATTTCATGGCATTCTTAAGCTTAATATATGTAAACATAAATATATGAAGTCAAAATATGTTCAGTAGATCATTTTCCAAGCCGAAGATATGGATGTTGAATTCATGAGAATCGCAAAGAAGAAAAATCAAAAATTTCTAAAATAATGTATGAAAATATATATTATATAAACATATATATATAATTTGATAATAAATCTGAACTTTTGGTAGTTTTATATTTATATTATTCATATAGATATAATGTAAAGTAATATCTGATATCGAAAGAGTAAGATTTACTATTAATATATGCTCTAAAAAATATAGTACAGCTTGATCTATATATTCTTATATATAAGTATATATGTTGTATCTGCATGTACATACATATGTATATATGAATATCATATTGTAGCGGAAAAACTTTTTAAACGCTTCTTAACGCTCGCTTGGCGCGTTTGCCAAATGTCTGCATAATTAAAACGCAGGACATATGTAAGCAGGATAATAACAATAACAGCGACAACAACAACAACAACAATAATGGAAATAATAAACTTTTGCCACGCCATGAATGGCAAAATGTTGGGATATATGCATATGCTTGGGTTGCGCCTGTTGCCAAAGGCAACAATTATGGCTGAAAGATGAGGAGAGAGAGGAGAGGAGAGAAAGAGAGAGAGTGGGTAGAGGAGTGAGTGAAGCTGGCTGGGGAGGCGCGTAAAGGAGCGAAAGGATAAAAGCCGGATGTCAAAATATGGGTAATAAATGTGCTAAGCAGGCGCAGCAAGATGATACACTTGATACACACACACACGCACACACACACGCATGCTGGGCTGATGAGTTAAATGGCAAATGCTAATGGAAATGTGACAGGCAGAAGGCAGCAGCTGCCTGAAGACAGGCAGCGCTTTATTGCGTGCACCCACGCACACACACACACACACACGCACACACACTCTAAGAGACGCCACGTGAATTTAGTGGTTCCGGAAAACTTGATGGCATTTGAGAGCGAGTTTTATTGCCGTCTTGAAAGTTTGCTTACGCTTGCGAGCATAAATGAAAAGACGCGAATTCAAATTCATGCTGAAAGCCACCCAACAGGAGGTGCGTGTGTGTGTGAGTGTGTGTGTGTGTGTGTGTGTGTGAGTGTAAGTGTGCTGTGTTTTATTGTGTGTGCCTGGTGTGTGCCAACTAAACGTGCCACAAAGCCAAGTTTCCACTCGTGCCTTAATCTAAATCTGCGGCGCTTTGCTTTCCGAATGGGGGGGAGAGCTTAGGATTTGGTGCCTTGGGACGGATTCGCCTAACTGGCGTGTAAATATGAATAGCAATTGCCAGGAACATATGTTTGTTTATTCATTCGGAGCGCGCTGTTGTCGTTTGGAGACAAACAATTAAAATGTGGCTGCGGCTTTAATTGAAAATTAATTGCAACTGTCTTTTCGAGCAGAATTTCCACCTCTCCACGTTTTTCATTAATTTTGATATGGTAAGTATATGTATATGGTATATCTGTCTAATTATAGAAGTTTTATATTTTTGTTTATGAGTAAAAATTATGATCAAACATTGAAGACTTGCGAGATGAATCGAAATGTCAAGTAGAAATTAATGTTGAAATGAATGGAAGGATTTTATGGAAACAAATATATAAATTATATTAATGCATTGATGGAGTCCATGAGAAGCGCATAGAGAAGCGATGCGTGAAAACATTTATTTGAATTTTATAGCATAAATATAGTAGATGTGTTTTGAAATTGAGGCAACACATGAGAATTGCAAAGAGACCGATAATTAAAAAAAAAGTAAATAAATAAGTTAGAGGAGTGCTTAAAGTAGTGTTAGTAAACAATATAGTAAGTATATAGTGTTAGTAAACAATATAGAAATTTATATATATTTGAATATATATATGTATATATACTAAAAATAGGAAAAGGAAAGTCTTATAATGTTTTGCATCTGCTTTTCATGCTCGTACGATCAGTTCAAGTTCATATGAAGACATTGAAGTCGATCTCAACTCGAGATGACAACAAACTAGTATAAATGAACAACTCAATTAGAGAGTTTCTGTTCTGTGGCCGTTTGATTAGTTTGCAGTGGGCAGCAACTATTACTGCGAATCGAACCATTCCATTGAGTGGGGTGAGTGCAAATGGAATTTAACCTCGAGCGGGGAATGAGATAAATGAGCTGCTATTGGCTACTGATTGTTGAACTCTTGAACTGTATCGGTACTTAATGGAAACGCAATCAAATAATTGCGCAAAGTGTGCCACAATCAAATATAGCAACAAATTAAGCAACGCCAACACCAAATGCAACAACAACTACAACAACAACAACAGCAGCGGCAGCAGAAACTAACTGTCAATGCGGTTTGCTTCTGCCTGCAAATCGATAAATCGACAAAACCGCAACAAAAACTACAACAACAACAACAAAATCTACAACAAAAGTTTGAGAAGAAGAAGCTGAAAAATAGTTAAGAGACGCGAAATAAGTTATCCGAATGCCCCCCACCACCGCCCTCTGCCTGCATCCAGAGACCAAAGCGATAAGTTTACAATTGCTTATGACTTCAATTAATCTGTGGAAAGCGCCTACGCGATGCAGTCTATGGTCGGTAGAGGGCGGGGTGGAAGAAGAAGAAGAAAATGAGAGACAAAGAAAGAGTCGAAGCAGAAATACCCTTATAGATATTGAGCAGATCAGCCTTAATGTTAGGCGATGCGAAGGTGATTTGACAGGAAAATCAATTCAAGTTTTAGTTAAATTAATTCCTAGCTAATAGGATTTAGTTAAAGCAATGTTCAGAGACGATATGTAGCTGATATTTAGCTGTTTATATTGTAAATTCAATTTCATATTTATACTCTGTTCCTAAAAGGAAAAACAGTATATAGGTTTTATGCACTGTCCATCTTGCTGTTCACCCGTCTTTCCGTATGAATGTACATTATTTCAAAGATATTGAAGCTTAAGAGTTGAAAATTGGAACATATGTACGTTATACCCTTGGAGACTACAATATTATTATTTCAATTAAATATGTATAGAAAACTTCTATTAGAAATACATGTTAAATGTCTGGAAATAGTTAAGAAAGAGTTTCTGTTCTATTTCAAGTTGCATTAAATTGTACAACTACTCTGAAGTTAGGGTATCCCGCTGCACAGTTCACACACACCATAAAAAAAAGAAGAAGAAAGAAAGACTACACTGGCTAGAACTTTGCACGAATATAGAAATTGGCAAGAGCTGCGTCTGCGTCTGCGTTTACGTTTGTGTCTGAGTTTGAGTCTGCGGTTGAGTCGCACTTGGTGTGGCTTGGGCCTTCGCATAGTTGCAGGCGGGCATTGGGGCTCAGCTCAGCTCAGATGCAGACGCAGTCGCAGTCGCAGCCGCAGAACACAATTGACCTGAAATTTCATTGAAGATGCGCCCGGTCTGCAGCCAGGGCCATGGTCAGAGGCACAGTTAGAGCTGCGAGGGGCGGAGGCAGGTTGAGCGTAGTTGTTGTTATTGTAGCTGGGTGCAAGGCTTTGAAATCTATACAAAACGGTAAATTGCTTAGTCATTTGGCCAAGTTGCTGCGTTGATGATGCCACAGCTAGAGCCACAGCCAGAGCCAGAGCCAGAGCCTGGGTCTCAGCCCCACAGACCTCGACAGGCGCTGCCCGCATCGATGATTGTAATCATGATCATTATAATTATTTGACTTTGGCATTATTATCAAAATGAAATCGCATGCTGAGTGCAATGCGACCCACACCACGCCCTGCGCCGCCCTGCACCACCTACTGCCAAAGTCCATGTTCATGTCCAGCACGCAGCGCGCTTGGCATGCTGTAGCTCCTCCAGCTCCAACTCGAGCTCCAGCTCCAACTCCCTAGCTCTGAGCCCTATTTCACACACCCACATGAACGACGCTCGTCTGCAGCGCCACCTCCACTCGCCCAGCTCCAGCTCCAGGTAAGGGAATGTTCGCCAGGCCAGGCTAAAACTGAAATTGCTTTCTTAAATTTGGTTTCGGTTATGTGAGGCACTAGCCGAACACTGAACGCTGCCTTTGCCCAGTTGGGCTAATTTCTTGGGTGATTTCGATGGGAACATAAGTAATTGTGGAGAGGAAAGAATTTACCGAGTTCTTCATAGAATGAAGTCGCCTTTTTATATCCTATCTAAGCTGAGATTAAGTACTTAATATCACCGTAAATTGTCAAGGTCTTCAGCTAAAGATGTTATTTTTATTAGTTTAGCTAGTTATACTCCTTCAGGTAAGTGAAATGAGTATATTGGTTTCTTTCCATGTCAGTCTGCCAAAAACACATTTTGTTGTATCTCAGAAACACAATCATTTAAAGTTCTATAATTTTGGAATCCTTTGACAATCCTAGTTCAAAAACGAAAATATTATATGTTAGCTACTTTTAAAAAATTTAAATTGAAAAAATTATATTTTAAAAAATTTAAATTTAACGACTAAATTTCAAATCATCTCCTCTATTGATTATAGAAAAAAAATATAATAATAATAATAAATTTACTAATTGGGGGCGTGTCAAAACGAAAAAGAAATATGAAATAAGAAGTTATTTTACAGTGGGTAGTACCCAATAGCAACTCTTTTACTGGTTGTTAAACATATTATTCAAAAGTATGCGTAGCCTATGATACGCCTACCATAAGATAAGCAAACTTAGAAATATGCACACACAGATATTGTTATATCATATACTTAAGGATAAATAATATATATTCACATTCTGCTAGGTGAGTGCAGAAACGCCCACTCACAGATACATGCACAGATTCGCACGATTACTCATTTGCATATACATATAACTATCATATACATATATTCACATTTATAGATAAGCATAGCTAAAGATATCCATAGGCATAGAAACACGTAATCGTGGCTACGCCTACTTCTAGATATATATCTTTATATATATACATCATCATATATACTGTTTACTCTGATTCAGAGATACTTATATCTGTAGACTGTTATGTATCTTTATCTGTATCTGCAAAGCACATACATAAATTACATATATAAAGAATTTTTACAATATATATTTTTATATATATTATTATTGTATTGCCCAATTGCTTGAACTAAGGTCCAAGCATATTTATTTTATTTTTAGCCAGCAGATAATGCAGTCCATGTTAAATTTAATATTTTTTTCTACTGCATCAACAATACCTGTATGGACTTAACTTTAGACCTAGAGCTCAGGCTATTGGTAACGTGTTTATTTCGAATTATTAATAAATGTGTATTTATTTTTAAAATAGATTTGATTGTGCTTATAATTAAATATATATATATTATATATATATATATATATATATATATATATATATATATATATATATATCAAATAAATTATTCAACAAAGTTTTACTTTTACTGAAGAATATCTATATAGCATATGATTTTCATTATAATTTGCATCTCTAATTTAATTGCAAATGTAATTTTCATAATTCGCATTGATTTCAAATTGACTTCGAAATGGAGCACATGAATGGGATAAGTGATTGCAGGTGTGTGCAAGAAATCCTTGAGAGGCTCATTTTCAATTTACGCAAAGACAAATCAAATTAGCCAAAGGAAAACGGAAAATGAGCTCAGAGGCGGTGCACATGTGTGTGTGTGTGTGTGTGTGTGTGTGGAGTGCCAGGTGCTCAAATTGCCACAGGTAGAAATGAGTCGCTGCGAGCCGAAATTCAGCTGCAATTGCAACTGCAACAGGAACCACAAGAGGTTAAGCGAGCAAAGTTCATGAACGTGGCACATGTGTCTGTGTGTGTCTGCGTGCGTGTGTGTGTGTTAGCTGCAACTGCATCTCAATTTCAGCTGCAGCTGTGCAGTAGCAACGTACCAACGCAAGCTCCTATTTGGGGTCTCGGTCGCGGTCTCTGTGTGGCTGCCGCCGCTTCCAGTCGCCATTCCCAGTTCCAGCTACAGCTTCAGTTTTTTTTTATTTTATTTTATTTTTTTTTTTAAGCCACACTCACTGCATTGGGAAAACTTTTGACCTTCTCACGCGTCTGCAAAGATTTTCATAATTGTAAGCGCCATTTCATTTATTTTACTTCTTTTTGGGCAGGAGAAAAGTTGATTATGAAATATGATTATGATTATGGAGTTAGGCGCAACGGAACGTGTTCAATGTTGAGAGAGTTGATCGATTGCTATGGATAAGTTAGTACATAATTCTGGAATAAACTCTTGATGATCTTGAAACCATATAATTATGATTCTTATACATTTTCAGTTGTCTATATTTAAACCTGACCTCATTCAGATAAACTTGACTTTCATTGGCTAGAGTTCAGTAATATCTGATCTGATATTCTTCAGACTGCAACCCTGACCTTAATCACTATCATATATCTGTCATATGCAGAAAAAGAGTGCAAAACATTTATTTAAGCACGCCTTATCTCGGGAAAATTTATGAAGATTCAGCTGCAGTTGCACGCAGTGCATCCCATGGTTCGGCTAGTATATAAGATAAGATTCTATAGATGATCAGATATTCGTAAAGCGCCGACTGTCAAAATGCCAACAGCAAAATATCAGCTGCTCTTGAGTTTGAGCTTCTGCCTCGGCCTGTCTCTAGCCCAGATTCCCTCGGACGAGGCTGGCGAGGAGTTGGCTGCCCAGGACATCTTCCGCATCAATGGCGGCCAGTTGATGAACCAGTCGGTGCCCTATCAGGTCTCCATGCAGATGCTGCGTCGCGGTGGCTGGCGCCACTTCTGCAGCGGCTCCATAGTCAGCGAGCAGCATGTCCTCACCGCTGCACACTGCGTGGACAAGCTGGAGCTGAAGAAGTTCAGTGTGCTCGCCGGCGTGCTCAACTGGAAGGAGGCTGGCCAGAGGCACACGATCGTGGCCAAGCACGTGCATCCCCAGTACACCATGAGCCCACGCATCGTCAATGACATTGCCTTGCTTCAGGTCAGCCCTCCATTTCAGCTGAAGCGCGCCGAGATTGCCACAGTGCATCTGGGTGACAGCAAGCGGATCGGTCGCCGCGTGCCTGTCCGGCTCACCGGCTGGGGCTCCACGACGCCCAGCAGCACGGGCGCTCAGCTGCCGGATCGGCTGCAGGTGCTCAACTATCAGACCATCTCGAATGAGGAATGCGCCAAGCGAGGCTTTCGCGTCACGCCCAACGAGATTTGCGCGCTGTCCGCGCCGGGCCGGGGCGCCTGCATGGTGAGTAACTGACTCGTTCCGCAGAGATTCGCCAAGCTAATCTGCAGCCTCGGCTGGCACTTGCAGGGTGACTCGGGTGGTCCGCTGATCTTGGCGAGCGGCGGCAGCAGGCAGCAGCAGTTGGTGGGCATTGTGTCGTATGGCAGCGCCACCTGTGCCCAGGGCAAACCCGATGTCTACACGCGTGTCTCCAGCTTCCTGCCCTACATCAGCAAGATCCTTAACCAGGATCTGGACTCGGCCACGACGCAGCAAAAATAAATTCTGCTCAGACTTGCATTTTGTTTCATTTCTTCTACTTTTATTTTTGTTTTTATTTCTTTTCTTTTTTTTGGCGGCTAATTAAAAATCTTGTTCGATATTCGCCACAGTCGTTGGCCTGGCAGCATCTTCTGCCCGGCCTTAGGCCCGGCCCTGGCTCAGGGTCGGCTCTGGCACGGCTCCAGCTTGTGGACCATGATAAATGCAAAAAGCAATTTATCGCACATTTAACTCAATTCAGTTTCTTTATGGGCAGCCGAAGAGCTGGCGAGGGGCAGCAGCTTTGTAGCTGGGGGCACGCCTGCCAGGCAGCCAGAGAGCCACACAGTCGGACAGTCGGACAGTTGGGCAGTCAGACGGACAGACAACTAGTCAGACAGACAAAGTTTCGCTAACACGCACGCCTCACAGACTGCAGTCGGCTGCCCCTTGCCCGGTTGCATGCCGCATGGAGCTGCATGGCGCGGCTCTTGTAATTCGATATTAGATTTTATGTGCGACAAATACGAAGTGCAAACATTTTTATGTTCCTTCAATTTCTATGCTGCATTCGTATTTGTAGTGGAACCAACGCGAAAGATGGCCCGAGCAGCTCTCCTTTCCAGTTACATAATTAAGTTCCAAATAATATGGAGCTCACGCTTTTCGATTTGACTGCAACAGATTGGAAAACAGAAACTCAGATCTCTGAGCTGAAACTAGTTTTTGTATTCATGTTTCAGCAGCAGAAATGGGCAACTCAATTTACTTATAAATGCTGATTTGAGATTAATTAAGTTGATCTTATCGCTGCTGATATGTAAATTCTAATTCTACTTTTAACTATCTCAATTCAATTTGTTTGTTTGGTGTAAATTATAACTAGTATAATCTTGATAAGGCATACGGAAGTTATATCATTTCAGGTATCTCAATGAATGGAAAAATTCAGGTATTTTGGTTTTTAAAATACCTGTCAAGAAAATAACAATAAGTAATGATATTGAGAGAACAGATTTGATTTTCAGAACAATATATAACTGATGGCTTAATCTTAGCTGGAGGTGTTAATCGTGTTTTAGTCTTAACTAAAAAGCGAGTCTTAAGGCAGACGAACAAAGTTTGATCATATTATTGATTCCAGCTAAATTTTTATGAAAGGTTCGATTTGTTGTGTTTGAATTAAGTATATGAAGGTTTTATATGCATCATATTCCTAAAGAATTCATTTTCTTGATTTATAAATAATATAAATATTTCTAAAGAAAATAAAAGCTCCAAAACTTAAATATCCATATAAAACACCAATGCTTCTCGCTACCTTAAGAATATTATTTGCATAATATGAAATCAAATAAAAGATATAGAACAATCCTTACCGTACAAGGAATAACTCTATGAAAAGCAATTGCACGTGAGTAAATTAATCATTTTATACATAGCTAAAATTCAGAAATATGATAGTATTATTACTATTATTAAATATTTAGTATTATCTTTATCCACTTTAAGCTCGTCTTAATCATATCACTCCGCTCAAATAGCCACTCAAACTAATGATCATAAACATATACATATTATATTCGCATAACAAGCAGCATGACAAATCGATCCAATGCACTTCTAGCCGAGTCGCCTTTTCCAGTTAAAACTCGTAATGCCTATTAGAAATGTGTAGTGACTCAAGAACTATACATAAAGTTAACTCATATGAATATAAATATCAATATGAATACAAGTCTGAACTATTGTGAGTGTGCAACGGAGCAAGAGCAAGACATAGGGGTAAAGAAAGGCTAAGAAAAAGAGAGTTCGAGAGAGAGGGAGATACTGAGAGATTGGGAATGTGTATTTGTTAGACGCTCGTCGCTGACCGCATAAATTCATTTAGATCAATCAATTCAATTTGTTTGTCAATAAAGCCTAAATGAGTATTTCATTTAAACAAATTAAAATTCGACCCATTTGAATGTCGCGCAACAGAAATTCCAACTGAACCCGAGCAACAACAATTAAAATTGACGTCGAAATGAGACCGGGATTGGGTCGAGAGACTGCAGACTGAAGCCAGAAATCTCTGAGAGGAATATACATATATATGTATATGCATATCTGCATAAATACATATATATACATATATATAGACATATATATATATATATATATATATATATATATATATATATATATATATATATATATAAATATATACACATATATGCATTTGTATATATCTTTGGCTTGATTGTGGTCTGGCAGCCTTTGTTGACTTTTCATTGTCAATTAAAATCAAATAAATTTATTTGCTGTTTGACATTCGCGTTTTTCGCTCCTCTCTGAATTCCGATTTCGATTCTGACTCTGATTCGGATTCAGATACAGACACAGATTGGGGCAAGTGTCTGTGCAAGTGCATTGGGCAATATATTGTTTTGACCTTCTTCTCGTATTTATGGCAATTTATTTGGACTCCCCCCACGCCCCGAGCACCTCAAGAGACAACTACTTGGCTTTGCCCTGCTTGGCCACAGCCTCCATGGCCTTCTTAACTGTTTCGGGGTCACCCAGGAATCGCATGGGTGCCAGCGGCGCCATGCTGCCGTTCAGCTCGTACACGAAGGGTATGCCCGTGGGCAGGTTCAGCTCCATGATGGCCTGATCGGAAATCTTGTCCAGGTACTTGACTATGCCTCTCAGGCTGTTGCCGTGCGCGGCAATGATCAGCTTCTTGCCGGCCTTGATCTGGGGCACGATTATGTTGTTCCAGTAGGGCATGGTGCGCTCAATGGTGAGCTTCAGCGACTCGGTCTTGGGAAACTCCTCGCGCTTGGGCCCGTCGCAGTATCTGGGATCCTTGGTTATGCATTCATAGTACTGGTGATTCGGCTCCATGGGCGGTGGGGGCGTGTCGAAGCTGCGACGCCAGATCTTCACCTGGTCCTCGCCATACTTCTTGGCCGTCTCCGCCTTGTTGAGCCCCGTCAGACCGCCATAGTGGCGCTCATTGAGGCGCCAAGACTTCCTTATCGGTATGCCCTCCTGTCCAGTCTCTTTCAATATGAAGTCGAGCGTCTTCTGCGCGCGCGACAACACCGACGTATGCGCTATATCGAACTTCAATTTGGCTTCCTTGATGGCCTTGCCCGCCGCTGCCGCCTCCTGCTGCCCCTTCTCGGTGAGCTGTGCATCGTACCAGCCGCAAAAGAGATTCTTCTGGTTCCACTCGGACTCACCGTGCCGCACCATTACCACAACGTACTTCTCACAGCTGCTTGAGTGCCGCAACGCTGCAACGTTGCAGCCCTTCTGGCTGCCACCGCAACGTGGGCTTAGAGTCGGACTGACGCAAAAAAGTTTTGGTAGAACAATCATAGCTTCAAATTTATATAATACAAAAAATATAAGAAAATAAAATTTTTAGTTTTCGCTTAGCTAAATATGTGACTGAATAATCCCAAGGAAATTTGAAAGCTTATAAAATATTTATATAAAATTTGGATTATTATTCTTTAAATTTTCATTTTATTTAGTTCACACTTTGTGATATAGCAACTTATTAGAAATAAAAAATTAGGAAAATAAGAGCATAATATTTATTACTGAACATTTTATAGTAATATTTATAGATCATATATGCCTGTTGGGCAGAAAATCTAAAGGACGAAAAAATACCGTGAAAAATTGAGATTAGATTTATGTATTATGGTTTTTTTTCTGTTTACCTATTAAACCAGCAGTTAAATAAATATTAAAAATAAATATTTAACAATCAAATGATATATTAGTATTACCTTCTTGCCATAATTGTGACATAAACTAATTAGAGTTGTGAATATAGCTGTTAAGCTAATGAGTTCTGAAATATTATTTCGTATATCAAAAAGAAAGTCATGAAGATTCGGCTATAATTCACAACTCTAGCTTTAATATAGCAGACTTAATTGGTTTTCATGTATGCAAAAGACCTGCTGGAAACATTGTGAGATACGTTAGAGATAGACAGAGAGAGGAAGAGAGAGAAAGAGAGAAAGCGAGAGCGTAGCGTATGGCAGAGTTAAAGTAAATCATTTTGTGCATAAAACGAATGACAGCTCAATGCAAACTGTCAAAGTGAAACGCGAGCAGAAAAGCAATTGGCCAAGAGCCGCTTGGAATATGTGGCTCCGACTGGATGTGTTTGGAGCAGACGCAGGAGCTGGAGTAGGAGCCGAAGCTGGAGCAGGAGCAGGAGCAGGAGCATAAGCAGAAGCAGCCATAAAGAGCTTTTACGACCGCCACTAGGCGGCAGCTCAAATGATAAATTGTCTGCAGTGGTCAGCTCTGGTGGTGCTGGCTACCAGAGATCGATGCACCACCAGCCGCATGGCCAACAGCCTGGCGAGATTAGACAATTTGTAGAGGAGCCGCAGACGGTTTCGCCTGTGCCTGCAAGCGCCACACTGGTGGCAGAGCCAAGCACGGGCCATCAGCCAATGGGGCTATGTGGAATGCCATGCGGCCGAGAGCTGGTCCTCAGTCCCCTTTACAGTTGCCTCGTGTTAATTGAAAATTGTACGGTAATGTTGCTTATCGCCTGGCTATCAGGCGATGTCGTCGTCGTCGTCGTCGTCTCCCAAGTTTGGGCTCTGTCGCTTTGGGGTCTGGGGCTTGCGTGTAGCATGGAGCCGTGCGGCATGCTTGGTGCCACACCTCGAGGCCTCACGCATTGGCAGAGGTGTTTGATAAACATCCAAAGTCATGTCTTAAGATTTTTGTGGGCTTTTTTCTGAAAGATGTGTGTGCGTGTGTGTGTGTGTGTGTATGTCGCTTGCGGTGAAAATTTCTCAAACGCTTTTTGACAACTTTCATGTGAACGCACTTAACAAAATTTATCGCCTCGCGCATTATTTGTGGCTTTAATTGCTTATAGACGTTAAGAACTTGTCCTCCAGCTTCTTGCCGCCGACGACACCTGCGCCCCGAAACCGAGCCGACACCGAGGCCGAGGCTTAGCCTTCTAAGCAGGGCCTTAAACGCGTTACCAGTTGACACGAAGCGCGGCTTAATTGCTTTTACAAATTGATTGATGGAGCGACTATTGGGAGTAATCAAATCTATTATTGAAACAAGCTTCAAGCTGTGTACTGTTCACACATACATAGATACATATAAATATATATAATTATGTATATACATTCATATATATTCATATTCCCACTGAGAACTTAATTAATTTGCTGCCAATTCCCTTGACTAAATTCCTGCTAAATAAATGAGGCACAAAATGCACTTCATATTCGCTTCTTTAGATCGTTTCCCGATCTCTGTTTTTAGTGGACTCGCTGCAGTTGTTAACGCCAGTTGGCTAAAAAGGTACGCGGTGTTAACAAGATAAGCATCCTGTCGGATCCGCCCGGAACGCCATCATTATTATGACATTTTGGTTGATTGGCCGGCTCATTCGCGCGGCCTTGTTTGTCGGCCAACTTCTGCGGAATTGTGCGTGTGGCCGGGCCAAGAACAACTCGACGAATATTCAGCAACTGCAATTTTTATGGTCCGACCGCTTGCCTCAATGTGATTTATATGCGGCTTCTTAAAACAACGCCGCTCGTTTTATGACCCGCCGTGGCACCGCTCACAACTGCTCCTTCACAATACAGTAGCCCCTACGCAGTCTGAACATTTAATTGTGAGCTGCACGTGTGCTCCGAAATGGCCTTAGGATTGGGATTGGGGTAGCCTCTAAAGCAAAAGTCGCCTCAAGGCAAAGTGAGACATCTATGAGCATTGAATGTATGATGCAAATGTCAAGGTTTTGATCTATTCAAATAATAAGAACTGGACTAAGTTCTTAGTCTCTCTATTAAAGTTCTATCTATCTTTCAGTTGCCTTAAACTTGCTCAATTTGAATCCCATTTCGGTTTCAATTACTCAACCTGAGCAGCAAACAGTTTCTCTTTGAGCCAATTAGTAATCGTAATATGCAAATGCCCCTAGCCCCGATTATAGATAATAAATTGTGCTCAGCCCTGTGCGAGGCTTGGCTTGGCTTGGCTAAGCTGGCAGCAGTAGTAGACGCATTTTCTACATGCGTGTTTGTCAGCGCGATTCCAAATAAATTTTCCACTTGTTGTTGCAGCAATTAATTTTCCCCACTCGTTACAGCAATTTCAGCAACAACAACATGGAAGTTTTGGAATAAATGTGGAGTGGAATAAATTAATTGCATGTTTTGCATAATCAGTAAATTGGTCGTTTATTTTAGTACCTAATTTGCCAGGCAGTCGCCCAGGTAACTCCCCGCCAAATCTTTGCCATATGCATGCACTATAAATTATGAGTGCACTGGCTCAGACTCTGTCTCACTCTCCCTCTCTCTCTCTCTCTCTCTCTCTCTCGCCACATGAAATACATTTTTATTTGCAAATCAGATAAGAGATCTTGGATCACAGCGAGCAGCTCGAAGCATTTGTAGATATGCATATGCAGTATACGGACAGAGAATATTTATCGGTTGCGTGTGCTTGTTACCTAATTGATGACAACAGGTAGGCGCTTCTGTCAACCCGGTGAGAGAATATGATTGCAGCAGCTCATCCCCAAGATATCTCTTACGATTATCAGGCACGCACACCCAAAACAGCAGGCGGTAACAGTTGTCCCACTGTGTGCGCCCAGAGCCACAAATGAGAGATGGGTTTGTAGAGTGAAATGCATATAGATTGTGATACCTAATGCAAGTTATGTATTACCTGCATGGTCATGGCCTTGCCATATGTGTTATAATTGGAAATTAAATATATATATGTATATGTATAAATATAAAAATTCTTGATAAAAATCAATAGATAATGCGCTGGCATCTACTAGCAGGCGAATAACACTATTTAAAGTCACCAGGTTATGCAAAGAGCAGTTCCATTACTTTGATGTTAATTAACAGCAAATGTTGTGACGTCACATTTGCAGTTTATTCAGCAAGAAAGTCAAGGAATCAAATTAAAAAAAAAAAAAAAAATAAAAAAAAAATTTAAATTTAAAAAAAAATTTTTATTATTTTTTTTTTTTTTATCAACTCTGAAAAATAAAAAATTATATTTTTTACAAATTAATTATACGCCACGCGGAAAACAACGGGGGGCCCCCCCCCCCCTTTTTTCTTTTTTTTTTTTTTTTTTTATTTTATTTTATTTTTTTGAGTCGCAATAGAAACAATTGTTATATTGCTTATGATATGTCAACTTTATATAATTTACTCCCTAACAATGAAATTTATTCTATTAAAAATCTCTATAAAAACATAATATAATATTCATTCAGTTTTTTTAGATCACTTACATTACATTTCCTTTCCATCTCTTCACATATTAACTTCAGACAAAAAACTACTAGTTTCTCAATTGAATAAGATATATTTAGGCCCAAGGCTATATACTCCTGCATAAATCGCACATTCTTTGTTGGCAAACAATTGAAAAGCATTTGAAATGTCCGCCGAGCAGACTCAATTGCAGCTCTGATTGCATGCGCTTTCAGAGAGTTGCTTAGCAAATGCATTAATCATGCCAAGCGCTTTGTTGCTGCCACTTCTTGTGTGTCTCATTTTGGGTGGCATTTCGCAGAGAGAGAAAGAAAGAGAGAGAGAGAGAGAGAGAGGGTGTAGAGGGCGAGCTGTTTCCTCAATTCCTGGGAATGGCACCTACAGAGACTCTGCAGTCGAGAGCAACACCTACAACCAAATTGAAACGACAAGCGCACAGAGACACAAGTGCCACGAGAGATGCACAGAGTGGTGCAGAGAGTGGGGGCTGGTGGGGAGCTGTGGGGCAGAGCTACCTGTGTGTGGCTGCAGCTTGATCTGGTTGCAGTTTTAATCAATGAATAATTTAAATATTCCGATTAAACAAGCTGCTGGCTTGGCAGCGGACATTTCTTTTAATTCATTGTTGGAGCCCAGTGGAAGCCCATTGGGAACCCAGTGGGAGCAGTGGCCAATCAACACCTTTTTGGCTGCAGACTGCTATCTGCGTTGCATTGGGGCTCACATGTTCGATGCAAATCAAGTTGGCAACGTCTGGGCGGGTACAGGCACAGGCCCTGGACAGACTTGGGCTATCTCTCTGTCGATCCCGATGTCTGCCAAATGTCAGTTCCGGCCTGATTGCAAGCCAGCTAATGAATCATTTTGCACAGCTCTCCAGCTGTCCTTCTCTCCCCCTGTCCGTGTGTGGCTCGAATTAATTATGCACACCTCTGCGGTTTCTGGGTAGTCGCATGTTGAGGTCTTGATCTTTGGACTACTGTGTTAATTGTTGGCTCCGGTTTTTGGCGCTCGCAACGAACCGATTTGAACTCGAAATGGCTTTATTATGCCTGCTTCTTCTGCTGCTTCTTCTTCTCTTTGGCCAGGATGTGCCTGGCTTGGCGTCTGCCTTTTGTTAATTGGACCACCCTGTCGAAAAGCATCGTGATGTGACAGGATTTGAGTCGAGGCCTTTGTTTTATTTTTAGCTGCCAAGTTTCATTTGCATGCGAGGCTCTCTCCTGACAGATTAATCCAGGTGTTAGCTCATTAGGCTGGGAAATTCTTATTGCATATGAAAAGCTGTTGCTCTTTAGGGTTCAGATTTCCATATGAGCTGCAAATATATACATATATATGGTCTATGCCAGCTGGTTTTACCTGTGCCACATTTGAACAGCTTATCAGTCTCGATGGAGCGACCTTGTTACCCATTCACAGTTGATCAGACCGCCCACAGCTAGCGTCTCGTTTGGCATTCGATAAAATTCTAATGAGCTCTAAGTGCAGCACATAAAAGCCCAGCAATCCCCCATCGCAGCCAAACAGTGCAGAGTTCTAAGCCCAAGTCTCAACATGGTCAATCAATGGAGCTGGGTCTTGCTCATCCTTTCGCTGGCATCGCTGCAGTCCTCGCTGGGAAAGCCCATGGGCACAGTCATAGATTGTAAGTAGAACTAAATCACCTAAAGCTGGCCTTACCTAATCCACGTCATCCACCCAAGTGGATGCCTACTTCGAGGATGCGGACAGCAGCTCCCAGGAGCGCGTGGTCGGCGGCTATGATGTGCCCGATGATGAGTACGTGCCCTACCAGATCTCCATGCAGTTTCTCACGAAGAGCGGCAAAATGCGACACTTTTGCGGTGGCTCCCTGATCGCCCCCAACAGAATTCTGACTGCGGCGCACTGCGTCAATGGGCAGAATGCGAGCAGGATCAGCGTGGTGGCGGGCATTCGGGATCTCAACGACGACAGCGGCCAACGCGCCCAGGTGCAGTCTTACGAGATGAACGAGAACTACGAGGAGCTGGTGACCAGCGACATAGCCATACTGAAGATCGATCCACCCTTCGAGATCGATGACAAACGCGTCAGCACCATCGATGTGAGCAGCGATGATCTGGTCGGGGCTGATCAGGAAGTGATGCTAACGGGTTGGGGCTCTGTCTTTCACTTTGGCACCGGACCCTTTGCCAAATACCCCACAATACTGCAGAAGCTGAAATACAAGACGCTGGACAATCCCAAGTGCAAGGAGACCATGACGCAGCTGACGGATACGGAGATCTGCGCGCTCGAAAGCTTCGGCAAGGGTGCCTGCAATGTGAGTAGAGAGCTGCAGCACGGGATTAACAAACTAAATAATGCATCTCTCTTTCTGCTCAGGGCGATTCGGGCGGACCTTTGGTCATGGCTAACGGCGAAACCCTCAAGCAGGTGGGCGTCGTCTCCTATGGCACTGCTTTCTGCGCCTCCAACAGTCCCGATGTTTACACTCGCGTCTCCATGTTTAATACTTGGATCAAGGAGCGCATGGCCTAGATCACAAATCATAAAAATCGTAAGAAATTCGAATGCATTTAATGGTACACGCTCACTTATTCAAGCAGTGCAAGCAGCTGCAAGCAGTTCACAGCATTCAGCCAAGTAGTTGAATTTCTTGTTGCATACTCTTAGGCTGAAATAAAATTCTTCGATTAGAATCTCAATTTGTTCAGCAAACTATCGTTGCAGAATCTTAAAATTATGTTTTATTTTTTATTCCTACAGTTTTACATTAACTTATCATAAATTTAGTAATCTACGTAGTCTTCATACATGTGAAATGGATTACGACGTTTGCTTACTGATAAAATGACGGGTCGATTTCCACTTCTCGGCTGGACTACATAGCCTTCGACTGGCTGCTCCGCATTCTCTGCATTCTCCGCGTCTATGTTGTTGTTCTCATAGCTCTCGTTGTCATTAACATCTTGTTCATCTTCCACATTTTCGTCGTCACTGTCTTTAGCATCTTCTTCGTCTGCTTCTGCTTCCGTTTCATTGATCTCTTGGCTCTGTGATTCTTTATCCGTGTCTTGTGTCGCTTCATCTTCAGGCTCCTCCACTTGTTCATCTTCAGCTTCTTCACTGTTCTGATCCTCTTCCAGCTCGTCTGTTGTCTTCTCATTTTGCTCATCATTTACAGCTTCTACATCCGTTTCGGCAGACTCTTTTATAGACTCTATTGTGGTAGATGGAACAGATTCTTCGCCATTTATGTCTCTCGTGGTAATTGGTTTTGTAGGAATAGGAATGGTTTCTTCTGTTGTAGTTGAGTCTTCAGGCGCTTCTGTCGTTGCTTCCGGTGTCGTAGTTGGGGGCTTCCAAGTTGGCTTGTGTGTGGTCCAAATGGGTTTCTTTGTGGTTTTCCTTGTGGGTTTCCTAGTTGGTTTCCTAGTGGGTTTTCTTGTGGGCTTCCTTGTGGGTTTCCTTGTGGGTTTCCTTGTGGGTTTCTTTGTGGGTTTCTTTGTGGGTTTCTTTGTGGGTTTTGGCTTGTGAGGTTTGTGGGGCTTGTGGGGCTTGTGTGGCTTGTGTGGGTGGTGTGGCTTATGGGGCTTATGTGGGTTATGAGGATCATAGGGCTTATGGGGGTCATGGGGCTTATGTGGGTTATGAGGATCATAGGGCTTATGGGGATCATGGGGCTTATGGGGATCCGTTGGGTATTCTCCTTTATGATGGTGATGATGGTGGTGATGGTTTCCGGGAGGCCCCTTGTGGGGAGGCACAGGATATGGGTAAATAATTTGCGGAGGAGGATGATGATGGTGTGGAGGTGATGGTGGTGGTGCAGGCCATATAGGTGTGGCAGGCTTTCCAGGGTGTCCCGGGGGTCCTGGTGGCCCTTGACCTCCTGGAGACCCAGGCGAGCCTGTAGATCCAGAGGAACCAGGTGGTCCTAAGGGTCCTTGAGGTCCTGGTATGCCAGGTGCTCCTGGCGAGCCCTGGGATCCCTGGGAGCCTTGAGCACCAGGAAGTCCTGGAGAGCCCTGGGAGCCTGGAGCTCCAGGTAGGCCTTGCGGCCCTTGTGTTCCCTGTGGTCCCTGAATTCCTGGCGCACCAGTAGGACCCTTCTCACCCCTCGGTCCTATGTCTCCTCTGTCACCCTTCTGGCCGTCATCGCCTCTGTCCCCCTTATCACCAGGACGTCCTGGTTTTCCGGTCATACCTGCGCAATACGATCGCCAGTTAACAAAGTTGAGAGTGTTGAATTGAGCAACAAATACCTGTGAGTCCTGGAGGACCCGGTGGTCCAGGCGGGCCAGGCGGACATTTACATTTCGGCGGCGGCCCATGATTATGATGATGATGTGGAGGCGGCGGCGGCGGTAGCGGCGGGTAAAACGGTGGTGGCGGTGGTGGATGATGATGGTGAACGGGCCGTTTGATAATCACATTTGGTGGAGACGGCGCTGGAGCCGGAGCGGGAGCACTTGCTGGCACCTGAACTGTCAGAAGTCTTCCAATATCGTCGTTGTTCACATTTCGACTTGATAAACTCGATCCACCAACGATAGAAAAATCTGGAATTGCGTATGATATGTAAGAAGATTTCTATGTGAAGGATTAACTTTTGACAAGCTCCAACTTACACAAACTGAGGAGCGCTACTACCCGCTTCATGGCCAAAACTTATTTGCTGGGAGCAACATGTAATTGATTTCTTTTATAGCAACCGAATGGTTTTGCCGCTGAGATATTCTAATCAAATCACTTTCAAATATCTAAACCTGATCAAACCGTTAGTTCACTGCAATGTAGATCAAACTTTTTTTCTTTTTTTTTTTTTTTTTTCTTAATAGCTATTTTATGATCTTATCGTCGGCGTATAAAAAAAAAAACTATAATATATTTATATTTATATATTATTCGCATAGCTAAAACAACGCAAAAAAAACTCGTTACACGGCTATGCTGACTGCAAATGGAGCCAGAAGAGGCAAGTCACCGTAGAAAGATGTATTCTACCCACCATAAGTTCATCAAAAATGATATGCTAAACAGAAATTTCTTGAGCATCAAAGACTATATGAGTGAGGAATGTATAACTGATTTGAATATGGTTGGATAGAATTCGCATAAAACTGCGCGAATTTCTTTTTGTGTGAGTCAAGGGACTTTTGATGAATACAATAAGCTAATTGGATTTTATCGGCTGCAAAGTGGCCTAATGACTTTGAGAGCCCACCAACAAATACGCTCAATGAATTTGCAACTAATAAAGATAACATTTGATTTAATATATAGAACTGGGCATAAATAGGAGAAAACTCTATACAAATGCGAAATAATAATAATATAATATTAAATACACACAAACGCACATGGCTTAGCCAACAAAGCTCGTCGCTCTTATCGAGATTATACGATCATTTATAGTTAATGGTGTCTGCAAAGTCGTAATAAATTAATGGTGGGCCGACTAGAAGGTACCCTACCATTCCTGAAACCATTATACCCTGCATTCGCTCATTATTGGGTACAGTATAATCATTTACAGTCAATAATTTTTAGCAGATTTGCAGCTAAATCTATATCTATATCTATATTTTATTCAAGCAGTTAAAGTTTCAACACAAACACAAGTATAACATTATTGGCAAGCAGTTTTAATCAAAATCATGTAAGTTACACATCAAAATATTTTTCATCACACAACCTGTGGCATGTTGCTTTGCTCTCCTTTAATTCTGATAATTTATCGACCTTGTCAATCAGTCCAATATCTTTCTCCAGCAGTTGAGTACTGTCATCAATGAGTTGTTGAGTAGTAGCTGGGCCTTCTGGCAGTTCCTCTTTGTCAATAATACCAGGATCCCCTTTCAATACAGATAAATTGTCGTTCCCATCAATAGATCTGATGTCTTCGTTCACAGTTAGAGCGAGAATTTGATGGCTGTTATCTCTGCGTCGTCGACGAATACCTATACCTGGCGGTCCCCTTTCACCCGGCAAGCCTGGTTCCCCCTTTTCTCCCGGTACACCTTGAAGACCGGGTTCACCCTTGAGTCCTATTGGACCCTGAATTCCCGGATGACCGGGAATACCAGGTCTACCGGGGATCCCAGGACGACTTGGAGGCCCAGGTGGACCCGGCGGACCAGGCGGGCAAAAACAGCCTGAATAAGGAGGATAGATATAGGAAGGTGAGGTGAAGTATCCGTGATCATCTTTCCGACGTCCAGTAGATGGGCTACGATGTGGAATTTCTATAGAAATTGTCCGGCCGACATCGTTAATGCTGTGCTTTTTTGCTGAACTGCAGCTGCTGCTGACCAATAGGATCAGACCTATGGAATTAAGTATCATTTAATACTAATTAATTGATTGAATATCCGTCCTTACTTATGCAGACAATAGTTCTGAGCAGAGTCATCTCCGAGTCACAAATGTTACGATGGGCATTAAGCAAGGCCATTTATACGCAGCTCCTCCATTATAACACGTTAATTTAGCTATGAATATTCATGTCATTGGGATCACTGTTGAACTGAAACATTTGAAGACGAAATTCCATAGTCTAGGTTCTACGAACCCGTTATAATCTTACTGTTGTTTTTATAGATGCGGAAAATAAGTATATAGTTATATATGTGCATACATTAGCCTATATCTATGAAAACATATGTATACATATATAAACATTTAATAAATAAATTATATAATAACTATTCTGAGAATTATGAATAAATATCAGATTTTTATATGAAAATACAACCCCTGATATCACTGAATTTGAATCTAAAAAACTATGCAAATCTATCCCGATTCAGCACTTAAATCGTGCCAACTTGAGTGGGTTTATTTAGCTGCTGCATAATGCCGGCCTTTGTTTTCTCCAATTTTATGAGCAGCAGATAGACAGAATGACTTACTTTTTTAAGGCATATCAGTCTGGAACTTGTTTATCATTGACCCAATTAAGAAAAGCGCTGCCAAAATCCAAAAACTGAGCGAAAGTAATGAATAAAATGAAATAATAATAATTTATAGCCAATCATTTTTAGCAGGTTTCAAGCTATATTTTTTTATTTTATTCAAGCAGTTCTTATTTCTACACAAGCAGTATTATAATATTGAATATACATTAAGCAAGCAGTTTAAATGCAAATCCTATAAGTTACACAGTAAGATATTTTTCATGGCACATTTTGTGGCATGTTGCTTTGCTTTCCTTTAATCGTTGTACTTTGCCCATCTCTCCAATCGATCCTATATCTTTGTCCACCGACTTAGAGAGCAGCTCAGGACTATCATCCCATTGCTGTTGGGTAGTAGCTTGGTCTGCTGGCAGTTCCTCTTCGCCAATTATGCCAGGATCCCCTTTCAATACAGATAACTTGTCGTTCCCATCAATAGATCTGATGTCTTCGTCCGCAGTTATATTTATAATTTGCCGTTTATCATCTCTGCGTCGTCGACGAATACTTATACCTGGCGGTCCCATTGCACCCGGCAATCCTCGTTCCCCCTTTTCTCCCGGTACACCTTGAAGACCGGGTTCACCCTTGGGTCCTATCGGACCCTGAACACCCGGTTGTCCGGGAATACCAGGTCTACCGGGGATCCCAGGACGACTTGGAGGGCCAGGTGGACCTGGTGGACCAGGCATACAGAAACAGCTATTTGGTGGAAAGCCCGAATAAGGTGGATAGATATAGGAAGGTGAGGTGAAGTATCCGTGATCATCTTTCCGACGTCCAGTAGATGGGCTACGATGTGGAATCTCTATAGAAATCGTCCGGCCGACATCGTTAATGCTGTGCTTTTTTGCTGAGCTGCAGCTGCTGCTGACCAATAGGATCAGACCTATGGAATTAAGTATATTTTAATACTAATTAATTTGATTGAATACCCGTCCTTACTTATGCAGAAAATAGTTCTGAGCAGAGTCATCGTCAAAACACAAATGTTACGATGAGCACTAAGCAAGGCCATTTATACGCAGCTGCTCCACTATAACATGTTAATTTTATTACGAATATTCATGTAAAATCGGAAGTCGAGATTACAAGTTCTAGATTGCAAAGCCGTTATAATCGTAATGTTGTTTGTACATCTGGGGAAAATCAATATATATGTTATATAGGTGCATACACTACTAAATTATATAATATCTTAACTTATAAATAATTATCAATAAATGTGAGATTATTATGTAAAACTACAGCCCCAGAGATTACTATAATCGCTCTATTTAAATCTATGAAAATATGTAAATCTATCCCGATTCAGCACTCAAACTGAGCTAACTTGAGTGGGCTAATTTAGCTTCTGCATAATGCCGGCTTTTGTTTTCAACAATTTTATGACTTACTTTTGTTTAAAGCACATCAATCTGGAACTAGTTTATCATTGACCCTATTAAGAGAATCTTGGCTAAAATCCAACAACTGAGCGAAAGTAAATGTTCGCTCTGCTCTGGCTAACTGCTCGTGGCTTAGTTTTCGCTGTTTCCTATAAAGTGATTATAAATAATATAAATATGATTATTATATTATATTAAATATTAATTAATCATAGATTCAGCCTCAGTTTTAATTTTTGCCAACTCTTTAAATTCGCACAGAAATATGCCCTAACGAGCCGCGCCCGAGTTAGCCTCCAGTGCTTATCAGCTAATTGTAGTTTTCTGGGTTAGGGCGATGCATATGAGGCTTATGCCAATTACCGGCATGAAGGCTCATTACGTTTTGAATTTCAAGATCAAAACTAATGGCATAACTTCTGCATTATCTATGTAAATTTCTGGCGCAGTGCGGCTCGCGTCGAATCCAATAAATAGGCTGGGGCGTAGACCAAGAGGCATGCATAACCCAACTCAAGCAAGCATGGCTCTCGTTCGGCTCATTTTGTTGACAGCTCTGCTCCTAGGCGGCGCCACGGCGCGCAAGAATTGTAAGTGGGGATCATGGGAGGTGCGAAATATATATTTTAAAACACTTTCCAACACTCCACCAAGCAGCTGTCAGCCCAACGGCTCTGCGCCCCCTCGCATAGTGGGCGGCGCCGACGTGCCACAAGGCCAATACGTGCCCTACCAGGTGTCGATGCAGTACCAGGTCCGCAATGGACACGCCCACTTCTGTGGTGGTTCCATCATAGCGCCCGATCGCATTCTCACGGCCGCCCACTGCTGCGATGGCATGAATGTCTCGCGCATGTCTGTCGTCGCGGGAATACGCAATCTGGATGATAGCGGAGGCTCGCGCTCTCAAGTCGTCTCCTTCGTCATCCATCCCGACTACAGGGCGCTGCAGACCAGCGACATTGCGGTGCTAACGATCGACCCGCCGCTGGTCTACAACAATGTCAGTGTGGCGCCCATCGACTATTCCGCCGAGACCTTTGTGGGCGGAGGAGTGCCTGTGACCCTAACCGGCTGGGGCTTGCGATTCCCGGCCCCGTTTCCCTTTCTGGACAACTTGAACTATCCGAGTACATTGCAGCGGATGAGCTACAGGACGATTACGAACCAGGAGTGCCGTCAAAGAGGCATGGAAGACGTGACCGACACGGAGATTTGCGCCAGAGGCATCTTCAGGGGCGCCTGCTCGGTAGGGAAGCCAAAATGTTAACCAGCCTGAAGATATTTGATTATATAACTCTCCATTACAGGGTGACTCGGGTGGCCCACTCGTTCGCAACGAAAATGGACTGAAGCAGGTCGGAGTCGTTTCCTATGGACTGGTCGTTTGCGGCGCCTTTGTCTCGCCCGACGTCTACACCAGAGTCTCCACCTTTAGGAACTGGATAAAGGAGGGCATAGAGGCCAAGGATTGATAAGGATTGATACCATTGCTATATAACCAAGATGAGTTCGTCTGAGCTGCGTTCCCATTTAATTGTGTTCGTTCAATAGGATGTTCTCAAGACGTTTCAAATATATACAATTTCACGCTGAACTAATTTACAAGCTTAGAGATAAGGAATCCCTAAATTTCAAGGGACGCGGATCGCATCCGTTGGGCATTGAATAAGAGAACATAAACAAAAGAAAAAGTGCCTAAGGCTATTCGGCAGGCGGTGCTTCCTCTGCGGCAGGTGGTGCCTCTTCGGCGGCAGGTGGTGCTTCCTCGGCAGCTGGTGCGGGTGGTGCCTCTTCAGCTGCTGGTGGTGGCGCCTCTGCAGCTGGAGCGGGCTCCGGCTCAGGGGCTGGAGCTGCCTCTGGAGCTGCAGCTGCTGCCTCCTCAGCCGGCGGTGCTGATGGCTCTGCTTCTGGAGAAGATTCGTCTGGCTTGCCTTCCGTTGCCTCCAATCCATCCGCGGATGGGGAGGAGACGACTGCGGCTGCTGATGGACCTGCCGATGGTCCTGCTGATGGACCTGCCGATGGGACTGCCGATGGGCCTTGAGCTGTGCCCGCACTTTGTTCAGGCGGTGAGGTGTCTTCTCTGTCAGTTGGCGTTTCCTTCTCCTGGCAAGGATCTTCAATCGGCTTAATGGCCTGGCGCTGTAATTCAGAGTTCGAGCATTAATCTGTGGTCTTTAATCAGCATAGTGAGGCGAAAACCCACCGACACGACGTAGCGGAAGAAGCGCTGAATCACGCGGGCAGCTCTGTCCAGGCGCATGAACTCGTCGTCGTCCTTGTCCTGCAGCATGCAGGTGCACAGGCACACGTGCTGGTCCATCATGCGGCGCACCAGGTAGCCACGGAACGCGGCTTGTATTGTGGTGGCCGCCTTGTTGCGCATCAGCTCGTCAAGTCGCTTGAGCTCGCGGTCGCGGAAGTATTGGTAGAGCAGCTCGGTGCCCTGGGACTCCTTGCCGGCGGCCATGTAGGCGTCCACGAAGCGCTTGTAGGCGCTCACAATGGCCGGCCGGGAGGCGTCCAGCTCTTCCTCGGTGAACTTACACTTGCGTATCAGCTCCTCGAGCATGTCAATGTCCACGAATTTGATGGTCTCCTTGCCACGGCGCATCTCGCAGCGACGCTTCTCCAGGAAGTTGCGGAAGCAGTCCTCCATAACCTGGGCCATCTCATCCGACTTCTCCTTGGTCAGATCGCAAATGCACAAGTCGGAAATGATGCTGTCCACCTGGCGCAGAGCACGCTCCAAAATGGTCTTGGCCACTGCGGAACATAGCTCGATATCAATATATGCAGTCACAGAGATGTGGAGCTCCCTCTCTCTCTTACCCAAGGCCTTCTCCCGGGTGACGATCACCGAGTGCAGATAGTCGATGATGAACTGGCACAGGCACTCCTTGGTCGGCTGGCAGCGGAGCACCTCGCGGGTTATGTCGGAGAGCAGCTCCGGCAGCCCCTCGGGCACGTTGATCGCCTGCTGGCGCAATTTTCCGCGCTGAATCAGATAATTCATGTTGCGGTCATATATTCAGTTGAAAACTCGAAAAGAATCCCTTCGAAATAATTTTGGAACTGTTCGTGGCGGCAATATCTACTTGTGTTCAAATCTACAGATTGTCTTAAACTTCAAACCATTTATGATATATAAACTACATTGAGGGGCGAGCAAAGTCTACTGAGTTCCTACTGTAGATACAGGATAAAGTTCAGGGAAAGGCTATTATGATAAGGAAAATCATATCATATTATAAATGAACCTTGTCTTTTATATATAGCTAGATTCTTGAACTACAATGTGCTTGCAGAAGTGGGTGTGTTTTGTTGCGCCAGCGCAAGTCATTAAATTGCACTTGAATTTGCAATGCGAATTGGTTTCACAGCTGCGGGTAGCGACAATAGCGATAAATCGTTGAACCGCTTTCCATTTCTGCCAGTAGTTGAACTTTCTACTCAGCAACGTTCGTCTCACAAGCTATGCGCAACTAGCAGATACCCTGAGAAAAAGTAACATTTGGGTTTGAGCTCACAATAAGCAGGTCGTCGTGTATACCCCTTGGAGCACGTGGTGTTTGCGACATGAAAGCTCAACACAAGGAACCTTAAGAACTAAAATATGCAAACTTGAATATCTACTTGAAGAAGGCGTGATGTATTTTAAGTAGCTCAGGGGCGTTGTAGAAGGGTTTTCACTTATATTTACTATAATTAAAATTGCCAATTCTATTTAGCTAATACTAAGACCATAAGGAGATGCATTTATCTACTTCGGTTTGTTTCTTTGCTAAATTGTTATGTTAACTCCTGTAGAGTAAACTGCTTACCAACAAACGAAGAAAGTAATCGCATTGCTTATTAGAAATAAATATATTCCAATTAGAAACACTACTTTGCAAGATCTACTTAGTATTGGCAGATTGTTGCAAAAAGGCGCCAACATTTATTTGAGTCACAGCAAGCAAACGAGTTGTTAGCATATGGAAGTTCTATGTAAATTAATAAGTGAGTCATAAAATGCACTCAATTATTTATAAGCTTTGTAGCCTTTGCCAATACAAATTTGCATGTGCTTTGCTCTAATCTTGTTTTAAAACATTTTCTTATTTACCTCTGTCACAATGCTGCAATTCCAATCAGCACAAATTCACATCAGCTGATCATTCCAATGGGAACTGCTTGCTGGCCGTCCCCTCACACAAAGTTGCAGCGCCGTCTTTGTGGCGTGAGCTGACGTCAGAGCTTTTCGGGATTGCATATAAAAGTTTTTATGGCATGCTGATTGTTTTCGATTGCTCATCGGATTTCAGTGTGCGACGAACCTTTCCGCCAAGCAGACAGCGTTGAAAAGCTTTTCCGTATAACCCAAGCAGCAGCGGCCAGAGCTTTCACACCATGCAAAAGCTGTGCAGAAGCGTATGGGCGCTTGGTAATACATATATTAAAAACAATAACAAATAAATTGCCTAAGCTTTGCCGCTTTGCAGGTCAACGAACTGCCAGAGGCAGCGACAGAGGCATCGCCTGCCTGGCCGCCCTCTCGGAGACCCATCAAATCCTGCAGAAGACCTGCCGCGACTTTGCCAATGCGGAGCTGGTGCCCCATGCGAGACGCCACGATCGTGAGCACCTGTATCCGGCTGAGCAGGTGCGTCGGCTCGGCGAACTGGGTCTAATGTCGGTCGCGGTGCAGGAGCAGTACGGTGAGCACTGCACCCAGAGATTAGGCAGTGACAGGGCCTGACTGTCAACTACTACTTCCAGGTGGCACCGGTCTGGACTACCAAGCCTACGCCATAGGCATGGAAGAAGTTGCACGTGGGGATGCGGCCGTGTCGATTGTGATGGGCGTGAACAATCTCTATCTAGGTGCAGTGCAGCAGCATGGGACGGAGGCGCAAAAGCAGCAGTTCCTGATACCGTACACCCAAGGGGAGCACATTGCCTTCTATGCGCTTTCGGAGCCGGGCAGCGGCTCTGATGCGAGCGCCGCCAGCACCACTGCAAAGCCGAATGCTGGAGGGGATTATGTGCTGAATGGCACAAAGGCCTGGATATCCAACTCCAAGGAGGCCAGCGGTGGCATCATCTTTGCCACTATTGACAAGAACCTCAAGCACAAAGGCATCACAGCTTTCCTGACTGAAAAGAATGTACCTGGTCTGGCCATAGCGAAAAATGAGAGCAAGATGGGCATGTGCGCCAGCTCCACGTGCCAGTTAACGCTCGACGACGTCTGCGTGCCACAGTCCCAAGTGCTGGGATCGCCTGGAGGCGGGTTCAGGATTGCCATGGAGTCCCTTGACTGTGGTCGCATAGGCATTGCCGCCCAGTCAACGGGCATAGCCCAGGCTGCCCTCGAGCTGGCGCTGGACTATGCGGAGAAGCGAGTGGCCTTCGGGCAGCAACTGTCCCGGCTGCAAATGATTCAACAGAAGCTGGCGGACATGGCACTGCGTGTGGAGACCGCGCGGCTGCTCACTTGGCGCGCCGCATGGCTCAAGGATAACGGAATGTCGATTACCAAGGAGGCTGCCATGGCCAAGTTGCACGCCTCCGAAACGGCCACCTACTGCGCGCATCAGTGCATCCAAATTCTGGGGGGCATGGGTTACACAACGGATCTGCCAGCGGAGATGTATTATAGAAATGCTCGAGTGACGGAAATCTACGAGGGCACCTCCGAGATACAGCGTATTGTCATTGCCAATTGTATTTTGCAAAGCATTTCCAATTAGTATAAATAAGTAATTAATAAAACGGGTTTATTGCGCGATCCGCATTTAAAACTGTCGCCTGTGTAAAGTAATCGCACGGCCGCCACAAATATCGTTCCTCAAACAGCTGTTAACGTAAGCGATGTTATCGGCCAACCACCTCAACTGCTGTGACTTGCACAATAATTGTTATCGAAGCTATCGAATTGCAAAAGCCGAAAGAATTTTGCATTTTGTGGATAATAAGAATCAAATGAGCACCGATCTGTTGCAATTAGATGTGGACACGCTGTTTGAACAGCATGGCGTGTCCGAGATCGATGCTGTGCAGAAGAAAATCCAAACAGTTGTGGAAAACAAGCGCGAAGAACTGCGCACCATGGTCGGGTAAGCAAGCAGTGTGATGTGGCATATAGATCGCCAGCGCAACATAATTGAATGTGGATTAATCTCTTGCTTGCAACTACAGCGAACGCTATCGGGACTTGCTGAAGGCTGCCGACACCATAGCAGCCATGCAGACGTCGGCAGGCACGCTCATCGAGCAGGTCCATTGCGTCCAGGGCAATTGTCGCAGCCTCAACGAACAGCAGTTGCTGGGCTTTAAGACCACGCCCACCGAGGCGGAAGTGCTGCTACAGAAGCGGGCGGTGAGCAAACAGCTGAGCAATTACTACAGCACCATGGTTCAGATCAAACTGCTGAGCAGCCTGCCAGAGCTAATCTGGACACACCTTGACCAGGAGGAGTTCTATGCAGCCACAGAGCTCTTCATCTTCAGTCGACACATCAGCACGGGTCTGCAGCTGGACGCAAAGAATACGCTGATGCAACGGCTGCCTGTGGCACTGAAGCAGTGGGAAATCCTGCGTCCATTTCACATAACCATCAAACAGGCGGTGCTCGGAGTGCTGGAGCGAGAGCAGCTCAGCGCCGAAATGGCTGTCGATTGCATGCTGAGCCTGCTGTTGCTGGACAAATGCGATTTGGGCCAGGTGCTGCAGACGTTTCTGCATCTACGGTCCACAGCGTACTTTAACTGCCTGCAGAGCCAAAGCAGCGACGGCGATAAGGACAAGCCGCGGCGTGTCAAGGAGCGCATCCTGGCCAGCTTGCACATACTAAATGGCACCATTGAGCTCCTTGATACCTGTTTGCTGGGTTAGTGAAGAATACTGACAATAATTATATATTTATTTGACTCCTATTCATATTTTGTTTTAGCCAATGGTCTGCTCTTCAAACGCCTGGCGGAGTGCGTGTCTTCCACTTCAGCACCCAGCATTAATCGCATGGACAGCAGCGATCGCCAACTGGCGCATCTGCTGCCCGACATTATCGCCGGCTACAAGCCGCAGTTCGAGGCGCCAAAATTATTGCCAGAACAGTTGTGCGATGCGCTGCAAAAGTGGATGTCGAAGATCGACAGCTTGGCGGACAAGCATTTGCAGCCCATCTTTGGGCTGGTCAGCAGCATGCAGACCATACAGGACATCAAGCTGGCAGCGGGCACCACGGCCAAGCGTGACTATGCCCAGCTGGAGCAGCAGCTGTCGCTTCCGCAAGCCCAACTGGACTTCTACAGGCTGAAGTACATGCCGCTGATCAATGCTCGCGTTCGTGAGATAATACGTAGTAGCTGGGCGGCGGCAATGCAGCAAACCTACGATGAGGTGGTAAAGCTCGTGGAGAACAGCAGCCCACCTCCACCACTGCAAATCTGGCGAGAGCAGAGCGACGATCTTCCGTTGAGTCTGGCTGCCGCTCTCAGCGATCAGCCGAAGCGTTTGGCCAACCGCACGAAGGGCTACGAAGCGGCCACCATCACGCTTTGCGCTCAGTTCGATGCGCAGCTGGCGGCCATTGTGCAGGAGCTGAACGTGCTGCTCCAGGAGCAGACAACCCGCGGAGAGGACAAATTGGCGCTTATATTCTTTCTGCGCGAAACGGCGGAGCAGCAGATGACGAGCTATCTGACTCAACTGAAGACGCTGCGACTGAAGGAGCGCCAGCCCCTGCTGCAAGCGCTGCGCAATACGTTGGCCCTCATCGAGCTGTGCCCCCATCTGAAGCTCTGCTTCTGCCAGCCCAGCAGCTGGCGCCAATGGGCGGGCAACCTGACAGCCGCCGGTGCCGAGCACTGGCAGCGTTTGTGTGCCCTGATCGAAGAGGAGCTGCTGCAGTTCTGGCAGCTCATAGTCGACGATATACTGGCCTCGCACAGCTGCGCGGATAAGCTGCCGCAGACCATAACGCACGATGTTGTCCTGCGGGACTTTGCGGTAAGCTAAGATCGGCCAATGCTCGTCCAGAATAATCTAACATTTCACCTTCAACAGCTTTGGCAAACGCAGACGCTGGAGCAGCGCGACGAGGAGAATGATCAGAGTGTCCAGTCGACTATACGTATACCCAGCCAGCCACGCCTCTCACTGCAAACGTATTTGCACCAGCTGATTGAAGCTCTTAACAATGCCGTGCCGCAAACGCTGCCCACCAAGGTGCTTCAGGTGTTCAATCAGAAGCTACTCGGACAACTCTTGGTCCACTACGAGCTGCTGTCAGCGGCGGAGTGCACCAAGGGCAGTCAGAACATTGCGCTGCAGCTGTACTTCGATCTGAAGTTTCTGGAGCGAGTGTTCGCCGTGAATCGCGAGGAGCGCAGTCTGTACGAACAATTCCATGTGCTGCAGCGCAACCTGCGCGACTGCATCGATCCCTTTGACTTTGAGCTGTTCGCCGAGCACATAACGACACATGTTTCCCGCTCTACGGCGCGACTGCACGGCGAGCTGGGCGTGCTGACACCTCCGCAAGATAACACACAGGCTGCAAATGCAAGCTCTCTATCCCATGAGGCTGATCCCAATGTGCTCTGCCTAAGCTCTTCCGGCTCCACTTCGCTTTGGTTCCCACTGTTGCCCATTGTCATGCCGCAGGCGGCAGCAACGACAACTCTTCCAGTCGAGCGCAAGGCCGTTTCCGCGGAGTCAGAAAAGGTGAGTTTTTCTATGGCGTTGCTTTTTTATAACTCTTAAGTGGGGTTTACATATGCATTCTCTTCAGATATGATCTCTTGTTTGAGCGTTACGGTATTTAGTTATCATTTGCTGTCTATAATGGGAAATAGTCTTGGGTACTTTTATACATTTATAAATGCTCTTTGTTTATATTCACTTCCAGTTCAGTAGGTCTGTCAATAACTTATTTTATATACTGTCTGATACTTTGTATGAATCTTGACTTTAGTTTCATATAGATATTTAGAGGGCGTATAATTTCTGCTGATATCTGTGCGTATAACTTATGCCTTCAAGGGTATATAATCTTCGGTGCTTCGAAGATAACAATTCTCTCTTGTATTTAACCAATATTTTGTACTATTTAAATATGTATGAATATTTTTATTTTTAGGAGCTCTTTGAATTGTAGCTAATTTCGAAATTTATCATCGTTTATTCATTTGGGTAGGCATTGTGTGCTAAGTTTGTTCTATGTTTCTTAGTTCTATATGTTCAGCATGATTGTCGTTGATTTTTAATTGATTTATTAATAGATTAATTTAGATATTCAAGCTGAATGCATATATTATTCTAATGTTAACTGCTTTGCATGAGAAGTGTTTTGCACACTGCTTGCTGTGAACTGCTTTCCATAGTTGTCGTACAGCCATGGCACAAACCAGCCGCTGCATTTTAAGCCAAGGCACAAACCAGCTGCTGCACTCAAATTACTTTCTTCTATTCATTTCTGTTACTTTTACATATTATTTGCTGTTAATGCTTGTTTTTTTTTCTTTTTTTTTTTTTTTAACTTAATCAGTTTTCTTTGCATATATGCGTCTTAATTAGGCTGGACCTTAATTAGAAAATTAGACTTTAATGAGACAGCCTATTCGCGTAGTTGTCAAAGTTCGCTTTGAAACTGATTTTTGTGCAGTTAACAATAAATAAAGCAAATGCGCCATTAAATAAATTATAATTAGCTGCAGCAACCACGGCTGTAATAGAATCAGCAATTGCTGCCCGCAAAAGTTTTGCCGGTTCCGAAATGCAGAAATCAGAAACTAAAATCAAAAACTCGCAGCTGCCACACACCTCAGCTGCTGCTGCTGGGGAACGTGTGTCTGTCTGCAGGTTAAATGCTAATTAATGAATTGGTCCATTATTGAAATCAAATCGTTGGGCAAACGTTAATTTATAGCCGCGCTGACTTTGCTGGTTATGTGGACGCAGTTAGTCGCATGTTTCACCATATAAATCGAGCTCTAATTATGTCCATGTTTATTGGCCTGGCCCATAAATCTTTGCACAGTGCCGCAAATTAATAGATTAATCAACCAAAAACTGCCACAACACATTAATAACCCATATGTACGTATATCTCTCCGCAGGGGGCGGCGACACCGACCCGCAAGCCAGGCGCACGCAAAAGCGATTCGAGCAGCACATCCAAATCCAAGTCGAGCGCCGCCTCATTCTTCGGCATGTCCCAGGAGTGGTTCCGTTAGAGCCGTTTGCCATCAATGCCACAGCGAATGCTCACAGCAGCAGATGAGCCTAATGAAGTGGCCAAGTGGAGTGCACGAAACGCGCTCATCCAACCGGAAATCCAGTGCAGCAGCCAGAGCCGCAGCAGCAGCAGAAGTACCAGCATCAGCAGCAGCAACTGTCATTGCTGTCTATTCAGTTGTGTAATGACTGTGTGTGCTGGGTGTGTCAGCGTGTGTGTGTGCGTGTGTTCGAGTGTGTGTTAACTGTTAACTTTTCCATTCCAAGCAATGTTCATTATGCAGCACGCAGCCAAATATCGTAATTCAAGCTCTGTTTCTTCAGTTATAAGCTCCTCATTTAATAACTCTTAAAAATATAGTGGCATATTTATTCTTATATTGTAATTTAATGCGCTTTGTATTTCGGCATACCCTCAAAGGCTACTTTTTGCCGCCCTTTTTACCGCCGCCGCCGGCTGCCTTTTGATCAGCTCCTTTCTTGCCGCCACCTTTGTCAGCCGCAGGAATAGGTGGTTTGTTTTTACCAGCTCCGCCACCGCCTCCGCCTCCACCGCCTTTCTTCTGTTAACAAGGAGCATAAAACGGATTGCAAAAATAAAAAGTAATAATAGTGCAAATAATAATAAAGATTTACAAAGAATCGCTACGGGGTGAGTACGTAAATGACATGATAAATTAACTGGCAAAGCTAAAACCATTTAAGGTGCTGGAAAAGATTCAAAGAAAAAAATTAAAAGAAATGTAATGAAAAAAAAAAAGAATTAAATTTGAATTCAAATTGATGTAGTTAGATGTAAATAAAATCTAAAAATATATATTAAATTATTATATTATAATTTGATATATGTAGGTTAATAACAATTAATTGTCAATGAATCTTAATATATATGATATATTATTATATGTTATATGTAGGTTAATACCAATAAATTAAATATATATATGGACAGTTTAGAGTTTTTTGAAATGCATAGTAATTATAAAAAAAAAAAAAACATGTCTTAACTCTGAGTAAAATATTTACTTATATTGGAATATTTATAGAAATTGCAAAACTGAAATACTTTTATTGCCCATCTTTACAGCAAAAGAGATGATAGTTTGATATTTATGTATTCATATATTTCTCATGACTATTAACAGCTTAATTAACACGTTTTCCTTTCCGAATGTCTGTAATCATCACTGTTGCCAAATTTAGCGGAACAAAATGACGGAAAAAAGCGGAATTGGCAACTCTGGTGATCTTAAGAACTTCAAATTAAAACTGTGAGCACTCTAATTGTGTGAGCCTTAGATTTGGATTTGCTTTAACTTAAAATTAACTAAATTTATTCATCCAGCATATCTAATCGCCTGACTAAGAGTTCTTCAAATAGAATCTATTTTAGTTGTGATTAGTCAAAGAATTAAATTAAATTTTCAAAATTTTTACAAAATTCATATACTATATTAAATGTTATGAATAAGATTCCTAAATGATTTTGATATGCATTTTGTTTTAAAACATTTCATATATATTAAATGAAGACTTTTTAGTTTTTGGGAATTCGGAATTCGGATTGTCGATTGTGTCTATAACTATTTGTATTAAAGACACTTTTAGACTCACAATTAAAACGCAAGTTGCATAACACAAATATTGCTTACATTGCCGCCGCCCCGCCACCGCCTCCACCACCACCACCACCACCTCCGCCACCGCCGCCGCCGCCGCCCTTGTTCTTGCCCATTTTAGCAACTTCTTTGTGTTAAATTATTTAATTTGTTCGACTTGTTGGCGAACAACTTTCGCCGCAAGCAAATTGCAACTAATAAGCGCTCGACGCAAAAAAAGACAAAATGCAAAATGCATAAATAATTTTACAGGCAAGAGAAATACGAACTAAACCATGAAACCAAAACAAAATGCAAAAGCGCAAAAATAAAAAAGAAACCAAAATGAAACACAAGAGAAATGCGAATCATTGAAAAGCCAAAGGAAATGGGAGGGGCTGAGGGGCAGACCCTCCTCGACCTCCGATGGACGCCAATGCAGCCACAAGAGCAACAATGGCCAACAGTGCGCTCTCTCTCCCACTCTCCCTCTCTCTTTCGCTCGCTCGCTCGCTTAACTGATTTAGTTATCGACCCCCCTGCAACCCCGCCCCTGGGGACATTGCTTGTGTTTGTGTTTGCGCTCGGCGGAACGAGTGGATTATTTTGTAGTTCTTTCTATTTGGCATTTTGTGTGTCGACTTCCTTCCCCCAGTGGCCCCCCGCTGGCGACAATGACATTGACATTGGGCTCTTCCTCTTCCGCATACCCGCTCGCACCTTGGGGCCTAATAAAAATGCAGCGAAAGTTTCGCAAGCTCTAAAGACTGCGGCAAGCGCAGCAGCTGAAGGTTGGCTAAAAAATTTGTAGCAAAACTTTTGGCGATGATTGCGTATAGCAAATACGAAGCTTTTGCTGCTCTTGCGTATACTTAATGTGTGAATAACCAGAGGGAAATATTCATAAATAGTTTCAGTCTATTTAAAGCAGGAATTCTGTTTATTTGAATTGGGCGAATTAAATGCAGATTGCACAAATTTCTCTCTGCTGTGAATTACTCTTAATTCTGATAACAATTTAACAGGTATAAAATTATCTGATTCAGCTAGAATTGTGTTATTTCTGGTCTCAGCAAAACTCTTGTTTTTTTATTAATTGAATTCTAATTTTGGCAATCATTTCGTTAGTCACTTTGCCTACCCCCAAGACAAAATGGCAAACTTTGATGTAACGAAAAATGTTTAAAAAATGTCTTGAAATATGCTTTGCATAATAAATTGCTTAGCCATCTGCATAAATGGTGTCTGCAGTCGGCATTTTAATGACTTTGTGAGATATACTTTGACTTAAACCCGCAAAGGTCCTGGCCACAGGAGCTGCTCGCATCTACAAGTAATTCAATTAAATTTACATGCGTGCGCACAAACAGACGCTCCAGAGGAGCTGAGTGGGCGAGAGAGAGAGAGAGAGAGAGAGAGGGAGAGGGAGGATGGGGAAACTGAAGGTGACCAATTTAATAAATTTTCCACGTGCCTGCATGCCTGGGCAGCTCGGCAACAATAGGACAAGGCTGTGGCATAGTCGGATTTCTTCATATGCTAATTGTATGTGAGTTGGCATCAAGCTGTTATGACGTTGACGCCGGCAGCTGAGCTGACTCTCGAATTAGAACACCCCAAACTCAATGCATAGCTAATGAGCGAACCATACCATGCCATTCCGTTCCATCTAGACGACTCGACTCGACTCGCATTGTGTTTCATGCTGGCTAATTAAGTGCGATGTTTAAGCTGCTGCTGGTCAGCTGCTAAATGAAACTGATCTGCAGCATGCTGAGAGAAGGGCGCCAACTAATGGACCTCTCTGCTCCACGCTGGACACAACTTGACCCAGCTCGCGTCCCATCGCCACGCCTGGCCTTGGGTCGCCCTGTTTTTTTGTTAATTCAACAAGTTGGAATCTGTTCATGGCTTATAAGCAATGAACATAAAACCAAATTAAAAGTGAAAAGTATAAAATAAGCTCATAAAATTACATACATGACGGAACGGCAAGACGGCCGAGTTGGAGGGGAGTGTGAATGCGCCGAAACAAAGTCGTATCGCTTGGCCATTTGCAGCAGGTGCTGCAGGTAAGATAAACTCGGGGCCTCCCACTCGAATGGAAGGCAAAAAATAAATGTAACCCAGCTTTATCTATATATATATATATATATATATATATATTTTTTATATATATATATATATATATATATATATATGAGACAGACAGACAAACTGTGGAAAAGTGGGCGTAACGGGACTGACTAAATACATACATAAGAGCAGCTGCAGCTGCAGGTGCAGTAGGAGCAGCTGAAAGAAGTGCAGCAGCCAGCGCTTCGGCTGGCCACCGGAAAAGTGCGGAACTTTAATTAAGTTTTGGTTCTCCCAGCTGACTGACATCTTGAATTACAAATGAAAAACTTGTGTGCAAACTACAGGAAAACCAAAAGGAACAAAATAAAACAAGTAAGAGTGTTCTAGTCGGGACTGCTGGACTAGGAGATACCCTGAGCCCTGTGAAGAGCCAAATTTCAAATCATTCCACGCTTTCTTATACATATATATAAACAACACATACACACACACACATTTGCACGCTCGACTGCGACTACGCTTGGGCTGCAATGTGGGCATTACTATGGGAACTTAATTGCGGAATAAGTTTTCTTAGCGCTGAACTTTCACAACTTATTTATAACATTCATATATGTGTATTTGGCAAAGCTCAAGTCTCTAGTGTTTGATTTACGATTTTTTGGTTGGTGGCGATTGAGGGCGTTGCATCCATAATCTAAAAACTACGTAATCTCCGTATTCACTACACGTAACTTCGCTATGTAAATTGCCTTCTATTATGTTTTCTAGTTAATTTAAACAAATTATATACCTAACTATAAAATACTAAAAACACAGCTAATTTTAAACAACTCAGAGTTAGAGTTGTCTGACTAAAAATACCCTTAACGCGAATACGGAGTCCTCAAGTGCTTGATAATTTTACATATGAAAAATAACATTACATTTGCTATATGATCGTTATAATAATTAATAATATATAAATTTAAAATACATTAAATAATAAAAATAACTTTACATTTGATATAAGTTCGTTATAATAATTAATAATATTTAAATTTAAAATATATAATTTTACATTAAATAAACATTAAAAGTATAACTTTTACATTTTCGCTTAACATACTTAACTATTTTAATACTTACCAACAGACAGAAGAAGAGGAGAAGCACCACGCTGCACTGGACGACTGACCACCAAGAAATGAAGAATGCGACTAAAGCTGCGCTGCAGCAGGCTTGCCTTTATGTAGGACAGCGACAGCTCCACTTAAGTGAAGCTCAACTCTTGAGCCTCTTTCTGAGTCAGTCTTCACACTCGATCATTAAGTGACCAATCAGAGCACTTTCTGCTGCTGCTGTTGCTACAAGAAACAGCTCTTTTGATCTTCAGTTACCTTTATATAGGGCAGCGAGACTGCCACTCGAAGTTGAGGTCAACTGTTAAGACTCTCTCTCTGAGTTAGCGTAAGCTAAACTCTCTATCAGTCAGCGACCAATCAGAATGTTTTCTACTGACTCTGCTGAATACATATGCAAACTAACATCTCCCCTTCAGAACCCCAACTCTTTTTCAGCTCTTCTTTTTTCTGCTCTATTGATTAAATTTGAAACCTCTAGACGAAAAGATGTACAAACCGCGCCTTCAACAAATTAAAATTAAAAATAAAATAAAATAAAATTTCAAGACACTATATACATATTTTAGAAAATCTCAGCGTTCACGCGGACGGACGGACTGACGGACAGGGCTATATCGACTCGTATTATCGCGCTGATAAAGAATATATATACTTTATGGGGTATGTCACGCCTCCTTCTGCCTGTTACATACATTTTCACAAAACCATTATACCCTGATTTCCCATTTTCAATGAGCTCAGGGTATAAAAAAAGAGCGAAGAAGAGAATACAGCAGCAAGAAAAAGCTAAAACGAAAAACTGGCAGTATAATAACACACCGAGCTAAAGGTGGGATAGCAGCGGACAAGAATGCGAATAACTTGCGTTTGGACAGACAAACGGACTGACAGCAAGAAGAAGAAGACGAGAGAGAGAGAGAGAGACGGAGATAGAGCTGGACAGAGAGAATTACTGAGAATCTAAGCAGGCCAAAATACATAGTAGCAGTAGAAGAGCCCCAGCTAGTTAGCCATTATAAAAGCAGCTAACAGTTACAAGCGGAAAGGAAAGCTGCAAAAACTCAGTGATGTCGCCGTACACTGTGACAAAAATCACAGGAGGTATATGTACTTAAGGGAAATGCCGTGAATTGAACAAACGTACAACAGTAGCCAGCTGAATGGAAAATTTTATATTCATGCCGCAAGGAAATGATTATAGCTGAGCCTTAGCATGCGCTAAGTAGTCGGCTGGCAGACACCCTATGTTAGAGGATGATAAAGAAAATGGCAATAGACAAGGGGAATCGAGAAGAGACTTGCTTTTTATATGTGTAGTCTCCGATCTAATGAAATGCAGATGATTTAATAATTTATTATTATTATTACTATTTTTTATTTATTAATATTTTTATAATGTTTTTTTGTTAGGAGTTACTCTGATTAAAATAATAATATTTAAAAATCACATTTTTGAATTAATATATATATTTCATAATTTTTCTTTCTTTCTGGAACAACGATTCGTACTGAATAATATAAGTTAATTGCGTTGCAGCCCCACTTGGAATACAATTACAGGGTATATTTAGCTGACTAACTTGTCAAATGAATGAATGAGGATTGTCGCTGGGCTAAGCCATTGGAGAGACCGCATTGGAACTTCATCATCAGCGATTTTGTTGGCAGCTGGCGCTGCATTCGAATCTCCAACTGCAGCTTGATTTTGCGCTTCGGCTGTGCGCTGGACGAGTGGAGAGAAACGGAGCGCGGGGAAGGAGCGCTCGGTGCAGGCAACCAGGAAACAGATGTTTGCAAATATCTTGAGAAAAGTTTTGGCTGAGGTATTTAAATAAAGGTGCGCTTCAACAACTTTTTCGACAGCCGCAAAATTAACAAAAAAAGAAAATAAAAGGCAAAGAAAAAATACGAAATGCGCAGCAAAAATAAGAGCGAAGAAAATCGAAAATGTGCGGGAAAAAGAAAAGCGAAACCAGAGCTATTCAATTGCATCATTGAATTGCCAGATTATTCCAAGGCAGAAACTTGACTGTAATGGAAATTCAAAGGATATGCCAGTCAATATCTGGGCGCTTAATGGCTGTCATGCTATGTATATATAGATGTATATATAGTATTCGAGTATCAGTTTTCTTATCTAAACGGACAATGCAATGGGGTAATGCAATATCTGTCTGTTGCTAGTTATGCGATGAATGAATTGGTGAATGTAACATCAATGCATAAGGCAAGAGAACCATAGGATGCGGGCATTAACTTTAAGAAAATGAATTATAAATTGAGATATTTCTATTTATTAATAATTTCTACTTAATTTATCATGTTCAGTTCTCAACCCTTCAAATTTGCTTCGATATAAAATATGAAGTACCTCCACTTTTAAACTTCATAACTAAATAAATCTGTAAATGAATTGTTTTCAAATGCCTACCAAATAATGCGGCCGAAAAACAATAGCGATACCAGATTTGATTAACGTGTGCCATAAAAAAGACGTAAAGTTCCATAAATCAAAAACCCAATGGAAAAATTTGTATGTGTTTATTTATGGTTAAAGACTTGCAAACTCGAGTCGCTGTGTCTGATGCTGGGTAAATAGAAATTGGCATTTTGAGACGCCACATATCATCCGAGTGGATCAGGGGAGCGAGAGGTGTCGGAGCAGCGCATCAAAACATTTTATTTAGCCATAAAAATCGCGTGCGTTTAATACAACAATTGCATGGGAGAGATTTCCTTGCCCACAGTTCTGACACATGTTAAGTGGCGGAGAGTGGAGGGATCCATGGGTACAGGGAGTAGCGGGGCTGGGTCGTAGGGAAAATCACATTAAATCACGGCGTGAAATCATAAAAGGCGCTTCGCACGAAATTAAAGGTAAATAAAATGTTTATGAGTGGAAAGCAATCGTTCATGTGATTTCACATTTGATTGAATAACATTTACACACGCTAACGCCGGATGTTGCTTTCAGGAGAGAGTCCTGCTATCGCATTGCTATACACACACTTACACACATGCGTGTGTGTGTGCATTTGTGTGCGTGTGTGTGTGGGCATATCCAGGCGCTTGCTTCTTTGCCAAAGATGGGCAATAAATTCAAACATGTGCACATAAATTTTTATTTCGATTTGCTGAGCCGCCAACGCAGCCGCTCCATACCCGGCCACGCCCAATTCCGCCCAGTGGTTCAATTTTATGAACTGTGAATATGGACGTCACGGAAGGACCTTTTGCTCCGTACGACTGTCTGCTGGCAGGATGCGGCAGCAGGTAGCAGGATGCTGTACCGCAAAGGATGCCGCCTGCCTGCTTGGGGCGCTGCATGTGGTGCAGTGGTGCGCCACTGGCATGCGGCATCACAAATTATTGCATCCGCTCCTTGGCTGGCATTACATTAAGCGATGTTGTTGCCTGTCAATTGACTTGTCATGTCGCACCGAAGGCTTCTCTGCGCTCGGCCTCTATTCAGATTTATCTACAAATTCCACTAAAAGACAAAATTCTCAGGCCACCTCTTGATCTAATTTTTGGTTACGGCTGAGTTGGCAAACGAATGATGATTCGATTTGATTGAAAGGATGCGCATGTTCCTATTCAGCTCAAGTTCCTAAAGCTTTAAATTATTTGTTGCATTGCATTTCTTAGAATTAACCGAGTTCAAGTATTTTAATTATATAATAAAAAAAAATGTCTCTTGCGAGACTGCCTGCCTCCTGTGAGAATTGAACTCACGACCCCTGGTTTACAAGACCAGTGCTCTGCCACTGAGCTAAGGAGGCTGACGGTTGAGACCGCACAGCTGGAGTAGAAGAGGGCAAAGGCATAATAAGTTGAGTGCGTCCACAGATCAGCTGAGAAGATTTTAATTAGTTAAGTGAAAATTGGGAAAAAATCGAAAAGATATCACATGTATCACGATATCACATGATATTTGATAAGAGAAAAATGAAACAGGTGAGACTGATGTAGTCTAGTTTGCTTGACTAGTATATCAGAGTATTCAGAATTCAGGCTATGAATATGGTTTTAATATATATTTATATTATATTAAATACATATATTATATTTGACTGTATCCAAAAACACATTCTATATTAAATGCAATATATCATAATCAATAAATGCTCTTAGCGATGAGTTCATATTGTCAAATGGAACGTTTCTCTTCTATTTATATGTAGCAAAATACTTATATAAAATATCGAGAAAAAAATGATAAACTTGTATTGCTTATGATATTCTATTAGTATTGATTTCAAATTTCCAGTCCCCTAGCTTCTGTGTCTTACAACAAACGGACAGATAAACATCTCCATATCGGCTCATTATCAAGAATGAACTTTATGGGCTCAGCAACGCCTTCTTCTTTTGCCTGTTACATACGCTTATATTAAACATTATACTCTGAAGTCCCCTTTTAAATGCATTCAGGCTAAGAATATTGCAATTATATATTATATTAAATATATGACTGTAATCAAAGACACATTCTATATTAAATGCAATATATCAAATATATCATTATCAATAAATACCAAATATGTGCTTTCAAGTTAAATGTATTGTAGCAGGCATTCGATGCTTTTCTCATTAAAATCCAACTAGTTTCCAAATTACTTACTCGCAATTAAAGTTGTAGCCATGGCGTTGCCTATAGTTTCTCGTAATTGAATCATTTGACTGATGGTTAAATTAATTGCTGTCTTCGTTGCATTGGCTGGGCCATCTATGCCTTTGGCCGAGCGGCCCTTAAACGAGTTCCTCAATGTGTATACCTTGCACCTCGTATTGTCCGTCTCTAACGATGTGTAATTGCGTGCGCCACTGAACCGCAACGTTTCATGTATGCGAGTGTGTGCGTGTGTGTGTGTGCGTGTGTGTGTGTGTGTGTGCGTGTCTGTGCGTGCATTTCCGTTGCTTTAGTAAATTGGCAAATCAATTGCCTGTGAGGAATATCCTGCATGAAGCCAATAACGGCACCTGTGTATTTTGACAGCCACCCACCGCTCACCGAGCACCACCCGCCGCTCCAGCACCCAAAGCTTTTCATTAGCTAACTGTCGAGGTGTAAAACATTTTCCCAATTGCGGCATATCAATTTCGCCTGTTGCATGTGACTGAAGGGTAGCAATTAGGGCGGAGGGTGGCAGAGGCTATGGGCTGCATTGGGCTGCTGAATTGGCTGCTAACACGAAGCACGTACCTAAATTGACAAATATATAAACGACTTTTCCGCGCATTTTCCTCTCGGGCCATTCAAACGTAATTGGAGTATTGCATTCAGTTAATGAATTCACTTCTGATTGAAATGAATTTGTGTGATAACGGTAAATACACCTGTCCCAACAGCGAACCCAAATGCATTCCTAAGCACCTATTAGCTACTTGACATCAGCCATCGAGTTGCAGCAGATACTGAAACAGCGCGTTCCATCTGCATGCATTGACGTCGATAACTATTTGCGCCATTAAGAAAATTAATGTAAGATTTGTCAAAGCGAATTTGTTCAAATGGCAGTAGAAAGGAAATAATATATAAAATGTTTAGATATATCAAGACTTTGGCTTCAATTTAATATTACATAAAGCAAAGCTGCTTCATTATTAAGAGACTCAATTAACGTAGTTTCAGTCTTGGTTTAATATCATATTTTTCATTAGTATATGCACAGATGTATATCCGATTTGTTTAAAACTGATATAAGCATATATATATTTTGTTAACTGCCATAAAATATAAAATAATGAAAATGCATATTTATTTATCTCTAGCCAAAGAAGTTGATTCTGTTCGTTGCAAAGGTCAACCTTATCAGATAGCTCTTGTCAGATCTGCATAGGTTGGAAACTACATATATTGCTTTATAAATCACTTCGTATTTCATTGCTGGCGATTTCGTGTCTATAAATAAACCCTTTAATACTCTCTTCCAAATTAAATATTTTACTACCAAAGACCTAAAAGCATTAAGCCTTGAGAACTATCGAAAACTTCGAAATGGTTTAAAATTCAGTTTGAAAAGACAAAGGTTTTATGCGCGCTTCTAGCGAACCACCTGGCAAAAATACGGCAGATAATCAGCAGCAGCAGCTAAAGAAGCAGCGACAGCTGGGGGAAAGAGTGACAGAGAGAGACTGAGAGAGAGAGAGAGAGACAGAGAGAGGGAAAGTGCTGGGGGCTACATTGCCCGTAGCCAGACTTAACAAGTATTTATCGTGTTTTTCAATATTTTTAATGTCACTTTAAATACTTGATGCGATTATTTTTCCAGCGATTTTGTTTTGCATACACCCCAAATGCTACGGCTATGCGGCGCACAGTGCCTGGGGGCACGCTCCAAACTTTTCAAGTGCCAAACACACGCAAAGTTTTTCCGAACATGCAGCGAGAGACATAAAACTTTTATGCAAGTTATTAAAAGTGCAATGTTCGTGGGATAGCACGGGCAGGCGCGGCGCTAAGGATGGGCATCAACACCAAAAAAGAGTTGGTGGAGCTCTGGAGTAAAAAAAAGGAGAAGAAGCTAACAGCCAGGAGGCCGATTATAGCTATAGCCGAAGTTTAAATGCCCTTGCTGACGAATGGCTGGGATATATATGCAAATAAAAATGAATATGTATGGCGAATGATAATGACAGCGACTAAGCTCATCTAATAATTACGCCTGAGCCAACTTGGCTATATGCTGTGTCAATTGGTCAGATATCAAAGTATATATTGTCCATAATTGAAGCACATATCTATGAAATAAAATAAAAATAATAATAAATAATAAATTGAAACAAGACTTCAATAATTATATACTGACTTCTATATTAACTTTTCAGTACTTACTTTATGTAGTTAATTCTGCCTGATTCATTAAACTAATATACCCACACTAGGCATTTCGCTGTCATTACTCATTATCAGCTTCCCAATATGACATCCAAATGGAGATATACCTTTAGATATACCTCTCTCAAAGATAATTTATAAACCTTGCACTTTACTATCTTTAGACTTGTGATTTATACACATATCTCTCTCTCTCCCTTTAGGCCTTTCGGCTATTTACATTAACTACAATCTGCGCTCTGTTCACCCATTCATGGCGTATACAGGGTATCTGGGAAAGACGAAAAAATGACTCATCTGGCATTCAATAAATCTTAACGCGTTTTTGGTGCCAGATGGCCGCCAGTTGCCAGTTGCCAGTTGCAAGCCTCGAGCCGTGCTACAGACGGCCCCCTAAATAATGACCGCGCGACGGCGCCAGTTTGTACATTGTTATCTGCTCAGGGCGGCCCACAGAGTGGGAGAGAGAGAGAGAGAGAGAGAGAGGGGAGATGCTTGCAAGGTGCACGCCGGCTAAAAGTAGTCTTGCATTCATTATTCAAACGCATTAACTGAAGCTGAAGTTGGCCGGAACGAGTGCACGACAATCTCATGATATCCTTGACTTGGCATAACTTTTGCGCCAAGACGGGAGGGCGAGTCCGAGCGCCAACCCGGCCCGTGCCGCCGGCTGCACTGGCAACACACAAAGTGGTGGCAAAAGTTGCCTTGCTGCACTCGAACAATAACAGAGCCAAGTATTTAAATGCAAATTAGCCCCAAATGATGCAATCATAATGCGGCGCTGCTTGCTTCGGGCAATTGCAGCAACTCCCGTGGATGCCCAGGGATGGCTATCCGGCGCCCGCTCCCCCCTTACCCCCTCTCGACCAACTCCATCGCTTTGTGCCCGTTTCAGTTTTTAATTTCAACTTGGCGCTCATTTAGCACAATTTGGCAGGTTTTCCTACAGTTGCCCCTGCTGCCTCTGCTCTCCCTGTCGCCCCTGCTCCAGGCCGAAATTAATTTCCACCTTATTTCCCAGTTGTTAAGCGAAGTTTTAGTGTCCGGCTGGGGGTAGGGCGGGTCGTTATGAGTCCGGAAGATAAATGCATTTCAACACATGTTGTTGAAAGTTAATTTTCCGAAAACGCAGCTCATTTCTGCTAAATGCGCATTTGGATTTCTTTTGCAGTATTTTCCTTCTTTCCTTCTTCTCGTCTTCCTTGGACCATCCTTTAATGCGCGCAAATGTGTTTTTGATTCCGACGACTGCCAGAGGGGAACTGTAGCTGGTTCCGAGAACTGGGAAATTGCAGTTACTTGCGCAGTTATGAATTGCTGTCCAATTACTTCTACCTTCTGCTTAGTTTGTTACAAAATATCCTCGCTAACAACTGACTCTTGCCTCGACTATTACACTGCACTCTGCTACGTTCTAATGAATTTTCTTAGTAATTAATTAGATACACGTTTCTATTATATACCAATGATCAACGCAACAAAAGCTACGTAACTGCGCAGCTAATGTTTATCAAAAACTAATTAATACCTCAATTATTGATAATAAAGTGTAAAAATAGTGCTCTCATATCTTGTTTAAGCATTTAGCAAACATTTACTGTATAAATTGTATATTTCTTGCGTGAATTTTGTTCCTCAACTATTTACCCTCGCTTGGCTTAAGCAATTGGCCAGACGCTTAACCAAGTAAAACTAAAAGCCCTAAAAGCCAAGGAACAAATGCCAAACGACTGTCCTGAGAGTTGAAACAATGAGCTAAGAGCAGAGGACAAGCGTGCGAGCTGACCTCAAGACACAGACTGGAAGACTTGAGTCTTATAAACGGCATCAAATTTAAGTGCTGTTGATATTCCTAATTAACACATACACACGCACACACACTCAGACAGAGGCGAATTGATGCTGTGCATGCGGCAATAAAAGCAATTTGCAAAATTAGAAAAAAACCGAGAACAGCTCGATGTAGTTTTCCGTGTTTGTGTGTAAGTCTCTCTGTGTGTGTATATGTGTGTTCTTTGGCGTATTTCGAATTAGGACATTTTACTATTTGCACAAAATTATTGTAGTAGCTACATGCTGAGGCGATTGTCTGCTTTTTATATGAGTGTCAGGGGAGTTTTGACAGCTGCCGCTGCAATGGGGCGTATGCGCAACGTGTATGACAACACAGTGCTTGGAGCACTTTAAAGTTTGGCAACTGTCTGCTCAGATTCTGGCATTGAACGCTTCAGAACACACTTTAAAGTCCATTAGCGTCGAGTGGCTGGACAAGTAACACTCGATTGTGAAACACAGGGCGTATGCGCAATTTTCAATTTGATTTGAGTTATGCTCGTGCGCTGCAATTGCAGCTCAATCTGCCAATATATATTTATGTGTGTATATATGGATACACACACATATACTTAGCGCACAAGATTTGTTTGTCGTTGGCATTGTTGTTTTTATTTGCATTTCTATTTTATTATTTTACTTTATTTTATTTTTCTTAAAGTCACTGAAGCAAGCGGATTTCATTTTGTGTATATTCGGCGCTTTGTGTCAATCGTCTGACATCGAAATTTCATTCTTCTCTTGTCAACCAAAAGTCTACACAAAATGGAGTTGCAAAAACTTGTCAAAAGTAAAAACCCATTCCGCAACCCTCTTACAGCAGAGCAAAAACATTTTCGTCTCCTCTTTTATGGCTTCGAATGTTGTTTGCTTTTTATTGGCGTAGACAAGACGCAGAACTGGCAACAAGAATATATCCAAGAAATATAATATTGCTGCAAATTATCGCACTACGTTGCTTATGGGAAACTTTCACAGTTTTTGTGTGCTGGAGCTCCGTTGGCAAGCGCCGCCAAATAAATACATAATTTATTATTAAAGAGCAGAGCCACAGAATTACTCAAAGAGAAGTGTTTTTTTTTCTAGTTTTGACAATGATTTGACAGTAATTATCCTTTTATGGGAAAGTCTTCTGATTCGGTTTTAATTGCAAATTGATAAATTTTGTTTGGCTTAGAGTATAGAAAAAATATTAAAGAATAATTGATATTGATAAAAAAAAACAATTAAAAATAAAAGAATATAAATTATTTTATAAATATATTTATAATTTATATATTTTTTTATTTTTAATTGTTTTGTTTTTTTTTTTATAAGAAAATATATATGATATGAAATGAATGCATATGACTGAACAGTATAAATATAAATATAAATTTAATGAAAACGAAACATTTTCTCTGAGGCAGTATTTCGTGGTAATGTTTTAATTAAATTTCTGCATAACCAAATTAATAGCTGAGTTTTCAGAATCTGCTAATATAAAATGAGAAAATCTGAGAAATCTTTGCATAGCGCGTATCAATTGCGATTTGTATTTGTCGTAATTGCGTCAGATTGGCCATCTTTCATGCTAATTACATATTTTGATGGCGGCGTCCAATAACGGACTCTCGATGTGTTGCTGTCTCTCACAAACACATAGTTTTTTTTTTGTTTTATTATTGAGAATTGCTTGTTGGTTCCCTATGTCCAGTGACAATCATAACGACCCATCTCAGTCTCACGCAGCAACCACCTGCACCACGTTCAGCGACAACTATCTGTCTCGCTCTCTCTCTAACTCTAGCTTTAGCTGCAGAACACCAATCAGAAGTGAGCTGCATGCAGTCAAGACGCAAACTCACTCGGATAATAACTGCACTACAACTCTGTACAGGTTCGCGGCTGTTGGTGAGACCAACACTACTGTAACAGTGGGAGACTGTGCTGTTAGCCTCTGCTGTTAACTTAACAGTGGCACGTCATTCATTTGCCATACGTCATTTAGAGGGTAGCTCAAAGTCCGATTTTCTGCACAGAGAACTGCTCGTTGCTGTCATAATTATCTAATTAAAACTAATTACGATTCAAACTCCTAATAACGAAGGCACCCACACTCCGCACTTAATTCTCTATTATGTATAATCAATTACGTTCATTACCCCTCACACACACACACTCACAGATTCTTATGTGTTATCTAATTGAAACATTGTTATGGCATGGCTCTGGCAGTCAAGTTGAGGTACTTAAATAATACGCATATCACATTTGGAACAAGGCAATCGAATTAAGTTAATCCAATTTTATAGCGCCTGACAAGCGGCAGGGGTTGCGGGGGAGAATGTGGCGGGTCCTTTTGAATGCCGCTGAGTTCGAGCAGACGCATATAATATATATTTCGAATCCCGGGTGTCATCAGAGTCGAGTCACTAACAAATTTCCAACAATGAAAAAACAATGGAAACACGATTTGCCATTATGCCGGAAATCTTCGATAATTTCAAATAATCCACAAACACACGAACACTGGATGGAATGGAAGTGCTGATTCAATGCTGGGCTCGCGGCACTGTCTCAGGCAATCAGCACCACAGACACAGACAGGCAACAACAACAGCAACAACAACAACAACAGAAACGACAACAACAGGCGGAAGCCAAGGACATAAAGTGTCTGCGGTATTTGCGGGTCCGCGCAGGGTCTGCTGCGAACTTGACTGACTGAGCAACTCGCTGCTTGCACTGGGTTAATGCCAGTGCGACATTAGAGGCGACCGAAGGGTAGGGGGAGGGGTAGAGTGGGGGCAGTTGTGCTGCTTGGTTGTGTCGAGGCCAAGAGCAGCGGCTCACAAAGTAAGTAGAAAACTTTTGCCATTTCTTGCAAAACCCACACACACACAAGCACACTCACACATAGAACTTTTAACACTTACTGTCAATTGCTGTTGTTGTTGTTGTTCTTGTTGCTGTTGGAACAAAGTTACAAGCAGCATTTGAAACTTATCGTCGTCAAAGTCAAAGTCGCCGTATGAGTAATTTTTATGAACTCAACCTGAATGCAATTGTTCGCTCTGCCCCGAACAATTTAGTGCCAACAATTTTCATTACACATTTCCTTTTACTAGGCCATTTATATATAGATTTGTCTGCAGCGCCCAAAGGGCACCTCGAGCTGTTTTTGCATCTGTGTCTGTCCTTGAACTTAATTGAATCACGCGTCCATTTTATGCCAGAAATTGGACTTGGGTCACTCTAAGGATGTGGGATGATGAGATGTGTTTGACTTAATTATTGTTTAACGCTTCATCTTAATGTTAAAACGTTAAACAATTAATTTCTATATAGAATAAAATATATATTAAGGCCTCTGGCAGAAATTGGACTTGGACTTGGGTCAGTTTAAGGATGTGGGATGATGAGATGGGCTTACTTTTAAAGCTAGGTCTTTAAATCACTGCGAATGTTAAACAAGAAATTAATTTTCTATATGGAATGAAATGTATATTAAAGCCTCTATCTTTTAAGCTGCAATTCTGTACAGCAATTGGTCATAAAAAATCTCTGTCTCTGTCTCTGTCCCTGCGACTTGTTGGACTTGAGCTAAGTGTGAAGGAATATTAGCTTGAAGATGTGCATATGACAAATCTGAAAAGTTTTGCAGCCACTTGGTGCAAATAAAGTTTTATTTAAATTTGTTTGCCACAAGAAACTTTTGCAGTCGCCTGCTGAGTGTGAGTGCATGAGTGTGCGAGTGTGTGTGGGCGTGGCGGTATTTTTGGGGCGGATGAAGACGTGAACTTGTGACTTGATGCTGCATTGTTTGACTGTGGCTTAGGCGTTTCTTTTATGCCGCTGCACATTCTTGCCAGCTAATTGTGTGTGTCCTGGCCAAGTGGAGAGGATGCGACAAGAAATGGCTAAGCCATTGAGCACACAATGCCAAAGAAATGCACAAAGAAGAAGAAGAGGAGGAGGAGAAGGAGAAGCGCGCATCAAGTAATAAATCACAATGGATACATGCATAAATTATGGCGAGTTGGAGCTGTGCTGCTCCAGCAAGAAATCAGATTGGAAGGGTTGGGAAAACAAAACACAGGGCGAGAGAGAGAGAGAGAGAGAGAGAGAGAGAGAGAGAGAGAGAGAGAGAGAGAGAGAGAGGAGAGAGAAAGAGAGAGAGAGAGGAAGTGAGGATGTGAGGGAAAAAGTGCAGAATGAAGCGATGTTTAAGGATTTAACGAGAAAAAATCGCTGTCACGCAGATGCTGGACGCATCGTTTTAATCAGTCGGGCGACAGCCACAACCTCCTCTGCTTCCGTTGCTCCCGCTCCTCCCGCCTCGGCCTGCTACGCTCGTAATATTTTGTCCGGGCCAAAGTCAACAGTCGGCACTTGGGATTGCGTGGCAGCAAGAAGACAAAGCGCGACAAGTAACGCACCATGAAGTGGGCTGTGGGCGGGGCTGTTTAACAAGGGGGGCGGTAAAATTTACATTGGCGCTGCAAAGTATGCAACGCATATTTTTACTCCACTTCTGTTTGCTGTGCGCGGCTCAGTGGACCAAACATGTCCAATACCACAGACCCAGACCCAGGCCCAGTCCCAGACCCAGACCCAGGCCCAGAGCCAGAGCCACAACCAGGCAGCGATTTCCATTTTATTTGTACCCAACCGCAGGAAATTCCAATATACATAAGCGATATAACAGTATACATACGTATATAAATACATATGTATATAGAGAGCGATGTATACACAGGCTACCTTGACTAACGCCAAAGGCGATTCCAGAGCCATATCAAAGCTTATTGTTTCATTATTGGTCTCAATGGTAAATATACTGTTATTTAATTATTTGTTTAAATGTTACAAAAGTTGTCAAAGGTGGAAAACATTTTTAATTAATTCATAATTAATTTTAATGCCGAGATTTTAATGCACATTTAATTTGAATAAAAACCACCGAGGAATTGTTTTGTATCAAATGCAGCACTCATTGAACTTGGGCAGCTTTTCGATCTGGACGCCAATGATGCGCAGGACCTGCTGCGAGGCGAATATGCCCGCGCGGATGCAGTAGTCCACTGGCATGTGCTGCACCAGCTGCGAGAGGTAGCCGCCCACGAAGGCGTCGCCGCAGCCGTTTGTGTCCACGGCCGTTTTGTTGTCGACCGGCGGCATCGGATACTCGAGCACCTTGTCGTTGTCCTGGAAGCAGAGCACCGGGCAGACGACATCGGTGATCAGGACAATGCGCGGCCGGCAATTGTCCTTGGGCAGGCGCTGCAGCCTGCGCCCCACCTCGAAGATGTCCTGGGTGTCCCAATCGTGGGAGTTGGCGTAGGCCAAGGCCTCGTGCTTGTTGCCCACGACCATGTCGCAGTAGGGCAATATGTCGTCCAGGTGATTCTTGTGCAGTTGGATCACAAACACCGCGCTGAAGTTGAGCACGAAGAAGCGGTTCGTCTCGCTGGAGAGCCTGGCCACGCGGAGCACGCACTCCGGGCAGACGGCTATGAAGAAGCCCGTGGCATAGAAGTACTTGGCATTGTCCAGGAGGCACACATTCTCCTCGATGTCCAGCCAATCCGGCGTGAAGAGTGCCGCGGCGCCGAGATTGGCGACAAGGGAACGATCCGCACCCGATATGATGACTGCACAGGTGCCAGTCGGCACATCATCCTTGATTTGGTAGCGCGTCTCGACGCCATCGGCTAGCGCTCTCTTGGCGATCGTGTCGCCGAACTTATCTCTGCCCACAGCCCCGAGGAACGCGGACCGAAACGGCTTGCCGACGATCCACTGAAAGATGCGCATGGAGTTCTGGCAGGCGCCGCCCGCCGCGTAATGCACGAACTCCTGATTGGTCAGCTCCTCGAAGAGAGGCAGGTGGCTCTCGTCGGCTATGATGGCCGCGTTCGGCTTCAGCCCGTACTTCTCGAGCAGCAGGTTGTCCTCCACGGTAGTGGTGATGTCCAGCAGGGGATTGCCAAAGCCAACCAGCACGCACTCCGGCAGATCCATTGGTTCCTTCGAGCCGCCTTTAATTGTTGCGTAAATGTCTTTGGAGGTCTTGCCAATGGCAGTTGTTCCCATCAAACTACTGCCGCCTTTGATGAGATAGCTGCTCCAGTGCTTCTTTGTAGTTTTAGTTACAGGTCCCCTACACAGACCGCATAATAGCTTCCCGGCTAAGTATCCGCGCAGACGACTCATCTTTCTACCCAAACTTAGCAGCAATAGAATCCTCTGGCCATTTCAATTTACGAATCTAAAAGCGGAAAGAAAACACAAATTTGGATCTGCCGAACGAGCTACTGGCTAACGGACGGTTGATTTAGTTATAACCGAGCATTGATGGAAAATACAAAAGTCTCTATTCGGCTAGAAAACAATTTTAAAAGCTAACTGGATAGTGCTGCAGATGTTGGTATATGTTCTTATATACATATATACATATATATATATATATATATATATATATATATATATATATATATATATATATATATATATATATATATATATATATATATATATATATATATATATATATATATATATATATATATTGTTTTCATAGCCGTTTATCATACGCTAACTCAGAGAAAGGCTTAACAGTTGAGCTTGACTTCGAGTGGTAATCTCGCTGCCCTCTATAGAGGCAGCTGACGATCAGAAGAGCTGCTTCTTGCAGCAGCAGCAGCAGCTGCAGCAGAAAGTGCTCTGATTGGTCGCCTAATGATCGGGTGTGAAGACTGACTCAGAAAGAGGCGCAAGAGTTGAGCTTGACTTGAGTGGAGCTGTCGGTGCCCTATATAAGGGCAATCCTGCTGCAGCGCAGCTTCAGTCGCATTCCTCGTCTTCTGGTGGTCCGTCATCCAGTGCAGCGCGGTGCTCTTTCCTCTTCTTCTGTCTGTTGGTAACTATTCAAATAGTTAAGTATGTTAAGAGAAAATGTAAAAGTTATAGTTAAAATGTTTATTTAATGTAAATATAATATATTTATATTATTAATTATTATAACGATCATTAAGATAACGATCATTTAGAAAATGTAAAGAAAGTCTTAATATGTACAAATATCAAGGACTTTAGCAGTCCGTATCTGCGTTAAGGCTATTTTTAGTCAGGCAAGCCCGACTAGCACTTCGACTTCCCCTCTAACTGAGTTGTTTAGTCATTTAGTAATTTATATATACATATTTGCATAATTTGTATACATTAACTAGAAAACATAATAAAAGGCTATTTACATAGCGAAGTTTCGAGTAATGAATACGGAGATTACGTAATCTTTAGATTTTGGATGCCAAGCCCCTTTCGCTTCACAATGCTCAGGATATCTCCTAGTCGAGCAGTCTCGAGTAGAGCACTCTTACTTGGTATAATTTGAAATTGATATATTTACATATTTATATATTTATAAATATATATACTTTTATTTAAATATTTATTTATTTATATATTTTTTTTTATGTATATATTCTATATTTATATATTTATATATTTACATACTTACATATTTATAGATCTATTTATTTATATATTTACAGGGTATGTCCTAGTCGTAGCTCTGTTCTGCTGCAGCTTTAATTACCCGCATAAATCAATCATGTTATATTAATGGTCGGTCCATTTAATATGCTATTAATTACATTTGCATCTTCTCGTGCATTTTTATATGTAATTTAAGTGCCATTACGACAGGCACGTAGTCCAACATCGGCCTGTGGTTGGGGGCGGAGTGGACTCTGAGGGAGGTGGTTGCGTACGTCTGGCTGTCGACGAGGTGTGAGCAGTTTTATTTTCATTTGCTTAAGGGTCGGAGAGCGGAGGGCGGAGGAAGGGTGGCTAGGGGTAGGACTGGGCCGGTGGGACAGAGAACTGAACGTCATAATAAAAATGTACGTCTTGTCAGCTGGCAGCGCGTTGCGCTTGACGAGCTGAGGACGCAGTTGCGGCCACCCGGAACGTCCTTGCCACGAGTGGGGGCTGCATGCCGGTTGAAAACAATGGCATTTGCAGTGCTTTGCACAAGTTGCCTCGCATAAATATTAATTTTTATGCAACAAAAGCAGCCGCAGCAACAGCAGCAGCAGCAGCAGCGGGCAGCGGCAGCCGTGAAGCAATGCAACTGAATGGAACAACAACAAGAACAACAACAACAACAACAAGAACAACAACAACAATGGCTCTGGCAGCAGCAGCTAAAATAACAATAGCAACAAGCGTCGCTTATCGCCTGCAAGCGCCGCAAAGAATGCGAGTGGTTTTTCACTTTGCTGCTGTTTCAGTTATGCAAATACCCTGTACAGAGTTAAGTACTCCAATTGGAGTCTGCTGTGCTCGACTTAAGCGTATGTTGAGTTGCAATAATATTTAAGTTTGCATTTAAATTTTGTAGACAAATAAAAATTGTAGACAAATTTATTTTATTATTATTATTTTTTTTATTTGTTGATGCTCTAAAAAGAAGATATAAAAAAATAAAATAAAAAATAATAAAAAATAAATAAATAAAAAAGCTAAATTCAGCTGGTTATTCGCTAAAAAGCTCAGCTAAATCCCAATCAGAGTTTATTTTTTTTTTAGCAAATTATAACTTTATTTGAATTATATAGTTTTTTTTATATCTATTTTTATTTATATTATCATAAATATTCGCATCAAAATAAATTTCTAAAAAATTTAAATACAATCAAAAATAGAACCCAAATGGAAATAGTTTCATATATGTATTCCAGAATGTAATCTATATACATATTTATTTTATATTCTTTATTCAAATCCCGTTGACTTAAGTACTTTATAATTGATCGACTTTTCCAGGATATAAAGATGCTGTTAATACCTGTTCTTAGAGTGTCGCTTCCTGGGTAAGCACTTGCTTATGTGTGAACATTATTCTTCGTCGTGTGTCTTTAGTAGACCGCAGCAGCAGCAGCAGCAGCGAAGAAGCCGAGGATGGGGCAGCTGATGCTGATCTGTAGCTGGAGCTCGACCGCAGCGGCAATGCAGCTGCATAATGTGGCATGTGGTTAGCATTAAAAATGATATGCAACATGAGCCGCAGCTGCTTGAGCGCGCCACAAGAGTGGGGGGAAGGGTGGGTGGTGCTGCATTTTGAGGTGCTGGCAGTCACTGACAGCCGCATGGCAATTATAATCCACACGAACAGACGCGAGCAGCCGCTGAACCACTCGCACCCACCGAAACACTGGCACGCACAGCCAGCCGAGCGTATGTGGCTTAAGTGTGTTAACTGTGGCTCAGGGTGTCCTGCCGGCTCGGAGCGGGACTGGGTGGGATTTGGGGTCTGGGCTGGGCTGGGTGTCCGCTAGCAGCAGCTGCCACAGACACACAATGAACACATCAACATGACACTGTCGGCCTGACAAAAGCTTAGCAGCCAGCCGAGTGGCAGTCAGCCCCAAGCCAAAATAAAAAAAGAAGACAAAAAAAATGGAAACAGAAGACCAAGTCCATTCGCATATGTGCAGCACATGATTTCAGCTCCCCAGACGCCTTCTGGGAGACATTCACACGCTTGGCGCGTTTTTGATATCCGCTTCCGCTTCCGCTTCCACTTACGCCTGCGCCGCTGCCTGGGCAACAGAGATTGTTATGGAACAAGCTTTTTATGTGATTACCTTTACCTTCTGTTAGTTTTACTATAATTTGGCCTTTACTTTTAACGAGATTGTTGCCAGATTTTCATACACGACGTATCATACACGAGTACATCCTCCGAAACTGAAACTGAGACTGAAACGTGCCGCATTCAAGCATAAAATGCAGGATGCCCCTGCCACAACTGCTCGCACTCGCACTCGCATTCACATTCGCATTCACATTCACTCGGATGCGTGTACTCGCATTTCTATTGTGCTGCATCTGCTGCTCATTTCCCCATGTGAACACAATGGCCAAAGTACCCTAGTTATAACAATAAATGCGCAGGTTTTCAGGCTTTCAAAAGGGATTAGGTTTTAGATACAGTTGCCGTTCTTGGCATTTAACAAGACCCTTCCGCTGGCACCCAAGAAGTCCGCAATCTGTCGTGGCTTAATCAGCAATTGATGTTATTCAATAGACTTGATATTCAGTTTTCTTTCAGCACATTCGACTATTCATGCTTTATTAAAATCACAAATTCGAAATTTACAATAAAATAAAAGAGCTATGATACTTGGAGACCTCTAAATGCTTTCTGGATTGTCACTTCTTAAAAACTCCTAAAATACTCAAAGTCTTAGTTTAAGATTTCATCATAGAATTCACTCAACTTACCGGCAATGTGTGGTCAATGTGAACATTGGGCATAAATATACGGAGTACTATTAATAGGAAGCTTACCACTAAAACGATTGAATTAACCGACCACCGAAAGATTTTAACATAATCTGCCATTGTTTTTTCTTTAGTTGTGTCTTTTGATTTCGCTACGAAATCAAGATTTTTCTATTAGTATTGACAGGCTTAATTTTACATTACTTTCAGCTATGTCGATTTTACATAAATCGAAAATAGTTTGATTGTTCAAAAATGAGTTCAGCAAATAAATCGATGTAACTTTTATGTTTGAAAATGGACATTTAACTATGGGCTTGTGTTATCAATTTATAAATAGTTTTCCTTGTATATTAATAATTAATCATTATAAAAAAGAATTTTTTTTCATGGAAAAAAACACACCCCCACATAAACCAGCCCAAAAATTCCCACAAAAAGAAAAAAAAAAAAAAAAAAAATAGATCCACCAATAATCATATCATTTCAAGTCAGAATCACGTTCACTTTTATTAGTAATTTTTATGATATTAATTTATTTTTTTTATATTTATTTATAGCTTCATTAATTGAGAATCTCAACATATGGTTAAATATGCTGGTGCTGTTTTAATTGCCGATATTCCGCTGTATATTGAACTATAGTATTATTTTGACATATCAAACATGTTATTTGTTTTCAGTTCTCCTACTTTGCCTTGCCTATCACATATTTCTCGACTCAAATGTGTTCGAAAAACATATTCATTTCCGCCCTGTCGCCGTCCGAGAACGTACTTTCGTAACGTTCCAAATAGAAAATAAAAATAAAATCAAGAAAAGTATTTCCATAAAAATAGCCCGAAATCGAACACGTTTAGTAGAACGATCGTGAATAGTACTTCCATATATATATCTCAATTTGAAAAGTGTTTGCTGGAGTTGGTTAATTATGTCGCAATACGCGCCGTTCATCAAGCCTTATATCGAGTATAATCAGTTCGGCTGGGGACCCTGCGACGTGTCTGACATGGAGGTGCCCTACCAACCGTTCTGCAAGAGCGATCGCCTGGGCAAGATCAGTGACTGGATGATGCCCGTGCAGGAGAAGAAGTATACCAACAAGTACACCTCGACCTTCGGCAGCAACAACAGCCAGTACGCCTACTTCCACGAAGACGATGACGCCACCTTTCACCTGGTCGATGGGGGCAATCCACGCGCGCTCAAGCCCTACCAGCGCAATCGCTACCGTCCCAATCAGCGCAACAATGTCCGGGTCCATGGCCGGAACGTGCGTGGAAATGCCTTAACAGGCACTGGCCAAGGTGGTACCGGTGGCTCAGGTGGTGCCGGTGCGGGCACCAAGTACGGCAAGGGGCGGGACATGCGGCGCAGCTATACGGGCCGCCGCTTCATGCGCAACGCGCCGATTCGACTGCGCGAGAGCTCCGTGGTCGTGCGTTCCGACTGGGTCTCCATAGAGGAAATTGACTTTCCTCGGCTGCTCAAGCTGTCGCTGCCAAATATCAAAGACGGCGTCGACGTCGTCACCTGCGGCACCCTGGAGTTCTACGACAAGCAGTTCGATCGCATCAACGTGAAGAACGAGCGGCCGCTGCAGAAGGTCGATCGCATCATCAATATGCCGGGCACCATAGACGACCCGGTCATACGCCGCCTGTCCAAAACAATGGGCAACGTGTTCGCCACGGACGACATAATTGCCACGCTGATGTGCTGCACGCGCTCCAACTACTCCTGGGACATTGTCATCGAGAAGCTGGGCACCAAGATCTTCCTGGACAAGCGCGACAATGCGCAGTTCGATCTGCTGACGGTCAACGAGACGGCGCTGGAGCCGCCGCAGGACAACGAGGGCTCCATCAATTCGCCGCAGAGCCTGTCGCTGGAGGCCACGCTGATCAATCACAATTTCAGCCAGCAGGTGCTCAGGATTGGCGAGCAGGAGCCGAAGCACAAGTTCGAGGAGCCAAACCCATTCGAGGAACCCGGCGTGGAGCTCGCCTCCGTTGCCTATCGCTACAAGCAGTGGCAGCTGGGCGACGACGTGGTCCTCATTGCTCGCTGCAAGCACAACGGCGCCATCAAGTCGCCAAGTGGCGAGGTGCAGTTCGTCTCTATCAAGGCGCTCAACGAGTGGGACTCGAAGGCGGCCAACAGCGTGGAGTGGCGCCAGAAGCTGGACAGCCAACGCGGAGCCGTCCTCGCCTCGGAGCTGCGCAACAATGCCTGCAAGCTGGCCAAGTGGACCGTAGAGGCGGTGCTCGCCGGCTCCGATCAGCTCAAGCTGGGCTACGTCTCGCGTGTGAATCGTAAGCTAATCCTAATGTCTCACTCTTGTATAGATTGTTGAGTTTTAAATTGCAGGCAACGATCATCTGCGCCACGTTATCCTGGGCATGCAGCAGTTCAAGCCTCAGGAATTCGCCACGCAAATCAATCTGAATATGGACAATGCTTGGGGCGTGCTGCGCTGCCTGGTGGACATTGTGCTCAAGCAACCGGATGGCAAATATCTGATCATGAAGGATCCGAACAAGCCCATGATACGTCTCTACGACATACCCGAGAACGCGTTCGACTCGGAGGGCAACGACGAAGAGGAGACTAGCGAGGATAGAGCCCTTCCTAAAGCCCATGGGTAATTAAGTTGAATTAAATTCACAATTTAGGATTTGTTTTTGATTATTGTTAATTGATGTAGAGCAAGGCACATGAATGTTTCAGTTTGAAAAATAAAATATGTTTAGGGAAAAATTCAAGTTGATGAAGCAATTTTAATTCTATTTAAGAGACAGAATCGATTTGTATTTATATTTTTACATTTATTTGAATTAGCTTTAAATAATGCGATTTATTCCGAGCTCTTGTTGATATCTAATGCTCCTGCTGAATCGATTTGTATTTTTATATTTATTTATATGTTTTTATATTTATATATGTATATTATTATTTATATATTTTTTATATTTATTTATATTTTTTTTATATTTATTTGAGTTAATTTTAAACAATGTGATTTTTTCCGAGCTCCTGTTGATCTCAAATGCTCCTGCAGCCTAATTGTTTTTAGTTCTTTGTCCTCTCAAAACATCACTAATCAATGGACAGCATTTGGAATATTTGAATACAACGTGCGTATACGTATATGTTATTGTTACTGCTGCGCACTGCTGGCTTGACTGATAGTTACCCTCGAGCTGTGAAGCCAGATAAATGAGCTCCTGACAGCAGCACACAACAGCAATGGCAAATGCGCTTGACTGGCGCAGAACAATGGATATAAATACAATTTAAATTGAGTTTTTGACCAAGCGCACACAGAGCCACGCACAGCATATGTTGGCTTGTGCACATGTGTGTGGCTCATCCGTAGCCCCTCTCGCTGAGACCGACACCGACATGCTGAAGCCCCTCGAGATGTGACAAGAGTCACAGTTATTTGATGATAACATGTCCGCATCAATCATTGCGGTTCTGCATACAAAGAAATACGAAATGAAACCAAGCTAAATAAACGTACATTGTCAAGTGTGTGTGGGTGTATGTCTGTGTGTGAGTGTGTTTGTGTATTTGAATGACATTTGACATTCTCGCACACACACCTACACACACACAGACACAGCGAGTAATTGAGCTCAGGGCATTCGACTGTTGTTTAGCTCCACTTTGCCTTGCCCAACAATAAATCACAAAATGGCATCAATCAATGCAAATTTCGTAGCAATTTCATTAGGCAAAAGTAAAAGAATTGTGTTGTGTTGAAATTTTAATTAAATTTTACAATTTAATTTGGCGCCAAATGAAATCGCACTCAAATTAACAGCCTAATTGATGGCCAGCTCTGGGGAGCGCTGCCCGACTCAACTAGTTTTTAGCAGAACAGCAATAAAAACATAAACACACACATTTAATTGAGTGAACGCGTTACTTGATTCCATTTAAAATATTTAATTGCTTAGCAAAATGCCCATTGGCATGCCAAAAACATATTTTATTTTCGTGTAATTACATGTTTAGTAACTGTCAGATATTTTAATTAATCTTTCTGCAGTTAATTAGTGCTGAGAGTTAGGTGTGATTTGTGCTGTGTATATATAGAGTGATAATAGTTTGAAACTGCAAATTACATATATTATGCTCACAATTATGTGTAATAATAATCCAGTTCAATAACATCCGTCAAATAACAAACTGAATTTGAAGTCCAGTCTAATTTACCATTATATTTATTATTAAGGCTTTCATCATCAGGCAGCTGTGCGTGTATTAAGCATTCGCACTGTTAGCCATAACTATGTCAAAACACACTCAATGCAAACACTCGCTTAGCCTGTAGCTGCTCTGGCATAAACCACAAGTTATTCTAGCAATTTTCAATAGTGTCTCTCGGAGCAGTCGGAGCCATGTTAAGCATACGTAGCGTTGCTTTCGGTTTGGGGCAGGCAAAAGCATATGAAACAAAATGCATAAAAAGCAGCAGTAAAAAGCCGTAAGTGTTATTCAATTAAAACATTTTGTTTGCTAAATCAACATGTCCGGAGCAACTGCAAAATGACTTTTGTTGATGGTTGCAAGCTAAGCTGTCTGTGTGTGGGTCTGTATGGGTGTGGGTGTGTATGAGTGTGTGGGTGTGTGGCTGTGTGGCTGCAAAGTTGCGCTTGGTTAGCTGCCTCCACTGTTGGCCATGGCTGGGCTGCAGCATTTCAAGGTCTGCGCTTGGCTAACCACGCCGTTGAAAGGCGTTTAACAAACTGCGCACTTGGCACTGCGGCCTGTGGCAACTCCGAAGCCAGCTCAAGTGCCGCCTCAATGCGAAACTTTGTGTGCATTTTAACGCACAGGCAGGTCCAAAGCAGGGGCTGCGGCACTCAACCGTCGGCATTTGCATATGGAACCGCAAGCCCGACGCCCGCCGCCCGACACCCGACGCTCGGCGCCGGAGTGCGGGATGAAAAGTTATGCGTTGAATGAGGGCGACAAATTGCAAATTAAACTCTTTTGCATTTTACACACATGAAACTAGTTGTAAATAAAAATGCGCACAACAACTTTTGGCCGCAACTGTAAATTGAATTTGATTTCAATTCAGCCAGCAGGCGCAAGCCCACGCCCAACTCTCCGCACTGTACGAATTTAAGCCGGAGGCCATTTAACCGTTTAAGCAACAAATCTCTAAAATGTCAAAATCAAGCATGCACTCGCCCTCCCCGCCCTAACAACAAAAAAAAAAGGCCCTTTGGCGCGCTGCCTCTGCGAAATTTGAAAAAGAGTTTCGAATCAGTTGAATGTAAACTTTCTGCATCCCTCTCTCTCTCTCTCCCTCACGCTGTCTCTCTTTTTCACTCTGGCATGTGCTTTGCCTTTTGGCATATTTAATTTGGCGACTTCTGTCAGCTTTTCGCTCCGCTCCGTTTCTTTTTTTGGCCCAAGACATTGGCCATGTCAATTTGCCCATGCGCTCGCAACTTTTCAAACGCAGCTCATTTAAATATAATTTGTCACAAAAAAACTTTTTTCCTTTGCAAAAGGTCAGCGGCAAAAGTGTAAGGTGTAGCAGCGCTGGGCGTGGCAGTTGGCCTTGCTGAATTGTTGATAGACATTGGGAGAAAGTGGGCGCCTAATGGCTCGGAAAGTGGCTTAAGGTATTACTCGGTGTTGCTTAATGATTGCTATTGCTGTTTAGCTCAAAGGAAAGTCAATTAGAGCCGAGAGAGAGCAATATATAAATATAAATATAAATATTCATATTATATTAAATTAAATTTATATATATTATATTAAATTAAATTATCTGTAGTAGCAGCATTTAAATATTAAGTAGCTATCTAAATTTAAAATTCCATTGAATATATTTAAGACTATATTTATTTTTTTTTATTTTTGCTCTCTTAAAAAAAAGAAGAAACTTATTATTCCCTGACTTCTCATTTTCAATATAAAAAGATATATAGTTCTTTTACTCTGCCTCCTGTGAGGATTGAACTCACGACCCCTGGTTTACAAGACCAGTGCTCTGCCACTGAGCTAAAGAGGCTGCTTGGGAGTGCTCTTCGAATACCTCAGTAAATTGTCACACACTCGATCGATCGATCAGCGATCGCTGTTTTATCAGCGATACGTAAGTACGATAAGAGTTGCCTAACATTTGTTTGAACAATGGTTTTCTAAGATAGCAGACAACATAGGTTTCTAAAAAAAGAAAATATGCAATTAATGAAATTAATGAAGATAATGGGAGATATTTGCTGATAAAATATGTTTTACAAACTGCATATGGAACCTTAGATCATGATCTATTGTTCTATTGATGTTTTAACTGAGACATCATCTACAAGCTAAATTGTGTTTGACATTGTGTAAATATAAGAAAATATTAACATATTAGTGATCATGTTCTGCCAATTGATATAAAAAAATCCTTAATCTAAAACAAACTTTAAATACTTTAATCAAACCCCATGTAATTATAAACCAAGCCTTTCCATATCCAAGCTTTTAATTAATATAACTCCCCTGAATTTTAAAGCCTTTAAAATTATCTTTAAATACCTACGCTTACTTTCTAGCATTTTTCTAGCATTTCTCATGAGTTTTCCCTTTGACTAGCCTTAAATTCAGGCACAAGCTGGCTTCAAACTGAAACTGGCCAGCCGCACGAAGCCAGAAATGCAGAAGTGACAAGCGATTTTTACCGTCCATTTGCAAATCTGTAACAATAGTGATAATTTTTCTTAACCAACCCAAAAAAAGGAGCAAAATAAAACTTTGCACAACATTTTGACAAAGTTTTTGGGGACGCTCAAATTTCATGTTGAACGCGCAAAGTTTTGAAAAATGTTGAAAAATATTACAACAAAAAGAAAATGTGAATATAATTCGACAAGCGAATGCTGGAGGGCCAGGAGCAGGGGCAGGACAGGGGCAGGGGCAGGGGGCGTAGGGCTTTGGTTGCGCCAGCTCAGCTGCTTAAATCATTCATATTCAGTTACACCCTCTGCGAAATCATTGCACTGACACTCGGCACAATGGCTGCAAAAAGTTTTCAGCCAATGAAACAAAAATATTTTTTTTTTATTATAAAAAAACAACATCCCCCTTTCACCCCCCCCCCAAAAAAATAACCCCCCCCCCCCCCCCCCCACACAAACCCCCCCACCCCCCCCCCCTCCACACCCCCCCCCACCAAAATTTTAAAAAATAAAAAAATAATATTTTATTTATTTTTTTTTTTTTTTTTGGGGTTTTTTTTTTTATAATTTTAAAAAAATTTCACATTGATATCTCCAAAAGTATTTTCCACCATCCCATACAAGCCAGACCACTGTGAAAGGGCGGGCGGCGGGCGGGCCCATTGCATGATGGCCTAAGAATTATCGCCCGACAGGCCAGGAAATCATTCCTGCTTTCCGGTTGCGTCTCCGACAGATTTTCCAGCTAACGGCAGTTCGCAGCTTCTTATGGCCACAAAACATTTTTCATAGCTGCCGTCGCTGCTGCTGCTGCTGGTTCTGCTGCTGCTGCAGCTGGGACCTCCAGCTGGCAATTGAGTAACTTCTGTTCTACACATTTCTAATTCATTTTTCCCCAACTGCCTTCACCTTCTCTTTCCAGTCTCTCTCTCTCTCTCTCTCTCTCTCTCTTTCTCTCTGCACTCTAGCTGCATTTGGGCAGGCTTCCGGTTCTGTCTGCATTGGCCCATTGACTGGCTTTCAACTGGTTTTGACTGGGGGTCAGACTGTTAGCCAGATGGTCTGAATGTTCGCAAATCTCAAATGAAATTCATTGAATACTTGTCAAAATATTCCATTCGCAGTTCGCTCAATGTTCGTAATTGGATTTTTGTTCGTGCCACATGTGCACTTTGCACTTTTGAATAATTTTACACGCAATTTTCGAGAGATTCTTTGAGTGTTTTTTTTTTTTTTTAGTTTTTATTGGCGGAATGGGGCACTGTTGCCCTCTTTCCATTGCAGATCCGTTAAGTCATCGAGTGCCAATATTGCAATCCAGACGTAATTGAGCTTAAACTGCGTCAAAGTTTCGAAACGATAGCGCAAATAGATTTTTATTGTAGTTGAAAGCTCAATGTGTTTGAATATATTTCTTTATCTAAATTGAGTTTGATAGATCTTTAAATCATCGAAACACGAAGAGAAAAGAAAACCAGAATAGCTTGTAAAGTAGTTGCATTGAATATCGTTATTTTTTCAGCTGATTAGCTTTAGCTTTAGTTTTCCACATACGAAATTGAATATCTCGCATCTATTATCATCCTGCTCATCTACATTCTAAGCGAAGCTTCTTTTTTTGTCGCAAGTAATTTGCAACGAAAATCAAATTGTGAAGGGCAACTTCTGCGTCCTTGGCTGCTTTTATTTAGTTTGCAGAAGATCAAAAAGCGAACCTTGTACATTCCACATCATCTGATATGGTGATTATGCGGAGCAGGTCTCTCTTGTGTTCTTTTTTTTTTGTGTTGTTTTGCGAGTAGGAGCTACAAATTGAGGTAACAGAAAATCAACAAGTTGCTGAACTTCAACGCACACCATTGGAATATTTTAAGCTCGACGGGCTCTTAACTGCTTAAAGTTTTCAACATAAATATTAAGTATACGCAGCACAAATAAAGCAAAAATACACGCCGCAACAGCAGCAGCAGAGGAGGAGCAGAAAGAAAACCAAATTCAGCAGAGGTTAAAAAAGGTAAAACCGAAGAAAGTTTCTTTACGTTTTTTCTTCTTCTTCTTTTTGTTTGTTTTTTTTTTCTTTTTCGTCTGTTCTTTTTTTCTCATTTTTTTCGTTGTTTGGTTATTTTGTGCATTTTGCCAAAAGCATGAAAATCGATTACCTGTGCGAAATGGAAAATATCCAGGTAAATGCTCAAGTATGTACGAAGACGCATGTGTGCGTGGGTGTGTGTGTCTGTGTGTGTGTGTGTGAGTGTATTTGAGGAGAAGCGCATCAAATGTTTTTGGCTTATTGGGGGCCAGAAAGCTGATTGTTTTTCCAGTAAGTAGACTTTGCATAAACGAATATGTGAATACATTTGAACAAAACAACATTCAAATTACGAATATACGAATATACAATATTACATATCTGTACCTGTACATATATATAAATATATTACATTCGATTGCTACGCCCCCGCCTCGAGGTGTCTGAAACGTATGCAAATGCGAGTGAGAGCAGAGAGCCGGAGCTTAAATGCCTTTTGATTTCTCCTCCTCGCACCGCGAGCAACTGGCGGCACCATTGCAAGCGTTGCCAGCTCCTTGGCAAATCACAATAAATAACGGCACTCGCAGCTGGCAGCCCGACAACAATCCATCAGATACAACTCGTTGATTTCGACATTGGGCTCTAAGTGCAACTGGCTGAAAGGGAAAAAAAACTCCTCGCAGGGAGACAATTTGAAATGATTTTGTTCAATTGGTTGCCATCGACTCGTCCTTTGTCTTTCCACTTTGTCTTGGCCAGCTGCCCAGTCGCCCAGTCGCCCACTTGGCTTACATTGCCCTGATACACTGCTAAAGAGCACGTTCGGATTGCCAATAAGTTAGCTTCGCCACAGAGTTCAACGAGTAGGCTATAAAGGAAAATGTTTTAGTTTTAACAGACTTATATCAACTATGAGAAATCTAGAATTTGAGATGATGAAACTTATTGGAAATACTTCATTTAGTGTTAGTGTGAACAAATGTCGAAATCTGTTTAAATGATTTAATATGAAATATTTCTGAACTAAATGTAAAACTTAAATGGCTTATTATCTTAATCTTCACTTTAGCTTTTAAATTTAGACTTCATATGATTGCTCTTAGCTAAACGTCTTAAACATAATTTCAGTAATTCTAACTTCAATATGTTTACATTTAAATCTAAGATAAGTCACTCTGATAGATTCTAGATTTTATATTTTTTAAATTCCTTCCCAATATTTACATGTCTTCTTCCATAATTAAATATAACATAAAATGTATAGTCATTTATATAAATATATCTGGTTTGCAACATCTTTGAAATTGATGATCTCTATTCATTTCTCATCCACATTTCAGTGAAGGGCATCGCTTCTTCAGTGCATTTAAATTTGCCTTTGTTATTTTTTATTTTATTTGCAACAAATTAGGTTTTATCCATCCATGTCCTTGCAGCGTGAAGAGCTGCCTGGCCTCATCATGCTCACCCACGGCGCCTCCTTGCATCCGTGCCAAGCAGCTGATGCAATGACAAAGTTCCGGATGGATAGATGTTGGCTGTTGTTCCTGGCCAAAGTCTACGTATTGGTCACAATGTTAACGCAGCACAAGGAGCCGGACACTTGCGACGTATTTGCACAAAGTTTCGTACAAAATTAAATTCCATTCGACCCAATCTTCAATCTTTACCTCACTGCAATCTGCAGCCGTTGCAAGGCACTTGGCCTGGCAGGAGGCGAGAGAAAGGTGTGAGGTTCAAAGGCAACTGTATCCGGCATGTCCCACGTCCCTGTCTCTGTCCTGTGAGTGTGTGTGTGGGCACACTCAATGCTGTTGCCATTGGCCAGTGTCAAGAAGAAGATCAAGTGCGACACTTGTTGGCGTCACAAAAATGCATCTCAAGTTGATTTTGATAAAGTTACGCGAACGATGTGAACAGCTCTTGGCAGCTGCACAGATTTCTTTTACATCCCCCCATCATCTCTACCCTCTGCCACCCCTTTCACACTCTACGCTCTTTGGTTTTTACTGCAATTGGTAATGGAAAAGGGTTTTCTAGGTGCCTGTAATAGTATTTTTGCAATTTGTCCACTCAGCATTGCTTTTTGCTCCCTCCCGAGTACTCATTCCATTTATATAAAAATAATATGCAATTTTGAGAGATTGCACATCATGTGCCAGGACACAGTAGCTGTAAATACATAGACATTTGAAGACGTTTGAAAGGGAAGCAAAAGACAAGAGTGAAAAAAGAGAGTGGGGATTTATGGATATTAGCTTGTCAACGAATTATGAACAAATACAAATACAAATTTAATTTAAGTAATATATAAATAAAACTTGGTTTTTATATTCATTATATGCATTAAATATTCGACGTATTTATAAGAATATTTACTGAGCTGGACTATCTCTATCTGTTAAGCAAAAGTTGAGAGTCAGATAGGGATTTATGGATATAAATTTGTAGATATTATTGTATTTGTATTGTAGATATTAGCTTATTATAAACAAATTTAATTTAAGTAATACATATATAAATAAACTCTGCTATTTATATTCATCATATGTATTAAATATGCTATAATATATTTATAATAATTATGGAGCTGGTGTATCTCTGTCTTCACTCTTGTCACTTAATGCTAAGCAAAAATTAAAAGTGAGATGGGGATTTATGAATATAAATTTTTAAGCAAATTACAATAATTAGATTTAATTTAAGGTATATTTAAATTCCATGTTCTCTTTATATATAAAAAAGATCAGAATTGAAGTGTAAAAAAAAGGAAGAGAGGAGGAAAGTAACACAGAAAAACTCCAGAGAACCAGCAGGAGAGCTGGAGTTGGAGCTTACGCTATTAACAGAGCTGTTAATAGCATAGCATGGGGATGTGGAGGGAGGAGCAGTTCTGTTTAATGGAATCTGACATAAACAATATATTTATAATAATATTTTTATATTAATATTTGATTATATTTTAAGCAACCTCACCCCTCTCTCATTCAATGCCAAGCTTAAGATCTGCTTAAGCAGATATTGAGCTGATTTATTTATCAACAAATTCTTATCAGAATCGTTTCGAATGCTCATAAATCTCTGGCATGAATAAACAAAACTATTAATAAATGAGATATTAATTCGAGCAAAGTGTCATTCACTTTAAACTCATTCCTGGCAACAACACGAGTGCGGCCTTCTGTCTGTCATTTAATGTGCCGAAAGCTCCAATTAGACTTGAACTAATTTCCATTTCATAAAAAAGCCCGAACAACGTGCTTAACATGAATACTTTCAACCTATGAACCTACGAGTGTGCAGCTATTTATTTTGGTCACCCCAGCCATAAAACTTATCTCGTGTCCTGGCTGCCGTCTCGCAAATATATCATATTTAATGTGTCTGAATTTTGTGCTGCTGTCCTTATTCTCTTTCTGCTTCGTCTACTCGCTCGACTTGTCTCCTGCATTTTTAGTTTAGTTTTTGTTATATGTATATGTATATATATGTTTTTCTTTTCTTTTTTTTTTTTTTTTTTCTTCTTGCGGCAGTTACTTCCGCGCTTTAATGTCCACCATAAACTCTGCTTTGCGCTCCTTGGCAAAACAAAATGCTGCTACGACTTGCTGCTTCCCATTCGGCTGTGGAGCCCGACTCCAGCCGCCCCCATTTATGTCTCAGTCGACGCATGAATGAGTGTGTCAAGTGGCGGGCGTTTAATGAGCTGATTTGAATTAAATTTTATGTGCACAAGCGCATTAAAAGCCAAAACTCGTGCTAAGTACACGACGTCCGGGTACTACAATATAATACGCATACGCATACTCAAAAGTAGGTGACACACATACACCCACACACCCACACACACACACTCGACATACTTAAGCATTCAATTACCACTGAACTGATTAAGCAGTTGGTTAAATGCAAGTTGTTCCCCTTGAATGGGAACTTAAGCCAACTTCGGTTGCCAATGAGACTTTTAGAGCTGGGTTTCCAGAGAGAAGCAGAACTATCTTTAATTAAAGAGCTCGGAGCCATGGCTGAATTGATTCAAGTAAATAATCAATTTTCTAATCTAATTAAAAACTGCGAACAAAAATCAAATTTGATGCACAAACAGAATTGAAATCACATCGAACTAAACGTATTGAATAATTATAATTCTCTCTTGATATTGCGTAATATTTTGTTTTAAGTTGTTTCTTTTTTTTGTCGTGCTCCCGCTATTCAAATTAATTTAATATTCGCACACAGCATGCAACAGAATCTATGAAGAGGACGCAGCATTAAATAATTTACGCTAATCAGCAAAAATGACAGCTACACCTGGGTAGCCCGCATCCTGCAGGTGGGAGCGAGCGCCGGCAGTGCGGGTGGTTGACTGTGGAGTCGCGGTGGTTTCGGTGGTGATGCCTGTCAACTGAATTTAACATGACATTTGCTTAATTTGAATTTAAATACCTTCTTGTGCGCAACAGCAATGCGAGGCGACAAAAAAATGAAACACCGGAGCGCAAAAGTAGATAAATCTGACATACGAAAATGAGCCAAAGAGTGGGCGTGGCAGCGAGGGGCACTGAACTGGAGAGGGTCAGCTAAGCAAACTTTGTATAAAATAAAAATAGAACTACAAAAAGGAAAGTCAAGCTGAAAACAAGCTGGACATCGAGCTACATATATATGTATGTCTGTATATATGTATATATAGTATATATATTTATATATACAGAAAATCCAAATATCTACCTTTGTGACTGTCTCGTGCCACCTGCTTGATCTCACTAAATAAAAAACTTATTATGAGCAGGCTGAAGCGACGTTGATGCGCCGCAAACACCAACAGCGCCATGTTGAGCTTCCGCTGCCATACACACACACACACACACGCACACACACAGACAACGCCAACAGGAACTGTCACACACACACACACCCAATAAACACAACAGGCTGCAGCAGCACACAAAAAAAAGTTGGCCTGGCCCAAACAAGCACATAGACACAAAAAGGGAAGTTGACCGCTCGCTGCCTACGTTTCTGTCTCGCTCTCCCTTCGCCTCTCTCCCTTTCCCTCTTTCGCTGTGTTTGTGTGTTATTTAATGTATCCGGGATTTATTGTTCTGTTTGCTTCGTGTTGTTGTCGCTGCTGCCGCTGCTGCTGCTGCTGCCGCGCATTAAATGTACATAAACTTCACTTTTGCCAGCCTGTTTTGCTGCCCCTGCCACACGGCGTGTGGCATGCCGCTTGTCAGGGCCATGCACGGTTCCGTTTGGTCTTGAAACCTGCAAAAAGGCGCACATGTGTTTATGCAACTCACTCCACATACACACACACACATATATATACATGTGTGTGTGTGTTTGTGTGCGCCGCTGGCTGCATTTTTGCAATTTACAGCATGAAAAAGACGTCGCCTGTCTGACATTATTATGCTGCAACGGCGCCTTTTGCCCCACGGTCGTCGTATGCATTTCCGGCCACGCCTACTGTCCCCTCGCAGCTGCAACAACAGCAAAAGTAACGGCAACGGCAACGACAACAGCAGCTACCTAGTTAGCACGGCATTCCATTTGGCCTCCAGCACTTGGAATACCCTGTCCTTTGCAGACGGCTTAACACTTGAATTAATCGAATTAAGCCGCATATATTGTTTCTTCATTTTTATGCAATTATTTTTAATGGGCATTTAAAGCATGAAATTAAAAAAAAAATTGAATTTAATCTTACTCTTCAATATATTTTTGCAATATTTTAAATGAGATGATATTATGTCATAAAATAACGATTTAAATTTTATATTATGTATTATGTTTCATTTTTAATTATTTCATTAAAAACTTCTATTGATGGAACTTATTTATTTTTTTTAAATTATAATATAAATTTTTTTTTTTTTTTTTTTTTTAAAAAAAATTATAAAAAAAATATTTTTTTTATAAATTTATTTTTAATTTTTTTATTAATAAAAAAAATATTAACCATATTTTTTACATTTAATATTATTAATATTTAATATTAATATATATATTTTTTATTTATTATTATTATATTATCATTATAAGAATCAAATTTAAATGATTTAATTTAGAAATGTACTTTTAATGTATAATATTAAATATTTAATATTAATATTTAATATAATTTAATATCATATTTATTTCTTATTTTTGCATCAACTTTGCATCTTCACATATAAACACAAACATCATAAAACAATCTTCAAATAATAATATTTGTCTTTATGTTTTCGCTGCTGAGTCGACTTTTTGTTTACCTTTTCGCGGTCCACCCAGAAAGACAGTCCTTGTAGGCTACTTGATACCCTGTTTATGTTATTTGTATTTTATTTGCTGTGTGTGTTTTATTATTGCTGTCACACTGCCAGCCAAAGTGACACAAAGAGTCTTAAACTTTGTGCCCTGTTTGTGCCGGCCTGGCCCCAAAGTGCATCTGTGTCTGATTGTGTTTTGCAATACAAAACTTTTTTGCCAGCCAAACAATACGAAAGGCAAATTGTAACATTGAGCGAGTGAGACAGAAAGAGAGAGAAAGTGAGGGAGAGAGAGAGAGAGAGATAACCGACACACACACACACACACACACACACACAGTTAAGCATAAACAAATGACAATGGCCATGTCACACGGGGCGTATGATTTCTCTTGTTAGCGCGCACTTGTCTCGTATTTAGGAAGCCATAAACAACACAACCTGAACGAGTGCTGATGGAGGGTGCAAAGGCCAGGGGTGGTGGTGTGCGGATGGAAATGAAAAAAGTGCAAGTCACGAAATCTAATCTCAGTCAAACGATTTGAGGTTCGAGTTCTTGTTGTCTGTCACAGTCCGTTATGCAGCTCAGGTAACTAGCCCACTTGTATGGACAGAGTCGTTAGCAAATGTGGTCGAATCGGGTTTAGTTGCCCTCAGTGTGTCAACGACGAGATGGAACATGCTAAAGTTTTCCTCTCATTAGCTGAGGGCAGATGAAAGTGGAGCAAGTAGACGAGTCTATTACGAGTAAAGCGGAAAATGTTAGTTGGAAATTCTTAAACTAATTAGACGGCGTTGCGCGGCTTCACTAAATATCGTGTATAATATACATATTTTATTAGTTTTATTTAGATTTTATTTAGCTAAACAAAATTAATTTTCATAGTTTTACATGTGAAAAAACAAAATCTCTGAGCACACTTAACTTTGTGAACTCAATTAACTAAATTGTAAATTAAAACGATACAACGCGCACGCACACATATCTACGTATATACACATTCCACTTGTATGTAGACAGGTATTAACATAGTGTTGTTCAAAGGGTTGCGCCCCTAAAATATATATATATATATATATACATATATATATATATGTGTATATACGTATGCGAAGCCACAAATACGCCGCATTGCAGCCCACAAAAATGCGAGCCACAGGAGTGTGCTAAAATATAAATAAAAAAAATCAAAACAAAAAATGGGTAGGAAAACACAAACTATAAAATTAAATAATAATTATGCATAGTAATTATAGGCGAAAATGGAAAGGCAGCTGCTGGCAGGGAAAACCAAAAGAGCCGCAGCAAAGGGATCAAAGCTAGGCAACGGACAGGTGCTATTGACGGTTCTGGTTGAAGGCGAAAGCCGGCCTTAACTAGGGATGGGGAAAGTCATTGGAAGCTATTACGGCTCAAAGAGTGCCTGTGCCCCTGTGTGCAACAAATTGCTGCGCGCCAGTCGATGTCGTCAGTGGCAGGCAAGACAAATTCCATTTGGTTCATTGCAAGTATTGACAGTTGGTGAACAGCCGCAAAGGGGGCGGAGAAGGCGTGCTATTTGCCAATGGGCAGCTGCCGATCGAGCCACTCGCTCTCGCACACTGCTCCAGCAAAGAAAACAGAAACTCTGTCAGCAGGCAATCGAATGAGAGCGGAGCGAGGTGCCAGATGGAGGCTCTGCATCATAATGCAAACAGTTCGAGTGCCGAGCAAGCTATTTCCGGACAAGCGAAGGCTGGTGTGCACTTGCACTTGGATGTCGGCATGTGTGTGCGTGTGTGTGTGTCGTGTGTGAATGCCTTTGTGCACATGCCAGAGCTGGCTGATACCGCTGCTGCTGCTGCTGCTGCGGCTGACATGCCACGCCCACAGACCGCCCGATGACTGACTACTTAAAGCGAAAGTAAACTTTGCCTTGCTGCTTTATCAGGCTACTAGGCATGGTGATACTAGAGGGGGTGGTGCCGGGGTGTGGGAAATTGCTTAGGGGTAACGGTGGTTAAGGTGGGCGGTTGCTTATTGGGCAGCTGTTTGTGGCCGTAGGTAGGTGTGTTTCTTGCGGTCATTTAGCTTTTCCTCAATGCAGCGTGTAATGTGGTCGCTTATAGGATAAGCTGAGTGGGAGCAAATGACTAAGAGGGAGAGAGAGAGAGTGAGAGAGGGAGACCATTAAGTCGCATTTCAAATTAAATGAACTAACTGAGTGCCTCTGATTTGTGCATTTGGTGGCTGAGCGAACGAACCGCTCCCAGAGAGAGCAGCAGACATAAGTGCGGATATATATATGAGTTAAGGCGAACTGAAGTGAAAATAACGTAAGTAGGTTAAGAATTTAGTGTGGAGAAAGCTGTTGAGCTGAAACAGCCAACATATACTCATTTATGCTTTCAACTCAAGCCACTGAATATGAGTATTATAATATTATAATAAGCTTAATCCACTCAAACTATAGAAAAGTGTTTCGCTTTTGGTATTAGCTCAGCTGAAAATGAAGTTTGCCTCAGGAACAACTCATTTTTCAGCTTTAAGCACTTTTATTATTAAATTTTTACAGCATTCTTTAAATTCTTCAAGCTGAATTTATGGTTTCGCCACATTTGAATTCATGACCTCGCTAATTATTTTCGCTTCGTTAACACTGTTTTCCACTGGCATTGGCATTGTTTTGCATTGCGCTTTGTCACATTGTTTTCTAAGTTTGAATGCAAACAGTTTAGTTTATTGTATTAGCATATTGTTTGTTTAGCGCATTTACCGAGCATAACATATTCAAAAGCGGGAAAAAATATGGCAGCAGCCTAATTAAATATGCAAAAATCATTCGATTTGGCTTTCAGCTTGGCTTTAAGGCAAATCGCTCCGTTTGAATCGGCTTAAAATCTTTCCGAATATTATCTTGATTGGAATTTAGTATTCTTTATATAAATGTGTTTCTCGTTAAAACTTTGTATGTTGCATACGGGATGAAACATATTCAAATGCGGCGAGCTCCAGGCAAATGGTTTTTTTTTTCCGAATTGAAAATGCAAAATATTTGCATCGATTTCGGCTGTTGTTGTTCGTATGCCGTTTGATGCTGAAAATATGGATTATATGATATATATATATATATATATATATATATATATATATATATATATATATATATATATATATATATATATTTATATATATATATATATATGTATATATATATATATATATATATATATATATATATATATGATAACGCATATGCAATCTACTGGGGAGAACAAAGGCTCCGCTCCCTCTTACAGCCCTTGACATTGATGCGCGTATCAAATCCGTTTAAATGTAAACAAAGAGCGCAATACGCGACTTTTCGTCAAATCATTTGCATTTTTTACAGCTGGCCGAAACATTGCCAGAAATTGCGGCCAAGACCCACATCGTATGCTGAATTATTCATAAATTTCCGACTTTTTCTACTTTTTTATGTATATATTTATTTTTTCTTTTTTTTTTTTGCCAATCGGCAGCAAAGTTTCGCAAAGAGAGAAAAATGTTGCAAATCAGCTTAGCAAATGAAAAATCGAAAGAGAGGCACATAAATAAAATTTCGACTGTCTGTGAGTGAGGTAATGGCAAGAGGGGTAGGGGGAGGGGCGGAGAATGGGACCACAGTCAAAAGTTGCACTCATTTGTAACAATTTATTTGATTTCTCGGGAAATTCCGGGCTTTGCCTTTGCAGTTTTTCCTTTGCCTCAGCTGAATTTTTGCCTCTCGCTTTATTTTTTTTTTATTCATTTTTTTGCTCTCAATGCAAAAACGCTTTTTATTCAATTTTCAGCTCACGTAATATTGACAAATTATTAGCGGGGATTTTTGATAGCATTCGGGGCACAGCAACACACCAACACACACACACACACAGTAAGAGCGGAAACCGCGCTGGAAATGTTGTTGTTGTTGTTGCTTTTGGCTCAATGGCTGCAGCTGACTTTCAATTGGGCTTCGCTCGAGTTTGTTTTTTGAATTTCCTATAGGCCATATTTAAATTGATTATTGCCTGAGCCAGGCCAACAGATTGCTCTGCAAATATTTGCTATTAATTTCTATTGGACAACAACATTCTGCTGCGCCAGATTTTAATAAGCGTGCAGCCTTTGCCGTGGGACAATGAAATTTTAATACATTAATTGGCATAAATTAGCCGCGTCTTATGCCGTTTCGCCATTTTGCCATTTGCCAAGCAATTTGACAATTTGCCACCTTTTTTACTGCATTATTCAAATGCCTTGACAGCTCGTAAATTCGACACACACACACACACGCACGAACACAAGCTCAATTACAGAGCGACCGCCCGCTGTTAAGTTAACAGCACGAGAGCGAGAACGTGAGAGCATCAACTGTTACGCATGCGTTCGCTGCTCTGTTAGGCTGCTGTTAGCAGCTCTCGTCGCTCGGCCTCGACGTTCGGCAATTGACGAACGGAAACTGCTATTGGCCAGTTGACATGTAATTCTAATTGGAACTGTTATGGCATTGCCAACCAACTGCAGTCATGTCGATGGGAATGTTAATTAGCTCATCTAAAAGCTGCAATTAACATAAAATATGAATCAAATAAATAACGCTAAATTATTCATTCAAAACCGATGTTGCCTATGGTATAAAAAAGAAAAAATTATATATTAAAATATATATATATATATATATATATATATATATATATATATGAATAATTATGCATATATAAATATAAATACATTAGATATATTATACAAAATCAAAATCATTAATCATATTAAATTTGTTAATTTGGTAACACTTGCAAATATTTCCTGTTTACCCAGCATGATAATTTATCAAACAGATATATATATCAAATAATGTTCCGCCCCAAATATTCAAATCTTACCTAAACGACCTCAAAGTATTTGCCCTATGATGCAATTTCCCATTACTGTTAACCCTTGAGTGCTAAGAATCATTTAATATTTCCGAATCATTTCGTTTACCCTTAGAGCCAAGTCAAGCATAAAGGTTCGTTGTCTTAGAATCTGGCCACAAAAATGCGTAATTGAATTTGAAATCTTTTGAACGTGAGAAAAACTATAAGGAAATGAGTAAAATTAGCAGGCAAAAATTATTGGAATGAGCTGAAAGTTTTCATGTTCCACTAAAAGGCACGACACTGGGCATGTGTATATGCAAAGCATTCGAGCTACGTTTCAATGCACACAGACAGTAGCCAGCATATGTCCTCATAAACACACACACACATACCCACACACACAGACACAGTGAGGGAAAGGTTAGCTGTGGGGTTTTATATTGGGTTAGAGTTCACTCATAAATCTTGAAGCATTACAACAAAAGGGACAGGCCCGTTGGAAAGGTTAACGCCAATATTCTAATTAACTCATGCATAAACGAATAATAACAAACAAAAGTGCTATAAATTTCCACTTGACTTGATTGATGGGCCGCTTTATTTACAACATATATCTGTATACATATATGTATATATATATATATATATATATATATATATATATATATATATATATATATATATATATATATATATATATATATATATATATATATATTTATATATTGTGTATATTTATATATATTTATATCGACAGACACAGCCTGAGTTGCCCTGATTTCCAGTGTTTCCCATTTGACAAATTCTCAAGTTTTGAGCTGCTGTTGCTGTGGGAGGCAGCCAAGCAATCAACCGAGACGTACAAATTATGCGACACCATTTTTACTTAACTTGTTTACGTTCTGTGGTCAACAATAGCATTTGCCGTGATGCTTCTGCATTGAATTCATTTCAAAGTAAATACGTTGCATAGTTGCAATTCCTAAGAAAATATCTTAACAACCACAGAGCAAGGTAAAGAAGTTACCAGCGGCTGCCTTTTTACTCTTAAAGTGATCCGCGTTCTGGAAAGCGACTCCTGGCTGCAACAACATTGCACTGGCCTTGGGGTCGCCTGCATGCAAATTGTTCTCTTAAGGGACTTCCTTTGGTAGTATCAAATGCTCGTAGTTAGGAGTACCAAGGAAAGCGTTCTCAATGCAAAGCCAAAGGAAATATTTTTTGCAATTGCAGACCACAAATATTGAAGTCGAACAAACGTAGTATTTACTATAGGTATTTACCTATAAGAGCTGTTGCTCTGCCCATAATTGGGGCAATTGAGATTTATATTCCAGGTAGCGCAGTTAGATATGCTTCAGTGTTCTGCTTAAGCCATGCCTTGCTGAATGAGATGCACAAATTTAAAGCTCTGAGAGCAAACAAACCCAAATTCAAAGCAGCTGTCAAGGTATTTATTATTGTTAATAAAAATAAACAGGAAAACAGGAATTGGGGCCAAACAGTTAAGGAAAACATTAAAGCCGAATGCCAGCTGCTTTTACAGGTGTCCCACAACTTGGGACTAGGCACTAAATCACAATGCGTGTTTTGTTCTCACGTAAAGCTCATTAGAGAGGCATAAAAAAATGATTACCAGGGCATATTATTTACGATTATTTGATCAAATGTGGCGAGGCCGAAGAGAGATAGAGATAGCAAGCGAAGGAGCCTTCGTAATGGGCTCAAGACAACAAAACAAAGGCTCTAAGCACGCTGACAAACCCACACTTAACAGGGCGTAAAGTGCGCTCCTTTTGGGTTCATAAAGTTAATGCAAAGCAAACAAAAGCAACAAGGCAAGCGCCAAAAACTACAGAGCCAGAGCAAAAGCCGAAAAGCACAATGAAAATGCGAGAAAATACATAAAAAATATATAAATATAAATAGCACACGTTAGCCACATGACCTCAGCACGTAGCCGAGATACCAAAGCGATGTTCGACATGACCCAAATAAGAAAAGGAATTAACACAAATTAATATAAGTGTGTGACGAAACTTGAAAGGCAGCAAAACAGTTTGTCTGTGGCCAAGACTTTGTGTAAAGTTTAAATAGAGACTTTAAGGATATCAATGGAAAGGGAAATGTTTGAGAAGGAGGTTTAGTCAGAAATGCTATTAATATATCAAGCAAAAAGTTTGAATACATAAATTTAAAATATATATAAATATAGAATTATATTGTTTAAGGAGCTTTTTCTAAAGGAATTATTTAATGGTATTGTATTAAGATATTTTAAGACATATTTATGTATAAATAGTAATTAAGGTAAGACGTAAAAGACGGTCGTAAATGTGTATGAATATAAGTATAATAAGTGCTTGCTCAAATAGAAAGATGCATCTAGTAATGATACTTTTTAGTCTGACTCTATAATGAAATAAATATGATAAGATATTTTATAATATATTTATATATAAATAGTGTTTAACGTAAGATGTGAAAGACTGAAAGCAATAAATAAATATATAAATATTTGCTGAAATAAAAAGCTGCATCTAGTAAAGATATTTTGACTCTATAATGCTTATTATATTTAAGCTATGAGAGCATATTTCCATATTAATCAATTTATAGCTTTTTAAGTCCTCTCCGTATAAATGACATGACAGTCAGCTAAGGTGTTCGGACAGCAGACTATAGCCTCCTGGAAAGCAAGACACAAGCGAAAGTTACGAGAGATTCACTGTAAAATTGATCCTGGTTCCGAAATTCAAAGCAGGCCAAAGATAATAACATTTTTGTTCGTCAATATTCAGTAATGGAGTTCGACAGTAAAAAAAGTATAAAAATAAAATAAAAAAATAAAATTATTAAAATAAAAATAATAAAAAAAATAAAATAATAATAAAAAATAAATAAATAAAAAATAAATTTAAAAAAAAATTCCCTTGAATCTTTCCTTTTGTGCATTTTACAAGCTCTGTACAAGTTAGAGTCATTTCTATTAGAACGGCACAGCATGACAGAGAGAGAGAGAGAGAGAGAGACAGAGAGAGAGAGAGAGAGAGAGAGAGAGAGAGAGAGAGATAGAGATCGAGCATTAGCAGATGATTTCATAAGTTATCCAACGTTTTGTCTGCTTGTTTTCTTGCAATAAACCAATTAAGCTAAAATCAATTTGCTCGAATTACAATTATAATTTTAGAAATACCTGTAAAAAGATTTTGTTGTCTGTAAACAAATATAATTGAATTGTTCGCAAAGCATAAGACTTGGAATTAAAACTAAAAATCTGCTAAACCAAATGTTTTCCAAACTATCAAAAGAACAAATTTGTTGGCAATTGAATGCCATTTGATTGCAATTACAAAATAGAGCCAATTGTCTAGAGCGACATTGGAAATAAATTGACTGTAATATACATTCAAAATTGATGTGCAAACCACATGAAACATCATTGGGAAGCCGTTCTCAGTGTGTGTCTGTGTGTGCGTGTGTGTGTGTATTTGTTTGCTGAGACAATGCAAAAGCGACCGTAATTTGTGTCGTCTTTCAATTTGAATCGATGTGGTCGACACTTGTGGCTGAACCGACATAATTTGCTCGTATCTGAAGCGCATTCAGACTCCGCACCGTCCACTCGAGGCAAATACATTTTAATTAAAATACTAACACAACAATAATTGCTATGAGAGGACGGCCAAGACGAGCTGTGTGGGCGGGGCAGAGGTCAGGGAGGCGTTCGGTGTTTAAATGAATTTGTTTTGGGGGTATGACCGAGTGGCTCGGACAAATGTTGATATCCGGGCACATGCCTGTAAGCCACATGGCTTTGGCTTGCATTGAAGCACGTCGCAAACAGGTCAACTCAAGCGCATATATGCACACACACACACGCACAAATATAACAAGGTATGTGTTGTGCTGGGTATGAGCTAGAGATGTGTAAACGAACTAGCTGAAAACCAAATCCTGCGTAGACAACTTCCCAGCGGCTGCGGCTAATGAATGATGACAGCCATTTAATGTCCACTTCGCCTCCCTCTCCCTGCGCCGCTCTCTGTGCATAGCTGGACATGTTGCCTGCCATCATTAATAACACAGCAGCAACAGCAGCAACAGCAGCAGCAGCAGCAGCTACAACACCTACATCAACGAAATCAAATTAAAGTCGAGCAAAGCTTTGAATGGCGCAGCAAAGGGGGAATTGGTTTTGGAAATTGGGGGTTCGGGCTGGGGGCTGGGGCTTCGGGTTCGATTAGTTGGCGTCGTTTATAATTGGGCGTCGGCCAAAAATAGTTAACCACCCATTGGCCACGTTGAAAATTGCCCATAAGCCCCACCGCCCCCATTTTGCAAACAATTGTTATGCATGGCCCTGCGATAGCAGCTCATGCACTTAAAAGTATCGAGTGTGTGAGCTCTGGCCGGGCTATCTATGCCCATATAATTACTCTCGACTGGTCTGGATGAGGAGCCGTCTGACCCACAGCAAATTAATGATGCTTAAAAGCAACAGAGTGTGTGTGAGTGTGTGAGTGTGTGTGTGTGTGTGGGCGTATTCGGGTGACTGCATTACTCATACGCAGCGTAACGCAGTTAATGCAGTTATATCGAAAAATGCAGCCAACATTGATGCGTAAAATATTGAAATCTATTCACGAATGCGTTGTGCGTTCGATTGCCGGCAACAACAAATATTTAAATATCATTATGCGGCATTGCAATGGAAAACTGTAAAGTTTATGGGAATGCGGGCTATGCGGTTTCCATTTGTGTTTGATAAATTCCCATTGAAATGGCATGGAAATGTGGTTTCTAGTTGAAAGATAATACAGCTGCTCATTTGAGTCGACGCATTTAGTTGTGAGCCAATTACGAAGCATAACTCAATCAAATTATGTATTTTTTAGTTTGTAATTCAATACAATTCATGCTAATGAAGTAGGTATTGTATATCGTTTGCATGGGAAAATCAATCGGATGCGATTTCTCTCTCAGTATGCAGTTCTTTCGGTTCAGATTTAATTTCGCAGTTAACTTCACTTTGTTGACCTCAAATCAAATAAATGCTTGATTTGCTTTGGGTCTTTTTTATTTTTTAATTAAATTCATGTTTGCAATTTTCGTTGGCAAACTGTTTGCCCTCATTACAAAGCCCGACAGCACATTTAATTATGCATTTCAAGACTGCACCGCAAAGGTAGCCGAGAGGCTGCCGACTGCAGTGATATTTGCATGTCATTTCAGTTTTCAGTGTAAACAACAAACAAATTGAAATACAAAAAGAGTTTAATTTTAATTTTAATATTTTATAATTTGCCATTTAAATGAATTTTGAAATCGTTTTGCTGACATTGGCGCCGCTTGCGCTATTGAAAGTGCGCGCACAGCGTGTTGACCCACAAATATGATTTGGTCGCCGATTGAATACTCTAACTCTATAATAATAATATATATAAATACATATATGTATGTAGAATTAAATATTACATATTATTTATTATATATTTAAATATATAATATAGTGAGAATAGATCTTGCCTATTATATTTATAAATATTTATATTAACTGGCTTTCCCTATGTCTTTACCTCTTCTAAGACACCTCAAGAGCAATGCATACCCAGTTAAGGTATATATCGCTGGAGTGCACTCGATGCATTGCACTGGCATCGACTGCAGCTGTGGTCGAGGCTTGGCTAATTGCGATGCCCTTTAAGCCAAGTGCAAACATGGCCAAAGCTCACAAACGGCCAATGCCGGGCGAGGCAAACAGCATTTGCTCTGCTCTGCTCTGTATTCTGCCTTTTCAGGCACTGTCATTGTGCTGTGGAGGGGGTCTCGGCTCGTGGAGGGTACTAAATATAATTGGTAAATGTTTGCGGCAAATTGTTGGCCATTTTCATATTATGGCCATTGTGTTTTTGCTACCAAATTGGTTTTATTGTTGGCATTTTACAGTTCCACTGCCGACCGTTTACCAACTGCCGTACTAAGTTCCATTGTTCAGTATGCAACATTTTAGGGTATTCATTGAAAAATACGTTACGCATACACCACGTGGATCACGGCCCCTGCGAGAGTTACGCTTGACTTCATGTGAGATTTAGCAGCTATACAAATTCAAAGTCAGAGCGTCAAATGCACTCGCCGCTTTAGCATATTACAAATAGTTTAATTCCTTATTTACAGCTAAAGCGCGCAGCCCGTGTAATGGGATTGCGGAAATGTACGGGAGAAGTGAAATTTTCATTTCGCACTTCGGATTTTCTGCTTTTCATTTATGCGATACGACGCACATACGTACATACGCATGCGGATATGGACGTATTCGTAAGTATTCCTGCTTTAAGATGCAGTCAGTGTGTGTCGCGAGCTGGAAATGCATAAATATGCGCCATGAAAACGCGGAAAGCGCGGAAAGCCCACAACTCGACTCGATTTTTCCACTTTTTCTTTCCTGCTCCTTTTATGACACACTTCATTGGCTTTGACAGCACATTCGATTCTCGCGCCTTATTGACTTTATTGTAGCAAAATCAGCGCCCAGAGTAGGGCGCATAAAAAACAGCAAAACACACATTAAATAAACTCGTATAGCAAATGCCCTTAAATATGTCTCTATTAAAGGCAACGCATATATGTATGCGTGTGTGTGCGTGGGTGTGTCTGAGTGTGTGTGTGTGTGGGAGGGCACACTTTGATAAGAGACTATTGAGTTACAGCACGGAGAGCAGAGCAAGTCTGGACGCTTCTTTTTTTTATGAAAATATGTTGTATGCCACGAGATTAAATAACGAAATATATTTGTTTACTAATAAGGTCTAGAAGGAGAAGCTCAACTTCTGGGACACTTACTCTATCGAATGTAGGATCTGTTGTCAGCTGTGCAAGTTTGTTGGCAAATATACGTTATCTGTAAAAATTGCACTAATCATTGCATATATGCCGCTATTTCAATAACTTTGAAGGGCTGCGCACTCCAAAAAGGTCATGGGAGCTAGCTATTGCACTGCGTAAATCAATCAGATCAATATATTTTCATTTTGATTGATAAAATCATAAAATCACGCCATGCATAAAGTGCACACACACACAAAGAGACACATGTGTGTGTGTGTGTTTTGGCAATTTGTTTGGCTGCGTTCGCTCAGACGTGTTCGACCTATGCGAATTTTCTTGTTTGTGCAATGGCAAAGCTAAACACACCCAAACATCTCTGCAGAGCCAACCAGAGAGAGAGAGAGAGAGAGAGAGAGAGAGAGAGAGAGAGAGAGAGAGAGAGAGAGAGAGAGAGTGAGAGAGAGGGAGAGCGAGTCAGTGCAGTAGCCAAAAGTTGCACATAACACTTAGATATGAGATATGCTCCACTGCAGCGATTTTAGACATTTTCCATAAAAAAATCATAAATAACAAATATTTTGACATTAGAGACTTTTCCTTTTGCTAGTTTATGCTCTCTGTGGACGCAACTCGAAACAACCAGCTGCCAAATGTTATTCGAAAAGCCAAATATGCATTAGGTCTATGCTACTTCAAATATACATATTTGCAGTTAAATATGAATATTAGAATACATACATATATATCAAAGAAAATATAATTGAAAATTTTATTTAAAAAATATATGAATTATTATAATATGTATAAATAAAATAAATAAATAAATAAAAATAAAAATAAACAAAAAATTAATAATAATTATATAATATGCGTATAAAATGAATATATATATATATATATATATATATATATATATATATATATATATATATATATATATATATATATATATACTTATATAAATGAATGAAAATGTATATAAATAGGAATATTAAAATTTATTTATATACACTATAAGATCTGAGTGTCAAAACTCGATGGATTTGTAAGTTTTCATGCTTCTGATTATCTCATTCTCATTATCTTTTCATGCTCTCTCTTTTATGTTCTTTGCCCACTTAAAACCAAAGTTTATTGCACATTTCTATTTAATTATATGTCAAATGCACAGCAGACAAATCGGATCATCATATATTAGAATTAAGTATCGATCCAGTCACATTCGTCTGTCTTCCGGGTCGAAAAAATGCGAATTTCAATTTTATTTATCATTATTTTATCATATCTCATATGATTTGGGAGTTATTCAACAAGCTTGGTACATATTTCAAATAGTCAGTATTATAGAGAGCTTTATTTTTTTTTTTGAATACCTATTGCCTATAAAAAAATATATAAAACAATATATATAGTAGAATTATGAACCACACCTTCAGCAGAGACTCAGTGCATATATATTTGCATTTACGCGATGGCGTAATTCAATATTTATTTTTCTTCTTCCAAGCAAAAATTTGATATTGGTATTAGCCAACTCTTGAAACCGTCGAGTGGCCTGCAGCAGTTTATTGTGAAATTTACGAGCTTCTAACGAGTATGAGAGCAGCAGAATCAGAAAACTCTTGTGCGCTAATCTCTAGTTCAACTTCGTAGAAAATCATGGCAAAAGATGAAAGTTAATAATTTTAGAATTTCAAATAAATGGCAAATTGGATAACAATTCAGTAAAATCACTGTAAATTCCACCCCTTTCATTCACATATTTTTATTATTTTAATAAATAATAATGATTAAATATCAATTTAGATCCCTCTTCTCTTCATTCACATATTTTTATCATTATTTTTACGACTTATAAGTATCACTTGTCTTTACAAGTCTAGCTAAGTATATTTAATTTCATTTAATTTGGAAATTATTATATTGAACATTCGAGCTGAGTATATGATATGACAGACTAATCTGCATAGTACTGAAACTATAAATCAACATAACTTTGTCATTTTTCATTGAGCGTGAAATGTCGGAAAATAAATGTCGTCGCGAAATGGGTATAAATGCGAATACAAAGCAGTTCGCGTGCCACGCCTCTGTTGAAGCTTTGGCAAAAATGCATTTGATGTCAGTGATCGTCGCGGCCAGATGGCCAAAAGGGGCGGATGGGGGCGGAGCAATGGCAACGCTGCACAAAATATGCAAAGCCACTCGAGCTGCCGTGGGCTGGGCCGGAGTGACGGGCCGTTGACAGCTAACGGCCATAGTTAGCCATGGGCATTCGTGCCGCGACCTGTGTGTGCGCCGCGGGCTGTGACGTGTTGCTGGGGGCGTGGGGGCGTGAGGGCGCGAGGGCGCAAAGCCACAGGGTGGCATAATCAGCGCAGCCAATGCACAAAATTGCTCACAAAATGAAAACTAATCGATGGCAACGTGCGTTGAGGGACGACACAGGTCGGAAACCGCTGCGAAAATAACGCAAATGACGGCACAGCGGGTTAGGAGTGGAGTGGGCGCGAGTTGGGAAGTGGGGGACTCTGGGGCTAGCAGCGGGTTGGCGCAATGGTGTTTTAGGTGTTTTACACGCTGGACGTGCATAAAATTGCGTACGTGGCGGGGCGACAATCCAAAGGGCCAAGGAACGGCTAGGCTACGCTGGGGTGGGCTGGGCTGGTTTGGGTGGCCTAGGCAAAGGGGTTAGCGGCGGGGCCTGAGCTTTGGCAAACGGCGCGACTTTTGCGCCAAAGTTGGCGCTGTTCGCTGTGCTGGCAGCATTTTGCATGCGCAGCACGTATCGAAATTTAAATTAACACTTTTTTGTTAACGTGCTGCGGTTTCAATAGAGGGGGCTTGGCTGTCTGCCTTGGCGCGAGTGGGGCAGCCCTTATTAGTCGCCATTATATATATACATATATATATTTATATATGCAGAAATCTATTCTTATTCGAGCATTTTGTTTTAATTAGCTGCCGCCCATTGGCTCTGATGCGTGCAAAATATGCAAAGCATTCAAAAAAAAAATAAAATGAAAATAAAAAATCATTTACAGCCAGACTCACACTCAGAGTCAGCCATTCACTCTCTCACTCATCCACTCGCTCGGGCATTCAGTTATTCACTCTATTCATTCCGCTGGCCATTTATCGCACACTGAACAGAGCTTATTTGCATTTTTATTTGATTTTGTCGGTGCGGCTGTGTGTATTATATTAATTTCTATTGTTTTTAGTTTTTGTCATTGAATTCCATTGAATTGTGGCCCAAATGAAGCGTTTAGCTGCGGTAATTAGCTTTGCAAATTGTTCAAATATTTCGATACGAGCAAATAGAAATATCAGCTCACTGCATGGCACTCGTTCAGCTTTGTTTAACAAAAAATACATTTTATCCGGCAATAATTGAAAACTCTCAGTCAATTGAAATAGATTTTGCTGAGCAGAAAGGTTTTACTATTGTAATTAAATTTGTGCAAAGTGCCAGAGTCTTTGCTTCAATCCGCTGCAAAGAGAATCACATCAGGCGGCCAACTAAATTCATTTAGTATTTTCCTTCACCCTTTGTCCCTGCGACTTTTATTGGCACTTTCGAAATGGTTTCGCCAGCGTCTATGAAATATAATAAATATTTCTATTTGTTTGCTTAGCTCAGAGCCAAAGTCAAAGGGATTTCCATAAAAATACTCTCGCAATCCCCACCGCCTTTGTTTCAGCCAAGATGTGGGAGCCAGAGGAATGTGTTTTTTCATTACGTGGCGCAAGTGCGTTCTCTAGTGTCTCGCTGAGTGTTCTTGTCTGTCTCGAGCGCACTCCTGCTGCCTGCTTTGCCCTGCTCTGCCTCTTGCATTCCTCCACTTATATAGATATGCCACCCAACCACCCCATCCCCCGGGCCTGTTGTCGCCCCAGTCTTGTTGTCTTGCCGGCAATCGCGGGCAGTTTTCATAACGCGTTCGGCGCAAAAGGCGTTGGCAGTGGCGCCGCGCTGCTCTTCACAAATGAAGCGCAATTAAAATGTAATTTTTATGCAAATTCCGTGCATAAGTGAACTTTTAATTAATTCAGCGCAAAAATAAGTGAGTGCCACGCCCATAATTATGCATTTTTCAACTTGCAGCTGAAAAAGCCTTCAACTTGTACCTTTATCTGCCTTGACCTCGTGGCCCTATCTGGCGATTGCGTTCGCCTGCAAGCAGTTAGTCACGCTTTATTTCAAGTTCGTCTTCATTTCTCTGTAAGTTTGCTTAAAGATAGTAAGCGTGCTTTAGTCGAGAGTGCTGGACTGAGAGATACCCTCAACCATTAGCCAGTGCTGAAATTCCATTTACACTTATACGGAATTGAAGTTATGGCTGGAAAATGAAATCAATAAAAGAGGAAAAGAACTGAGTTATCAATAAACACTTATAAACTCGTTTAGCATATGGTATAGACGCGTATACATTTAAAATTTTAAGTTTCTAGTTTTTGTTGTTCTCGAAAAAGCTGCGTTCGTACAAATGGACAGTCGGACGGTCATAGCTATATGGACTCAGCTCGGTGTCCTGTTCAAGAATATATATTCTCTATTATGTCTGACACGCCTCCTTCAGCCTGTTACATACACTTTCACAAAACCAATATACCTAGATTTCCTATTTTCTATATGTATAAAAAGAAACTCAGCTTGTATTATTAAGGAAAATCTAATCAGGAACTGATTTAGTCAAGGATAGTTCATTTGCAAAAGGCGAACAGCTAACGCTTCAATGACTTCAAGCAGATAGGATGCTTAAACATATTGAATGTTATTTCATATACAAGGAATTTTTTTTTTTTTTACTCCAGTGAAGTCATATATGTGGATTTGTTTACATTTGCGCTTCTCATATGTCAGCTTATCAGCTTGTCGTGGAGTAAACAGTTAAACAGTTTTAATTCCCCTCAAGAATCCAGGTTAATTACCATTTAAGATTTTAATCTATTTCAATGTTGCTGCTCCCGCCTCAAGTGGCTAAAGATTAACAAGCTAGCTACACATACACTCTCACACAAATCACACACGCACACTCGCACGCACATAAACATGAGCGAGAAAAGGACCGACAGCTTGGCAAGCCCAAGTGCATAGACGGCACTTGAGAATTGTGTGCGAAATCTAAACGAAGGCTTATTCATGGCAAATTCTATGGCACTTTTTCCATTTCATTCAATTCGATTCAAAGCCAGCTGCGCGCTGCGAAATGAGAGAGCGAATGGCCCTTTGAGGGCTAACTGAATGGCGGCATGGGTGGACCATAATAAGCTCTATTTCCGCACGCACACACACTCACTCTAAATTGCCCACAGTTAAACACCTTGAAAAGGCCAGACAGCCGCAGGTGCGAATAAAACGCTGAATTTGTGTGCATTTTGTAGAACGCGTTGCGCTCAGCGAGTTCCTCGCAAAGAAATTGAAAAACATTTACCACAAACATACGTGAGTCTCGAAAATGCCAGAAAACTTGCTGAATAAAAGCGCTGCGGGGTGAGGCCTTAGAGGGCGTGCCCGCTGCAAAAGAATAAAAAAAAAAACTAGCTCCACCTGCGCGAAACGTAGCAAAAAGCGAACTGCTGCTGGCTAAGCACCTAAGTGCCAAGCATATGTCTTTCCCTTCACAAAAAAAGAAATCTAGATAGACACTCGCTGCTGCGCCCTCGCAAAAACTTTAAGTGTGTGATGCAGTAGGACCACGCCCACATAGAGGACGCATCAATTCTTCTTCTTTCTTCTTATTTTTTATGGCATGTTTTGCTGAAAATTGTAGTTTTTTGTCAAAATTTAAGCCCGGTCCACACAGATACTGCAATATGGTACAATGGCAACAATCAGATTTAAGCTCCATTGTGATAGCTGACAGTGTTTGAGAGAGTGTTTAACGTTGGGCAGGCGCAGGTGTTTAATTAATAATCAAATATAAATTAACAAAATATATATAAATTAATATAAATATAAATTAAAATAATTGTTGATAAATTATATAAATATAAAGTAAGATTAGATATCTCAAAAAAAAAAACCGCCCATTTGATTTAAACAAGAAAAGTTTTCAGTCTATTAATTTTTATTTGATTTGATATATTATTAACTTTTCATAAGTTTTTTTTTTCACATCTGATTATTATATGTAATATAATCAAATATGAAAGTTATTGAAATTAATTATTAATTATTTATTTATTTTCGATAGCTCATTCCATTTCGATTTAATCAGCATTTATCGATAATTATAATTCGTTTTTAAGTCCCGTTTTGTTTGAGCTAGAGGTTTCAAATTTATTCAATAGACGAGATAAAAGAAGAGCTGAAAAATGTTTTGGGGCTCTGAAGAAGAGATGTTATTTTGCATATGTATGCAGCAGAGGCAGCAGAAAATGCTCTGATTGGTCGCTAAATGATAGAGAGTTTAGCTCAGAGAGAGGCTCAAGAGTTGAGCATGGCTTGAGTAAAGCTGTCGCTGTCCTATATAAAGGCAGCTGAAGATCAGAGGAGCTGCGTTTTGCAGCAGAAGCAGCAGCAGAAAGTGCTCTGATTGGTCGCCTAATGATCGAGTGTGAAGACAGACTCAAGAAGAGACTCAAGAGTTGAGTTTTGACTTGAGTGGATCTGTCGCTGCCCTATATAACGGCAGCTGAAGATCAGAGGAGCTGCTGCTGCAGCAGCAGCAGAAAGTGCTCTGATTGGTCGCCTAATGATCGAGTATGAAGACTGACTTTGAAAGAGGCTCAAGAGTTGAGCTTCACTTGAGTGGACATGTCGCTGCCCTATATAATAGCAACTGAAGATCAGAGGAGCTACTTCTGTCAGCAGCTGCAGCAGCAGAAAGTGCTCTGATTGGTCGCCTAATGATCGAGTGTGAAGACTGACTCAGAAAGAGGCTCAAGAGTTGAGCTTGACTTGAGTGCAGCTGTCGCTGTCGCTGCCCTATATAAAGACAAGCCTGCTGCAACGCAGCTTCAGTCGTATTCCTCATCTTCTGGTGGCCAGTCGTCCAGTGCAGCGCGGTCCATTTTCCTCTTATTCTGTCTGTTGGTAAGTATTCAAATAGTTAAGTATGTTAAGTGAAAATGTAAAAGTTATAAATTTGATGTTTATTTAATGTAAATATAATATATTTTAAATTTAAATATTATTAATTATTTAACGAACATTTAGCAATAATAAAAGGCTATTTACATAGCGAAGTTTCGTGTAATGCATACGGAGATTAAGTAATCTTTAGATTTTTTATGCCACGCACCATTCACTTCGCAGGGCTTAGGGTATCTCCTAGTCGAGCAGTCTCAATTAGATCACTCTTACTTGTTTTATTTATGATACGATTTCGGTCCTTACATATTCATCTCATTCGGCTTGTACTCATTTTTTTCTGAAAATGACATAAAAGGGTTTTATTTTTGCTCATCTGTCCATAATTTACTATTACACGAATTAATAAAATAAATTTTATATATATAATTTTTTTTTAATTTAGAAGTCTATATTTCTTCAACGAAAACTCTCATTCGATTGAAATAGTTTGAATTTTTATTTTTTTTATTACATTTTAAAAATTATTTTTTTCTAATCTGGTTATAATATACCACAGAATATAATAATATATTCTTATATTTAATATATAAATACTTTATGGAATTTATGGGGAGCTCAACTGCACGACATGTTAACTGCAAGTGCTTTCCATAAGCATTTCAACTGAAAGTATTTCATTTCAGCTCAATTTTATTTTCCACAGCATCCATGACAACTTTACCGCTACAGCCTTATCTTAAGGGTTAATTTTTCTGCAAAAGGTAAGCTTCTTATAAAGAGATTTACGAGATAGTATTGAGACTCACTTTTTCGAGCTTTGAGCATTCACTCAGTTACTCGCATTCTAGAAAACATGAGACTAGAAACATTTATACAAATCTCAGTCCCAGAAAGGCTGCTCTAACTACAACTATTAAAATATTACTCAACGCCATTAAAAGATTACTTTATTCTTTTATAAACTTGGACCTTAGAGCGTTTATCGTTAAGTTATGCAATTTATTATGATATTTCATCATATTTTCGCCCGAGCTGAGTGTAGTTGTAACTGAAGCAATTTTCTTGGCGCTTGGCGCTCGGCGAAAGGCGAAAGGATCTATGTGGCTGCCAGGATAACGAGCTCAAGCATCATTTGTGGCTGTGGCGACCATGGCCATTTATTACCTGGCCGACTAAGTAAGCCATCATCCTTGTATTTACAGTTGTTTTTTGCCGGGCGCGCCATTTTTTATATCACGTGCTGGTGGCGCGGCGCACGTGCGACGTCAAACGAGAAAAAAGATTGAAAATAAGCTCAGGTCGGTTGAAGCGCAGATTCCTGTCGGATTCTTTCAGCGTGCGCCGCAGACAATATAAACAGCGTGACGGGCAGGTAAGGCAGGAGGCAGGATGCAGGAGGGCGTGTGGGTCGGGGGCGGAGCGGAAAGAAAGAGTTGCCAGGGTCGGCAAAGTGTGGCCAGAGTTGAGTTGTTTACGAAAAGTTACATGGCTGGAATGCGCAAAGTTTGAAAAGTTAATTGTTTTAAAAGCCCCAGCACGTACAAGCGAATCAAAAGTGAGCCAATTTACGGAATGCGAATGCCGGGCCCATTATGTCCTTGGCGTTGATTTATTCAATTACGTTGATCTCGGCGCGCTCTTTAATGATATGCAACTTATTAAAGTACAAGTATGCGAGCATCAGTTCATATTAAGCATACGCCCCGCTGTCACGCCCACAGCCTACACCCGCACTCACACGCTGAGACAATTACATAAACACGCATTTGGCGCTGAGTGGCGCAAATTAAATTACAGCTAAGCTGCTTTTATGTTTTGGCCAGTCAGTCAAGTTGGCAGCCAGCGCGCATTCTGGCAGGCAGTCAGCTCCTGGCCAGGATATTGAACGAATCGTAATTCAAATAAAACAATGTAATTTGCCCTCCGACAGCATCCAGCCGCCCCAGCATGAGCTCTGCTCCTATGGGCAAACGGCCTCGTGGCCTGCCACACACGTTCCATACCAAAGCCCAGCCGGAAGTGTCCTCACATACATGCCCTCAGTGTGTGTGTGTGTGTGTGTGTGTGTATCTGGTATGGCAACCAGCAACACAAATAGAACTTAAATTTGGGCATTTTAATTACCATTTTTATTGATATTTGAAGACTCTCTGAGTGGATAGACAATATGAGCTATGCAACGAAATTGAAAGAAAATTCAAAGAAGTCAGCTCTAATCGAAGAAAACTCATCAAATTTAAATGCGAAAAGTCAAAGCATACTGTTTGGCATCGAAGATATTTTAGAGATATCAGCTCGTCAAAACATTTAGTTAATTGACAAAAAATAAGAGGAGATAAAACACAACAAAAATCTTCTTTTGAACTTCATTTGAAAGAAAACTTTAAAAAGTTCTTTAAAATTGACTTTGCTATCAATTCATAAAAAGTCATTAGTGAGAGTTCACATTGAATAGAGATCTACTTCGATTTATCTTTAAACATTTGTTAAATAGAATGTTTTTTTTTCACTATTCTAGTACTAATCTATTTGCAATCTGTTAATATAAAAATAAGCATTTGTTATTGACATTAATTATATATAACAGGAAAGTTTGAGCTTCATTGAATAAACATATGTATAATATACGCTGCATTAAATAAATTGATAAATGTTAAAACCTTTTTATTTATATTTATATATATATATTTTTTATTTATATATATTCTAACTGGGATTGATTGAGTTTTAAAATAATTGTAAATAAATTCAAATATTTAATTGGAATATCAAAATTTAATAGGAGTTAACAGAAGTGTAATATCGACACCTCTGCCAATGCTTAAATATGTGCATATATATATATATATATATATATATATATATATATATATATATATATATATATATATATATATATATATATATATATATATATATTCTGTGCTGTTGCTAAAATGTCTCCATATTGCTTTGATCAGACCAACATCAAGGTGCACTTAAGGCGCAGTCATTGACCGAGAAACCAAAACAGGTTTAGTATTACGTTTTCACACACACGTACATATATAAATATATGTCTATACACATACAGATAAATAATTATATGTTTGTATACATGTCTAATGCGGGTGTACTTGCTAGTCTGTAATTTAGGGAATACGCCCACGCAGCCTTCACACACACTCACACAAACATATACGGATGAAATTTATGGTAAAACAGATGTACTTGGTCTTTATTTATTTGGGCGCTGACTCCGCCTCTTTTCTATTGTCTGCTGGAAGTCTCAAAGGAGGAGAGCGCAGCATACAGAGCCACAGAAACAGTCGGATACCGGAATACTCGTACCTCAGCACAGAGGGACAAAAGCCGAAATCATATCAGACAAAACATAAACATACAAATACGCGCAACACAAGCATGAAAAGCAAATCCCTTTGCACATTTTCCGAAAATGAGAAAATGCAAAAGTTTTTCCTCGCATACGGCGAAAGACAATGGAAAAGCAGTACAGCCAGTTCCATAGAAAAGCAGCTGCAAATTAAAACAAACCTCAGGTCGCCCGTATTTGGAAATGAGCAAAAGGCGCAGCAGTCAAAGCATATCTAGCCCCCAAAGCTCCCCCTGCCAGGATGACAACAGCAGGGGGCGCAGTCTACCTTCTCTTTTTTTCTTTTCTTTGGTGAAAGTTGATGAAATGCTGTGAGACGGCACGCGAGGAAGTTTAGTTGGGTTTTCCGCCTGCTGTGCGAGTGCGAGTGTGTGTGTGTGGGTGGGTGGGGCAGGGTGGTGCGTGGGTGGTTTGGTGTGTTAATGTGCGTTCATATTTACGCAAGAGAATTAACTTATTTGTCAGGTACTTGTTAAGCTAATAGGGGCACATTTTATACGATGAAGTGCAAATTGCTGCCTCAGCAGAATCCTCCTCTCCGCATATCCGACTAGAGTTCAAAATGGAAAATACGAGATTAGTGTGTAAAGCGAAGTTGTAAGGCCAACTTCAAAGGCATGATATATAAACTGAATGATAATTTGAGCTTATCTGAGATTATTTAATACAAGTTGGTTGCGATCTTAATAGAATATAAACTAATCTCTACATAAACCAAATTCAGCCCTAACAAAGCCAATACGTTATTTACTATTATATTTATGGAATGCCAGCTCACTTAACGCAATTCCAACTAACTTAATTAAAACTTTCCAAACGGCATTTAGCCCCAACTTACCTTTGAATGACGCATAACAAGACTGCTTAAAGCTTTTCTATGTTGTTTTCTATTGTCTCTCAGCAAATCAAATTTCAGCTTCATAAAGTGCTCAATGCTAGTTCAGAATAATATGTTGTGCGTCATACATATAAATATGCTTGTATATGTGAGAGCGACTCATAACAAGTGATTTAAACTCTTGATTCATGTCGAATGGCCGAGCAAAGACTTGTCATAGAGAATGCTTGAATGCAATTGCATTGCAGTGCAGCAAAATCAAACTCAATAGAGTTATACAAATAAACTAAGTAAGAGAGTGCTAATTGAAGTGGTTGACTTGGAAATACCCTGCAGGAATGAAAATATAAGCAGCAACAGAAATTTACAAGTGAGGAAGATTTAGTAATCCAAGCAGATGCTATAACTCTAACTATACATTTATAATATCCTGGGGTTAAACAACTCTTTCACTTTTTTTGCAGGGCATAAATACTGAATCTTGAGAACCAAATATGAAATGAAAAAAGTAAAAAATAAATAAAATAAAAATAAATTTACGAATGGTAAATAAATTGTGCACGCACCAATGCACTCAATACAATAAATTGAGATTTCTAAGCGAAGCAGCAGCAGCTGCCAGAGCAAAGCAAAGCAAAAGACTTGAGTTTGAACTTGGGAGCAGGACTCATAGGTAAAATGCAATGCTGCTGCTGCTCTGCTTCAGTGAAGCGTACTTGTACTTAGGGTAATTTTTATGAGAATGTATTGCACACAGATATAATCGGTAAATTAAGTGAATTTCATATTTTGATCCATTGTAATATTTTGCAGATTGTTTAGGATTGACGCACAGCTGGCAACGCGTTTGCCTGTGTAAATTTGCTCAGCACAAAATCAGTTTGACACTTGGGAAAGTGCCACAAATCACAGTTAACATTTGTTGCACGATTCGACTACAACGCGCCAGACGGAATGTGCCCAGAAAATCAAAATCGAATCAGTGCGGCATGTGCGACACACCCAACAGAAAATGTTAGTCAACAAGAGACTTTGACTTAAGTTAGTATGCTGTGTAAGAAATTGAGTTGAGGAATGGTTTAACGGCTGGAAAATTGTTGAGTTTTCCTATGCAACTTATTAGTTATACTCAGTAATAAATCTGTATTTGATTTATTTATTATTAATGTGTTTAATTAATAAGCGAGCTTTACTTTTAAGCCTAATTATTGCGCTCGTATATCTGACCATAGAACTGTTTAGTTGCACTCGACATCCTCGATTGCTTTTCATATTTTAAGGCCTTCAATAAGCTTTTACTCTAGCAGCAACAACCCAAAACATATTGATTCAAAAAAGTTTATTGTCTTGAAAGCCTAAAATATTTTCAAAATTTTTTCAAACAAAAATTCTTATCAGACTATGCTAGCAAAAAGTGGTAGAGCCAAGCCGGAGTCAAAAACTGAATTAAAGCAATAACTTGATTAGATGCATAGTTTCTATTTCAACAAAAGAAAAGCTTCAAGTTGAAAAACAAATAATCATATTTCAGGAATTTATTGCATTGAGTTTGGAATTCACTAACTATATATTGTACATGCTGTCGTATTTGAAACTTTTATCAAAGAGCACATCAATGGCTCGAAGAAAGAGAGTTCTGAGCTGAAATTTTGACATGTGTCCACAAACCAAAACCCGTGCGAGCATATTTGAAACGTCGAACAAATGGCACACGAAGTGGGCTGAAGTGTATGAGCGGAATGTGGACATGTTTTATCCTTGCCTTGGCAAAGACTGGACTGGGCTGCCCCTGGCCGAGGATGAAAATTTGAAATTTCAGCAACAAGAACTACAGCGACAACAACAGCAACAACGGCAACAACGGCAACAACGGCCACATGGACAAATGTAATTGACATTTCTTTAAGCCTTCCCCAACCTCTTGGCCTGAAACTATAGAGACAGAACTTTTGGATATGTGGACACGAACTCATGCAATTTTGTAACATGCTGTGAGTATTTGGCTAGGAAATGACAATGCGAGTGTGCGAGCGTGTGTGCCGGAAGTGTTGTTGTTTAATGGCCAGTATCATGGTGCAAACACCATTGATAGCAGCCATTCAACACAGTAAATATATGCTCTAGATGCATTTAAGCACATATATTTGATGTCTGTATGTATGTGGCGTTATTTCAAGAAATGCGGCGGAAAAGGCATGCATAAAGTCAGTTTCAAGTCATTGCTGGGAATGAGATATGTCGAGTTCTGCTGGATGGCTTGAGAAACCCTTGAGCGATTCTATAAGCTAAAGAGGAAAGTTCCGTCACAAATTCATGAGGTTCATAGCATTAACATCGTTCAACTTATGTTTATGTTTATTGACTTTAATTAAAAGTGGCTTACTTGAAATCCTCCCAAAATACCTTTTCCCAAAAAATAAAAATACACTTTATAACACCAATTCATAATATATATAAAAAAAAGATAGAAAGAGAGTCGAAAAAAAAAACAAATCGAAAAAGTTTGAGGCTTCGTATTAAAAACTTGGCAACTTGTTAAATTTCCGAGTGTAGCATAATTTTCTGTACTCTGCTCGGCAAATAAAAGAAGCGATTCGCAAACTAAATTAAATCCCGAAAAAAAACTCTACACAAAATGCAATAAAATAAATTGCAGCAATATATGCTACAAGAAACTTAAAATAAAAGTGTGTGTGTGTCGGGGCAGAACTTCGCAGCAGCAGGAAAAACAGTTGATAAAAAAAAGATTGAAAGAAAAGTTCTTATAAACGATGTAGCTAACCTTTCTGGATTGTTTGGTCTGTTTGTTCGGCGGCTGCCTCTGGCCGAAAATAGCGCATAAAATAAATTTTGTGTTCATTCCATGCCCATGCCCCTTGCTTCGTCGAGGTGCGGAATGTTGGCTCGATGCAGTGAATTTTAAAGGTGACAGCCGCAACAGCTCTTCCTTCAGTGACCCACCGCCCATCGCCCCTCGCCTAGAAACATGTGGAAAAACTAACGCGAGATTGCGCAAAAAATGGCGAAACAATAGTAGCTGGGAAAATAAGTTGAAAACGAGTGAAGAACTTAAGTGCCCGTTAAATTTCCCAGCGGACTAATGATAAAAGTTACGCGAATCGCCCAGTTGCCAGCTACAAAAAAAAGGGGGCGGGGCCTCGCTGGCTTTTAAGATTTGTTTGCCCAGCCTCCATGGGCAACCCGTTCTCCTCGGCTTTGAGCTGCGCTAAATACATTGCGGCATTCGAGCTAATTTACCACAAGCAGCGGCAAAAGGAATGCAAAGAACGGAAACGAAGAACGAAAAAGCCAAAAAATAACAACAAACAATAATAAGAAATTCCGTTGCTCGACTTGAATGAGATCTTAATTAGTTTATGAACATTTTTAGCTGGCCGATTACGGTGCGAATATGCTTCAATTATATTTAAAGCCAACAACTTTGCGAATTACTGCTGAAATCTAGTTATTCGCTAAACCTTTCGTAATAGCTCCCACAGGAATGCCAAGCTGTTGTGATTTGTTAAATAATTGATTCGATGCACTGAAAATGTGGTGAATATATATATATTTCCATTGTCTGCCATTGTCTAGTAACATTTGTTTCAGCTCGCTCAATTATAAATTGAATTTCAAAAGAAAATTCTGATACTTGAGTTTAGGATTGCATATCATAGTCAAAGGTGGCGCTTCATATAGAAATCCATTTATTTCGAATTTAATATCCACATTGATATCTAAATTTAATTCATTTGTAAAAATATAAATTTGGTTTCGGCATATATTTTACCTTTTTACGGAATTTTCTGCTTTGTGATTGTGTGGACATTTTCTTTTTATTTCCGGTTTTTGCAGCTGGGAATTTGTTTGTTTGGCTGAGTGTGTGTGTGTGTGAGTGTATTTTTGTGTGCTGCATAATTTATCACTGGCTTTAAAAACAAACATGTTGTCAAGTGTCAAAAGCTGTGAATGCGAATGCCGCTCTGTGGGCGGTCTATGCCAGCACCCCACTTGCCCCTTGCTCCCTGGCCCTTGCCCTTGACACATTCCCATGTGAATGCAAATAAAAATGCGTGAAATATGCAGTAAATTTACCTTTTTATATATACAGCATGTGGTCGAAAGGTGTGTGTGCCTGGGCATACCTTTGTCAGTGTAGGTGTGTGTGTGTGTGTGCGTGTGTGCGTGTAAGTGTGGGTGTGCGTCTGTATTTGCTGAAATGTGTTACTTTTTAGCAGCGTGTGAAGTTATATTTTCGTTCACTCCTTTTTTCGCCAGTTTTTTCTTGTTGGTTTTTGCTGACCGCAAACTGTTGGCATGCAGCGTCCATTAACACGCACAGTCCAGAGGCTGTGCCCGCACAGCAGCTGACCCACAAAGCTGACTGACAGACAGTCATTCAGTCAGTCAGTCGGGCGGTCAGTCAATCAGTCAGTGCGACTTTTGGACTGATGCGTGTTAATTTGAATAATTTATTAAAGCCCCTGATGAGCGCGACCTTTCAAGCGCGCCCCATACCTCTGAGTTCCCCTTTCGCAGTGCAATTAAGCACGTGCAAAATAAAAAGAAATAAAAAAAATAGAAATGGAAAAAAGAAACCAATCAAACCGAAAATAAATTGCAGCTGCAGTTGCAGCTGCAACCAGTGTTGGCAAACGCGGCAAAAATTGCAGCAACAGCACGGGAAATCGTTCGGCCTACACATTTTTTGTAGCCATTTCAATGGGCAGCGCTTTAAATACCCTGTAGATAGTAAACTGTCCTGAGGGGTATCCTTAACTCAGAGTAATGAATTAGGCATAAAAGTAAGAGAGAGCTGGTTACGAAGAGATTGTGGAGAAGAGCAGGCATAAATATATATATAAGCGAAAAGATTTAACAAACAACTTCTGACAAATATATATTTAGTCATCATAGGAACGGAAACTGTGATATCAAATACTAAAAACTTTACATATTTTCATATTATTATAAATTCATATATTTAATATTACTTCAATCTCTGAGTCGATTACAGGGTATCTATTAGTCGTCCACTGCAGTCACAACCCGTTTTCGATAGTTCTCCTTTTTGTAACCCATTGTGGCTGCTGGGCAAAATTGTTTGCATTTCGTGCTGCTGATGCATGCGAATTGGAAAATATTTGCAATTTAGCAAAATGCGCCCGGAAGCGTGCAAGGTCTGCTCACAGATCGTTCTGTTCGCATCGAATCGGAATGCTATATCGGAATTAAAGTTCTGATTTGTATTTGTATTTGCCTGCGGTGCGTGTCAAATGACAGTAATTATTTACATATGAAGTGTTTGGCTTTTTTGCCGTAAGATTTAATACAAATATAAACAAAATATTTTATTTTATTTACCTTAACATTTTCAGTGTCTTATATTGCGGTCCCATCAGCAGTCAGATGTTTGCTCTCTGATGGCCACTGAGGGAGTGCGAAAGTGCGCGCTTCCTTTTTCCTTTTGATTATCCTTTGCTCTCTTCACACATCACTCGATTGATTTATCGTATGAAATAATAGGCAGGCAATAGCTTCAGCTGTCTGGCCGAGAGCGGGTCTCCGTTTATATCCCATGCTCGGTCTTAAATGTCAATAATACGTGAAATTGAACTGCCAATTCAATCTCGGAGCGACGGCTGGCACACTCCGTGTCTCCGATGGATGTGCCTGGTGTCTGGTGCCTGGCTCCTAGGTCTGAGCCTCGAGTGGGTCTTGCAATGATTTCCATAGAAGCATTTTGCATTTGTGCGAATGAATTCTTTATTCCATCCTTTATTTATCCGTTATTTTATTTTGTACGCTCCATCGCGATTGCTTTCCTTGGCCATATTGTAAAACTATTTGCGAGAGTATCAAGTCTCAAGTCTCAAGTGTGTTGGGATTTAAACGTCGCGATGGCAGCAAATTGTACGCAGATCACATTACCCCAACCACTCGCTTCCGCATCCGCATCCGCATCTGCATCCACATCCACATCCGCAAACGCCTCCACGACCCCAGCTGACTCTTGTCTACTGTCATGACATGTGCAACTCTATTGAAGCCGGTTGCAGCATCGAGGAGGCGGCGTGGAGGCGGCTCGCCTTGCAATCGAGAATCGCTTCACATTTGGCTGCATTTATATCCTTTATTCATTCGAAAAATTGAAAGATTTATTTCTTAGTTCGCAGCGATTACATTTCTACCAGCTAATGTGTTCCGATTGAGCGGCTCCTCCGTCGTGGCAGTTTGTCAAAGTGTCAGACATCGAATGCCGTCTGCCGAATATCAGATAGAAGCAGCTACATTACCATTTGTTGACAACTCCGGGAAAGTAATCAGCTTTAAATAAATAACTAGTTATGTGCGCCCCAGGCTGCAGCTGAAAACGATTTGCAAGGCAATCAAATCATTTATTTTATTCAAGTAAACACCAATTTATATAGCCTTGATAGTTCGTTTTTTTATTTTATTATTTTTATTTTGCAATTATAAGAGTTATTAAATAATACCCAAGTTATGCAACCAATAACACTTCATATTCTTCAGCGTCTTTTCTCTCGCCAGCAATTCAGCCGCACACTTGTTGATCTGCGAAATTGTGAATGGTCTAGACAAAGCCGCTTAGGTCGATTCACAATAGTTCGAGGTTTTTCCGCATACTTAAGTACAATTTTTTTCAGTCTTTAAGTTCTCAATGGACGTTTGTTGGGCTTCTGGCCGAGGGAAAATTAGCGACAAGAGGCATAGACAAAAGAGAAAATGCAATGCTTGGGCCAGTTAGACGTGTCTTTTCCAATCGTCTAGTTCGACGGTGTAGCAAATAAACAATTAAAAAACATTAACAAAAAATAAAAATAATATAGAATAAAAAATAAAATATATATTAAAATTCAACCAATCAAGTAATTTTCGTAATAAATAATATTCACTAAAACATTTAAACTGCATATAATTCGTGATTAGCCTTAAAAGAGAATTATTATTATGGAATATTAATTAATTGAATTAAAGTCCCCGAAGGCTTTATACAGTTCAAAATCAATTTGTAATCCTTTTCCTATACCTTTCCACAATTTCAATTATATATTTTCCAGAGCTTTCCACTAGTTTTTCACCCGTCAGAGTGGCGCCAATGCAATAGGAAATCCATTGCAGTCTATCGATCGAGGCAGAGAAAACGGCGTGAATGACGAGTTACACGTGTGTTTTCTAATTTTCCATTCTCAATTGCAATTTTCCCTTCGGTTGCATCATATTTAAAAGTAGCTTTTGCTCGGGCCACTGACTCCTCCGAAGGCCAAGGCTAAGCGCCTTATCTGTTCTCGCTTATGCCGTCCACCTTGACCCGTTTGTTCCTAATGAAAGTGACAGCAATTTGTTGAAGCTCTCTTCTTCTGCCTTGGGCTGAAAAGAGCTTAGAGACAATGGCAAATATTAAGTCGACTGAACATTTTCAGGAAATGAAAGGCTTTTAGAACTGTAAAAGCAATCGACTATACACCTTACAACCGTACAACTATCCAAACGAGATGGCAACCTCAGCACCAGCACCAACAGCAAATATAACTCCAGCGCCATCGCCAGTTGCTGTGGTGGCGACTCCAGCTCCTGTAACACAGCCAGTTACAGCCCCTGCGGCAGCTGTGGAGACTGCATCGCCGACGACACCTGCAGTAGCTGCCGTGGAGACTCCTGCTCCGGTGGCAGCTCCTGTTGCTGTTGTGGAGACTCCAGCGCCAGATGTGGCGCCTGTGGCAGCTCCAATAGCTCAGCCGATGATAGCTCCAACTCCAGTAGCAGCGGTCGTGGAGACTCCGACTTCTCTACCACAGCCAGTGCCAGCACCTGCACCTATTGAGGCTACTGTAGCCCCGATACCAGCGTCAACAGAATGTCCAGTAGCTCCTGCAGCAGTTGTGGCTCCTCCAGCTCCAGTAGCACAAGCCGTTACAACACCAGCGACAGGGCAGGTGGCAGCTTCTGTCACTGTCGCGGAGACTCCAGACTCCACTCCTGTGGCAAGTCCAGCAGATATAATAGAGACTCCTGCCCCCGCAGCTATTGTGGAGACTCCAGTACCAGCACCTGAACCAGTGGCTACTCCGGTTGTGGATGTGGAGACTACGCCGCCGGTTGTGAACACTCCTGTGGCAACTGCTGTTGCGGTCGTGGAGACTCCAATATCAGTTGCAGAACCTGCGCCAACTCCAGTGGCTGTAGCTGAGCCAGTGGCAACTCCTGTAGCTGCTGTGGAGACTCCTGTACCGGTAGCTGAACCAGTGAAAACTCCTGTAGCTGCTGTGAAGACTCCAGTACCAGTGGCAATTCCAGTAGCTGTTGTGGAGACTCCTGTATCAGTAGCTGAGCCAGTGGCAACTCCAGTAGCTGTTGTGGAGACCCCTACGCCAGTAGCTGAGCCAGTGGCAACTCCAGTACCTGTTGTGGAGACTCCAGTACCAGTGGCAACTCCAATAGCTGTTGTGGAGACTCCTGTACCAGTAACTGAGCCAGTGGCAGCTCCAGTAGCTGTTGTGGAGACTCCTGTACCAGTAGCTGAGCCAGTGGCAACTCCAGTAGCTGTTGTGGAGACTCCTGCACCAGTAGCTGAGCCAGTGGCAATTCCAGTACCTGTTGTGGAGACTCCAGTACCAGTGGCAACTCCAATAGCTGTTGTGGAGACTACTGTACCAGTAGCTGAGCCAGTGGCAACTCCAGTAGCTGTTGTGGAGACTCCAGTACCAGTAGCTGAGCCAGTGGCAATTCCAGTACCTGTTGTGGAGACTCCAGTACCAGTGGCAACTCCAATAGCTGTTGTGGAGACTACTGTACCAGTAGCTGAGCCAGTGGCAACTCCAGTAGCTGTTGTGGAGACTCCAGTACCAGTAGCAGTTGAACTAGTTTCAACTCCAGTACCTGTTGTGGAGACTCCAGTACCAGTGACAACTCTAATAGCTGTTGTGGAGACTCCTGTACCAGTAGCTGAGCCAGTGGCAACTCAAGTACCTGTTGTGGAGACTTCAGTACTAGTGGCAACTCCAGCAGCTGTTGTGGAGACTCCTGTATCAGTAGCTGAGCCAGTGGCAACTCCAGCAGCTGTTGTGGAGACTCCTGTATCAGTAGCTGAGCCAGTGGCAACTCAAGTACCTGTTCTGGAGACTCCAGTACCAGTGTCAACTCCAGCAGCTGTTGTGGAGACTCCTGTACCAGTAGCTGAGCCAGTGGCAACTCCAGTAGCTGTTGTAGAGACTCCAGTACCAGTAGCAGTTGAACCAGTGGCAGCTCCAGTAGCTGCTGTGGAGACTCCAGTACCAGCAGCTGAGCCAGTGGCAACTCCAGTAGCTGTTGTGGAGACTCCAACACCAGTTTCTGAGCCAGTGGCAACTCCAGTAGATGCTGTGGAGACTCCAGTACCAGTAGTTGAGCTAGTTGCAACTCCATTAGCTGCTGTGGAGACTCCAGTACCAGTAGCTGAGCCAGTGGCAACTCTAGTACCTGTTGTAGAGACTCCAGTACCAGTAGCAGTTGAACCAGTTTCAGTTCCATTAGCTGCTGTGGATACTCCAATACCAGTTGCTGAGCCAGTGGCAGCTCCAGAAGCTGTTGTGGAGACTGCAGTGACAGTAGCTGAGCCAGTGGCAGCTCCAGTAGCTGTTGTGGAGACTCCAGTTCCAGTAGCAGTTGAGCCAGTGGCAACTCCAGTAGCAGTCGTGGAGAACACAGCGCCAGTACTTGAGCCGGCGGCAGTTCCAGTAGATGTTGTGGAGACTCCTGTACCAGTAACAGTTGAGACAGTGGTAACTCCGGTCGCGGTCGTGGAGACTATAGCAGCGGTAGCTGAGCCAGTGGCAGCTCCGGTTGCGGTTGTGGAGACCACAGTTCCAGTAGCTGTTGTGGAGACTTCATCTCCAGTAGCAGAGCCGGTAGTGGCTCCTGTCACAGTCGTGGAGACTACAGCGCCAGTAGCTGAGCCGGAAGCAGTTCCGGTAGCTGCTGTGCAGACTCCTGTTCCGGTGGCAGCTATTGTGGAGACTGCAGCTCCAGTAGCAGAGCCGGTAGTGGCTCCTGTCGAGCCAGCGGCAGCTCCAGTAGCTGTTGTGGAGACTCCTGTACCAGTAGCTGAGCCAGTGGCAGCTCCAGAAGCTGTTGTGGAGACTCCAGTACCAGTGGCTGAGCCAGTGACAACTCCTGTAGCGGTCGTGGAAACTACAGCGCCGATAGCTGAGCCAGCGACAATTTCTGTTGCTTCTGCGGGGACTTCAGCACCAGTAGCAGAACTGGTAGCATCCCCTGTCGCAGTCGTGGAGACGACAGCGCCAGTATCAGAACCTGCGGTACCTACAGCTGTGGAAACTCCTCCAGCTCCAGTGGCAGAGCAGGTGACAAGTTCAGTGGATATCGCGGGGGCTCCTGCTACGACCGCAGAGCCTGTAGCAACTGCAACAGCTGTAGTTGAGACTCCTGTTCCCGTAGCAGCTGTGGAGACTTCAGCTCCAGTCGCGGTAAAAGTACCAGCTGAGGAGACAGCAACCTTAGTAGAGCCGGCAGTGGCACCTACCGCCATCGTGGAGACTACAGCTCCATTATCAGAACCTACGGTAGTACCAGCCACGGAGACTTCTGCTTCAGTTGTAGAGCCGGTGCCAACTCCAGTGACTGCCGTAGAGACACCCGCAGCACCAGCAGAGCCTACAGAAACTCAAACAATTGTCGTGGAAACTTCCACTCCAGCAGAAGTTCCCGTAGCAGCTGTAGAAACTCCAGCTCAAGAAGCAGAGCCAGCGGGCATTACAGTCCCAGAAGAAGATCAGACTGAACCGGAACCAGCTACGGATGGAGTATCAGCAGCTGTAAATGATTCAGGTTAGGAGCAAATTACTTAAACTTACACTTACATAATTATATTTACTTCTAATCGGACTATTGATTCATCTAATTTCAGATGGAGATCCGTCGGCAATTGTGCCCGTGGCCAAGATATTTCCAACGCGCAGGGATCTGAACACCACAGATCTATCGCTGCTGGCTATTGCAGCCACCCTCGATGCCATCGCCGACAAGCTGAAAGATCAAAGAGCGCGGAACCAGGAAGTGCTGGACCGCATTTGCGAAATAGAGAAGATTTTGGGAGTGGCCCAGAAGTAACTCTACCATAAATCCATATATCTAACAATTGTTGAATTTACCAAATGTCATAAATAAAGTATATTCATGGACTGCTTTACCTTGCGCTTATCACAAAGGACAAAAACAAATTTGCGACTTGCAGTTTTGGACACTTTTACGCAATGCCAAATAAATTACAAGGCGTGGCACTACAGACACATTCATAATATATCTTCCCGCCCCCAGGAGGCAGCCGCAGCCACAGCCCGACAAGCGAATTGCCAGCTATGCTGAAATTCCAGCTCGCGCTTTGACAACGAAATCTGAATAAAATTATACGATTGTGGCGGCATTTGCTGTGCAAACAAACCTTTAAATACTACCCCGGCCCCCAGCTGCTCGACGACTTGTGGCGTGGGACATGGCTGAATTTGAAAATTAATTATAACGCCGTCTCTCCTCAGCTCTTGGAAATCAGCAAACTGTGTAGAGAGAAATTTTCCGTTCTCGAAAAAAAAAAACAAAAACTTGCAGCTACTTGTGAGTATTTGTTAATTACCAATAATTAAAAGTAATTAGTTGAGCTGAGGATGACTTTAAAAACCGGAATAAAAACTTTTGCCATTTCATGAATTGCAGAAGTTGTTTGCATATTATATATAGCTGTATATGTGTATATGAATTTATGTGGCTTTGAGCTCCCCAAATTGATCCTTTGGAGCAAAATGCACAGGCCATAAAATTCACTTTGTCTGGGAATAGAGAGCTTTCGCTCCTAAGCCCATCTGAGAGTAATAAAAATGTTTAAGCAGTGCCAAAAACTGACAATTGAAGGCCTGCAAATTTTATGAGCCAACGCTGAATACGATTTGGATTCAGTTCGATATCAAAGGGTGCGCGCGTGAGACGGCTCCAAGGCACCAGTGGCGATTATTCTAATCACTCGGTTTAGAGTAACCCAACTTTAACTAACATGATATGGCCAACCAATCTCTGGTGCTGTCCGACTGTCCGTCTGACTGTCTCGGTCGGCCTTTCGTTACGGCACAATCCCCAATAACATCTACGACAGCTCAATCTAAATCTATACGCAAATCGCAACGCACAAAAAAATGGCTAAAAACAAAATTTCCATTTGACCATTTTGACTGGAAACAATAAAATGACCTCCCACACACACACACACACACACACACATAGTCGACCGACAGCACACAACATAAATGTTGCAAATGGAGCAACTGAACACAAAGTTGTTGTTGTTCTCTTCTTCTTTTAGCCAGAGCTGTCTGGGCCTGCGGCTAAATGTGTATCAAAAAACTAAAAGGGAAAATAGAAGCAAGAGCAAAGCCAAAAATGTTGGCCAGACTTTTTTTTTTTTTTTTGGCACTTGGAACATGTCTGTTATGCGAAACCCTGACAGAGAGAATTCCCAGAGCTCACACACACACACACACAGTATACCTATACACAATCTGGTTTTGGTCCAGTAAGCAGCCTCTGACAGCAGTGGGTTATACAATTTAACCGCATTAATGATATCCAATTGCCCTATGCGGGGTCCCTCCGCCCGAATGTGTAAATGTGCAATTGTTGCTGGTCGAGTTAGGGAGCGGGTCTTGACCGGGGGGATGAATTTGTAAAACATTTGCACTGCCATTCGATTGTGAACTGTGTGTAAGCTACTTACATGGGGCTTACAAGTCTGCCAGCGGGCTTACCAGCCAGATGACATGCGCTGCAGCCAATTGCAAATTAAATTGGACCCTGTCGAAAGTCAATTCCATTGTTCTCGCATAATAAAAAATCATAAATCGCATTATAAACTGACGACCTGAGTTCTGTTCATCTTTGGTAATTATTTATCAATTTTCCATGTTGTTTTCTTTTTTAAATAAATTAATTACCCCAAATTATTATGCCATCGTATATTCCATATGTCATGTTTGTAAATAAATATCTCAGAAAATCGTTTAGATCTTAAATTATTGTAAGATATCATTCACAAAAAATCTCTAGTTCTAACAAAGATTGAAATAAATTGAATTGTATTGAATTGAATATACACTTTCATTCATTTATATATATTTATATTCATTTTATATACATGTATAATAATAATTATTATTACTATAAATTGAATTGAAAAATTGAAATAAACATAAATCCAGTTTAATAATAATGAAAAGTGAATGCAGATTGGTTCGTTTTGCAAGTTGTCAATTACTAGTGTCTCTCTGCATATTTCAATCAATCTTATTAGCTTGGCTAATCGCCAATTAAATTGTTTAGGTGCTCCACAACTGCTGCTGCTGCTGAGAGTCTCTGCAATATGCATGCAGCGTTTAGTTGGCCCACTTCAGATGTGGAGCGCCGTGCGGAGTGCCGGATCAATCAGTCAGCATGCATAAATGACAGATGCCGAGAGCTGAGCTGGGAGCCGAGCTGGGAGCAGAGATCCAGCATAGCTGTGGGCAAACGGACAAAGTGACAAAGGGACGGTGGGCGGAGGGACGGCGGGACAGACGAGTGTATGACTCTCGCTGGCAGTAATGCTGTCACTCGACTCGTTGCCGCTGTCACATTGCACTTGAAGCTAATGCAGTCTGCGTCGCAGGCAGCCAGGACAAGGCCTAATGTGCAACACGGACAACGACAGCTGCAACAACAGTCGAGACAATGGCAACGGCCAGTGCGCTGCTTGCTGGTTTCATGTCGATTTCACATTGGGCATCAAATAAATTCTGACTTAATTGCGCCTATCTCTGGCCGAAATCGTAGCCAAAGCAACCGCATGCCACATGCATATGCTGGCTGCAGCAGTTGCATCGCAACTTTGACTAAGCTCAGCCTTTGGCAGTTATTAGCAATTGTTGTTGTTGTTGTTGTTGTTTCACAAATTGTTGCTGGTTCTGTTTTCAGCTATCAGCTTTCAGCGTTCAGTTTTCGATTCCGCTTCCAGTTTTCAATTGCAGATTTAGCGAGCTGTCGGTGCCTGCGCCCACTCCCTCCTCCCTCTTCCTCGGAGCGAGTTGTTTGCCTGAGCTAATAGGAATCTATGTAGCTGTCGTTGTGTTGGTCGAGCTTGAGCTTTGTGTTTACCGGTTCGCAACTAGCCACAATTAATTGACGTAAATTGTTTGCATTTGGCCCAAAGGCCAGCCGCGCTGGCCGACGACTCGCGTGCGTATACGTAATATTCGCATGCCCTCAGCCTGGTGCGCCAAGACCTAACATAATTAAATGCAAGCTGGACACTCTCAGCTCAATGGCAACTTCATTTGCAGCGTAATTATTGTCCTTTTTGCATTCTCCTCCGTTGCCTTCTGTTTCCGATGCTCATTCGATTTTCTTTGTAATCAGAAATGCGTTTGTTCAACTTAATCGAATTAAGTAAGCTAAACCATTTGAGCGCACATTCTCTGAGCTCTGCTGCGTCGCTGCGTATCTGCATGCAATTTTTAATTTAATTTTTTTTCCTTACGTTTCATTCTCCTTCTTAAAGTTTGCACTCTTTTTGCGTTGCTGTGATTAATGACTTGTGAAAGTGAAAGGTGTGCAGAAGTTGTGAACCGAGATGAAGGAGGGGGCGAAAGCCTCACACTTAAAAGCTACTTAATTGAGCTCTATTGAGGGAGAGAAAGTGTGTGAGAGAGAGAGCGAGCGAGAGAGAGAGAGAGAGAGAGAGAGAGAGAGAGAGAGAGAGAGCAAAATGCTTCACTTTTCCTTAAGTATTAATTAAAGGTGAACAATAATCTCATCGAATGTTTTAAATCAAGTAGACCCTGTATATATGTATATACAATATATAAATATAAAAATACTAACAGTATCCCCTTACCAACTTGTAGCCGATTTAATCACAAATACTATAAACAGAAGACTGAAAAAATATTATCCGTTAGACACTAGAAATGATTTAATGTAAACACAACAGACTCCTGTTAAAAAGGCATTTAGCCATTGTATTCTTAAAGTTGATTGAATACTGCACCCCCGTTTTTTAAAAATTTTTCTTTTAAATTTCTTTCGAAATGAAACCCTTAATAAAATTTTATAGAGTTAAGAACAAAAACTGCAATAAAATATATTTTATATTAAAAAAATAATAAAATAAATAAATAAACAATATTCAAAATATCCTCAAGCTAGCTGACACTAGAAAGCTCTTAAAATATTAATTGAAATAAATATTTACATTGAATTGCCAACAAGTTAGACTTAAAGACACTTTCACTCAGTTGGCCTTGCCACACATGGCGTATGCGTAATATTTGTGTCACACTCGGGCACTTTGAAAAACTGCTATGACACTTAAACTGGCTTAAACAGAGCAACGCACACACACACACACACACTACTGCATTGCGAACTCACTTAAAAGTTTGGACATGCTGTGGCCAAGCATATGACAAACAGAATGCCTGGCATGCCTAGCCACCTCTCCTGCCCCTCTTGGGGCCTATCAGCCGGCTGATTATCATTCATTTGATGCCACATAATGGGCCACTTCAGCTGCGGCTGCGGCAAACATTTTAGGATCTCGATAATTATCAGCTGTGGCCCACAAAAGAGCAAAAAAAAAAACAACAAAAAATGGTAAATAAAGTGAAAAACTTTTTAATTTGCCAACATTGTGTGCAATTGTTTTAACTGTTGAAAATGGCCATAAAGAAGTGTATAAATGTGTGAGTGTGTGTGTGTGAGAGTGTGGGTGGGTGGGTGTGCGTGTGTGTACTTTGTTAATAACTGCATGTGTCTTGTCTGCAGCCAAACGCAGCCATTGTTTTACAAGCCAACAGCAGCCGAACCAGAACCAGTTCCAGCGCTGCTGCCAATGACAGCAATAGCTAGAGCGACGCTGACAGCGACGGCGACGACAACAGCGACAGTGGCAGCGACAGCGACGGCGACGCCTCGTAAGTAATTTCGCGCATATGTTACGCCACAGCCGCTGCATGCGACGCAGCAGCAGCAGCAGCAGCATCAACAACAATTACAGCAATAACAGCAACAATAACATCAATCGCAGCTGTGCAGAGCGGACGAAAGAGAGCAAAAGGAAAGAGTGAAGAGTGCGAGTGTGGGCTGTGAGCTATGTTATACACTAGCCGACAGCCAAATGTGGGCTTCAGTGTCAGCGCAACCAGCAGCAGCAGGCAGCAGCAGAAGCAGCTTAAGCTCGGCTGAGCGGCATATTCATGGCTGCTGCACACGACAAATTGAATTTTATGCAAAGGCTGCGCCTCGCCCCTGCCCGCTCTAATGCATTGTTCTCAAATCACCATCACTCTCGTTCGCTCACTCTCACTCATTCGCTCAATCTGCGCTAGTTGCCTCTCGCTCTGGCGCGGCGACATCTATGGCCTGTGTATGTCTGCATTATAAATTTGGTCTTTTGTTTTCTTTTTGTTGCCTTTTCGTTCGTCTGTGAGTGCGTGTGTGCGTGCGTCAGTGTGTGAGTGTGTGTTGGCATATTAAGCTTATCCTTGTGCTTTGCACTTGCCAGTCGTCCTGCGACGCACGTTTTCAATTGTTGCTGTCGTTGTTGTTGCCTGCGTGTGTCCCAGTTTCAATGCTCCTGCATTTTCCTGCGTTCAGTTATTGTTGCTGCTATTATTGTCTTTGCCCTTGACTTTGCCTTTGCCTTCCTTTGCCTTTGCATCTGCCTTTTGCCATTTTTGTTTAGGTCTCCGAGGCAGTAGCGCTCCATATTATTTCACAGCTCTATCGGCTCTATGGGTCCATTGTGTGTGCCGCCCAATTTGAGGGTTTGACATTAATGAGAAGTAATGTTATCGCACTGTTAAGCAGCTGTAAGAGCCTGTGTGTTTGGGCGTCCGCTTTGTTCTTTCAATCCGTTTGTGCAAATTGTCATTCAGCAGGGGATTAATTGTCATTATGATTATGATAAGGTCTCTGAAATAGTAGGGGACAGCTTAAAGGGCCGAGCATGCTCTGCTGTTAAAATCTTAATGGGTACTTTCGTCGAAATGCTAAATGCGCCCGTATAAATAAATATTTTACAGCAAAAACACTTAAGCGCAATAATTGCATTTTGTGCGCGCGGCTTAGCTAACCCCATTAACAGCGAGTGAGCGCTGTTAGCGAGAGACGGAGATGCCTGTGAGTGCCGGCTGAGAATGTTAACTAGCAGAGCGCTGCACTAGATGCGAGCTTAACATGGGCTGAGTTGTGCACTTCATGTTAGCTAGCTCTCTCTCTCTCTCTCTCTCTCTCTCACCTCTCACTGTCTGCCTTAACAGCTGTTAGCTTCTGTCAGCCGAGCAGCATCTGCCACGACTTCTTCGCTTCGTTTAGTCTACTTTCAGCCGGTGTCGCGTTCGCATCGTTTTGCGAGTCGTTGCTGCGATGTGAGTCGGAGTTGAGCAAGTGAATAAATAGTGTGAATACAATTTGAATAATGTGTTTGACTAATAAACTGTGTGACATTTCAAAATACAACTGACAATTTGCAGTGGTAATAAAAATGAAATATATATGTATTAAAATTATTTAAATATTAATAAAAAGTGAGAAACTTATGGAATTATTAAGTTTATAAATTTGGTGAATATGATATAAAATAGTGAGAAATGTTAAACATATATTCTAGTGAATGGATAGTTTAATAATAAAATATGAATTATAAATTTGTTTTAGTGCGAATTTTAAATTCAATTTCTTTTAATTTTGTTTTTAAGTTGTTTTTTTTTTTTAAATTTAAATTTAAATACTTTGATACAAAATAAATTCTGTTCGAATGAGTAAACATAAATTAATTATTTGAAGCATGACTTTTTAGGAACTTACAGAATTCACAGAGGATATCATATGCCAGGGGATTTTCGTAAACCAAGATAAAAGCTGGCTTTAAATTCTTAATAATTGAACAAAAGGCGGCTACAAAAATACTTATAAATTATTCAGTTTTTTGTGTTGTTTCAGGAAATGTAATTTAATCATTTATTAAATGCTTGATCTTTTTATGAATATTCTATATATATATTATTGAGACACACGTTGAATATATTTAAAAAAAAAAGAATAATAATTATAATAATAATAATAAGATTGATGTATAAAGTAAACATATAAATTTATACATATTTAAAATATGTATATATTTGATATATATTATTTATATACTATATGATGTCCGCAACAAATAAACCAAATTACAAGTCAGAAAAATTTCTGTTTCCGGTTCGGCGGCCAGCAAATTTCATCTTCCGTTCTTAGCTATTTGCTTTGCCACAGTCATAGCTGGAGCCGGAGCATCGGTGTAAATGCTAAGCACAGAGAACAGAAGTCAGGAATTGAGGCAAAGAAGAAGAAGAAGAACAAATCCGGAGAGCAGTGGGAAGCTGTGTTAAATCATTTACACTTCCGCTACTGCTTTGTTTGTGCAATCAATTTAGTATTATTTACGTTATCAACAACAACAACAACAATAACAACAACAACAACAACATTGACAGTAGTAGCAACATCAGCCAACTCCTTAATGCATACAATTCATTCGGCCAGAACATAACATTTGTTTAACATTTGCGTTAACGCTTCATTAAACCAGTTGGAAACCATTCGGCATTACTTATATATTCCTGGCATTTCTCAGAGCTCTTCCCACGGCGCGCCGTGTCCTCCTTTGTAGTGTGTTTTGCAAAAACAAAGGGCATTTAAATCATTATTTTTCCGTACAAGCTGCAGACAAAACCCGGGTCAAGCGCAGATCTCCAACTCGAACCTGGCTCCTGGCAACGCGCCCAATTCTAAGCCCAAACAGAAGGCAGGCAAATCCTTTCAATTCGTAAGCGCGTGTCGTGCATCTCTAAGTTCTCTCTCTCTCTCTCTCTCTCTCTCTCTCTCGCTCTGTCTCTATCTGCCTGTGTGTGTGTGTGTGTGTGGGGAGGCGTGTTTGCCTGGCCATATGTACACCTTTTACGCCCGACTAAACACCCGCATAAATAAATTTCGTTAATGCCAAATAGTCTCGAGCGTAAAAGAAAGATGAGGTAACAGCAGCAGCAGCAGCAGCGGCAGTCGGCCAAATGAAATGCCCCAACAGACACACAAACCCACACCAGCACCCAAACAAATACAAGCACACTCACACTCACACTCATAGCTACATGTGTGCCTGAAAGCATTTTCTCCAGCAATTCGCAATATTTTTCTCATTTCTCTAGCATACTTTTCAGCGCAGCCTTGAACGAACGTCCTTTAGTACCGGAATTTCTGGACAAGTTTACATTTTTGTTTAGACAAGAGCGTTTGCTGAAGAATTTCAAGTGTCTTTTAGCCCGCTTCCGTCCACGTAATTCCCGTACTCAATGCCAAACACGCATTTGGCTAGCGAAATTAATTTCGAGCTTTTTGTAGCCTACTTTTCAGCGCAAAATATTTCACATTTTTAATAACATCGCAACAGCCAATTTAAGACGACTTATAAGTTATTTGCATAATTTGACGTACTTACTAGAGGCGCGTATGCCGTTACAATAACAGTATTACACAGCAAGCGAACTCGACTTTAAACATCTTCTTTACACCCAAAAGCTTAAGCTGTACTTAATAATTTTGCAGATAGTTTTGAGTGGAGGTCTACTTGAGGAAGTATTAAAATGTTGCTGAATTGAGTGCAATTACAGTATTAAGCGCCTAACGCAAACTTTGTCAATTTGTTATTGAAATATATAAGAAATTATTAAGGAGAACAGATGGACTTTATTATTAGACTAAGTAGATAATTGACAAATATGATAGTCACTAACTGTTAGATTAACATCACTAGTAAAATCATTTCACTGCATATTAATTACAGTCTTGACTGCCTAACAAAGCACATTCATTAAACTGTCAATCAGCTCAGTTAAGCTTACGTTTTGCGGAATACTCTCAGCATCTAATGCTGTTGGCTACATAACTTAACCTAAAACTCAAACACACAAACATATGAAAACAGGATTTTGCGCAAAGCGTTTGCCATAAAATAGAAGAAACAAGGCAGAGGCAGAAGCATTGTGGGAATATTTAAAACATGCCACGTGTTGTTGCACAGCTCTTAAGTTTGCGTTTCTGTTGTTGCAGCTGCGGCGTCTGGGTGACTGCAATTGCGAAATATGCTAAGCCCACAATTGTGTGTGAAAAGAAGCGGGCAAAGCAACCAATTTTAGAGGGCAGCGCACCACTGCGCCACCACAGCACCACATAAGACTAACCACTGGACAGGCACAGCCAACTAACCATAATAAGCAGCATCTATATCAATATTCGCTAGAGAAACGCTGCATAACCCGCAGCCGAGCTGCTGCAGCTGGTGAGCAGCTCGCGTGGTCCTGGTGGCACATGTGACCCAGTTAAGCCGATTTGTAGCCAGACGGCGTACTGCTAGAGCACGCGGATTATTAATTTGCCTGGCATTTTAATAGAGGGCCACAGCAGAAGAAGCCGAAGCAGCAACATGCGCTCCCAGCACCCAACGCCGATCCTCGCCAGCCTCTGTCTGTGCCTCGTCCTGGCCGTCAGTCTGCAGCCGCAGCTGCTCCACTGTGCCACAGCGGGTAAGTTTGCATAATATCAAATTTGATTTTCATTTCGTTTTATTTTTTCTTCAAATTTTTTTTTTGCGCTACATTTTCCGCATATCAAATACCTCTCACTTTTCTACGGCCCGTGTATCTCTTTGTGTACTTGCTAATAATATTAATTTGCTGGGCGGTTAGGCGTGGCCGGGCACGCCTTGCCTGGGCTAACTGACTTTGAACCATTTTGCGCCGCGTTGCGAATTGCTTTGCATATTTACACAGACGTATGCTCCAAGGCATAGACAGTCCCCGGTCAAGCAGAGGAGTTGGTAGCAGAAGGTATGCCTTGGCTAATAGAATTAGAACGGGACTGCTTTGGAGATCTATGATAAAGGTAAATGTCAGCAGAGAAATTATATGTCTATGGTATATGATGAATTTGGGATATGATTTTGATTTCGCAAAATAATTAGATTTATCAAGGTAAATTCGTGTCGTAAATGCAACCATTTAATGCCTTTTCGGTTTAATAACTGAGCAACTTTATTTTGATATTTGATTATGTCTTTTTTCATGTTAAAGATGAAACTCTGTAATGATCATCTTTAGCCAAGGAATTAGTTAATACAATATACTTGAGTATAATCACAACAAAGGGGACTAATTATTAATGCCATATAAAGATAATTTTGGTGTTATATATACTTTATTAAATTATTGTTGCTTGATCAAATAATAATAGTGGGTTGTCTGAAAAGAAATTGCCGATCTTTTAAAAGAAAGTAAATATTATTTTATTAAAACTTTAAATAAATAATACAAATATAAATAAACCAAGATAAAATTAAATTACTAACACTGTTAGCATACCTGACTAGAATTAAGATTAAGATTCCATTTTAAACAACCTCAAAGTTATCCCAGATAAACGTTTGAACTATTTCCGCTCAGGTCAAATAGAGTCAAATTATAATAGTTGAATAGTTTTAGCAGTTTGCTTTGTTCAGCAGAGGAACTCAACTTACTGTTCATTAAACAAACATCAGACTTTCATTTAGAAAACATTTCCCTTCCTTTTTTTTGTCGCAGTCAAAAGTTGCATTCTACATTCAGCAACAACAATCAGGCAACAAAGGACCGTTCGACTGCGCCGTCAGAGGCAAAAACAATAATAATTATTATCGAGGGTAATTAAAATTGTAAATGGCAAAATTACAAATCACAATAAATAAAACAACAAAACTCTCTCAATGGGGAAAAAGTCGGAAAAGAAAGTTGAAATTGTGACATTTTCGGGAGGGGCCAACGGGTTGGCAAGCCCAGGCAGTCAGCCTGAAAATGAAAACTCTGTGAAAAGCTGGAAAATTTGACTTGTAACCAAAGCCAGAAATTCAATCGGGTATTATTGTTATGTGGCCAGCTCTGCGACACAGAGTCCGAGCTGATCCCGTTGATATCCGAAAAGATATTTAATAGCAGCTAAGCTGGCTACATACAGTCCTTCATTCAGTTGTTCCCAAATTGAGAGGTCGTGTGTATGAGGGTATTTGAGGTTCTTTAAGCCAATTGCCAGCTGATGTTTATTGTTGACTTTTGCGATTGTTGGCCATGAAAGTGGTGGACGGAACGCTTGAGAAGCCACAATTCCGACTACAATTGGACTACCAGCCAGTAACAGCAGCAACAACCACTCCCGGGACATATATATATATATATATATATATATATATATATATATATATATATAGTATATGGGGAATTGCGACTACGTCGAACAATCAAAGCAACAACAAAGGCGGCTGCTCCTGCTCCTGCTCCTGCTGCTGCTGCTGCTGTTTCAGCTGCTGTTGCTCGACAGCTTGAGATGAAAACTTTTACTTTTGTTTAATCAAATTCTGCAGCACGTCGAGCACCATTGAATTCTTGTAACAAAACTGACGGCCCTGCCTGCCCTGCGGGTCCTTTTAGTCCCAGGACTAAAGTGTGGCGCGGCATTTGCGAGTAACTAACTCATTCGCCTGCCCACGGCCACAGGCATTTCGCCGCCACTGTTCATTGTTGTTTTGCTTGGCTTTTTGGCTGCTGCCTGAGCTTCTGCATCTTTCATTCTCTCCCTCTCTATCTTCCCATCTCTCTCTCACCCAACTACCGCTTGTCAGACAAGTGCTCCGGCTCCCTCGAGATGCCACTGGTTAGCCGCTCAACTGGCACGCTCGACTTAAACGCTTAGGCACAATTATTACACAAATTACGGACGGAGCGGGAAGGAGAACGGACTGCGGCAAAGGGCGGGTGTCCGTCATCGTTATTAGCGCCATCTCGACAGCTATTTGATGGGAGTGTCCGGCTCTGTGGTGTTTAGTTGAGATTACATGACCGTGACCATGCCGCAGCCCCAGTTGAACTCATCTCGACTCAACAACATGCCCATCATAATTAGGAAAAGTGTCGATTTGTTGTCAGCAATGACTGGACCCGGATAAAGAGCCGACCTCAGTCGACCCTCGCCCAGGATTACGTACAAAGAAAATATCATATGCTTCAAAATGTAGTCAAGTGAAAATTGGTTCTTTACAAATTGATCAAAACAACTTGGGGAGGGGTGAAGGGCGAAGGAAGTCTGCAGATTGCCAGATATATATAAACCATTTGTAATAGGGCTTTGATCTGAATGGAGCTTATTACATAGCTCTCTGTGAAATGTATTATAAGCGGGGTTGCTCAATTAAAGTTATTTTATTAACATAAGCTGGAAGATAACTGTGATAGCTGTCAAATTAATCAAATTTATATACATATATATTTTTAATTTATTTATTTTTATTTAAATAATATCTAATTGGATCATTTTATTACAGCTAATTAGAATCTCTTTCCTTGGAAAAATAACGATTGCTGGCCCCAATCTTTGTTTTGATAATTAAAAAATATGTAAATAGATTTGCTTTTTCGTAGATTTTAAAAACATGTTCCTGGAAATTGTTGATGAAGTCCACTTTGTTGCGTGTCGCAATACAAAATTGATATAAGCGCGCATAATTACGTTAATACCAGGAATTTTCAGAGTATGCTTGGAATTTTGTTAGAAATTGGACTCAATTGGGGGCCAGCCGCCAAAGTTTTCCATTAGCGAGAGGAACAGCCGAGACTCTCTTTGTCATGTGCAAGCGAATAAATTATGGTTGTGTGATGTTTGTGTGTGTGTGTGTGTGATGTGTGTGTGATGTGTGTGCTCATGTGTGTGAGGCGTGTCTGTTAGATGATTTTACTGCTAGACTTGATGCCGACTTAAGTGCCCACGGGGTTTAGCTGGTTAATTTTAGTGCGGGAAATCCTACCACTCTCTCTCCCCCTTTCTCTCTCTCTCTCACTCTTCCCCCTCTCCCTCTTTTACTTACCCTGTATCTGCCCGTATGTAAAAATGAGTTGCTGCACGATGCGACTGGAGCTCATTGGCTGCCGCAATCTCAGACTTTGTCTCGAGTCTCCACTCAAGAGTCAAGTCCCAAACTCAATCTGCATCGCAGTCGCCGTCTAGCTGCGAGTCATCGAGTCGCCTCTGCCGCTTGGTCGAGCCTCATTACGCAAGTTTGCCCCGCCAAATGGAGCAGGTTGTGGGGCAGAGGAGTCGTTTTATCTTTTTATATCTTACTCTGCACACAGTTCACTTGGTCTCTCTCTGTGTGTGTGTGTGTGTGTGTGTGTGTGAGAGCTTTTATAACTTTTTAGTTTGTTGCTTGGGCGCAGATTAAGGATTTTTTTGTTGCATGCTTTAAGGCTGCGGCGGCTGCTGTTGTCGCCCGCCTAAAGTGATATTTTTCCTAATTTTCCCTCTTTATTATTCTGTTTTTCTTTTCGCTTGGCGCGTCTCTTACGCGTAATTCACTTGTTTTATTGCAGTTTCGCTTTGCTCCTCCCGTCTATCTTCATCTTCTTCTTCTTCTTCTTTATTTTTACGCCGTTTTGATTTGTTCTTGCCTCGTTTGAGGCGGGAGTCGGTGCTGGGGCAGAGCAGGCATATTCATGTTTCGCTTTTATATGCCTTGAACTCGTGCAACTCAACAGCTGTTTGGTCCTTAACTTGTTTGCGGTTAATGAGTTGCCGCCGCCAAAGCACCATGGGCCACATTCCCGGAATCAAAGAAAAGAATTTTTCTTTCCTAAACGCTGAGATTAGAAAGGAATTTATGCGCTGAGAGCGAATCGCATAAATGAATAAATGGCATATTTCACATAATTTGGTTCAACATTGTTTCTGATAATCTGAATTAAATTGTGTTCCTATAGCAAGTTTCTAAATTTACATATAAATAGACAGTGTATCAATATTTGATGAATTTGTTGACTCTGTTCAATGTTAAAGTAAATATTTCTAGGTTAACAAATTCTAAACGATATGTGTCGAGTTCAATCAACATTTTGTTTCGTGAGCAATCATGATTTATTTATAAAACAAAAAAAAAAAGAAAACTCTTTACCAAATTTTATTCACTTATTGCCAAGTTTTCTGTATAATTTCAAGCTTCACTCTTTGCGAGTTCGCCTTCAATTTGTAAATTAAAATAAGTACATTTTCAACTTTATATTGAATTATGTTTTTTTGGCGTGTGGAGCAACTTTTCGGCCTCTCGTACGTTTGTTGCGGCCAACTTGATTATTATAATAATAATTATTATAACGATCAAGTTGTTGCAGTGCATCATTAGTGCAGGCAATTAAAAAGTTTTTATACGAAATCGTTTTATCTTTATTGCACGTACACGCCGCATAAACATAAAACATGATAACATGCTACACACACAGACAGACAGACACACATATACACACACACAGACACACTCACACACACACACACACACACACACACACACACACACACACACACACACACACATTTATGGCCGCCAGCGAGTTTTGCATTTGCTCGAAGCACTTCTATCTCTCTCAGTCCCGTCGCATCGCCTTGCTTAGATAGTTGTCAGAGTTTTAGATGCTCAATAGCTGGCAATCTCTTAGGCAGTTGCTCTTCTTCCAGCAGCGCATTACTTAATTAACGATAAATAACTTTTGCCTGCCAGCAGGCCTCGTTCGAGTGCAGCGGGCACAAAAGTTTCCAAAGAGCTCTTCGAACTTTGGAGTGTGTAATTTTGGAATATTTTACTTGGCGGCAAATGAAAAAAAAAAAATAGAAAAAAATAAAAATGGACTGCACTCAGTATTAATTAAATTGAAGGAATCTCGGCGCTTGCATGTGGCATGCAGCATGTGGCACTCGTCTTTATATCTGCGGCGTGACACACTTTTGTCTCGCTTTAACTCCTTTTCTTTTTTTTTTTCTTTTGCAATTGTCTTTTTTGTACTGCTGTACGGGCCAAAAAGTTTCGTTACCAAAATTTATGGCGTCAATTTGGCAAATTTACGCGCAACTGCAGCTCCAGCCACGCCCACTCTCTGTTCGGGCAGGTGGGTGGGCTAAGAAGTGTCATAGGTGCATAAATTATGACCAAATTTCATCTTATATTTTATTGCAATTCTTTTTGCTTAATAGTAATCGGGAGAGGGAGAATGGAGGAGAAAGGATTGAGGGTCGATGTCAGTGTGTGCATGTGAGTCTGTGTGTCGATGAATTAATGCCTGAAACAGCTCAATATATTTCTATTTTTAAGCGGACTAAAAAAATTGTTTATGTGTAATTTATTCCTAAATGGGATATAAAAAAATTTATAAAATAAAAATAAATAATAAGTAATAAATAAATACAAATTATAAATACAAAAAATTATTTATATGTGTTTTAGTCCTAAGATAATAATAAATAATAAGTAATAAATTAAAACAAAATAAAATTTATTCATATGTTTTTTTTAATCTAAAGAAATTATTAATATAAAAATAAATTATAAGTAATAAATTTCTAAATGATTTATAGAAATTGATTTTTATTTATTTTTTTTTTTTTTGAATAGTTAATTATGAAATAGACAAATAAAATTGAGAGTTCAGACTTTTTTTTATTTTTATTTCTTTATTTTTTTTTAATAATAATATTTTATTTCTGTTTATTTCCTTAATTCTATAGCGCTGTATTCAATTAAATTTAACAATATAATGGCTAAATGCTATTTTAGCTCCACAACTAACGCTAGATATTCATTCAATTCTGCTTTAGCTTTAAGGAAACGCTTAATGTAATATATTCCTATGCACAGCTCAAAATTATTGATTATATGTTTTTATGATAAATTGTTTAATTATGCCAAAATACCTCAAATTACAATGCATAGAAGGAAATAATTGAGAACCATTGGGTGAAGTAAACAATTTTAATTAGACCAAGACGCACTGTAATTCAATACAATTTAGCTCTGCGCTCGAGTGGGGTTCCTAAGCTCTATGATAATTTTTAATGCTTATCCATCGACAGTGCAAAATAAACTTTTGAAGAAGTTTTTTATTGCTCGGCTCGGCCTCGATTTAGATGGGCCTTTGGCCTGTTGCCTATGTCACGCTTGCTGTCTGTCGGCTTTGCTTGCCCAAATTATGCAAATCAAAACAAAAATCCACTTACTCGACGTCCTTGAAGGTAATTAGCTAATTAATTTGAAATTGTTATAATGCGGAGTCAGAGGGAAGGCGAGCAAATTGATAGCGGCTGAGTGGTTGAGTGGTTGAGTGGTTGAGTGGCTGAGTGGCCGAGTGGTTGAGTGGTTGAGAATTGCAGCCTGCTCAAGTCGAGCGCTGATTAATTTATTGAACTCGCTTTAATTGTTGCCGGGCATATTAGATAAATGGGATCAGGGCAGTTGAAATATGTAAGCGGCTTAAACGCCGAGCTCAAAACAAAACACAAACTCATTAATTTATGGCTTACAATGCGTCTTGCTTTACAATTTCCACTCTCTATCTGCGTTTTTCTCTCTCTCTCTTACTCTCTCCCTCTCTATCTCCGTCTTCTAGGCAGCCTGGAGGCGGCAATATTAAGGAGCGACAGAATAAATGACGGCACATTTCATAGAAGTCAATCAAAGAGAGCGGCGACATTGGCAAAATCGTTGCCATTCATTACAGCGACAACGCAAATTGTCGAGGCAAATGACGAGCAAACAGGCACAACAGCAGCTATGCAGACAAATGCGGGCCCATCCATTGCAGTTGCAACGACGGCAATTGTGGAAACTGCAATGCCCGGCCACAGCAGCACTAATAACATTAACAACAATGCCGATCGACAGGGACAGCGGCAGGACGCAGCGGCCGTGTTGCAAGCAAATCTTATTATGAGCAATAGGAGTGTCGAGCAGCAGGACCCATATGTGCACAAGTACAAAATTACGCAGCACAACGCATTGTTCTCCGGCAGCAACGGCTCCGGTGCCGCAATCGATGGACCAGCAGCAACAGCAACACCAACAGCAACAGGAACAGAGGATTCAACAGCATCTACAACAGCCGCATCCACAACTACAACGACAACAACACGTCGGCCAGCTCCAAGGACAACGCTAAAGCCACCGCCAACAATAGATGATTACCAGACAATAATTAGCCAAGCGGGGACCCACGCTTATCTGCCCTGCAACGTAAGTAAAGCCCACAACTCAAAATCAAACTCAAACTCCAGCCGAGCTCCACCCCGGAAATTTCCTTTAATTAACAGTCCATAATGCGTGCCAAATGAGGCGCCCACTAGGCAGAGGCAGAAGCAGAGGCCTCGAGAGGTGTATGCTCATAAGATTACTAGCCCAGCCGCACAAAGGCGTGGCTGCGACACAAAAGAAGTGATTGCTGCCCACATGGCTGGCAATCACTCGGATCAAGGAAAGCCCCCAACACACACACACACACACACACACACACACACACACACACAACATCAATTAATGACATAATAATGGGATATGGTTCGTAGCACTACCATACATTCAATAGATCGGAATGTAGGCAGTAATTAGTCGATTTGTCATTGCTCGGCCTCTGAAAACAGGAAATTAATAAGCATCTTGAGATATTTAATATATATTTACTATACCTAGCAGTTGCTTATTAAGTTAGCATAAAGTTTTATAGTTTCAAGTCTATGATCAGAGGCTTTAGTAGTGTTTTGGCACACATAGAAATGTCATTTCTAAGCGGATGCTTACTTATTTCCTTATCAATTAAACCGAACTGAAAAAACAGTTCCTCACAAAATGTGGAATCCTATATGTTACTCTACACTCAAACCCAAATCAGCAGCGTAGCCCATCTCTTTCTTTAATTTGTCATACAGCTTTATACAAGTTTATCATTCCATTACAAGAAGTAGTTTTGCTTGAATTATCAAGTTTATACCATTATATCATATAAGTATCATCTTTTCCTCTCACATGTTCTACTGTGCTTTCTTATGAAGAGAATACATTCAGGGCCATAAAATCAGACAGTGAGCCAGAATAAGCTGCTCTTTTAATCTCCCATAATCGTTTGCCAAAATTTTCATATCAAAAAAACAAACCCTAATATATATTTAACGAAGCAGCTTTAATATTGCTTACGATTTCCGTCATGTTTTCGGGCCGAGGCTGTTTCACCTTTGCATTCAATCATCATTTCTCAAGTTTAACAAACTTTTGGGCGCTCTCTTAATGCAATGATAAACCTTTTCAGTTAACTTTCAAAATTGACCGCTCTTCAAAAAGCAGAGAGCTTATACAAAATATTATTTTTTTATCTCCTCTTTTATTTTGTGTTATTTCCTCCATCTCGTTTTTGTGTTGTTGGCTTTATCAATGACTTGCATGAGGCGCTTGCTTATGCCAAATAATGCCTGAATACTTGTACGATATTAAGTTGTTGACCAAACTGAGCAGCTGAAGGAGGCCAAATGAAAAGTTGATTGATTTTTGCTGAAATCCAATCAAGCGCTTGCCTCGCTGTTTACTTTCAGCGGAGGATTTTAATTTTTCCGCTTTTCGTGGGGAGTTACAAAAATATTGACAAAGCATTTTCCTTCGGTCTTATTAATAATCATTGGTAATTTATAATAAGCATCTGATTATGCAGAATTTTCTTTCTTTTTTGCTCAATCGGTTCATAAAGACGGGACGTCTAGGGTGGCCTGAGTGGATGGCTTGCGGAAGGGGCTTAGAGTGCAGGGGGAAAGTTCAACTTTGCTGCGCTTTGAACTAATTTACGCTTGGCGCTGTCGGAACTGAAAGAAAACAAACCGGAAATTGCTACTGCCACGCCCCAAGCCCCCAACGTATGCCCCCGACTGCGCCAGCCTCCACTACTTCGCCCAATTTATAGCCAAAGGCAGCGCCATTTTCGTAGATGACCCAAATTTTCCAAGCCCCAACTCTAGCACACACACACACACGCACAGTTTTGGGCGTGGCAGCAGCGAGTATGTGTGTGTGTGTGTGTGTGGCATCCAAAGTCTGTCCGCTAATAATTTAGTTACTCACTGCCTCGCTGCCTTGGCGCAGTGCCTGCAACGCACACAGCTTCCACATCATGATGATAATCGTGCTAATGATCATTATAATTACAAGCATAAGCATAATCATTATGGCCTTTATAATTGGCGCAGTCGTCGCTGGCCCTGTTTATAGAGTAAATTATTTTGATCTCCCTCTCTCTCTCTCTCTCTCTCTCTCTCTCTCTCTCTCCCAAAAAAAATTAAGTGAAATGAAACTTAAAAGATACAAAAGTATCTCAACTGTCTGCAGCTGCTGGAAAGACAAACAAATACTTTTCTGTTACTTTTTCTTTCTCCCCGCTTCAGTGTTTATTCAAATGAACTCGCCTGCAACAACACCAATACTAAATTTTAAACGGAAGGAAAGGGAGAGACAGAAAACCCTACAAATATTAATTATTTATAGGATGATAGCTTTACAAATCATTTACCTACCTTAATGTATCTTTATTTATTTAACTCTCATTTATGACTTTTCACAATTTTCCCTCAATTTGGCCAATTTATTCATTGATATCGAAAGCGAGTTGTTGAATTTTTTTTTTGCTTATTGTTATTGAGCAAACATTTCGCAAATTGCGAACGTTTTTACTGTAAATATTTAATTGATGTGAAATTATATTTTTATGAATCGTTTAAAATTTAAAATTTGATTTAAAATTATATGGAGTTTATGGAGTATATGAAAAATATATACTCTCTCTCTCTCAACAGGATATTTTTTATTTACATAGAAAAAGCCTAGACATATTTTGTAGGTGTAGACAACCCACGTAATAAATAGTCAGTCTGAAGACATTTGCGTGAGCCTGCTTAACATGATGTTTATTCGATTTCCCAGTACAGAGTATAATCAATGTAAGCAATGTGAGAGCATAACCATCAATTGAGGCCGATTATCCGATAAAGGAGAATATATGTTGTGTGCCCTTTTAGCGCTCATAGCTGCTGGCTGACATAAATTGGCGAAATGTAAAGTAATCTGCTTAAACCAAATCAATTAATAATAAATTTTAGACCGTAGGCGTTTCGTAGAGCTTACATCGCACATAAAGGCAGGCCACAAGAAAGAAGAGGCGAAACAAAGCTTTGCCCAGGAGCATTTGATATTTTTACCGAGATTTTCGCAGAAGCGATTTTTGCGCTCCTGCCCCTATTTTGGGTTATTTTGCAAAGTCTGCGAAAAGTTCGTATTTTTTTTTTTTTTTTTTTTTTTTTGCAGATATGGAATGAAGAAGGCAGAGAAATGCCACCCATGGCTAGGGCTCTCTTTGAGGTGTATTGTTGTGTGAAAAAATTGGCAAAATAAAAGAAAGAAATTATTTACAAACAAGTTTAGACAGCATTCGCAAATGTTATGGCCAAACTTTGTTGTCTGCGTGCCTCTGGTTTTGCCTCCTCGAAATAAAAAAAAAATGAAAGAATGAAACGGAAAGAAAAAAATCGTTGCTGACGACAGCAAACGAAAAAGTAAGGCGAACATAAAAGCCAAGCAGCGAAAACTTGACTACAAGCAAGGCTCCAGCTCTATCTATGGCTTTGACGGGATATAGTATAATATGATATGGGTGCAGTCGGCCCGTCAAGTTTTACAAACTATAAGTGCCACTTGCTGGCTTTATTGCCCATTTCCAGGCGCTTGACTTTAATGCAATGCTAACATTTGCCCACAGACATCAAGATACAGAACGAAAGAGAGCGAGAGGGAGCGGGAGGGAGATAGAGGATGCAGCTACATCTAATTAACAATATTTAAATTGCAAAACAGCTCAGAATTTGGGCATCTTGATAAATTCGATGGCGAAATACGGTCATTAATTTTTTGGCAAATTAAGCGCAATCTACACGAACCCAGCCGCATAATGCGCCATCCATAAGCGAGGAATTTAAATTAGCTAACGGGCCCAACCTGAGCCCGCCCAGCCACAGGAATATTTGTCAGCCAATGAAGCGGAGCAACGGAGCAGCGGAGCAGGAGCAGCCACAAGCATCCACTCCATATACTTACACTTGCCACGTACTCCAAATTCTGGCTGAAGGAGTTCCCCGGCAGTTGCTCCGGTTACAGCCCTGACTTCAGGCACTTCCCTTCGCCGGCGCTGTGTGCGTGCCTGCTGGCTGCTTGGCTGCTTGGCTGCTTGGCTGGCTGCCCAACTGTCTCTGCCGGCGCGGGCAACTGGATAAGCATCTTCACTTAATACACTGAGTATAATGTCGATGCTCGGCCTGATAATAATGTCCTTTGTGCGATACTCACGATTTCAATGCCTTCCGCAAAATTTAATAAACTCGCCGCTCGCCGCCCTCCCCACACATTGCTTTATTTATAGCTGCATAATTTACAGTTTCTAGAAAATTTAAAAACAAAATGGAGTATTTTCCTTTAAGAAATCAGTGAGCGGAAGACTAGAAGATAAATTGAAAATTCATTTACTAAGACTGGCTTATTCTGTATATAAAAATGTGAAGGTATTTCCATATTGACATCCTATTATTTGTCTCAATATTGAGCTGTCTGATGGTTTATTTATGCATGCTCTGGAGAACTTAGGCATATATTTGTTTCTACTTAGCATTTATCGAACACAATTTCAAATAAGAACCATACTTATGAAAACAATGTAAAAGTATTAGCAGATATTTAAACACGTAAGTCGCAGAGTCGAATTAGAAACTTAGGCAGGCAGATTAATCCCTGATGCTGCGTGCTAAACAAACCTTATGCCGTTTACATTGCCCTCATATGACGAGTGTGTGTGCGCACTTATTAGTGATACGGCATATTCATATAGTTTTGACAGCACGTACAGCTAAACACAAACAACAACAGCAGCGACGAGGAGAGGGAGGCGGGCCAGCAATTATGGCCAAGTCAGACAGACAGGCGGGCAGCTAAATCTCCGTGTGGCGGCGGGAGCTAAAGAGGTGGGCGGTGTGCGGTGTGTGGTGGAGTCTCTGGCCGTCTGTGTGCGTGCCTCAGACACTTTTAGTTCCATGGCGACTGGGACAGGGTGGCAACCACAATGAAAAACAACAAGCACATAAAACACAAATGATTATAGTATCTAATCATGACGTCGTTCAGCAGCTCCCCCTCAGAGCCCCCGCTCTCTCGTGCAATGCCCTGAAGCTATTGCTACTTCACGTCGCCAGCGCGGTGGCCCACACGGACAATGTAGTTGATGACAGCAGTTCAAAGACTGTCATTTGCCACTACCACAGCCAGTCGGAGTTTCAGCTAGTGCCACGCTTCGCAATCGCCATTATAATCAGCTGTGTGGCTGCTCCCTAGCAACCCCTCGTCTGTCGCGCAGTAGGGTATGAGAGCGCGGGCCCACACTGCGCGCAAACAGTGTGCTTGGAATTTTAAGTGAATCACTGTTTCGGGTGGATTAGTTGATCATTTCGAGATATAATGCTTGAAAATATTTTAAATAAATGCAGAATTTATGAGCTGACGCTTTAAAATATTAAAAGCACTTACAGCTTAAGCTGCAACTAAAACTGTGCACTTTGGCCTTAGTTGAGGATTAAGAATAACTTTTGTTTTTGTTCTCTTTCCGTTTATTTTACTTAGTGTAGAGCATGTACTTCATAATTTTGTACCTTAACAACACATGGGCTTAGAGCCAAATACCATAATTTAAAACAAATGCAATGCAATATTTAACAATTTTATTGCAAATATTTTATTTCACAAAATATGTAGCATACTTTTCGGAGCAACAATAATTTGTATCGTAAATGTAAAGTTAAGACTTAAATGATTTTTATTTAGGAATTTTCTTTAGCAATAATATTTTTGTAATTTAATTTTATTATATAGATTTTTCATATATTTTATATATATTTTTTTTATCTCGTGACTTGTCTAGATTATCTAAAACCTTCAACTGTCTCACATGTCAAAGAAATGTTAAATGTAACTCAACTTCATTTCATTAAAAAAAAAAAAAAAAAAAAAAAAAAAATAATATTCAATTATAATATTCCGATAAATTTCCTCAAATATTGAATATTCTCCTCTGTCACTTTAAGTTCTCTTGAATCCATTGAAAGCAATTTTCATTTTAAAATTGCAGTAAATTGTATTATTACACATTATTAAATGCATTCAACAAACAATTGACTATTCAAACTGGATGCCCAGCTGTCAAGGGCAATGCGAACGAGCGAGTTCAAGTCTGGCAGCAAATAAATCACAAATTGTGTCGAGTGTAATTACGATGAGCTCTTTCATACAACATCATTCACATGGCGTACAAGTGGTACACCAAGCGACATAAATAAAATGAACACACATACACACACACTGCTACACCCACATACACATTCAATAAAAGGTCTTTCAGTTTCCGTCTCGAGTTCAATGTATATTATTTTCTTTACGTGCGACTGGCTGAATGGTCGGAAGGGAGAGGGCAGGGGCAGGGAGGCAGGACTGCTGCCTTGTAAAATTGCTTCTAAATTATTATTGTCATTATTGACAGAAATGAATCGTCATTTTGTTGGCGTTATTGTTTACCGTTACATTGTCCCCCTGTACATCGTTGAATGGGCGCTGTTGTAGGCGCCAAAGTTTTGTGTGCAAAAGTTTAGCTGACATCATTCAGTTAGTCAGCCGGGATTTGCACAGGGCTTCCCCTGCGGCCGGGTCTCAATTGTATTGTATTTTAAAATATGAAAACCAATATTGACAGATTGCTTTCAATTATTGCCTAATTTGATATTGATTCATTCACTTGGATTGTCATCTTTCATTCATTCATTCATTCGCACAGGTCAAGCAGCTGGTAAAGAAGCCCATCTCCTGGCTTCGCATGCGAGATGGCCACATACTCACCGTGGATCAGACCACCTTCATAGCGGATCAGCGCTTCCAGTCCGTCTTCTCGCCCAACCCCGAACGCTGGTCCCTCCAAATCAAATACGTGCAGCTCAAGGACGAGGGCACCTACGAGTGTCAAGTCTCCACGGAGCCCAAGGCGAGCGCAATTGTGCACTTGCGCATTGTGGGTGAGTAGAGGAAATGAAAAGTGTGCGACAAGTCGATAACAATAGTGTAAGTCTCTATAGAAATTTAATAGGTAGCGCTGGCACCTGAAATTTAATTTGATTTAAGTAAAGTTTCCACAAAATATCCATAATATACATAACAAAATATCCATAACATAACATAACTGAAAAGGATGTAAAATAAAGTCAAAGTACTAGGAGAGTGTTGCTTTAAATTAAGATTTAAGATACCCAAACAAAAAAGTAATATATGATTTTTATACTGATTTGATTTTATTTATGTATCATTAATACCTGAGGTATACGATTTAGTCTATGCTTTTCAATGTCAAACTTTATATAAATAGTTTAACTATTATATTTATTTTAAATATATATTTATATACAAACCAAAAATCGCTATCATATCTAACTCTGTTATTATACAAGTTTTTCTATTATAATTGTATTTTATTTTATTTACATTTTTTGTATTTTATATAATAAAATTGTCATATTGTCATGTGAGCATTATTTATTTCATTTATTTATTTTAAAGTCATTTCGCAAGCTTTTCACCAAATTGACTTCTTGATGCCTGTTATTACGGGCCCAATCAATGAAAAGCAGAGTGAACTGCAATGCATGCCACACCCCAAGCTCAAACCGAAACCCAAACCCAAACCCAAACCGAAACCCAAATTCGAGTCCAGACATAAATCACAGAGCAGGCCAATAAATCAGTGGCTTCTGCACTGATTTTGCACAGATTGTAAGCGACTCTCTAAATGTGTGTCTCTCTCCCTGTCGCTGTCCGTGTCTCCCCAGAACCTAAAACAGAATTAATTGGCGAGTCTACGCGTCACGTGAAGGCCGGAAGTCAAGTGAAACTGCGCTGCATAATTAGCCAAGCGCTGGAGCCGCCACTTTTCATTAATTGGTTTTACAATCAGAAGCAAATCTATTTGCATAATCGTCGGGGCTGGCGAACGGAAATTGAGCGCATCGATCTGCCAACGGAAGTGCCAACGACGCCGACAGCAGCAACGTCGACAGCAGCAGCAGCAGCAGCACAGACTCCCTTAATGATATAACGGCCATAACACGTTCGTATATTCTAGATGCGATAACGGTGAGCGATGAGGCGGGTAGCGCCGGATATGGATACGTGCTGCCAACGACGGCAACGCCCACGCCCACAACAGCCACAATGTCAACTTCAGGAGCCACCGCTGCAGTTGCAGTTGCAGCAGCAGCAGCAGCGGGAGCGGCAGCAGCAGGCGTTGCCACAGGCCAAGGTGTTGCTGCCATTGATATGCTGACAACAGCAGCTGGCGCTGCAGACAAACAGCCAACTATGGCGACAACAACAGCAGCAGCAGCAGCAGCAGCTGCAGGTGCGGCGACAACAACCATTCCAACAACAACAACGACAACAGAACCAAGCACGACGCCAACAACAACAACAACAATGCTGCCTAGCAGCAGTTTCATTAAGCAGATAACGGTAAGTGGCATACCGCACATGTGGGCGTGTCTCTCATCATTATCATACATATCGCACAGCAAGCTCCCTCTGACTCGCACTCTCTCTCTTTCACTCTCTTGCACACTTAGAGAAAAATATGTGAATTGTGAGAACTTACACAGGGTGACCAAATATATTCATTTTTAGATATAAAATTGAATAATATTATTTCAAAAGCTTTCAAAATATAGCCATGTGATTATTTTTAAAATTACACATTCATTCATTTGTTCATTGATTCTTCATTACATTCGTCGCTTTCGCAGGCTGAACTTCAAGTTAAGTTTGAAATATATATTTTAGTATTTTTAAAAGTAATTTTAAAATTTTTGACAGCTGTAACAGAATTTCTAATTAAATGGCACATCTTTTCAAGTATTATAACAGCTAAACATAATTGATATATCAAGCGGCTGCTAAAATATAATTATCGAAAATAGTATCATTCTTGCCTGGTCGAGCTATTATAATTTTCTTTTTCTATGGAAGAGTTTTACAGCAACTCAGTATTATTATTAACAGAAATATTATTTCAACGTAAATTTATAATATAAATAAAAATTAAATATAGTCACCCAAATATATTACTTGATAAAAAACACTAAAGAATTTCTCCAAGTGCATCTGCCCCCGCAGAGGGCGCGATGGCATTTTTATTCAATTTTGCAACGCTGTCGCGAATTGTCAACGTCGTCAAATTATAATTTTAATATATGATATGATTGTGTGCATATTTTGTATTTTAATGCTCCTCACTTAACCGTGCCAGCACTCCAACTGCCCGTCATGGCATCTCGTTGCTCATACGCCCCGAATGCCGCCGCCGTGTCTGTCAGATGTCTCGCCACATCCATATATATATATGTTACTTGTATATTTGAGATATTTTTTGTATTATTTTCCTCTGCAGGCTGCCTCGCTAATCATTCCCGCCGTTGTGAAGCTCGACTCGGGCAACTATACATGCAGCCCCTCGAACAGCGCTCCGCGCACCATTGTTCTGCACGTGCTAAATGGTAAGTCCGCATGACGTTTGCTTCCAAGGGAGGAAGGGGCGGGACAGTTCAGTTCAGTTGCTTGGTTGCTGGCCAAGCGCTGTAGCTGGTGCCAACTGTTTTTGTATTGCATGCCAATAGAATTAAGTTTTCATTTAGCCTAATTGAATTTTACTTCGCTGACTTTCGATTCGCGAGCGCAGGCACAGTGGTGTCGAGTCACAAGTTTTCGGTGTGAAATTTACTTAAATTAAATTAAGTGTCCCATGCATGCTTATCGACAAAAATATACTTATATATCCATTTGCTCTCCATATAATTATATATTTCTTAGGATATTTGCTATTGCCTGAACTGTCTTTCTTTATTATTAATGTAAGTTTTTTGATTAATAATATTTATTGTTTTCTTAATCTATATATATATAGTGAATGTCATATCAAATCATATTATCTCAGTTGCTTTTAGTTTTGATTCCCCTTTTGGTTTCCATAGTTGAAGCATTTAGTTTTTATTATGCTTACACAATTTTCTACCTTTGCTGAAGCTCACTCGGGCAGAAACAGTAACATTGCACAGCAACAACAACAACAACAACAACAAAAACAATAGCGACTGCTGCAGTTTTATTGTTATCTCCAAATGTCCCACAATTGCGTTATTTGCTTCGTGTCCAGCAAGGCGACAGCGAGAATGAGAAGCACGTCGCTTGTGCTGATGATGATGGTGATGGCGATGATGATGCAGATGGTAATGATAGTGATAATGATGATGATGACGATAATGATGACCTATAAACATGTAATACACACATACCATAGCCAGCACTAGCTGCCTGTTTGTCTGTTTGTCCAGCGCAGAGATACATTTGTATCTTTGTATCTGTGCTTCTGTATATCTGGCGCATTGGCTGTATTTATGTATCTTTATATCTTTGTATCGCTCAAGCGCTGGGCGATATTTGTTTATCAATACGCAATTTGTGTTTGCATTTAAATCGTTTGGCTTGCAGCATGTGTATTGCTGTTGTTGTTGTTGTTGTTGTTTGAGTTGTGCGTGTGTGTCAACTTTGACATGTGTTCTGTTTGAAGCATGCTACTTTAATGCGCATGAGGAACAAATGGTTGGAGCGGACTGAGTGGGGTTTGGCGGTTAGTGGTTGCCAGCGAAGTGTTGATGACACCTGATGTGCTGCTGGCTGGCTGGCTTGAGGGACAGGTGTGCGCTTTGCGTTTGTCGTTTACACGTTGTCAGTCGCAACAGCGCAACAACAGCGTCGAGGACTGTCACGTTTATTGGGGCCAATGGTATTTTAAATAATGGCCATAAAAACGGCATTGGATTTGACGGTAAATTGTGGTTCGTGTTGGTTCTATGCGACTGTGGCTGTCAAGTGCGCCACATGTTTGTTTTGTAAATGCCAAAGTGTCGAAAAAGGTACAAAACAATGATTCAAGGGCGTGTCTGTCAATCTGTCATACAGTCCGCCCACTCCACTACGGATGCCTCTGAACAGTTGTTTTCTGCCACTTCAAATCAAACAAGGCATACATTGTGAACATGTTTTAATTATTCATGACATATGGCGCGAGCGATAAATAAACAAACAAAAAAAATCCTTAAATCTTTAAATAAATTTTTATACAAAATATTTAGGGACCTGAAATTTAAGTCTCTTCAATTGACGAAATTTCTATAAGTACAGTTTGTCTATTCATAATTCATTCATAAAAAAAAGACCTAAAGTTTTCCAAAATCATCAGAAACTTTCTTAATATATTTTATATTTCAATATTTTATTTTTATACAAAATCCCAAGTTTACCTCTGCCACTTTTTCCGAATACTTTTCATCCTTTTATGGTCAGCCACTGACTAAATATTTTAAAATATTCTCCCTAATTAAGTGTACAGAAACTGTTAAATCTCGTGTAAAAACACGGAAATTCCGAAGCGCATGTTCAGCCATATTTATTGATCCATCTTCACATTATCAACGCAGAAATTGAAGCAAAAAATTAAAAGCTGAAATGAAAAATGGGAGAAACACGTATAATATATTGTGTAAAATTTATGTATTTTTAATATTCGACTAATTGGCGCAGATAAAATGCGTCCCGCAGCACTTTTAATCCGCACAAATGAGTAAAACATGTTAAAGCTGGATAATGAAAATCAGGAAAACACCAGCGAGCAGAGGCAAGGCAGCAGCCGGGGCATGCCACGACTGCCGATGCTTTCATCTGCACATTTGTTATGCATTTTAACGGTGGGTTGGACAATTGTGGAACTGAAAAAAAGAACTGAAAACATGCAGGTTGTTCGACTTTTGTTTGGTATTGAAAAAAAATCATAAAATTGTTATGGATGAATTTTTACATAAGTGCCGCAGGGTTAATAAACTTAATATCATTCTGTGGTGCTGTGGCGGCACCGAGTATACAACACGAAAACAACAATTAAGGCAACAACTACAATCGTGACAAATTATTATTAATAACTTAATGATATTATCATTTATATATATGTATGTATGTATATGCGTGTGCCAGCTCTGCCCTCACACACAGGAAAGCCCTCACCATTGCATGCCATAATTTATATTATTTTAAAATGCACATAGTACTGTATGTATAAAACATATAACTGAAAACGTTATGCTGCACATTTTTATTGAATTAAATGCGCTTATTCATTAGTATTTTATTTTATATACATTTATATATGTATATATACTTATATATATAAATATGGAAAATTATATATTTTATTACCTGGCGGCAGTCCTCGCTTACTAGGTCAAACATTTAGCTTCACTTAATTATTTTGAATAAATTATGTTTGCTGAATTTTAGCAATTTGTTAGAATCTAAAATTCGGTGCAAAACTCAATTCTCTAAGCAAATATTATATTTTTTGTTGGTTAGTAAATTTCGGTTTTTATTTGGGCGCTTCAATTTCAATGATAATTTACGTTTAGTTAAATTATTATTAATTCATTTTTTTTTATATGAATGAAAATAAATATATGAGCTTATGCAATTACAGGAATTTAAGTATTTTATTTAACATTATTCATTTAGTTTCTATTAAGCTATGAATTATTTGGTACTAAATTCTTTCATATATTTAGAAGCTTATGAAATTACGCTAATTCAATTATTTCATTTAAATTTAAAATTATTCCATTGATTCAATGAATTCATTAGTTTTTGCTGTTTTCAGAACTTCATTTAGTCTGATTATATTCTAGTTCGCTCTATTTGCTGAACCAGTTCATTTTGGCATTGTTGTTGTTGATATTAAATTCAAATATTTATTTTGTGCATATTTCACGCCTCTGGCTCATATTGAACCATGGCCCGCCCATAGAACGATGCTCAAATGTCTGTTAATTTATGCGCTCTTTTATTTGTTCTTCTCGGCTTTAGTGTTTGCTGTTCAATTTCGCCATAGAAATATTTAATTACAATATGTCGATATTTATTCAATCGACTAGTCACACACACAGACACATACTCATGTTAATGTACATATATAAACACGCATGCTTTATGCAAAATTTGTGCTGAAATTATTTCTGATAAAAAGCATTATCAGATTTCAATCGAACGCTAAGCAGAGGCCCACACATGTGATTTGTTCTTTCTAACTATCACCAGGTGAATACTCCGCGTCGGCTATTAAATCGGGCAGCGTCAGCTGGAATACACTAATTGGTTGTCCTGGCTATTCGCCGTGGCGGAATATTTCAACAATTTTGACACTGTTGTGGATTATTAAATTTGTGTCCAGCAGCAATCGGGGCCGAAACAAAGTCAACAAGCGCACAGCGGCAGCAGCGCTCCATGATCCAGCCAGCGCAAAAAACAGGACAACGTCTGGCGCAAGTGTCAGCCACAGGCTCTGCTCACAGACACAGACGACAACCCGCAGGCAGGGATTCGATGGCGGAGACTGCGGCGGCAGCTGTGGCCTCGTCAGCAGCTCAATTAGTGGTACCAAAGTGGCCGAGGATAAAACTTGAGCATTGAAGTCAGCAGCAGCAGCACCAGCAGTAGTAGGATTACCAGCAGGAGGAACGAGCGATGCTGCAATTCAGTTTAGACTATGCGTAGAACTTTAAGTCCCAACAATGAGAGATACATTTGTAGCCAAGAGCATGTCTGTTAAATACATTACAAATGCATTCACGATCTCATCTGTTGCCAAAAAAAAAAAAAAAATTATAAAAAACAAAAGCATATTTCCAGTGATTGCTTATGGATTCTTGATATATGTGTGTGTGTGTTTGCATATTTAAAACTGGACAGGAAAAATAATTGGTGAATTTCGTTTAGTTTCTGCTTTTCTTGAGATACTCCAATCTCTACTCTTTGGGTAATCAAATCAAGGATATTGAAAGCTCGAGAGAGTTGTGTAAATATGCATGAAAGGAATCTTCATTTCGAAATCTTTAAGATGCGGTTTGAGTTATGGTTGTATTTACATTATAATACTATAGATAAGGTGATTCGGAAATAAAAACCAACCTTGCACGGCGCAGGATTTAGGTTATGCAAAAAACAGACTATTAATTATTGCGGTCAAATAATACAGCACTTTAAAAACCAATAAATTGAAACGCCCAACTGGAGGCCAAAGCTTACTAACATGAAATTTATAATAATAAGTGTACAATAAATCAAATGCAAAGCTCAGATTTGAATGTATCGATAATCCTAATAGTTAAACTCAGTATGTCAGCTATAAATCCAGATATTTATGAAAACAGAACATATTCCAGATAGACGAACTCACATTTAATGAATGTATCTCCGAACCAAAATTGAGACACTGCATAGGTCTACTTCCAATTGGCTACGCGAAACTGTAAATATTTTACTTTATGTTAAAAAAATATACATATAATAAAAAAAAAAAAAAAACTAACATATTTGAATTATAGTAGAATTCTGAATATGTGCAAACAATAAATAAACAAAAGTAAATGTCTAAAACAATTCAACTTCAAGAAATATGTGTAAATATGAATGTGTGTGTGCATTGGATACGTAAACTACAGCGTTCCTTCAACAATAAATAATCCAAGAAAAAAAAAAAAAAAAAAAATACAACAAAACAAGCAGACAAATGAAAATACCATAAATAAAAATTAGTTAGTATTAACGACTTGCAAGAATTTCAAGAGCAACTCAAGCTCAGTATTAAGTTGACTTGAGTTTTTTATTGCAGCTTAAAAAAAATAAACAAAAATAAAATGAAAATAAAAAATTATAAAATGAAATGAAAGCAAATAAAATATTTGCAGTAAGTCTTAAGCGATTATCATAAGTGATGACAAGTAAATAAATACATTTTCCTTAAATGAAAATTTGAATGTTGAAAACTGCCGACTATTTATTATTGCCAGAGGCACACTCTCTCTTTCTCTATATATATGAATTGTCTTATTGCTGAGGTATGTATTTAGCTGATTATATAGTTACACATTTCAGTTGGCTTTCATTTTGAAATACGCCTGTTCATTGATACTCCAATTGTGGTCTTCTGAGTGATTGTCCGAGTTAAATTTAAAATAAATTTTTGGCTGCCACAATAACATTTTCCATACATTATGTCAACATGGATTGAAATGCAAGTAGACAAGGTACATGCTCTGAGGTGGTGGCACCAGGACAGCAAGGACTCATGCATGTCTGTGGGAAGTCGACGTGTCAACTGAAATATTCATACAGTGCTCATGAATTGTGCACAAGTTTGTGAAATATTCATTCATTTGTCGGACCACAAGTGCTTTGGGTGTTGGCAAATGCAAAACGCAAATGTTTGAAAAATCTTCCTCTTATTGCACACAAACATTTATTGTTTTTTTTTTTTTTTTTTTTTTTTCAGCAAATACAAAACCGTATGTGTTACCAAATTCCAAGTTGTATATATGCGTTACAAATTTGAAAATATAAAACAAAATCTTTTTTATGGTATATATGAAACGATTTCCGTCAGTTAAAACTGAGTCTTAATACACTTTACCGAGTGGTTCAATTAAATTGTCTGTCTAACCGCTAAGATGACGTATATCTCTATCTTATTTATCTTTCTTCCGAACACTATTTACTTTAACACGTAAGGGTGCCCGACACTCTCACACTAAAAAGAAGCATATTGCATATTGAAGCGTACGCAAATCATTCATTTTTCTAATATCTTAAAGTCGAACGGTCAATTAAGGTAATGGTGTATCTCGTTTCCGACAACTTGTTTTTGACATGTTCATGTAAGGGATGTGTCTCCGTCAAGTGGCTGAACAATTCTAGTTGTGGTTGATGATAAGTGAGTAGATGGCCGCTATATAAGCGGTGCAGCAGCTCTAGTCAAACGACAGTGGAGAAGCGATTACTCTCAACAGTAAAAGCACAGGACTATCTCTAACAATGAAAGTTTGTAAGTTCTTGAACGAGCTGGATATGTTGACTATTTATTCTGAATGGTGGTATTCACCTTATAGACAACTTGCTGCTGCTCACTTTTGTGACTGCCCTGGCTTCTCTGGCTGCAAGTGGCGAGGCACACATACCTGATTGTACGGATCATATTAATGGGCTTTCATTCGCGGATCCCATTAGCTGCTCCAGCTTCTATGTTTGCCTACGCGGACGTGCACTGAGAAGAGAATGCGGTCATGGCCTGTCCTTTGATCCCAGGACTCAAATCTGCAACCTACCGAGCCTTGTGGAGTGCCACAATGGCGATCGCAGTGGTTTTATAGTAACTGGACATGATCACAATGGACATCTAGCGGCACCAGGTGGCAAAGTTCCTTGCGAAACTACTCCGAAGCCACCGTGCGACAAAACAAAGACAACAACTCTACCACCCTGTACAAAAACAACAACCCCAAGTGAAAAAACACCAATCCCAAGTGAAACAACTACTCCTTGTGAAGCAACTAGGAGTACGACAACACCGTCGGAAAAATCCACAAAGACAACAACTATAAAAACAACCACAGCTGCTCCAATTATCGAAAAGACAACAACACCAAAGACAACAACTGCTAAAGCATCGACGGCTGCACCAATAAGCCAAAAGCCAACAACCGCTAAAGCATCTACAGCTGCTCCAACAGAAAAGTCGACAAAAACCACCACCACAGCAACAACAACTAAACCTACAACCACGACTCCTTGCTCAACGACGACTACAACGACCACCACGACAACAACGACTACCACGACCACCACAACAACCACTACCACCACTACAACAACAACGACAACACCTTGCACAACAACGACGACAACAACTACAACTACTACGACAACTACAACTACTACAACCACAACAACGACGACGACGACGACACCTTGCACAACAACGACAACCACGACCACCACGACAACCACAACAACCACGACAACCACCACAACCACTACCACCACTACAACAACAACGACAACAACTACAACTACAACAACAACGACGACACCTTGCACAACAACTACAACTACAACGACAACTACAACAACTACTACAACGACGACAACAACCACAACTACTACAACAACAACGACTACGACACCTTGCACAACAACGACAACCACGACCACCACTACAACTACGACAACAACGACCACCACTACAACAACGACGACAACAACTACAACTACAACAACAACGACAACGACGACACCTTGCACAACAACGACCACAACAACAACGACCACCACGACAACCACGACCACCACTACAACAACGACGACAACAACTACAACAACCACAACAACAACAACCACGAAAAAGCCTTGCACAGCAACGACAACGAAGGCCCCCTGCGTACCGGCAACAACGACGACAACAACTACAACGACAACAACTTCAACGCCGAAAACAACGACGACAAAAACAACGACGACAAAAACAACGACTACTACAACAACCACAACAACAACACCGCCTTGCACAACAACGACAACGAAGGCCCCCTGCGTACCGGCAACAACGACGACAACAACTACAACGACAACAACTTCAACGCCGAAAACAACGACGACAAAAACAACGACGACAAAAACAACGACTACTACAACAACCACAACAACAACACCGCCTTGCACAACAACGACATCTACTACAACAACAACAGCCTCTACAACAACAAGTCCACCGACGACAACTACTACTACAACAACAAAAAAGCCAACGACGACAACTACAACTTCCACAACGACTTCAACAACGACTACAACTGAAGGGCCGTGTACGACAACAAAACCACCCTGTACGTCAACAAAGCCACCATGTACGACAACCGAACCACCGTGCACTTCAACCGAACCACCATGCACGACAACCAAACCACCCTGCACAACAACCGAACCACCATGCACGACAACAGAAGCTCCTGATGCTGGAAGAGTTATTGAAGCATTCGTGAGCGATCCAGCTGAGATTCTAGTCTCACTTCGCGACTGCCAGGGTCACGAGGATGGAACTTTGTTTACAAACGCTAGACACTGCCGCCGCTTCTATGTGTGTCGTAACAACCGCGCCAGGCATCAGACCTGCCCCATCGGCCAATGGTTCGACCGTGAGCTGAAGGTCTGCCGCAACCGCCGTGAGGTTACCAACTGTGCAGCCAGCCGCAACTAAACGATCATAGTTTGATGATGATACTTCGACTCTACACTGCAATTGTACCCGGATCAATTCCATATGACTAAACGGCAACTCTTCCTCCTTCTCTCTACTCTCTCTGTAAATCACTTCTTAAAAAATCCTTAGATCTTTCTATTCCAGCAAACAAATGTAATAAAGCAGCATTTACAAAAACTAAATTTTAAAATTGTTTCCGATTTTTTTTAATAACTTAAAAATGTGATTCTAAAAAAAAATTGTGGGAAACATTAGACACCGACATCAACTTTTTATCCCTTTTGAACCCATTGAAAATAGGAAATGTGGCAGTGGCTCAGGATATCTCCTAGTCGAGAAGTCTCGACTAGAGAACTCTCTTAAAACAAAAATTGACACAAAACTTTTGATTTGATAAAAGTTTGCAAATATAAGAAATGCACGAGAAGAGTCTTGAAACTAAATTCAATTTTCGGTTTACACAAATTGAAAAATATCGCAAAATAAAAGAATATTTTGCTAAAAATTCCCTTAGATAAAAATTATATTTAATATTTGTTGAAGTATGATAAATATAGATGCTATGATAATATATGAAAATATTTTGTTAACTGAATATTTTTACTAAAATCTTCTTTTATAAAGAAATAAAAATAAGCAATTAAACTATATCAGATCTATTAAGAATTTTGCAACTTTAAAAGAGTACACTCAGCTCTTTGAAGTGCAAGTCTGTTTCACAGTCAGCATCAATCATTCTAATGCACTCATTGATCTATATTTAGCAAGAAATTTGTTCTTTGTGCTTTGTTCTGTTGATACTTTTAGTTAAAAGAGAAATCAGCGAAGGATTTTATGGTTGACCTGGCTGACTAATTAGTCAGCATTTGAAAATAATTGCTTTCGTTTTGGCACAGTTTTTCACTGCCAATAGGCGCACAGCGATGCCAAATTGAAAGCGTATGTGAGACATGATGCAACAACAGTTTCACTAGTGCAGTTCTGTGTGCATGCGTGTGTGTGAGAGTGTGTGTTTGTGTGTACGTGTGTCGCTAAAGTAAAGAGGATGTCATCCCAATAACTGCCTGCAAATACGGTATAAATCATAGAGCACTTTGCTGGCGTTGGCACCCACTGCTGCTCTTGCTGACAGCGACAAGGACAGCCTCTCATCAGCCGCCACTCGCCTGCTGCCTCATGGCCTGCTACCCAACTCCTCCAGCGCACCTCGCCCCTCGCCCCTTCTGCACATATCTCTCGACAGCCAATCATAGTTTTCACACTCTAGTTAACATCATTGTCACCGAGTTTCAGTCAATGTAGAGTTTAAAAAAAATGAAAGTGAGAGAGAGGGAGCGAGTGCAGAAATTTGCTTGACGTTTGCAGTTTGTCTCTGGTTGTTTTTTTTTTCTTTCTCTTCACCAAATACCCTGCCCCACTTAGCTGTTGCCTCGCTTGCTTCATTTTGCTGCACAATTTTTCAGTCATTTGGATGCCGGTTTTGAATTTCCCTTTTTGACATTTCGTTAGCTCTGAATTCTGCGTTTGTAGTCAGAAAAAAAGGAAAATTCATTTCAACGTTGACATTTAAGTTAATTTGCATACAACCGCACAATTTTCGGGGCATATGTGCAGAGAGGGCGTGGCATATATGCATAGAGTGTAAAAGTTTTGCTTAGCTCGCTTGTCTGCTTTTAAAAACTAAACGCTCTGCTATTACTGAAAATTAACATACATTAAGCTTTGTCTATGTATATGTATGTATGTATATACAATGTTTAGCTCAACACAGGCAGAGCTGTATATATATAGCTATAATTAGCTCAATGTGCATATCTAACTAAATAGTTAGTTAGCATATGTTGAGGAATGTACTTGTTGTCTAGGTCTGTTGAATGGGACTTGATTTTCTTAATTAATGTGGAAAAATTAAATGTTAAATAAAAATTTAAAAAATTGATAATAAAAATAATAAAAACTTCCTTAAGCTATTAGTAACGTTATAGTTGTAGTAATCGAAATATATTAGACTAACTGTCGCTTTCAACTTACTTTCAGAAAATCAGCTTTGCCTAGCAAAACAAATACCAGTAAATGAACGGAAAAACTTAATTTGTCTCAAGCATGCAATATGCGTATTTACATAAGAGATAAGCTGACGTGAAAAACTTAATCCAATTATGTCATCTAAGTATTTAAGTCCATTTTAATGACCCAGACATTAATTGGCAAAGCCTTTAGGGCAATCGTTTCAAGCGCCTTCAAATGGATTGCAGTTTTGTTCTATTGGCCAACCATAAGTCAGGTATGGCAAACAGCAAATCCAGATATGGTTACTCCCGCATCTTCGCCCCTGGCGTGGCTCAGCGCCTCAGCCCATTTAAGTATTGCATATTAATGGATGCTCAAGCTGAGTAGGGAGCACTCCATGGGCTAAGAGCTATAATTCCACACAGAAATTCACAATGCCATCAAATATGCGCGCATAAACCAAGCAACAGCAGCCCGTATCCACAGCTCGCATCTGCATCTAGCATCTAGCATCCAGCACATCCCACAGCCCACATTCCGCATTCCGCCACCTGCAACCCGCAACCCGTAACCCGTAACCCGCTTCCACATCCGCAAGGGATCACACTTGTCTATTCGCGTTTAGCACAGTGGCTGCAACCTGACGAGCTGAGTCTCTGCTGCTGCCAACTGGAGGCAAATGCTAGCTGCCACCCTGCCACCTGCACCCCTTCCACTGCCCGCAGCACCCAATTTCCGGTGCTTGCGTAAATACATTATGCAGCTTACAACTACTTAGCGGGCTGCAGCTGCCAGCTACAATGGGCAACCTTCGCATTGTACATGTCAACATTATGGGATGTCTTATATATAAATCTTGATCAAATCTGGTAATTCAATGTCAATTACTGAAAAAGTTAATATAAACTGTGACCTATTCGACATGATATTTTTCGTAGAATTGTCTATTATTATTGTATTAACTAACAAATGGACTGCCTAATATTTATGTATTCTCAACAAGGGATTTTAAAAAGCTGTCAGTTATGCATAGGCCTCTTTCAGTGACACTCTCTAATTACACTTTCTAATTTAGCTTATCTTTGATTCCTCTCTACACACTGTCGGCATTTGACCCACTGTGCTGCAGCAGGCAACTGAGTTGGCTGCGTTTTCGGATTTGGTGCTAGCTACGTGGCATAAAGTGGCAAATTCAAGGCGCAACTTTTGTCGATACAAGCGGCAAGTGTTGAGGGGAAGTCGCCTGTAAGCATGCAATAAAAGTGCATGGCAAAGCTGTGAAAAAGGTGAAGATTACGCACTGAATGCGAATGCCAGTCTTTGGCCCAGACGACGAGCGCCCCGCCCAACGCCGCAAGTGACAATTTTTTATGCTTTCTCTTCTTCTTCTTATTTTTTTTACACTGCAAAAGTTGGTGGGAGAATTCGCACATTTGTGTCGGCTGAACCGCATCCACTGCGGCACAGCGAAACACACGCGCTGCACTCCGCTCACATGACAAACATGTGTGATACGCCACTTGCACCTGTAGTCTATTTGCAGGCAGCCACCGCACCTCAGACTCGGCTGCTTATAAAAGTTAAGGACTTGCATAACTTCTGGCATTTATGAGCGCTTTTCACCAGGTCCCAGCAGCTTCGCCTAGCGCTTTTCACATGCTTCATTACGCAAATGCCGTGTTTTCAAATTATTTTACATACCGCCCCCCACCTACTCCGTGTCTCTCTCTTTCTCACTCTCTGTCTCTCGCTCTCTATCCCTGCCCCATGTCGCTTGTTAGTGGCATTTTTTGTACGTTTTGTTGCATATTTTATGGCCCAGTGACAAGCTCTCTGCCTTGGTGGCATTACTAGAGGCTGCGTGGGTGTTGTCTCGCTGATTAGCGTCGCATTTGTGTCATAGTTGCATTTTATAAGCCCTCCGCAGTGCCGCATAAACACGTTTAGCTGCCGCTCAAATTGGCGCTGCGACAGTTTTGTGTCAACTGCTTTGCCGAGACTCCAAAGTTGAACATGTACAGCCATATACATAAAATGTTTTTGGAGAACTCTGTTTCTCATTCCCAGAAGCTCAAAGCTATCAATACCAGTTAAGCATGCTGATCAAGCAACTTACTGACTAATAAGAAACTTATACTCGGAATAAACAAAGTTGTTTTAATAGCAAAAGTTGGCAAACAGAAATGTATATCATCTATCATATATCATATATCATATATCATATATCATATATAATATATAATATATCATATATCATATATCATATATCATATATCATATATCATATATCATATATCATATATCATATATCATATATCATATATCATATATCATATATCATATATCATATATCATATATCACATATCATATATCATTCAATATCATATATCATATATCATATATCATATATCATATATCATGTATCATATATCATATATCATATATCATATATCATATATCATATATCATATATCATATATCATATATCATATATCATATATCATATATCATATATCATATCTATAATCGTTCTCTTGTCATTTAATAATTCAAGCCTTCGTCCTAATCGAGTCAACAATCTCCAATGTGAACGACTTCAATGCATTAGACTCACCAAAGAGTTGTTAATTTAAGGTTTATTATGGGTGTAAGCACTAAATGGCAATAGCCAGCAATCTGTAGAGTAATAAATAATTAAACTACAGCGTTAAACTGCAATGTGGGAAGAATTAATGAATGTGAAAACCACGTCGTTGGCCAAAAAGGTGCCATAGCGGCAGCCAGTTGGCTTTTACATAATTATTTCATTAAGTGTCTGCCGAACGCTCAGCACAGGGTCGTCCTCAGTTGAGTTGGGCGGAAGGGCGAAGGACGATGACTGGGAGTAAGCTGAGTCCAGTTGGGCTTTCTCACTTTTACACTTGGTAATGCTTGCATTTAGCGGGCCAGACGCAGAAGTAATTCAACTTGAGCCGCCGCCTTGACCTCGGCCAACACTTGGCAGTTAGTCAAAGCGGGCTTCCAGAGTCTGTTCGAGCCAGGTCAGGTGGCGGTGACGGTGGTTGGGTGGCTCATTAACAAACATTAGTTACAAATGTTGTGAATTACTTAAGGAATTAATATTCCATGCTTCACACAGTGAGCTGTAGCAGAACCTAAGCTACCAAGGCTGCGCACATATTAGGCATCCACCTCCCCGGACCCTTTCCACTCCTCGGTCTCTGCAGTATCCGCCTAGCAAATGAGCAGCAGTCACAAGTTCCGAGCATATTTCTTGAATCATGGTTGCTTAGCTTTTGCGTACACTGCGGCGTATACTTAATGCGAACTAATTCATTTATATACACACACAGTCCATCAGATGGCATGTGCTGCCAGGCTTCCGCCCCTCCTCTTCTGCCCTGTGCCCCATCATCATCATAATCTGCTTCATCGTTGATTAGAACGTTGATAATGGCATCGCTTATTTGTCTGGGACTTGGCCATTGACTGCTCCCCAGTTGCTGATGATACTAGTTGGGACCCCAAAGCATTCTATGGGATTAATGAAGCTTTTATCAGCGGCTGGTAACTCCTAGCTGGAGTCGCTTGGGCTTTTGATGTTTAAACAGCAAAGCGTTAGCTGATTATACCCCTTAGCAATGTTAAAAGAATATATTGCTTTTGTGCACCGTTCCTATTGCCATCCATCACTTTTGTTTCTTATTACTCATACTTCTTAGCTACTTACTAATTTCGCCACCATTGAAGCTAGGTCCAAGTCAGGGATATATACGCTTGTAGTGCATGTTCTACTGTATAAGAATCAAAATACCTTGAATGCCAAGTATAATTGCTCAATCTGAAACAAAATTCCAACTATCAAGTTTTGTTTCTCACAGATCAATCATGGGTATTCCAACATTTTAACAACTTCTAATATTATACCTTTTATCATAAATATTATTGTTGCTTTTCCGTATTATATCATTCAGCAAGTTTTCAAATGCTATATTTGTGTAGAAATTAAATCTAGATTAAGCGATCTGTCAACAAAAGCCCTCTGCCCCCCAAAAGTCAAAGTCTTAAAATTTTAGAGCAATTTCGACGAAGATGCAGTTGGAACCAATCTGATTTTTCGCAGTTCTTAATGTGCGCGAATAAATTTAAAATTCCAATTATCATAAAAGGCAATGATTCTCTTTGGCGCAAACAGTCGGAGTTGGATCTCCACCTGGTGCATCCAGTTTACTATGAAAACTATACATTTTCGCAGTCGTGTTGGTCTTAACCTCCACAGCAGCTGCCTTATACGATCCACTACTCGTCGAGCTGGCAAATGGAGAACTACGTGGACGCGACAAGGGATTTTACTACAGCTACGAGTCGATACCTTATGCACAGCCACCCACCAATGAGCTACGCTTGGAAGACCCTGTGCCATATACCGAAAGATGGACGTATGTCTTTGATGCCACAAAGCCGCCGACTGAATGTCTGCAATGGAGCCAAGCTATCACGCTACCTGACAAATTGACGGGTAGTGAGGACTGTCTCACCGTCAGCGTCTACAAGCCCAAGAGCGCCATTCCCATCACATTCCCCGTCGTGGTAAACATTTTCGGCGGCGCGTGGACATTCGGGAGCTCGCTTGAAGACGGAGTTGAGCACTTCATGCTTAGGGGCAATGTCATGGTGGTGAAGATCAACTATAGAGTGGGTCCACTTGGCTTTTTAAGCAGTGGCGACAACGTACTTCCTGGAAACTATGGTCTTAAGGATCAGCGTCTCGCTATCCAGTGGATCAAGCAGAATATTGCTCGATTCGGTGGAGATCCAGAGAACATAATTCTTCTTGGTTTCGGTACTGGCGGCTCTTCAGTCCATCTGCAGCTAATGCACAAGGATATGGAGAAGTTGGTTAAGGGCGGCATCTCTATTAGTGGAACAGCCACTTCTCCTTTTGCTGTGCAGTCAAGCGGACAAGAACTGGCCTTCCAATATGGCAAAATGCTGGGATGTGAGCACCTGAAAGCATCAACTGAGCTGAAGGAATGTTTTAAAAAAATAGCAGCCGACGATTTAGTGCGTGCCTTAAAACATCTTCAAGTCTTTGACTATGTACTGTTTGGCGCATTTAGTCCAGTGATCGAGTCCCCTGATTCGGATAAGCCATTCCTTACCGAATTTCCTATCGCGACCATCAAGAGCGGAAAATCTGCCCAGGTACGTTGGTTGGCCAGCTACACCACGGAGAATGGAATATATAACGCCGCCCTACTGCTGAAAAAAGGCTCCAATGGTAAAGCGAAAATAGAGGAGCTAAAATCTCGATGGAATGAATTAGCTCCTTACTTCTTCTCATATCCTTACTTATGGAAGCGATCTGAGAGGGATAGCCATTCCCGGAAACTTAAACAGCAATATCTCGGCTATAGAAACTTCAGCGTCGAAAACTATTTCGATGTACAGCGAATGTTCACAAATGAACTGTATAAGAATGGCCTTGAGGCGGCATTGGATGCACATCGAAGGCATGGCAGCAGTCCGGTCTATGCGTATGTCTACGACAATCCAGCTGATAAATCACTCGCACGGCTTCTTTCGAAGAGAACAGATCTGTTCTTAGGTAAAGTATTTATTCAACACATATAATCAATGACCCACAACTAAATTCGATTCAACCATTCACAGGCACCGGCATGGGAGACGATTACTATTTAATGTTCAGCAATCCAGTTCGCAGTCCTTTGAGAGTTGACGAGAGAATTACTTCGGTTCGGCTAGTCAAGATGATAGAACAGTTCGCACAAGGCGGAAACTTTTCCTTTGAGGCTTGCGTGTTTCCAGACAACCTGGGCAAACGGCAGTTCCAATTGGTGGCCATCAAACGTACCCATTGCGAAGTCATGGAAGTAAAGTATTTACCTGATGTGGTGTCCAACAATCTACCGCGATCCCCTTTAATCTCAGTCTAAGCACCACTGCACTAGAAAATTTGATTTTTGTTTTGCTATTTATCGCCATGAAAATATTCAATATATATTTAAGGAAAAATGTAAATAAAAAGACTTCGAACCTTACATTTAATTTGTTTTTATGAACAACAAATTTTTTAGGGATCTGATGTCTATCGAAAGAAAATAAATATTAAAACAAGGGAGAAGCGCATTAATAATGCAGATTTTTAGATTAGAGCGAAACTTGCAGTTAAAGGTTAAAAATATCTTTAGATCTTTATTGTTGACCTGTGGGTCAGCGAGAGGCTTGGCTTGATTTGTTGAGTTGAAGATGGTTTGGCCTGTATTATTTAAATTTAAGCGTTTCTACGGAAAATACAGTTTAAGCAATTTTAACGCTTATCTAACCACACTATATTCGCTTTTATATGGATGAGTGAAGCTTGTAATAACTGTTCTTTGATCTCTTCAGAATAGGCTTAGCTCCTGACAAACTTCATATACTGATAATCAAAATATAGCTAATATAATTATACGATTTTAGATTGGCATCCGCTTAGCTTAAAACGTAAACGAAATGAGTCACCTAAGTTGCTGGCCCTTTGCCATAAATGTGACATTTATGATTAGAACAAATGTCGAGCTTATTTTTATTAGTTTATTATAATCGCTTTTTATTTCCATAGAGAAAAATTGTGGAGCGAATCCCATTTCGCGCTGCTCCCCATGTGCGAATAAATAGGCAATGATTGCCTTTGCTTAAAACAGTTTGACTTGGAGCACATCATGAACTCAATCGCCTTGGCAATCGCTTTGCTCTCGGCATGTGCGCCATATGCCTTAAGCGATCCGCTAGTCGTTGAACTGGCAAATGGAGAGCTACGAGGACGAGACAACGGCATTTACTACAGCTACGAGGCGATACCTTATGCACAGCCGCCCATCAATGAGTTGCGCTTGGAGGATCCAGTTCCATTTACTGGAAGATGGGAGAAAACCTTTGATGCCACCACACCGCCCTCTGAATGCCTGCAATGGTGCCAATGGATCCAGCAGCCTGACAAATTGACAGGCAGCGAGGACTGTCTGACCGTCAGCATTTTCAAGCCCAAGAACTCTACTCGGACGAGCTTCCCGGTCGTCGCCAGTATTTTCGGCGGAGCGTGGAACTTTGGCAGCTCGCTTGATGACGGTGCTCATTACTTCATGGACAGCGGCAATGTAATTGTGGTGAAGATCAACTATAGAGTGGGTCCACTTGGCTTTTTAAGCAGTGGCGACAAAGTACTTCCTGGAAACTATGGTCTCAAGGATCAGCGTCTCGCTATCCAGTGGATCAAGCAGAATATTGCTCGATTCGGTGGAGATCCAGAGAACATAATTCTTCTTGGTTACGGTGCAGGCGGCTCTGCAGTACACCTACAGCTGATGCACAAGGACATGGAGAAGTTGGTCAAGGGTGCCATCTCTATTAGTGGAGCCGCCACATCTCCCTTTGCCGTGCAAGCTAGTGGGCGTGAGGACGCTTTCCGATTTGCTAAAGTCCTCGGTTGTAAAAAAATGAAGTCCTCATCTGATCTGAAAGACTGCTTTAAAAAAACAAGGGCCAACGCTTTCGTCAGTGCCGCTAAGAAACTTCAAGTCTTTGACTATGTACCCTCTGCAGTTTTTAGGCCAGTTGTTGAGTCACCCGATTCAGATAATCCATTCCTCACTGAATTTCCTATGGAGACGATCACGAACGGAAGATATGCCCAAGTACCTTGGTTGGCCAGCTACACCACACAGAATGGAATCTACAACGCCGCGATGTTGCTACAGAAGGATGCGACTGGAAAAGAACTCATTTATGAACTAAACACCCGCTGGGATGAGCTAGCTCCGTACTTTTTATACTATCCAAAGGAAATGAATAAATTTGAGAGATACATGCAATCTCGGAAACTTAAACAGCAATATCTAGGATATAGAAACTTCAGCGTCGAAAACTATTTCGATGTACAGCGCTTATTCACAAATGAACTGTTTAAGAATGGCGTTGAAGCGGCATTGGATGCGCAACGGAAGCATGGCAGCAGTCCAGTTTATGCTTATGTCTACGACAATCCAGTTGACAAATCAGTCGGGCTTTTGCTGTCGAGGCGACCAGACCTGTTCTTGGGTAAATTATTTATTATCGACGCCAAATAGCTGAATTAACTAATAACCATGAATAAAACCATTTACAGGCACGGGCTTGGGTGACGATTACTATCTCTTGATGAGCAACCTGATGCGTGGAGTACTACGAGCGGACGAAAAACTGATCTCCTGGAAACTAGTCAAGATGGTAGAAGAGTTTGCCCACAGCCGAAACCTGGCCTATGATGACTGCGTGTTCACAGACAACCGAGGCAAAAAACAGTTCCAGTTGGTGGCCATCAAACGCACCCATTGCGAAGTGCTGGAAGCTAGTCACTTGCCTGAAACTGTGTCTGACGATTTGCCACAAACTCCAGTTGTGAAATACTAATTCGATGTACTTTTAACCAGTCAATCAATCAATCAATCAGTTGATGAATGCTAAATCGAATTGTTGTCTTAGTCGCAACTTCTTTTCCTTTTTTTTTCGTATTTTAATATGTAATATTAAAAACCCAATAAAGTAACCTTGAACTAAAGACCTAACTGTGGTGTATAACTTGTCGTATAATAGTAGTTATAACTGTGGTAAGCTCAACACAAGGTGTGGAAATGTACATAACAAAAAGATTGACATTTCTGAATATTTTACCATATATGCACTAATTTGTATATTTAAAAAAAAAAAAAAAACAAGAAAAGTATATTGGTTTTATGTAATGTTTGTTTCGCTGCATATATGTCGACATAAGGGAAAATATGTCGTCACAGTCGAAGACAGATATTTGTTATTCAGAACATATAATTGTGGATGCATTCTCTTCGAGAGTAAAGAATTTCCCCACTCGCCCACTATGTTATGTAGATATATCTACGCCCATTGGGTGCTTGGCAACTGGAACAGAACTGTATCATCCATAGTTTCAAACCTAAAACCAAACAGATCGACGGATAAAATATAAGTCCACGGACACTATGGATCTACTAACCTGACAGAGACTTGAGCTTTGGAGTATATCGCGTGTCGACACAGTGTATTATATATATCTACGTCAGGGAAATCGGAAAAACTTTTCACACTTTCGTTCTGTGCATAAATTACTCATTCTAATGACATTAATTTGCTATAGTTTTTATTGCTGGTCAAATGTCTGTCACAAGTGTAGCCTGCTGTTACATTGCCCCTAAAGGAGAAAGATCATATTTTTATGAGGGTTTTTAGCGATTTTTAAGGTGAGTGAAATTGGAACCAATCAAAAGTGTTTAAAAAGCAGAAATGTTTGGAGACTCCCCACAGAAGCTTTGAGTCAACCAGACTGGCTGTAGTTTAACGTGTGATCCCGTGCTGTGTTAGCTATGAAGTATATCATTTTCCTGATCGTGTGCCTGTGCACAACAGCCGCCTTTGGTGACGATCTGTTAGTTGAGTTGCCGTTTGGAACACTACGGGGACGCGATCGCGGGGGCTATTACACTTATGAGTCTGTGCCCTACGCACTGCCACCAGTTGGCCCGCTGCGCTTCGAGCCACCTCAACCTTTTGTTGGAGAATGGTCTGAAACCTTTGATGCCACGAAGCCGGCGGCGGAGTGTCTGCAGTGGAGCCATTTTGTGACGACACCCGATCAACTTACGGGCAGCGAGGACTGCCTGACCCTCAGCATTTACAAGCCAAAGAACGCCTCGCGCACCAGCTTTCCGGTTGTGGCAAGTATATTTGGCGGCGCCTGGTCGTTCGGTGGATCGGTGCAGGACGGAGCCAGGGAGTTCATGGAGAGTGGTAATGCGATCGTTGCAAAGATTAACCATCGAGTGGGAATTCTGGGCTTTGCCAGCACCGGAGATGCCGGCTGGTCGGGCAACTATGCACTAAAGGATCAGCGTCTGGCCATCAAATGGATCAAGAAATACATTTCCTTTTTCGGTGGAGATCCCACAAACATAATGCTCTTGGGCTTTTCCTCGGGAGCTGGCTCAGTTCATTTCCAGCTACTGCACGAGGATATGAGCGACATCAAGGCAGTCTACTCCATGAGTGGAAACTCACTGGAGGAGTGGGCTGTGCAGCCAAGTCCTCGTGATAGAACGTATGAGCTGGGCCGACTTTTCGGCTGTGGCAGCCCTAGAAATACTGCAGTTCTGAAGGAATGTTTAAAGGCAGTCAATGCGGTTGATTTAGTGAGAGCGTTTAAGCACTTCCTTCTCTTCAACTATGTTCCCTTCGCTCCGTTTGCACCCGCTGTGGAGCCGGAAGATGCGGTGGATCCTTTCATTACCAAGCTACCCATTGAAATCATCAAGAGTGGCAAATTTGCTCAAGTCCCCTGGTTAGCGGGCTATTGCCAAGATGAGGGCATCTATAATGCTGCATTATTGCTGGAGAAACTGCCCAACGGCAAGGAGCGGCTCTTTGAGCTAAACACGCGCTGGTATGAGTTGGCGCCTTACTTCTTTTCGTACCGCAACACCTTGAACAAAAGGGAGAGGGACGAGCGCTCCCGCAGGCTTAAGCAGCAGTATATGGGGAATCACAATTTCAGCTTGGAGACCTATTATGAAGTGCAACGCATGTTCACCAACGAAATGTTCAAGAATGGCGTCGAGCTGGGAGTGGATGTCCAGCGCACGTACGGAAAGAGTCCAGTCTATGCGTACATCTACGACAATCCGGCTACCCAATCGATTGGTCAATTCATTGCAAGGCGCACTGATTTAGTCCTAGGTAATATATTTGCCTAAAATTTTAAAACAACTGTATTAACTAATGCCCATCGATCTATTTACAGGCACCGCCCACGGAGATGATTATTTCCTGATGATGAACAATCCTATCCGCGAACCGCTGCGAGCCGACGAGAAGCTCATTGCCTGGAAGCTAGTTAAAATGGTAGAAGGGTTCTTTCAAACAGGCCAGTTCGTCTATGACAACTGCGTCTTCCAGGACAACGTGGGCAAGAAGCAGTTTGAGCTTGTAGTTATCCAACGCACCGGGTGCAAGAACATGCAAGCAGACCGCTTGCCCGACGCTGTGTCCAACAGTCTGCCGAAAATTCCAGTAGTGCCAACCTAAGTAAAAATTGTAGAACACTTCGTCTCTCTATTGGTGATATGCCACAATAAACAATAACTGGTTTGGCCAGAAAAGCAAACGCAAGCAATGAAAAGAATGACTCCTCTCATTTGGAACTTGATCAATTAGCAACGATAACAAATAATTTAAAATAGATTTCTGGGAAGACTTTCGAAAATTGAAATTGATCATTAGAAATAAAATGCTGATTGGATATTTTTGAAATTAAATATTGCTGAAAATAAACTAATATTTCAAGAAATAAAAGAAATATATTTATATATATTATATGTATTTAGCACTACTATTTTTTATTTATTTTTTTTTTTTTTGTATTTAATATACGTTTGATTGCATGACAAACCAAATTTTATTTAAATGTATTAATTGCTTTACGCAATTGCTTTTCAGCTGACACGGACTGCGAAATATTATAGTCATTCATATAATAGCTAATACACAATATATATATATATATATATATATATATATATATATATATATAACAAACATTACCCTCGAAACGTCAATCATAGCTCGCAGCAATGCATTTACAATCGATTCTCACATCGATTTCCATACAACTACCTGCCAATGATAGAACGAGTCTCATATTTAATATGATTAAATTTGTAGCATGCAAGAGAATCAATTGAGAGTTAATCTAATTTGCACATATATAAAGCTGAGCTTGCTTGAGACTAGACTAGTGTGAATCAATTCTCGATTGTGTCAGCATCATGAAAGCACAGATGTGCTCGATCGCTTTGATCTGTGTAGTGGCGGCAGCGGTTGCCAGCGCTGATCCACTGATAGTCGAGCTACCAAATGGAAAAATTCGCGGGCGCGATAACGAAGGCTATTACAGCTACGAGTCGATACCTTATGCGGAGCCACCTGTAGGCGAGCTGCGTCTAGAGGCGCCTCAGCCCTACGCTCAGCAGTGGAAAGATGTGTTCGACGCTACTACGCCTCCCGCTTACTGTATGCAATGGAATCAGTTTGTCGAAGGAGCAGATAAGTTGGTCGGTATCGAGGATTGTCTGACTGTAAGCGTGTACAAACCAAAGAACTCGAGTCGCAGCTCGTTTCCCGTTATCGTGAACATCCATGGCGGCGCCTTCATGTTTGGAGCCCCTGTGGAGCACGGACACGAGCCGATAATGGCAAGTGGAAACGTGATTCTCGTAAAGATTACCTACCGACTGGGTCCGATAGGTTTTCTTAGTGCTGGCGATTCGATATTGTCCGGAAACTTTGGTCTTAAAGATCAGCGCTTAGCTTTGCGGTGGGTCAAGCGAAACATTGCTCGATTTGGTGGAGAACCAGAGAATATTCTAGTACTAGGCCATTCAGCTGGCGGTGCTTCGGTGCACCTTCAGCTGCTGCAGGAGGAGTTCAGCCAGTTGGCTAAGGTCGCTGTGTCGCTCAGTGGAAATGCCCTCGATCCGTGGGTGGTTCAAGTGCAACAAGGCGCACGTCGACGCGCCTTCGAAATGGGTCGCAATGTTGGTTGCGGCCTTCTTAGCGACTCTGTGGAACTCAAAAAGTGTTTGCAGTCAAAAGAAGCCTCGGAGATAGTCAGAGCTGTTCGTCAATTCCTGGTCGTTGACTATGTGCCATTTGCACCTTTTGGACCTGTGGTTGAGTGCAAAGAATCTACTGAGCCTTTCCTCACTAAACATCCCATTGATATAATCAAGAGTGGAAAGTCCGCTCAAGTGCCTTGGTTAACTACATATACTAAGGAGGATGGTACTTACAACGCCGCTCTTCTAATGGCCAAACAACTTAACGGCAAAGAGCTGATTGAGGATCTGAACAGTCGCTGGTATGAACTGGCGCCCTATTTCCTGTTCTATCGTGACTCTAAGAAAACGATCGACGAATTGGACGACTACTCCCGCGATCTACGACAACAGTATCTAGGGAATCGAAATTTCAGCGTGGAGAGCTACTTGGACGTACAGCGTATATTCACGGATGTGCTGTTCAGGAATGATACCCTCCGCTCGATAGATCTACATCGCAGGTACAACAAGAGTCCCGTTTATGGTTACATCTACGACAATCCACCGATTCGGGGAAGTGCCCAAGTTTTGGCTCAACGGGACGATATTTATTTTGGTAGTGGAAAAATAATTTTGTATATATGGAATTCGTACTGATATCAACTTATCTGTTTATAGGTACAGGACATGGTGATGATTATGTTCTGATGTTTGACAAGCCAACCAGTCAGCCCCGAGCTGACGAGAAGATAATATCTAAAAATTTTATTCGATTGCTGGAAGATTTCGTGCAAAGCGACACGGGGTCTTTGACGTATGACAATTGCGTATTATCAAATAATATTGGCCAGGAGCAACTGGAATTTCTTTTAATTAAGAGCAACAGCTGTGAAATTTTAAAAGTCGATCCCATTAATTAGACAATGTATCTGAATCCGTAACCAGTTCCTAAAGTACTGTTTTGTAAAAAAATATATTGTTGTTGTGTATGCTTAAAACACTCTGTTCGTATTACTAAAAGGAATTAATTTTTATATAGTCATATACAATGTAAAAGTATTACACTCATTCGTACTGCTATCCAGCTAAGCTTCTGAGATTCAGAATAAATTAACTTTTATTTACAATCTCTACGTAAGTTCAATAGCAAAGATCACAAAGCTTCGATTCTGGATCACTGAACTTTATCATCTCTGTTGATATATATATCGATATATCACCGTGAATCGTGAAGCGCAACGAGTTGCACACGACCACAACTAATTTATTGACTATAAATGTTCATATAAGCCAAATCGGGCTGCAGTTCACAGTATGTCGAATTAGACCAACAATTTGTCGTAGGTCGTTGAGACTATAAAAGCAGACTCATTTTGTCAATATATCATAGTTCGCGTCGAGGTTTATTTCACTGCAAATCATGCGGATTATAGTGTACCTTCTTGTTCCCTGGTTACTTGGGTCAGTTTTCGCCACAGATCCACTGCTGGTGGAGCTGCCCAATGGGAAACTACGTGGACGCGATAACAAAGGCTATTACAGCTACGAGTCGATACCTTATGCGGAGCCACCTGTAGGCGAGCGGCGTCTAGAGGCACCCCAGCCCTACGCTCAGAAGTGGAAAGATGTGTTCGACGCTACTACGCCTCCCGCTTACTGTATGCAATGGAATCAGTTTGTCGAAGGAGCAGATAAGTTGGTCGGTATCGAGGATTGTCTGACTGTAAGCGTGTACAAACCAAAGAACTCGAGTCGCAGCTCGTTTCCGGTTATCGTCAATATCCATGGCGGCGCCTTCATGTTTGGTTCACCCGTAGAGAGCGGGCACGAACCGATTATGGCTAGAGGAAACGTGATTCTCGTGAAGATTACCTACCGACTTGGCCCGATAGGATTTCTTAGCGCTGGCGATTCGATATTGCCCGGAAACTTTGGTCTTAAAGATCAGCGCTTAGCTCTGCGGTGGGTCAAGCAAAACATTGCTCGATTTGGTGGAGAACCAGAGAATATTCTAGTACTAGGCCACTCAGCTGGCGCTGATTCGGTGCACCTACATCTGCTGCAGGAGGAGTTCAGCCAGTTGGCTAAGGTCGCTGTGTCGCTCAGTGGAAATGCCCTCGATCCGTGGGCGGTTCAAGTACAACAAGGAGCACGTCGGCGCGCTTTCGATTTGGGTCGCATTGTTGGTTGCGGCCTGCTAAGCGACTCTGTGGAACTCAAAAAGTGTTTGCAGTCAAAAGAAGCCTCGGAGGTAGTCAGAGCTGTTCGTCAATTCCTAGTCGTTGACTATGTGCCATTTGCTCCATTTGGACCTGTGGTTGAGAGCAAAGAATCTACTGAACCTTTCCTCACTGAGCATCCCATTGATATAATCAAGAGTGGAAAGTTCGCTAAAGTGCCTTGGCTAACCAGCTTTGCTCAGGAAGATGGTGCTTATAACGCCGCTCTTCTAGTGGCCAAACAACTTAACGGCAAAGAGCTGATTGAGGATCTGAACAATCGCTGGTACGAACTGGCGCCCTATTTCCTGTTCTATCGTGACTCTAAGAAAACGATTGACGAAATGGACGATTACTCCCGCGACCTTCGACAAGAGTATCTAGGGAATCGAAATTTCAGCGTGGAGAGCTACTTTGACCTACAACGCATGTTCACGGATATACTGTTCAGGAACAATACCCTCCGATCGATAGATCTGCATCGCAGGTACAGCAAGAGTCCCGTTTATGGTTACGTCTACGATAATCCACCGACTTGGGGATGTGGTCAAGTTTTGGCTAAACGGAACGATATTTATTTTGGTAGAAGACAAATTATTGAACTTATATATATATATATACCGTAATAACTGATTTCAATTATCTGCTTACAGGTACAGGACATGCGGATGATTATGTTCTGATGTTTGACAAGCCAACCAGTCAGCCCCGAGCTGACGAGAAGATAATTTCCAAAAATTTTCTAAGCATGCTGGAAGGTTTTCTTTACAGTGATAATGGTTCTTTGATGTATGACAATTGTGTTTTTCCGAACAACATTGGCCAGAAGCAGCTGCAATTTCTATTGATTAGGAGCAATAGCTGCGAGATCTTAAATGAGGACCCAATTTTGTAGATACTGAACCGCAAATAATTCAAAATATTAATATATAATATATGTATAAATAAATGTGTGTCCAAGAGAATATTGGAATAGATCAAGCTCAGTTGCCCTACATTGAGTCTAATACTTTTGCAAATATTGAATTCGATCGTATACATTTACAATATGTCAAAGAATATATTATATATGTAGATCTAAAAATAATAAAAGTAAACAATTTAATTTTGGCGATTTACATACCCATTTATTATATATGAATATATAAAATTTAAATTGCATATTTGTGATGACATCCGAATATTCGTTGTTTAACAAGAAACCTGTTCTGTTCATTTTCAAAACAATATTCATTATCAGCGTTTCAAATGTTAACAGAGTCCAGATAATTAGGGGCTATCAGCTGAGAAACAATATTTTTCGGAATCACAATAAAACAAATGCTGTTGATCTCCGCTTGGCACAGTGCACGTTCAGAGTTGACGGAGTGAAGGTCATGAAAGATAACGCAGTACGAATTCTCTTGCTCTGGCTCTGTGGAGCAGCTGCTGCCGCAGCCGATCCACTTATAGTTGAGCTGCCGCATGGAACACTTCGTGGTCGCGATAATGCTGGGTACTACAGCTTCGAGTCGATACCCTACGCGGAGCCTCCTGTGGGTGAGCTTCGTTTTGAGCCACCGAAACGCTACTCCCAGCAGTGGAAGGAAACCTTTGACGCCACTCATCCTCCTGTCCAGTGCATACAGTGGAACCAGTACGTCGATCAGGAAGATAAGCTGGTGGGCATCGAGGACTGTCTGACAGTCAATGTTTATAGGCCAAAGAACGACCGCCGTAGCACATTTCCTGTAATCGTCAACATTCATGGTGGCGCCTTTATGTTTGGCGATGCAATGAGCAACGGTCACGAGGCTCTCATGGCCAGCGGGAATGTGATTGTGGTGAAGATCACCTATCGTTTGGGCCCACTAGGCTTTATCAGTAGTGACGACACCGTTCTACCGGGCAACTTTGGCTTAAAAGATCAGCGACTGGCTCTGCATTGGATCAAGGAAAATATTGAGCGCTTCGGCGGACAGCCGAAAAATATTCTTGTTGTTGGCTTCTCTGCTGGAGCAGGCGCTGCGCATATGCATCTATTGAAAAAGGACTTCCCGCAGCTCGCAAAGGCAGCGGCCTCAATAAGTGGAAATGCGTTAGAGCCGTGGGCAGTGCAGCAAGGAGCACGTCGACGCGCTTTTGAAATGGGTCGTATTGTAGGCTGCGGCTTACTTAAAGACTCAAACGATCTTAAAAAGTGTCTAAAACAGAAGGATGCCTCGGAAATTGTGAGAGCCGTACGTAAGTACTTGGTGTTCGACTATGTCCCCTTTGCTCCGTTTGGCCCGGTGATTGAGCCCGTCGATGCAGTTGAGCCTTTCCTTACTCAACATCCTATTGACATCATTAAGAGTGGAGAGTTCTCACAAGTTCCTTGGCTCGTTTCTCATACACAAGAGGACGGTTCTTATAATGCAGCTATTCTCCTATCAAAGCAGACCAATGGAGAGGAGTTGATCGGAGAACTCAATAATCGCTGGTACGAGTTGGCTCCCTACTTATTTTTTTATCGAGACTCTAGCAAGACAGTAGAGGAAATGGATGATTTATCGCGCGACCTGCGACAGCAATATCTGGGCAATCGGAAATTCAGCGTGGAGAACTACTTGGACGTACAGCGATTATTCACAGATGCGTTGTTCAGGAATGGAACCCTACAATCCATAGATTTGCACCGGAAGCATAGCACGAGCCCCATTTACTACTACGTCTACGATAATCCCGCGAGTCGTAGTGCCGCACAATTGTTGGCTAGGCGAAACGATATTACAATTGGTAAGCGTACAATTAGAATTTGCAGTAGTGCCTCCTACTATTCTTAACTTTCTTTCTTATAGGCACTGGACATGGGGATGATTATTTTCTATTCTTTGATAATGCCCTACGGCTCCCTCTACGTGCAGATGAGGAAATTATTCAAAAAAAATTAATAAAAATGCTTGAGGACTTTGTTGAAGGTGACCATAAGTCTTTGACTTACGCCAACTGCGATTTTCCAAATAGTATTGCCCAGGAACAGGTGAAATTCCTATTAATTAAAAGTAATAGCTGCGAAATTTTAAACTCAGATTGGATTGCCTAAACATTGTCTTGCAGCTTAGCTCGTTTTCAAAATGGATGTATTATAAAGATAAGCAAACAAATAATTATCTTTAGATATATATAATTCTAAAAATAAAATGTGGCCTATTGAAAATTAAACGAATTAAAATTTTTAACAAAAGTGTAATTAACTTTTACTGAATACATGTCGGATCAGTGTTGCCGAAAACAACAAAAAAAAAAAAAAAAAAAAATAAAAAAAAAAAAAAAAAAAAATAATAAATTTTTTTTTTTCCTTTTTTTTTTTTTTCCTCCTCCTATACCCTTTCACCTTTTTTTTTTTTCTTCCTCCTTTACAAACCCCTCCCCCCCTTTTTTTTTTTTTACCCCCCCCCCCCCCCTTTTTTTTCCCCCCCCCCCCCTTCCCCCCCCAAAATTTTTTTTTTTTTATTTTTTTCTTTTCAAATCCTATTCATTCCTTCTTCATATCATATTTTCAAACAAAAATAGAAGTTTTTTTAATATATTTCCTTTGGTATTTCTTATTTTCTCCTACCATGATGATCTTATAGCGATGATTGTTTTGGCAAAAATTTTCATAAGCTAGAGGTGGGAGACTGTGCGATAATTGTAGTTGCTTCATCGGCACATTTTCATTTTCAACACAAAAATTTTATACAAGCGAGTTAATGCTAATAAAATTGGAGAAATTAAAAAATCTGAAAAAAAAAACTTTTTCGATTTTCAGAAAAGCTGTTTTGGAATTGTTCCAGCAGTAGGACTTTTAAGAAAGCCAGATCTGAAGAAAAAAAAAAACTGAGACGACAACAGTGTGTAAAATACGATCTCAGTGTGACTATTTTGAAAATAAGATCGTATTTTACACACTGTTGTCGTCTCAGTTTCTCTTCAGATCTGGCTATATATATAAGTATATATATATATATATATATATATATATATATATATATATATATATATATATATATATATATATATATATATATATATATATATATATATTTTTTTTTTTTTGTATTTTTTTTTAACCTGTATATTGTCGATAAGATCCAAATATTCATTGTTTAATAGCAAACCTGTTCTGTTAATTTTCAAAACAATATTTATTATCAGCGTTTCAAATGTTAACGAAGTCCAGATAATTAGGGGCTATCAGCTGAGAAACAATATTTTTCGGAATCACAATAAAACAAATGCTGTTGATCTCCGCTTGGCACAGTGCACGTTCAGAGTTGACGGAGTGAAGGTCATGAAAGATAACGCAGTACGAATTCTCTTGCTCTGGCTCTGTGGAGCAGTTGCTGCCGCAGCCGATCCACTTATAGTTGAGCTGCCGCATGGAACACTTCGTGGTCGCGATAATGCTGGGTACTACAGCTTCGAGTCGATACCCTACGCGGAGCCTCCTGTGGGTGAGCTTCGTTTTGAGCCACCGAAACGCTACTCCCAGCAGTGGAAGGAAACCTTTGACGCCACTCATCCTCCTGTCCAGTGCATACAGTGGAACCAGTACGTCGATCAGGAAGATAAGCTGGTGGGCATCGAGGACTGTCTGACAGTCAATGTTTATAGGCCAAAGAACGACCGCCGTAGCACATTTCCTGTAATCGTCAACATTCATGGTGGCGCCTTTATGTTTGGCGATGCAATGAGCAACGGTCACGAAGCTCTCATGGCCAGCGGGAATGTGATTGTGGTGAAGATCACCTATCGTTTGGGCCCACTAGGCTTTATCAGTAGTGGCGACACCGTTCTACCGGGCAACTTTGGCTTAAAAGATCAGCGACTGGCTCTGCATTGGATCAAGGAAAATATTGAGCGCTTCGGCGGACAGCCGGAAAATATTCTAGTTGTTGGCTTCTCTGCTGGAGCAGGTGCGGTACATCTACACCTGTTGCAAAAAAACTTCAAGCAGCTCGCAAAGGTCGCAGTCTCAATAAGTGGAAATGCGTTGGAGCCGTGGGCAGTGCAGCAAGGAGCACGTCGACGCGCTTTTGAAATGGGTCGTATTGTAGGCTGCGGCTTACTTAAAGACTCAAACTGATCTTAAGAAGTGTCTAAAACAGAAGGATGCCTCGGATATTGTGAGAGCCGTACGTAAGTACTTGATGTTCGACTATGTGCCCTCCACTCCATTTAGCCCGGTGGTAGAGCCCGTCGATGCTCCTGATGCCTTTCTTACTCAACATCCAATTGACATCATTAAGAGTGGAGAGTTCTCACAAGTTCCTTGGCTCGTTTCTCATACACAACAGGATGGTTCTTACAATGCAGCTATTCTCTTATCAAAGCAGACCAATGGAGAGGAGTTGATCGGAGAACTCAATAATCGCTGGTACGAGTTGGCTCCCTACTTATTTTTTTATCGAGACTCTAGCAAGACAGTAGAGGAAATGGATGATTTATCGCGCGACCTGCGACAGCAATATCTGGGCAATCGGAAATTCAGCGTGGAGAACTACTTGGACGTACAGCGATTATTCACAGATGCGCTGTTCAGGAATGGAACTCTACAATCCATAGATTTGCACCGGAAGCATAGCACGAGCCCCATTTACTACTACGTCTACGATAATCCCGCGAGTCGTAGTGCCTCACACTTGCTGGCAAGGCGAAACGATATTACAGTTGGTAAGTGCACAATTACCCTTATTGTTGTTGTTCGTATTATTCTTTACTTTCCTTCTTACAGGCACTGCCCATGGGGATGATTACTATCTATACTTCGATAATGCCTTGCGGCAGCCTTTGCGTGCAGATGAGGAAATTATTCAAAAAAATTTAATAAAAATGCTTGAGGACTTTGTTGAAGGTGACAATAAGTCTTTGACTTACGACAACTGCGATTTTCCAAATAGTATTGCCCAGGAACAGGTGAAATTCCTATTAATTAAAAGTAATAGCTGCGAAATTTTAAACTCAGACTGAATTGGCTGAACAGCGTTTGGCGAGCCTCATTAGATATTTATGTATTATGAGTGAAATAAACAAATATTAACATAAAGTATTAATGAATGGGTATATGCAAATTAAAATTTTATTCGGCAATTTATAAAATTTATACTTAATATAATTGCACTCATATCATGCAATCTACAAATGCTGCACTTATAAGATTTATGCGGATAGTAGTACACAAATTACTCTCCATTACTCTTGCCGATTATGGAATAATTTGAGCAATAACTAGAACTCAACTGAACTCGAGCTTGTTAAGTTTTGTTTAATTATTCATTAAAATGCAATTAAAGCTTCATAAATGATAGACAAAACACTAATGAGCTATCGTTGAGTTCGAACAACAGGTATTTCTCGAAATGAGTTGAGAGAAAGATGATAAAAGGCAAAGAGTTTAATTACAGTTTGTCATGAGCACGCTTTGCGGCTTTACTTGCTTACAGTTGTTATCGTTTAGGCGGTGCTCCGGCTCTGCTGTCTATGGTAATCCTTGGTAACACCTGAGTGCTGCTTAATGCTCTTTCTTTTCATAGAGTTCATCTGGTATTTCCCCCAGCACGAATGCCACTTTATGGCGCGCACGCATTTCGCTTTAAGCGGCTTTGAAATTTCAGGTTTGCGGTGCGTTATGCTTCACTATGCGAATTCCTATTTCTTTTTTTTCCATTCTGAATTTGTGGAGTATTAGAGAGAGAACCGGTAGAATCGGTGGGACGTTCTAAAAGCTACGTGAATGCAGTTTTAAAAACACAAACAGCGCTCCGCAAAAAAGTAAAAGCAAGTGGGAGTATCATTAGCGGGTGGTTTGGACTAGAGAATTTTCTGTTATCAGACATCTGAAAATATTGATGAATGCCTATATAAAATTTTTCCTGAATTTAGATCAAATATGTGCTATAATTATAATTATTATAATTTATTGTCTCATTAATTCATTATGCTTTCGAATATTGATCAAACTTTATGGCACCTCTTTAACATATGGCCATTTTTGCAGGGTATAACAACAAAAACAATGAAATGTCTAAATGCGAGAGAGGATTTCGGAAAACTTTTAAAACTGTAAACAAATGGCAAATACTTTCGAACAGAAATGCGCAAAAGAGGACAAGTTGGAATCTGAAACGCGTGCCTTGCATATTCTATGATAGTTAATTATGTGCCTGTTGTTGTGTATTTCGCAATTTTAAGATTTATTTTGGGAAATTAGCCAAAAGCGCAGCTTAGGGGCGCTGCAATGCAGCAGCTCAGCGCGCAGAGGGAAGGCTGCTTGGCTGGAAAATATGAAAAATAACTTACGCCTTTTATGTGCGAAATATTGAAATATTAGGCAGGCAGGATGAAAGAGGAACGGAGTCAGCCAGGAGGGCGGGTAAAGCCGGCTGGGAGCGAACCGGACCCAAAGGATTCATCAGCGGTAACAGCTGTTGACGGCGCACTCGGCACTCGGCGCTGCCAAAAATTTTAGCATTTTGCGATGATGTATCGTTGGCATCATTATAACAGCTGCCGCTCCGGATCCTAACTGGCAGTCCCTAGTCTAACCCGCTGCCCTGGGCTCTCTGTCCGCTGGCAGTAGTTGGGCTGAATGAAATTTGGATGCGTTTTGCCTGGTCTGGCCCGGTCTGGCCTGGTTGGGGCTATTGGGCAACGGCTTGTGCGTGCCTTGGGTACTTGTTGTTATATTTATCACAGCAGCGTACTTTATCTTGCCGGCACAGCCGCGCCCCAGACCCGCCCACAAATGGCATCAGTCAGCAGCTGCTCAAATCACCAAGCCAACCATTTTACATTTTCCAGACTAAATATTTACATCTCGTATATAAGACATATGTATTCACACACATATACTTATATATTATATAAGAAAAAAATATTGTTTCGTTATTTATTGAGCCCTTTTTTCGTGTCGAGTTGGAAATTAAACTTGCATTATGGCGTGGGGGCACAGTTGTATCATCAGGGCAACTTTCTCTATATTTCATAATACTTACGTAGAGTCGCAATAAAAGCTTAACAGATGTTTCGGCCTTACAAATTTGATGTTTATGAGCCCAACGAATGCTCTGGCTTGCATTTTTAATGATTCCACCCTTTTTTCATTTCTTTCGTTTTTCTTTTTTTGATAAATAGTAATAAAAACGCTTCGAACATGTGTAGAAAACGAATCCTTTTTCAGCCATCAGCTGCTAACAGGCATTTAATAGCAGTTGGAAAACGAACTTTTCGCAGAAGTGTTCCTTCCGGGTTCATATCTGGGACTAGTTTTATCATGCAAGTCTTTAACAAAGCTGTATGGGAGACAACTCTGGTTTAGAAATCGAATGTATTTAATGTGCCTACACATATTTAAACTGGTACGCAAACAGAGGCATACGCTGCTGTGGTCTACATTCGAGGATATTGATTGAAATGCAATTTACATGCGCGATAATGAGCTTTTGACCCGTTTGGTGTCATGGCTGAATCGACCAGTCGGGCTGGGCTAACAGCTCTCTCAATGTCAACGAGATATAAATGCAACGCCAAATGGTCAAAACACTACCCTCTGCATAATTTGATGAAATGTGTGTGGCAACGGAAAGCTCTTCGAATTCCCCAATGCGCCTATAATTAATTAATGTGCACAAATGGATTAGCATACGTATGTATATGGTGCAAGTCGACTGCCCAACGGTGAAATGTATGTGTATCACATAATGAGTCATAGATTAACTAAATATGATTATCATATATGTATAAAGACTTCGCTTCTCGTATAGTGAGAATTTCGGCGAATCAAGTAGATAAGCCGAGAGCTATTTACTAAAATGTGTTTAAAGGCTATACGAATTCTTAAGACTGTATCATATAGACTATTTCTTAAGACTATATATACGAATCAATAGACTATATATTGAGACTTTGTTAGTAATACGGTTTTGTACAATGGTGAACCATTTCGGCGATATTAAAGCTAGAGATTTGATATATGTAGTAGCTCAGAAATGCTATAAATCATAGCATTAATTAAAAATTAATAAATTAAGTATAGATTATTTATTTACCAAAAGGTATGGCAAGTCGAATAAAAAACTGTTTAATTCAATCTATTTTTAATCTTATGCAGTTGGTGTGGTGACTGTACCAATTTTATTTTACATTTTTCATTTTATTTTAAATTATAAATGTATAGAAATATATTTAAAAAAAGTACTTGGGAAAGCTTTGACATTAAAATATCTTTTTAAGTAAATCTCTTGTAGTTATAAAGATAACATACATATTACTATAGATATTTATATGTATATTTACATAAATATATATTTATATATATTTTTTTAGCTCTTCAGCAAGAGTTGATATACATCAACTAAGCCATGGCATTCATATTTACTCGCTAACTTTTCCTTTCGCCTGAATTTGCTGTCTCCTTTATTTATGAAGCGCAGCAATAAGAAAAGTATTCATAAGAATGCTGCATTTTGTTAAGGACAGCGAAAAAAAGAATATGAATTAATATAAAGCCGAGTGAGTCGCTGTTCCGCCTTTGCCCCACTGGCAGCAGACATCATGATTGTCGAGTGGTTCTGCGTTGATAAACTCACAAAGCGCAAGGGCTTGCTTAGCCGGAGCTTGGCAGCTGCTGTGTTTGGCTGCTGAGTCCTTGGCGGTCCTCAGTGTAGCCATCTTTATCCTTTATACAAAATCAAATAAAGTAAATAAAAAAAAAAACGTCTATGGCGAGCAAACAACGACAAAAAAAAAAGAAGCAAAATACTCACACACAAAATCAACAAAGAGGCTTGGCCCCGTCTTGTGTTCTAGTCTGGCAGGATGCGCAATAAAAGAATGCTTACGATTTATTGATTTCATATTACCAAGCACACAAATGCACGCACACACACACACACACACATAAATACAGTCTCATGCACACCAGCGCACATACATGTCTGTATAGATCAAGGCCTGTGCATAAATTTTATGCCTGAAAGTATGCAACAATCTTTTAGATTTGCCCATGTATGCGAGTGTGTCAGTGTGGGTTTGTGTATGTGACGTCGAGGTTAATGTCATGATTTCAATTTGTCAGCAGCAGGTCCCCGCCTGCTCCCGCTTCCGTACAGAACAGCTACGCAGACAGAAAAAACGAAACGAAATCTGGGTCACTTTTTCGGTTTCACCCAGACGCTGTCCGGGTAAGCGGGTATTGCAGAGTGGCCGGAGGGCCAGAGGGGGCATGGCGCCAGAACAGCACTACTCGTGCTAATGCGCCGGGCAAACACACATAGAGAATTTTTAAATGTCCGCTAATTGATACACAATCAAAACGCTTAACTAGTCCAATTTCATTTTCTTTATAGATTCGAAAGGTTTGAAACTGACAACATTTCCCATTTAGATAGTTGTATTAGAAAACTTAACGAACAGCTAAATAAGTGAAATAAGTTAAGTAAAACAAGATATACATATAGAATATATATATATTACATTATTTTATATTAAATTATATTATATTATAGATATGGAAAATATTTTGATTGGGTCTTTATTAGTTTTAATGAGAAAATTGCTTTTAAATAACATAAGTAAAAAAATATATAAATATAGAATATATATATTATATTATTTAATATTAAATTATATTATATCATAGACGTTGAAAATATTTTGATTGGATCATTTAAGATTCTCAGAATTCTTTAATAGTTTCAATGAGAAAATTGCTTAAAAATAACATATGAATATTACCATTTTTGTATACAATAACATATATGGATGATAACACAAGCGTAGCTCATAATTTGCGTAATTAAATCATAATTCATCATTTGGGCGAAGCCAATTGAATTATTGTGAGCCATAATTCTGGCAATGGATGCCAAAGTCAATAAGCACAACACATGATAAGCTACTAATTTGTGCGCCAATGTTTAGACAGTTGTTGGCAACGGGTTTTCACGCACACCCACACACACACACACACACACACACACACACACACACACAACAAACACACATAGAAATAATTACGCTAATGTGCAGAGCAAATGCAAATACAAAAGATAAATAACAACAGCTTTGAACATATCCCAGGATTAGACTCTACTAGGGTAGTCATAGTTACAGTGGCGTTCGCTGTTGCTGTCGCTGTCGCTGTCGCTGTCACTGCACCAGTCACTGTTTAGATAACGAATGTTGAACAATTATGCCCGGATTAAGCACAACCAGTGCAAATATACGAGTGGAAGCTGCAAAGGTACAGGTCAACTGGGCAGCTGGGCAGCTGTGCCACTGTGCCGCTGGCCAGGTGCTGTAGTTGGGATTTGCATAAATCCGAGCACATTTATTCAATAAGCAAAGCCACTGCACAAGCAGCACATCACTTGACCAATCGGCTTTAAGACCACTTAATAACCGACAGAGAAGGCGTTTAAACGCCAACCACCGCCCACCTGCTCCTCCCGCATGCTGATTGCCCGCAGAGCTGGCATTGATTTGGGTTGCACGCCAGACCCCCCACTCCACTCTGACCCCTTTCCCTAATTCGCCTTAAATCTGCTATGCAAATCGAATACAACTAAATGTAAACACATACAAATGCAGCTGGCTGCCAAACGTCTGTGTCTGTGTAAGTTTTCCCTGTGACTCTCCCGCTCTCTCTCTCTCTCTCTCTCAGCTACTTTCCAGATTTGAGTTCGAAGGGGTTCTCTAATACTTTGTCCGTTCGTCTGACTGTTGGTAAACTTTTGCTCGAACGGCTTAACTTTTTTGCACGTGTGCCACTGTTGGGGGCAACAACACGAGCAAGAAGAAGATAAGACAGACACAAATGTAGAAGAAGCAGCAAAGCAGACGAGAAAAGCATGCGAGGGCCAGATTGAGTTCATGGCTTCCAACATTTGTATGCAAGCACCGGCATAGCTCGGTAAATACACCCAACCATACGAGCACCTAAACCGCACCCCCAACAGCCCCCCCACACACACCCCTGCCCCCTCACTTGCACGCACACTTGTGCAGCAGCAGTAGCCCGCTGCGTTTGCTCTCTTTTGCTATTGGCCAAATTCTTTCTTAGCTCACAAAATCCTTTATATTGTTTTCGCATTTCATTCACCTGAGTTGGTTTTGCACATTCATCGCATTTTTAGCATGCTCTCAACTAAAATTGTTTTTAATACAGTTTTCTGAAATATTTAATTTTATGTAAAACTAAAACAGATGAAGGTAGTTTAAATATGCTAAATGATGAATATGCCACCGGATACATATTATATAAATACATATGATATACTCTGAAAGATGTTTGATCATCTACGTCAATTCATAATTTTAATAGATTTTTCTTTGGAAAGTTTTGCTAATCTCCACAAAATGTAAATAAATTGCTATAGTTTCTTTATCTTATTTATTTTTGTCTGTGTTTAACCCATGAATCAACATAATCTCCGTCATCATTGTCACAGTCAACATTGTAAAAGTTATCCTAGTCAAGGTTAGAGTCGGTCTGCCGCCAACAAAAGGTGGATGAGTAATTTGCACGCGGTCGTTAAGACGGAACAAAGAGACTCGGAAGCTGCTGTCGCTGTTCAGAAAGGCAGCTTAAGGTGAATTAGCAGCGGCTAATGAAAACGAAACCTTGGCTAAGAAGCGCTGAGCAGGTAGGCAGTTGAACGGTAAATCACCCACATGCAGACAGACAGGGGAGTGGGCAATAAACAACAGCACAAAGGCGGGCAGCTAATTACACGCGCTCGAACCCAACGCAGGCCACGCATCTGCGCAGACGCAACATGTTCGCAGCTCAACATGTTGCGTTTCGCACTGGAGTCGCTGTCGCGCAGCCGCAGCCGCAGCCACTGCTGGCTGCGCGGCTGGTTCGCTGCATTTCTTCGGCGCGAGAAAATGGGTCAGGCTATAAAAAGGCAAGTTCAAGGCGATCGCCGTTTCAGACGTCAACAGCAGCCGTAGCAGCAGCAACAACCAAACGCGCAGTGAAATCTCGAAGCAAACGAAAGTTTTGACGGCCAACGAACAAAAAATTGAAAAGAAAACAAAAATAATAAAAGAGAAAGAAATAACATTAAACTCGAACTTATACCGTGGTGCTCTATTGCAGTGCTGCAGGTGAATTGTGTCTCTTCGAGCATCGCGTGAGTAATTCAAATCGTGCGCCACGAAAATTCGAGCGGGCGAACGAAGCTGCGTGATCCCAGTGAATATCGTTATTTTAACAAGCCTCTGCAACACTTACAGCTTCTAATTACTTTGATCAGCGTGAACGCTAGCTAAAGACTTCAACAAAAACACAGGTGAGCAGCAAAGCAAATTGCCATGGTTGACAATGTGCATATAAGAAAAAATATACATATGCATGCAAATTATATTAAATTATGTTTAAAAATTATTTTTATATATTAATAGAAGTCTTTAGTTAAAGGAAGTTGACATGGTTGTCAATGTGCATATATGTAAAAATACATGAAAATTATATTATAATATTATTTCATATTATATTTTAAATATTAATTCAAGTCTTTAAAAATAGAAAATTTACTGCAAATCCCGAGAAAATTGTATTATAATTTCTGCGGACAAACAGAAATAAATTGATTGCATACAGCTTACCTTTGCAGACATTTTCGGCACATTTTCTTTTATCTCTTTATCAACTTCAAAATCCATCAAATGGATGCCATATAATTCAAACTGCAACCTTTTACATATATATTTGTATTTATTGTTGCTTAATCAGATACAATGTACAACAACTATTTAAGTCTGATTAATTTGGTCTGCCTTGAGCTTACAGTTGCACCTTTATTGAAATTATAATGCAATCAAAGAATTATCCAGTTTATAAATTTCGCATTTGTATTGAATTATATTCCAATTAATTCGAGAAGCTATTTAATTTCATGTGTGATTGGCCCAAACTAACAGTACTTGGCCAATCACATTTTGATTGAAAATGAATGCAAATAATCAGCTTTGGAATGTGTGAGCTGGAAGCAAACCGAATTGATGAGACGTCCATTTATGCAACTGGAAGAAATAACAGCAAATGCTAGACGAATATTTGGGTCAACGAAATAACAGAACCTGAAGCATAAAATTCTCAAAACTGGCCAACAAGAAATTATTATTTTTTTTTTTTTCTTTTTTTGTTAACAACTTTGCATGAAAAAGCCAAAGCAAACAAAGCGCACGCAGCGGGCTTAAAGAAACCGACAGACAGAGAGACAGATAGACAGACAGACAGACAAAGTAGCACCTGGTCGTGGCTGAAGGTGGGGAGGGGGCAGTCTGTAACTGGCGCACGCATTGACAGCCATATGGAAATGTGCATTGAGGCAAGCCTCAAGCATCGAGCTGCATTGCCAGCCACTTTTTGGGCCACCCACTGACCCAAATGTGTGGCCGAAGAATTTCAAAGCCCACACCTTAACTATCTATGGATATAGCATGTAGTCCATACAAATGTGTGTGTATGTGTGTGTGTGTGAACTCATTTTTGTGGTTCTTTTGGCATGCCAATTAACGCCTTGCTTGGGGCTGCGTATTTGATTTGACTTCCATGCTGAATTCAATGTTTGTTTTATTCATTATTAATTGCTCACAAAAGGCGAAACTGTTTCTCTCCCTCTCCCTCTCTCTATCTCTTCTTTTTCTCATCTCTCTTTCACTTAGTAAACATTTCTAGTTGTCGCATGCCTTAACCCATTTTCAAACCGCATTGCTTCGCTCAATTTGTCTTACAAATTCCATGACTTTGACTTCCATATATAAATATATATATATCCATTTCTATATATATGTATATATTTATTTATTTATTTTTTCTTCAGCCTAAAGCAAGTCTTTTTGTAACTTTCATTCATGCAAGACATTTGTTTGTGGCTTTTGTTGTTGTTATTGTCGTTCGTTTCTTTGGCATTTTGCGGCTTCTACTTTGTCAACATGGTCTGTTGTTGTTGTTGCTGTTGCTGTTGCTGTTGTTGCCCAGTTGGAGGTGAAAGTTTTTCTTTATGCCGCTTGAAGCGTGTTCAATCAATTTGGCCAACTGCTAAATTGTTAGTTTAATGCTATGGCAAGTGTTGTTGCCATTAGATACAATATTTATTTATAAATATGGAAAAATAATTTGTAATAAGCTTTTAAATAAGACATGGATAATTGTTGTTAATAGGATAACAATATATGTTGTAAAAGTTACAAACAAAAAATTGTTTTGCCGGTAAAATATAAATATAACATATTAGACGTAATGGAAAATATATAAAATCATTAAATAAATAATATAAATTGATAAATAAAATTAATTGAAAATATCAGTATATAAATTATAATATAAATAAATATATATAATATATAAATATATGAACGTTACATAGTACTTTTAATATATAAAAATATTACAACAAATATTCATGAATTATTCTTTTACTATTATTTATTATTCTGGACCCATATATATTTAATATTGATTATGTGTTTATTTATACACAACTCTTTAATAATATATAAAAAACTATTTGATAGAAAATTAGATTATTTTACTTCGTTTTTTTTATACCTTTATATCAATATATAATACATATTCTTTGGTTAGGTTCTATATATAAATATATTTATCCATATTTATATATATTTATATTTATTTATAATATATTGAAAATTCCTAAATCTAGATTTGCAAAAATAAAAACAATTTTTGCTTTTATTGAAATTCCATAATATTTCATTTGTAAGTCAAGATCCTCAATTCAAAGTATTTCAAATTTGAAATTTTCATATTTTCAATTGCAACTTTGTTTTATGTATTTTAAATTTAAAGTTTAAAGAATCGTCGCAGGTCTTCAATTTCAAATTCTGTCAATTGTGTGGCAAATCAAGACAGCTGCAAATTTGCCTTCAACTGCAACAGTACCTATAATTTACAAAATATAATAGTAGTGTGAGCTGCAATTGGTTCTGCTTTCATGACGCTTAAGTGTTATATGCTCATTGGGGTCAGGTAAAAGTAAACTCGCTGCAACTGCTGCAGCTGTTGCATGACACATGCAACTTTCCTTTAATCTTGGCAATGCCCAAGCTAAATATACATATAAAAATAAATAAATATACATATAATATATATATATATTGTATATATAGGCTTTTATGCAAATTGAAAAGACTCTTCGATTATGCTCAGCTTATTGCATAATTTGTGCGTTGGAAACCCGTTGGCACCTGTTACCAAATAGCTCATCAAAAATGTTAAAAGAAATGTCACATTTTCCACATCGCATTGAAATGCGACAGAGTATGCCGTTAGTCAGTGCACGTTGCGCCGCGCCATTTGGCCACTGAGCGAAACGAATGACTTAAGACACGAACTTGCTGGAAAGTTCAGGAGAAGTTTTAGCTGCAAACGGGATTTGCGCCTTCGCCTGACTAACTTTTAGCTTTGTTTTTATTCGTTTTTTTTGTTGCTGTTATCGCTGTTGTTGTTGTGGTCAATAAACCTGAAGGTACTCGAATTCTTGGCCAAAAAGAAAGTGAAACGCCACAAAGCACACGCGAGCTTTTGTATATACAAACTCACATTCGAGTTTCTCTTGGCGCAAAACCAGTCGATGACAGCGCTGTGCTGTTGTTAACCGAAAATGAGCAGCGACAACAACAACTGCGAGATAATCTAGCTCTCACAGAATGATTCAGCGTCTAACCGCACACACAAACACATATATATTTATATTTATATATGTATGTCTGTTTAGGCAAAGGAAAGGTATAAGTCGAGTCGCAAATCACGACGCGACTTTCTCAGCTTTGACTTTGGACTGTGCCCAGCTGCCGAGCATATTGAAAATGAAACGTGCATCGAACAGATACAAGATATATAAAGAAGATAAATTGTAATTTGACCAAAGAACCGCTGGCTAACACCTGGATTTAGCCAGACCGCTATTTGGCATTTAGCGCTTGCTTCGCTTGCTGCGGTATTTTTTTTTTAATGTTTTTTTACACTTTCTAATTTTCTGTGTCCAAGTCCATTTGGCAATGTATTTAAAAAAATATAAAAAATAATTTTAATTGCGGTTAGTCGACTCAAATGTGTAAATAATTTCTATTATTGGTTACAGTTATGTTTGTTGGCTTAAATAAAGTGAATACTTCTTCAACTGCCGCTGCTGTCGCTGGCCGTGAAAGTAAGAGTTGCGTGCCCGACTGCGAAGAGAGTAAAAACCATAAACCATAAACAAAGTTAGCCACAAAACCCCAATCAAAATTCAATTCATATATAGATATAGAGATATATCATGTAAAAGTCGCTGAAGCGTATAAAACGCAAATTACTAAAGCAAAGAAATGTGTGTTATATGCTATAAGAATGTTATATCATGATCTATATGAGCTATGAAAGGCTTAGTTCAGAATGAAATTAAATTAACCAGAGAAATTCTTATAGACATCAAATATGTAATAGTATAATATATTGTATTTAAATACAAAATTCAATATGTAAACTGTAGGTAGATATGTAATCTGTAGATAGATATTCAATGTGTAAGATGTAGTTAGACAGAGATAGTGATAGATATTTTCAGCTTGATCCAATCTTTTTACGTCACATAAAATTCTCAGCAAAAATTCAGGTAGTGTCATCCACACGACAAGATTGATCGACTGTTCACGTTTCGAGAGATAGAGCTCATAAAAAGACACGTTCCCATGGAACCTGTTGACCGTTGCAAAGTGCTGTTGCACGTTCCTAACAGCTTTCTAAATTTACATAGGCGCAATAATTATAAAAGCGATCCACATTGAGGCGAACTGTGTCGCAAGTTGATTAATGATCCCCCGGTAAAACAATTTACATTTCTATGGCAAATCTGATAGCCGTTAGCAGAAGATGAAGACGAAGAAGAAGAAGAACTGGCTGCTGCTGACCCATTATGCTGGCCTGTTTCTGTTTGTTTGTGTGCGGAACAGGTTGCTGGGCAATTAAATGGAAATCAATGCAATCGCAATCGCAGTCGCAGTCGCATGTGCCATACATGCAGCATGGTCAGCTATTGGCATTCTTTGCTGCTCCAGCTGCTGCACTCTCATTATGATATTTTAACGGTAATATGCTGCATGACATCTCTCTCTCTCTCTCTCTCTCTCTCTCTCTCTCTCTCTCTCTCTCTCTCTCTCTCTCTCTCTGTGCAAGAACCGCTAAAGCTGAACTGGTTCCACTCGCAGCAGAAAGAACATAATAAACACACAGATAATTGAGACTGAAAGATTGTAGCTCTGCCACTGCTCACAAGTCTCAGCTAATTTCCCATTTGAATATTGAGCCATGTGCATACATATGCAGATGTATATATATATATATATATATGTGTGTGTGTGCTTACATATGTCTGTCATGTTATCTTATATATATCTATGTGCTAACTCCAGTTTCAGGAAGTCTTGCTCTACGACTCTAATTGCATTTAGCTACCTCGCACGGCGGCTTTCTTGCTTTGAGCTTAACAAGTACTTAATATATATATATAGATATATATAAACATATTCAGAGCATATATCTCTTTCTGTTTGGGTGTCGTCTTGCCTCGGCCTGCCCAGTCCAATTTGGTGGGTTTTGGCCGCTTTCTTGACGGCTCTCTAATATGGCCTCTGCCACCGGGGAACAGGTTCGGCTTGACCGAGACACTGGCATTTTAATTGCGCGCAGTTAGACTTGTTTTGTCTTTTGGTTCGGAAGTGGTTCGCTCTAAGCTTAATTACGCTCAGCAACAACTTTCATATTTTCTACATCTTCTCTCACTCGCAATGGGTTCTGTTCGTAATTCATTATTCGAAGCTTTATATTTGGGCATTTCCATGGTTTGCACTGGCAAACGTCTCTCTCATTAGCTGTTTTATGTTATATCATCCTGCAAAGGGGCAAATGGGAGCACGCATGCAGCCAGCACATGATTTGGGCCAACTATTTCATGTAACTGCACGTTGATCAATTGTTGTTCAATTACATTTGTTCAATCTCATTTGCATGCCCGAATCGTGCGCCGGTTCAAACAACCCGCAATGTGAAAGTGTTATGTGGACTTTGCGATTGGGGTCTCGCACGAATTTGAAATGCGCGAAACGAAAGACTGAAGAAACACAAACCTGATGCGGCTATTTCCTCTTCTATTTCGCCAACAGAGCGCCATGCTGAATCAACGCAGACTGGAGGCCTACGCACTGCTCTTCATAGTGGCCAGCAACTGCCTGCTGCTCACCTACGCCTATCCCCAGCAGGAGCTCTACCAGCGACAGCTGGCCCAGTCGCAGTCGCAGCCGCAGTCGCCCGTCTATCGGCCCGAGAGCAGCGGACGCAAATATGCCGTGAAGCCGAACGCCTCCAAGAAGGTGGCGCTGGATGACATCGAGGATGATATCGAGGGCAACCAGATACAGGAGACCGTGGGCGGACCCGGCGGCTTCACCTGGTCCAACATGCTGTCCACAGTGATGACCATGTTCTTCAACGGCGCCGCCAACGCGCCGACCAAGTCCGACGATGTCGACAGCTCGATTGGCCTGGGCGGCAGTCCCTGGGCCAATGTCATCTCCATGGGTACTAATCGCACACTAAACATAGGATTTGCTTAGCTCATTGATTCCTCTTCCTCTTCTAGGCCTGCGCATCATCAACACGCTCTTGGGCGGCGGCGCGCCCAGCGACGGCATCGACAAGGTCGACAACGGCGGCTCTCCCATGCAGGTAATTGGCCTCTCCGTCTTACACCTTAAGCGGTTTTCTTTTGCTTTTGTGCCGTTTGTTGGATCTGTGTTTTGGCCGCTTTCAGTTTGCTTGTACTTATATCTATACTCATCTGGTGAATGGCTTCTTTCTCTTACTCTTTTTTGTTTGTTATTATTATTTTGTTCTGTATTATGTACTTATTTCCTACTATTCCTCAACCTAAAAACCAATTCGCACAGGGCATCTTGGCGGCTGTGCTGTCGTCCGTGCTGGGCACCAGAGATCCAGACCAAGTCAACTCGATGGCCAAGCAAGCTGGCGAGGTAAAACCATTATTGCTTACACACCGAACGCACACGAAGCGGCACTATGCAACAAAACAAAGGCGCGCAGCTGAGAGACTTGATTGACATTTGCTTGGGGAATAGACTAAAGCTTCAAGCAGTACATATTGTGCCTGGGCTGCAAGCAGTTGACTCTGCTTGCAGTAGCCTATCCAAAATTCAAGCAGCTTTTGTCAGCTTACGACTTGCCGTGGAGTTGAAAATTTGAAAAACTTGATCTCTTAATTTATCACACATAACATTAGCTTTGCCTTGTTGCATAGTGTTGCCAATGTAAATTAAAGTACACACACCACACTATACGCCACACACACACACACACTTACACTGCTATTCATATACATATATAGTTATTGGCACAGAACTAATTAACTAATGCTTCCCTATTACCTCGCCTCTCTCTCACACACACACACACCTTACCAACACACTCTACCAACTCTCGACGCTCCCATTCACAGTTCATACAGATCGTTATGAATCTGCTGGACGCCCTGAAGACCTCGTTCTCGCACCGTTCGCTCACCGCCCGCTCCCTGGGCAAACGTGACTCGGTGAGCGACGCCGCCGTTGCCGGAATTGCGCTGCTCAAGGGCTACGTTCGCACCTACCGCAACGCGGAGGACAAGTGCATGCAGCGCTACATGTGCGATGCCAACACGGACTGCGTGCGTGAAATTGGCGGCAGCAGCATCTTCTGCCAGCTGGGATCGTGAGTAGAGCTGTTCCTAGAGACCCTAAGTACTAGTTATATCTATATCTATATCTAAACCCCTTCTCTACAGTTATGCCACCAGCTACATGCTTGGCCGCAGCAGCAATACCAGCTTCGAGCACCTGTACGACGCTGGCCGCAGAGGGCGTTCCGGCTTCGATTGCCGCCAGCTGTATCTGGAGTGCAACGAGGTCTGAGGCGTGGCGAGGCTACGAATGGATTGCATAGTGACTGGACGACTTAAATTAAATTAAACTTATTGAATTAAATTAATTTATGTGCTTACTTGAAACTAGGTCTTAGCTATTTATATTATTTATTTAAATTCTTTATTTATTTAAAATGTTTATGCAATCGCAAAAGCAATTTGCGTTTCTCAAAACGCGCCATTTCTCTGTAATTTACTGCGAAAGAAAAATTAAAACAACAAAAACAAAGTCTTACATGAAGTGAAAGTTGAATGTTTATTAATGCGAATTATAAATATGGCGTATATATATACATAGACATATAATTAAATTTTCTTTTTAATGTAATTCAAACTGTAACGTTCATTATAGGTACAGTTCACTGCTTGCGAGGCACTGCTTATGCATAGCAAGCAACTATTGTCCGTCAAGCAGGTGAACTCAATAGACAAGCAGTTTGTTTTTCCTCTTTACTGTACACTGCAAGCAGTTCAATATCAAGCAGTATGCAAATTTGAATTTCAACGGCAGTTAATGCATTTTCCATGTATGCAAAGGGAAATTAGCCATAGAAAGGGAACTTTTTAATGTTTTTAATATTTTATTTTTATTCAAAGTGCGTTAAGTAGACCGCAGCTTGTCGTTAACCCTATTTGCTAAGCGAGTAACTCTACTTGACACCAACATTCTCACGGTCTCCGCGCACAGCTCAAAGCAACGACGCTCTTGGGTGCATGTGAAGAAGTTATGAAAACTTTTTAAATAGCTGTGGAAACCGTCAAAGGACTGTTTGGGCCACAACTGCGCAACTGTAGCAACTGCAACTAGCAGCAACTGTAAAGTTTCGCCATTTTGATAAATGTTGACGCACTGAAATTTATTAGGCAGACTGACGACGACGACGAACCTGAAATAAAATGAATCTATGCAAATGCAGACATCCATATCTGCCTACGAAAAGCCTAACACATTTTTAATGGCCCAAGTCTGAGCACACAGAGAGGCACATGAGGGGGGCTGATATGCGTGAGCTACGCGTATTGCATTCCAATTCGCCAGCAGCAGCGGCGGCGGCAGCAGCTTCCAAAGTTATGATTAATTTGTGCCAGCCAAGTTTTGCCGTTTACCAAAAAGTTGGCCGTCATTTAAGCTGCTGCTGCTGCTGTTGTTGTTGTTGCTGTTGTAGCTTGTCGCAATGAAGTTGCCAACAACTGCATATTTCCACACTATCGTGTGGGCCACCAGCAGCAGCAGCGACGGCAGCAGCACCACCAGCAGTAGTAATTAAAAGACGCTGCTGCCGAACGCTTAAAATTCCATTTAATTACGCTGAGTGTTGAATATCTTGAGAGCGCTAATTAGAACTGGAACTGGCTCGAAAAACTTTTCGGACAGCAACTGCAGACAACATGCTGAAGTTGTCGCACAGTCGACGCCCCAATTTATTATTTCAGTCATATCCCATTATTCCGTTCGCCTCGCGAATGAAACAATCGAATTTAAATAATCATCTAATTTCTGCTGCAGCAAATGGGGCGGCGCAGCGTTAAATATTTAATTATTTTCCCATTTTTCTCTTTTTTTTTTTTGGCAAGCTTTAATTGTTTTGTGTGCAGGGTTTAAATGATCAAAAAGTGCATTGAAACTAATTTATGTAATTGCATTATGTGTGTTTGCAAAATTTCTAATGACAGAGTGATTAAAGCGAGACTGGAGAGAGAGATAGAGAGAGATTAGCTGACCGAAAACATGGGATATAAATGAATATAGAATATATAGTATATATAGAATTTTGTGTGACTGTAATGCCAAATTGATATAATATTTGCTTTGGTTGAAAAGAAATTTTTATTGGTATTTAGTTAAGTAATATTTTACTATGCAGATATATTAATATTTATATTTTATACATTTTATATGGATATTTTTTGTGGTCATTTTAATTTTAATAAAATTTATATTAAATAAAAACATAATTTGTTATATTATATTATTGTATTAAGAGCACCTTCGACCTTTTCTACTTAAGCACTCATTTATATTAACTTGAATTATATAATTTAAACTAAACACACTTTTATATTAGGAGGATATATAATATATAATATTAGAGGAAAAAAATAATATATAATAAAACTCATAAATATTTATATATATATATTGTATATCATGTCATGTTGACGAAAGATATAAGCAGTTTGATTTAGTTTAGATTAATATGTGTCGATAGGCTGCAGGAAAGGCAGCTGTTACCAAATTTAAACTTTTACCAATTATGCTTATTTATCTATTATTGTCACAGAATGCAGTTTTGATGAGTATATATACATAACTTATTACTGCCAAGCTAGGCTAATGTATTCTGTAAAATATATGTATTTGTAACAGATTGACAAGATAAGACTGAAGGTTCTTTGGCATGCAGGCTTTACTCATAAGTAGATGACAGATTTCATATCTTGATAACATGAAGACATGAAAAATAAATAATAAATAAATTATAAAAATAAACTCCAACTAAAATTAAACAAAGTCTTAAGCGTCATATCTGTCATGTGTACAATAAATATTTACCTAGCAAAGAGCTTAGACAAACATCATCAATTGTCAAGTAATATTTTTCAATGAGTCCGAATAGTCAGAAGAGAACGGTAATAATAATTGAACACTACTGCATTTGTTTATTTATTTTTTTTAAATTTACATAAATTTAACTATCAATTATATTTTTTAATTAATTCACTCAATTCATTAATGAACTTTCAACTGAAGTGGATTTTATTTATTTATTTTATTTTTATTTATTTATTTTTTTTTTTGCATTATATTGATTTTCTAATTCGCCTCATAAGAACTAAACATTTAAGTCAATTATTGCAAGACTTAATTTTCATTTGCGCCAATTTAATTTATTTGCCAAACTGCGCTGGGAGCTGTTTGATTTGTTCGCTGAGCTTTTTATTGACTGCAAACAAAATGAAAATGTTTATATATACATTCATATATACACGTATATATAGAATAAAAAAATGTGAACTAAAGCAAAGTGGCAATTGCCGCGCAAACAAAATCAAAATTTTGCACTAATCCGCGAGAGCTTTGCTGCAATCGTTGAGCGCATTTGTCAAGCCTGGGCTTTTGAAATATTTGTTTCGTTGTTGTTTTATATTTTTTATTCTGGGCAGGGATAAACTGCTCAAATGGCTGCCACAAGCAACCAGCGCACAAAAGAAGTCCCATTAAAAATGTAATGTTTGCATACAACAATTTCCTGCCAGCAGCAACAAGACGAGCTTGCTGCAGGACGAGCACACAACAGCAAAACAAACAGGAACCCAAATAAACCACAGCGGAACGAAAAGCCGTGAGGCTCCGCTCAGAGCGGATCGGAGCAGCGGGTCGCCATGCAGGCCGTTAAATCGATACACTAGAAAACGACACAAAACCAATAACGTGTGACACTGTGCCAAATTTGCTTTTGGCTTTTTAGAAGGGGGTTGGGGGGTAGAGTGGGGGGTAGGCTGTGCTGTGAGACAAGGAACATTGAGCGGATGGGCCGCATCGTAGTGGGTCCACACTATGCCACGAAACCATTATCCAAAGGCCCCAGGCGCCACATACGCTTGCACGTGTGTATTCCAGTTTGTTCGAGAGTTGGTACGTATGTGGTTGTGTTTGAGTGTGTGTGTGTGTGTGCGTGTGTGTGTGTGTGTGGAGCATGTCAGTGGTTGTCACCATCAGCGTCGGCAGCGAAAAACGCGACGTTATTGGCTTTTTGGGTGTCACAATGAAAAGAAAAAGAAAAAAAAGCGAAGAGGAGGCCAAATCAAAAGGCAGCGGATCCGCAGCATCCGCGCCGTTCCCGTCAAATTCGCACACATTCGCATCCGCATTCGCATCCGCATCCAATTTTGATACATCTATGTGTGAAAGGCGCAACAAACTCGGATTCTGGCCTTTTATTACTTTGTTTTGATTTTTTTTTTATTTGTGTTCCTTATATATATTTTTACAGATTATGTTGTATTTGTCTGGCAGGCAAAAGACAGAAATTGAATACGATTTAAACATTGTTTGATGTGACTTTTCACTAAAATATGCTTAAGGGTTTCTACTTGACAAGCGATTAGGTAAATTTAACCAACAGTCATGTATTATTGGACTTTTATGTATTTTATTCTCATGAGAATGTGGTTCGGCTTTCTATCCGCCAAGAATTCTTTTACATCTTTGACTTTTGAAATTGACGTAGAATATTTGAGTCACTTAACTTGATGTCATATTCATAGAGATGATCTTCAAATATGCTTAAGAATATTTTTAATTCACATTAAAATGTTTCGAGGAAATTCATAAAAATAAAAACTATTATATTATATAAATAATTCTACAAAAATAATGATACTTTATAAATATTAAAATAATACTTATAAAATTATATAAATACTGATACTATATCAAATTAAGTTCTAGATTTCTGCTTAAAATTCATTATTGACAATTTATAAAAATTTTAAATTCTAATTTTAAACTGTGCCAATTTCACACAGTTTTCGCTTTGGTTGTAACCACTGTTTCGACCAGAATTTGGCACTGCTGCATATTCCACTATTTTCCACTATATATTTCATCGTCCATACTGAATTCTGACAACTTTGCAGCTTTGGCAATTTTGAAATTTCCAACTTTTCGAGAGCTGTTCGAAATTCATATGAAATTTTTGTGTTGTTTGGGTCACGTAAAGTAAATTATGGAGCACTCATTCTTTGTTGTATGAAATGTGCGGATTTGTGTATTGAATTATTCAAAAAGGGGTTTTCGGCTCTAAATATTTAATTGAAATGTGAATCCATAGGCAGCAAACAGAGCGCCATTTGGCAGCTCTTAGCACGTGTGCTGCCAGTATAATGCCTTTGCCATGGACCATGGTTAATCTGCGGCTCCATTTTGCATTTGACATAATGTCCTTTCTATATTGGAAAACGAGGCGGGCCACATACTCCATGACTCTATGGCTGGCCAGCCAAATAACCAAAAGCCATTTGGCTGCTAACTACTTTCCGTTTTGGCCCCAAAAGCCGAGCCGACTTTTACCACTTGTGGGTGGCCAGGGACACCAGTCGGAGCCTATACGAGCGGGGCTTATCGACTGTGGAATGCGCCCGCATAGGCTCATTTTGCTTCGTTTGCTGGGCTATCGGAGGCCCTTTGCCGCATCGCCCGAGTTGCCCGAGTTGCCCGAGTTGGCCGAGTTGTTGATGTAAACAAGCTGTCAGAGCGACTAACATCCATTTGATTTGCTAACGACGATTGCTCTACTCTACAGCTATTGAACGCCATGCCCAATGGCACTCAACTTGACCAAAAAAAAAAAAAAGGAAAAGTAACATTAATTAAGCAGCCCAAAGAACATCTTGCTAACTGACTTTGATTAATAGCTGCACCAGAATTGATTAATTAATAGATCCACTTGCTTCTTAATTATCACACTAAATATTCAAAGCAAATTTGAAAATATTTGCTCAATGTCACTCTATTTAGCGATTCTGTTATACATATATCGAAATATGCAACATTTGATCTATAACATTTTCGTCTAATTCTTTTATCATTTTATTATATAATCTTATTTCGCTGAGGATCTCCTTTCCAATTTTGTCAATATGTTATCGAATATGCTTAGATATTGACTTTATAAGTTTAATTTAAAACTTCTCATTATATTCCATTTTAAGCTCAATGATGCTTTAGTTATTTTCTAATCGTTTTATTATTTTCTCTGAGTTTTTTGCATTCTTTTATCTATTATATAATTGCATATTTTCGCATTCAAGGAATCATATTTCACTGCATACTTATACTCCACTGTCTTTAGTTCTCTCTCTCTGTCTCTCTCTCTCTCTCTCTCTCTCTCTCTCTCTCTTTCATTCATATTTTCTATTATTTTGCAGCATTTGATTTTCTTTTCCCGCATCAATTGCTTTATTGATGGCTTTTTTTTTTGCCGTCGCATTCCTTTAATCTCCGACTTTGTTATAGTCGATCGTAGTGCGGATTTGATGACCCCGCTGTTAGCGCATACAGAGTGCCACTGTGGCGGCCGCACTCGCGATTTGGCAGATGAAATTTAACTGCCCCGTGACGCTGTGCCGCTGCCGCCCACAACAACTTGTATTTATAGCGCCTGTTTCAGTCAGTTTCATGTCGAACTTATCGACGCCATCTCCAACTGTCCGTCGGTTGCCATTGGGCGGATGTAGTGCCATCTTTTTTATTTTCACTCCTCTCTCTCCCTTCCTCTCTCTCTATTTTTTCTTTCTGACTGTGGCTCTTAGTTGTTGTTGGTATTGTGCCTGGGTGGACGGCACAAATTGCTTAAATTGGAAAATTGCTGGCGCTGCGTTTGTGCGTTCGTCCGTCCGCCTTTCGAGCTTTTTTTTTCTTTTTTTTTTTAGCATGTGAGAGTCCAGCCGAACGAAAAAACCCATCCAGCTGGCAGCTATGCGCACGACTCGACTTGGTTTTGCCTAACGGAAAAAATGTATATATATTGCATTTATCTTTTATTGGTCTCCTTCTCGGCGTATCTTGCTCCGTGCTTGTTGCCATCAAATCAATATTCGATTGATGCCAATACTATTATCATTTTATTATGGCCATTTATTTGTCATGCTGCGCAGCAGCAACGGCAACAGCGGCACCAGCTCACTCAATATATCTCTTGTTCTTCTTCGCCTTTTCCTGTGTTCCTGTTGCCTGCTGCGCCCTTAGCCAAATTCAATTGTCTGAGCAAATTAGCAGCCAAAATTGATTAATTGACTTGATCTGATTGGGTTCACGGACTACGTTGCTCATCAATAAAATGTGTGTGCTAATAGATTTCCAGCTGTCGAGCATTGCATTATCTGCCCCACTCCGAGTACTTTGATGCGTATCCGTAGCACTTCAAGTCTTTAAGTTGATAAATAAGTTGATTGCGTGGAATCGGAACCCTTTCAATTTTTTATCTCATCGATAAACCCGGACTTGAAGCTCAACCTATAAATATTCCACTTGCCTCAGCATATTGCCCGGGGTTCTAGCTTAGGATTTCTTTTGAGAATATCATAAAATTGTAACAACGAGGTCAGTAATAAGAGGCCAACGTGACTTATAAAGGTTTGACTGTGAGATACCCTCTAGGAAAGAAAGTGATATCTTGTTAACCTATGAAGCTTATAGAGATAAGATAGCGAATGTTCAATACTCAAACGGTAAATAGAGAATAGGAATCAAAGAAGATGCTAAGACTCAATAATACCACAATCTGACAGATGTTTAAAGATTGATGCCTGCATCCTATCGATGGGTCTATGATCAACTAACATCGCAGATATCCTTATAAATACAATAGAATATCTCTCAGTTAACAGGCATAACTTACCAACTCCCACAGAATGTGGCCCAACTCAAAGATTTTTACGACTGTAGGGTATAACAAATCTTGAACAGTTTCGGCCGCCGGCTGACATTTTGGCCAGGCTAAGGAATCGTCGCTTAATGCTAAGACATAAATATGGCGCGGCCATAAAAAAGTTGGCCCGGCTCACCTTATTGGCTTTTTAATTGCACTTGTCGAATCATTTTTTTATTGGCCTTTAAATGTTGCTCGGAATTAAAGCAATTGTCGGCTGCTTGTCAATAAATACCGGAATTTCGGGCATAAACAGGCGCCCGCAAATGTTGCGCGCTTTTATTGTTGTTTTGCATGTTTTTGCTGCTGCCGAAGCTCGCTAATTAAAATTTGTTCGCCAATTGGTTTAATTAGAGCAGCGAAAGCCGTCAAATGATCAAATAAAAACAAGCAAACAAAAAAAAAAAAAAAGAAAAGAATAATACAGAACAAAATACAGTCAACATTTAAGCCACAGACGCGCTCTGCATTTGTATTTTGTACTTTATGCAGACAGACTCCATAAATTGTTCTAGACATAAAATTTAAATGTTCTTAGCAACATGGCCTGAGAATTTTATTGTCGTGTACAGGTTAATTACGTCTGTTTTAGAGTTTCAATTGTAGCATTTTCTTTAAACAGCTGAACAAATATTGTGAATGGGAATCATAATGGCATCCAGATAAGAGCAACTCCTTGCTGTTTGTTTGGCCCTTGACAAATATGTTGCAGGCATTGTTTCGGCTGCTCAGAGTTGATTTGTGGCGAGGAAAGTTTGCTATCTGCGGCCGAGCATCATCGCCGGCATCATCATAATTTCTGTTCTCGCTTATCGAACGCCCAAAAGTTCGAGCATAATGTATAAAACACTTCAGTATATTTTGCCATAGTTTTTGCTCTGCACAGCCGAACTTTGGCCAACGAACTTCTGTGCCAAGCCGGATTCGAATGCGAATGAAGCTGCTGCTGATGATGATGCTGTTGTCAAGCTGGCTGTTGTTTTTGGCCGTTGTTTGTTTGGCTTGTCAGTTTACATAAGAGTATTGTGTAAATATTAAGCATACGCCACGTGCGCTTCGTTTATACAGTATAAGTTATTCATACGAAAGTAAATGCTGCCATCACTTTGGCCATTTAGCCTGTTTGCACTGCAGTCGTGGCCACAAATTGGATTTCCCGTAGAGTGCTCGCAGTGCTCGCAGTGCTCACTGTGCCTGTCGGCTGGCGAGTGCAATTGCTAATTTCAAATATGTATTTATAACGGGCTCTGCATTTATCAGCACTAATAGCCGCGCCTACAACACCAATACAATGCCAAACATGGTCACGCGTTAAGCACACCCTATGCTCGTAATCCGCAAAAGCACCGCAGATAGCGTCAATAGGCCACTGGGGCCCCGGCTGATATTCTGCGGCGGCCACAACTTCGGAGTGGTCCCGCCTGCTGCCGTCCTGCCGCCATCCATGCCGCATTCCCAATGCAAATGCTCTTGATAATGATTTGCATTTACAGACAGAGCCAGCAATTTGCACCATGCACGCACAGCATCAAACTGGCACAGAAAGTCGAACGGCACCTGGCATCCTTGGCTGCCCTCTCCCCTGTTGCCTAGGCTGATGAGGCTAATGCTAAACGAATTAGATTCGCTGGATGTCATTTATCTTCTTCAACTTTAAGCGTCTCGAATGCAATTCGATAAAGAGGCTCATACTTCTGCCATAGCAGCTCTTCACTTAGACTGCCAATAGAGGTAGAAAACGCGTTGCTGACTAAGAATCCTTTTAAAGTTGACTTGTCGCATTAAGTTTTCAGTAGCTCTTAAAGCTTGTTTCAGCCGACAATTACCATAGCATACTTTTAAGAACGGATCGGAACGACTGCTTGCTTTAAGTCGGGTTAATAAAATGCCAAGCCACAAAATATTTCAGCTAACATTTAGCTTTAAAACTTAAAAAATTCATTGCATACTTTTCAGCTGCGAAATAAATGAGTGGAGAAATAATTGGGGGAAATAATATAACGAATTTTGAGAAGTTTTAAGGAGCTCTTTCGAATTACTTGTACAAGCAAAAAATTTGTATTTTATATGAATTACATGATATTTTATAGCTCTGCATAAATATTACTTACTATTATTATTTATATAAGCTTTTATTATTTTACTCTCTCTTACACTCTTCATTTTTATTCTCTCTGAATGCTTTTTATTTTATTTTTTTTTTTTTTTATATGTATATATCATAAAAAAAAATATTATTAATTGTATTATTTAAAATTTTTTTTAAATTTGCACGCCATGATTCTACAGAAAAAAATATTTATACATATATAATCTCATTAAAAATTGTGTTCCATTTTGAAATTGATAGCGAATGACAACCATATGCAAATGTGCAACTGATGAGGGCCCAAATTAAATTAATTTAATCAAAGACAAAAATTTATATTTTTAAAATATAAATCTGTTTAATTTTTACGTGAATATATATAAATATGTATAACTGCTTCAATATTACATTGTGTAACTGATCTAATAAATACCATCTGCTCTCGATAAATTTTCATCTGCCAGATTATATGAAATAACACAAAATAAATAAAGCATAAAGCTATTTATAAAAATAACTTTAAGTTCGTCTTGAATGATTTACGAATACATTTAGCTCCACAGCTGATGTCGGTGGAAACAGCTTTGATGAATAAAAATAGACAACCGATGGAATTCAAAATTTACTAGTGATGGAAGAGGCACAAAAATCTAAAGCTAAATAAAATATGCAAATAATTCTCAAAGCATAACTCAACCTTTGAAATCGAATTGATATGGAAGTCATTCAACAGCCTACTTACTGTGGAGTACTTTAACTATTTATGTTCAATATTAATTATTTAGAGATATAACAGGAAGACACGGCAAATCGCTAAGCCAAAGTGAATTCATCTGCTTCCAGCAAAGTCAATAAAAAAACACTATAATTTATTTAGTTGCGACATTTATTTGAACTAATTGAAACTTATTTGGCTTGTTTTGCTTAGTTTTCGTATTCAATTAGCCAAAGTTTTTTATCACTGGTTGTTTCCGAATTTAAGGCAACAGTCAAGAAGAGTCGAAATGCCGCTTATTTATTTACTTTAGACGCTTAGGACTTTTGGCTTGTACACGCTTATTTACTGTTTGCCGAAATGCGAAACCGCAAACACAACTAAAGCCCAGACTCGACACAAAACACTCCAAAGGCAGCACCGCAGCCAGCCTCCTCCTCCATTTCCTCCTCCTACGGCAAGCGAACAAAACATGCGAATGTGGGGAGTGGTTGGACGCTTGCATGCGGAAAAGTTAAACCAGAAATACTTTACCCAACTTAAATGCCTTTCAGGCAGACCACACAGCGGCGGACTGAGAAACACTGGACGTCAAACAGCGGAAGGCGTAAAGCAGAGAAAAGGCCGTCTCTTAGACGAGGAGCCAAAAAATATGTAAAGAGGCGCCCGTTCACAGCAAAAAACGATGGGAGGAAACAACGTCAAGGGGAAGTATGGCATGCTGTCCACACAAAGACATAGACAGAGATGGAGACACGCAGGCATTGAAAACATTCCCATCCCACCTACCCACAGCCAGAAGCTGAGGCGGCTGCTGGGCAGTGCGAAGTTAGCCTCGATGTTAACACAATTAAAGGGGAGGCAACTGGAAGTGGTGCTCGATGACCGACAAGTCAGTGCAGGATGTCATTTTGTGCACTTGCCTTTCGCTTCCTATGTGTTTTTAAGTCATTATTTTTCATCATCTTTCCGAGCAAAAAGCTCTGCTAGCAAAAAGGGACAAGTCACGCCGGGCAACTGCCCTGCTTTTCTTATCCAAATATTGAGAAAAAATTGTTTCTCAAGCAGCAGCAAAAATAAAAATGGGCAGCAGCAAAACAAGACAAACAGCAGCACAAAAAAAAAAGAAAGAAAAATACCCAAACTGTATCATATTTTATAAAATTCTTTGGGAGTCACTTAAAGTGTCCTTGGCAAGTATCTGGTGTTGTCCTGTGCTAAATTTATTCGTGTAATTTGATTGCAGCACAAAGGCCAACAACAAATTGTCTTCCACGTCTAATGTAAACGAAATTCATGCTGGAACACAAATAATTACAATGGGAATAACTCAGTTATCAGACTGAACTCTCACATTTATCAGAAACCAAGCAACAGCTTCCTTTTTTTTGTCCTTTGTCCTTTCTATATTTAGTCTGCGACTCTTTGTAAAATATAAATAATAAACGCTGCTATCAGTGCTGACACAGAGTGCACCATAATTGCATGTTGTATCAAATATTTATAAATAAAATAATTAAGCTATTAGCTTGCATTGAAAGTGATTAATAAACCAGGCCAAACTGCGTGCACTTAGGGCTCTGCCACTTCATGTGTCTGCTGATTTCCGCTCTTTGCTCAATTTCAATATAATTATGGTAAATTTCACTAAGCCCTGCGCTGGCAAGAGGCGACTTTTGTACTTAACATGCACTTTACCATGTTCTTTTCGTGTCTGCTTGAAGCTGCAAAGCGTCAACCTGTTTCATCTAGGTTGGCTTTTAAGGCCATAATGGTTGGCTTTCTCCACATTCCCCACTTACCCAGACACTTGCTCGCTGTCCTTGCTGTCAGTCACTGCGTCGTCAGCTTCGGGTATAACGTGAAATATATTTACTGCCTCTAGATGTTTCTTTTACTTCTTTTTATTATACCCTGAACCCATTGCAAATGGGAAATCAGGGTATAATGGTTTTGTGAAAATGTATGTAACAGACAGAAGGAGGCGTGCCACACCCTATAAAGTATATATATTCTAGATCAGCGCGACAAGGCGAGTCGATATAGCTCTGTCCGTCTAGCTAAGTTAGAGGTTTCAAATTTAAGCAATAGAACAGAAAGAAGACCTGAAAAAGAGTTAAGGTTCATTAGAGGAGATGTTAGTTTGCATATGTATACAGCTGAGGCAGCAGAAAACATTCTGATTGGTCGCTATCTGATAGAGAGTTTAGCTCAGAGAGAGGCTCAAGAGTTGAGCATCGCTTGAGTAAAGCTGTCGCTGTCCTATATAAAGCCAGCTGAAGATCAGAGGAGCTGCTTTTTGCAGCAGCAGCAGCAGCAGCAGAAAGTGCTCTGATTGGTCGGCTAATGATCGAGTATGAAGACTGACTCTGAAAGAGGCTCAAGAGTTGAGCTTCACTTGAGTGGAGCTGTCGCTGTCCTAAATAAAGGCAGCTGAAGATCAGCAGCAGCAGCAGCAGCAGCAGAAAGTGCTCTGATTGGTCGGCTAATGATCGAGTGTGAAGACAGACTCAAGAAGAGACTCAAGAGTTGAGTTTGACTTGAGTGGATCTGTCGCTGCCCTATATAACGGCAGCTGAAGATCAGAGGAGCTGATTTTTGCAGCAGCAGCAGCAGCAGAAAGTGATGTGATTGGTCGCCTAATAATCGAGTATGAAGACTGACTCTGAAAGAGGCTCAAGAGTTGAGCTTCACTTGAGTGGAGCTGTCGCTGCCCTATATAAATACAAGCCATACAATACAAGTCAGTCGTTCAGTGCAGCGCGGTGCTTCTCCTCTTCTTCTGTCTGTTGGTAAGTATTAAAAGAGTTAAGTGTGTTAAGCGAAAATGTAAAAGTTATACTTTTAATGTTTATTTAATGTAAATATAATATATTTTAAATTTAAATATTATTAATTAAGATAACGATCATTTAGCAAATTCAATGCAAGTCTTCATATTTTAGAAGTTCGTATCTGCGTTAAGGCTATTTTTTAGTCAGGCAAGCAAGGCAGACTAGCACTTCGACTTCCCCTCTAATGCTGAGTTGTTTAAATATAGCTGTGATTTATAGTTAGGCATATAATTTGTATAAATTAACTAGAAACATAGTTGTTTGTATGCATGCATAGAAGAAGCGTAGAATGATCGAAATATTGACTGTTCACAGGGGTCAGGGTATCTCCTAGTCGACCACTCTCGACTAGAGCTCTCTTACTTGTTTCTTTTTTTTTTTGCCTTTTCCACAGCTTCACTCTCGAAATTACCCTTATTCTCTGCTGCTTTGCTGAACAAATTTTACGTGCTGTTTTGGCCATTTTCCCATTCGTACTCGCCTCTCTCTCTCTCTCTCTCTCTTTTTTCCACTCTCGCTGTCTGTGTCTTCTCATACTCTTGCTTTGTGGCTAACTGAGATGTGATTTCCGCTGTAATAAAATAGAGCGTCTACCTTAAAGGCTTTATGGCCCCGTTTTGTCGCCGACTGGAATTCGTCATTTTATGGGCTTGTGATTCCTTTTCTGCTGCTTTCTTTATGCTTTTTTTTATTTTTATTTAATTTTTTTTTATATAAACTTTCTTTGCATTTTTTAGTTGGGTTAGGTTTTCAGAGACCCAAAAAAAAGTATTATCATAAATTATTAAATTATTTATGCGCATCCTTTGAGTAAAGGACGCCAAAATGTTTTTATGGCTGATGTGAATGAAGCCAGTTTCTGCCCTCCATTGTGATAAGTATCCATTTATCATATACAGTTCGAATGGCAGGGATTACAGAGAAGGTATCAATGCAAAAAAACGAAAAAGAGAAACCGAAAAGCTTACCGTTAAACCTAAGAAGACGCAGAATCATAATCGTTTTGAAGATTTACTTGTGTTTTTTTTTTTTTTTTTTATAATACTGAAATTTTATAAAAGTTTCACTTATTTAGAGCCCCTTTAATATGGTTCAGGGTCAAAGGTTAATGAGATTCAAAATGAAAGTCTGGAATTCCCATTGAGAGTATAAACAGCTTTTGGTTTGTTTCACATGAATTCGATTTTATTGGTATTTTTATTATAATTCAGATTTAAGTTTAGCTGGTTTGGCAATAATCTAATTATTGATCTGTTTCACAACTGTAAACGGCAACAACTTTCGCGCTCTCCCCCTCTCTCTCTCTCTCTCACTGTCTTTGTTACTTTGATTCAGAATTTCGTTTGATTTGTCTTAGGTCTAGAAGTTAATTATGTAAATCGTATATTTTTAATTTTATTTATACAACACACAGAGAAATGCGCACACATGCAAACCCATACCTGGGTATGCAGGTGTGGGCCAACGTTTAACTTAATTATAGAAAGTTGTACCTTCTGCCCAGCCCCACTGCCCCCTTAGCCCCTGTTGCTCTCTTTGCCCCCTTTTGCCGACGCTATTTACAATGACATCTTTAATTAATCTCTAACCTAAATTACATAACTGCACAGTGCGCAAAAGCTTACAAATAATTGAAGTCCGGCCTGGGTGCTCAATAAGCGAGTCACGTCACAAGTCACGTCCCCAGACGCGCACCGAGTCCTGCCAGCAGCACCAGCGCTTCCTCGAGCAGCAGCAACAGGAGCGGCGACGCCAGCAGCCATTGGAACGTGCTGCGCTGTTTGCGCTTAGCTGCGCCGGACATGATAGCCGAAGCGGAGTATTCACCTGTTGGCAAAGAGGTGTACGTGCGAGTGTGTGAGTGTGAATGTGTGAGCGTGAATGTGTGAGTGTGGGTGTGACAGTTGCAATTAATATGAATCATTTAACTTGCTGACAAAATAATTCACACGCACTCGCGAGCGTTCACGTCACAAGGGCTACTATATATACACTATATATATATATCCATATATATGTATATATATCTTGCATTATCAATGTATAGACGAAAGAAGAATATATGGGGAGGACTCACCGCTGAGCACGTGCAGGTCAACGGAGACGGCCACGCTGTTCGACGGCTGGCACGTATAGTTGCCGGAGTCTTCTTTACGCACAAACGGTATAATTAATGAGCCGATCTGTAATTAATGCGGACATTATTATTTCAGCACTTGGCACAGCTCTTAAACAAGTCATAGCATAAAATCAAATTGTAGATATTTTATAAATTAATTAGCGGTTCCATTTTTAGGTGTTGCCCCGCCTACCGTATTCTGATTATCGCCGACTGTGCCGAATATATTGCGATCCAGCTGCGTATACCAGCCCGTGCGTTCGTCGCTCTCGCTTATCTTCTTCTGCCCGCGGAACCAGATGATATACTTGGGCGGGTCCAGAGTGCCCCGAACGATGCAGTGCAGGGCCACCTTGCTGCCCGCCTTGACGAAGCGACTCTGGTCGCCAATCAGCTCAGTCTTGGGCGCTGCAAAGCAGAGCAATTTGTATTTTCATATGCGAAATTCGTTTTGCGCTGCTTACTGATCACTTCCAGGTGGACCTTGGCGCTCAGCTTCGGCTCGGTGGCCATTTGGCACTCGTACCATCCGGCATCGCTGGGGGCCACATACTTGATCTGCAGCGACCAGGTGTAGTCGTTGTCCTCCTGGTATATGGACTGGAAGCGCTCGTCCGCTATGAACGTGGTCTCATCCACGCTGATTATGTGGCCATCCAGCAGACGCACCCACGAGACGGGCTTCTCCGACAGGCGATGGATCTGAAAAAGGGATAGAGAGGATGTAAGAGGAAGGAGGAACTAAGAGATCGGATCAAGTACATTTAAATTTCTTTATCAGACATAGAAAATAATTATAATATAACAATAATAATAATAAATATAAATGTTTTCCTAATCTCCAGGAATTTTCTATTATTCCATCATAGTGCTATACCTGATCATATACTATAGGGAAATAAATGTGTCCGTTACTATAACAAAACTTTTAACGATCTACCTCAAATCAATTCTTTTCTATTTAATAAAGAAAGAGATTTCCCTTAACCGGACCTCGGGAACAACAAAATACTATTTGCATATTGTAAACAAAAACAGAAAGCAATGGACCCCATACTTATTTGCATACATATATTCGAATTGTACAATATACCAAAAACCAACAGAATCAACAAAAACATGAAGTAGAAGAAGGAGAAGAAAACGAAACTATTATAAGAGGCCTCGAATTTACATTTACATGAGTGGAGATGCCTGTGTGTGAGCTCCTTTAAAAAGGAGCCAAGAATGGAGCTGGCTGTAAAAAGTAAATGGTAGAGCGTATACGTATACGTATACGTATACGGCGAATAGTTGTCGCTGAGAGGTTGTTTGGCTTGTTTGCGTCATAAAAATAAACGTAAACAAAATAAATTTGTTGATATGCAAATGAAATTATGCTGATCTGTGCAAGGTTTTTGCCCAGACACCAGAGAGAGAAAGAGAGAGGGGGAGAGAAAGCGGAGAGCGGAGAGAAGACATCACATAGCCGCAGGCGTAAGGTAAACGAGCTGCGTACTGTCCTCGGGAAACGGAAAAGCGAAACGGAAAACCAAAGCAAAATAGCCAAGCAACCAGATATTATCAAGAGCGGCCTGAAAAGGCTATTATTATATCTTAGGTTGGACACTGAGCAAGATATCATTAATTTGGTTCGGTTGCCCAAATGATGTTTGGGGAAATGGGAAAGGAAATATTTCGGAAGTGAAAACTATGTGTGAGTGCTTGGCAAATATGTTATGTGACTGGTATGAACGGTTAATGGATGACATATGGAAGTAAAATTGAATTATACTTCAAGCTTTTCGACTCAAATTTGAAGCGTAAAAAGAGTTTAGGAAAACAGGAAATTTAAATTAAGACAAGACGATGGAGAAAATGATGGTTACCAGGAAACGAATTATGATATTTAAAGCAATGGAATTCTGGAGTATGCTGTACGAAGGTAAATATATATAAATATATATATTATTAACTTATTTTTCAACACGATTTCAGAGACTTTTAATTATGTTAATATATAGACTAATGCTGGCAAAGACTCTAAAGAAAGTTAGCGAAGCTGAGGACCATTGTATGAATAGATCTTTAATGCGTATTTGAAACCAAGGCATACAGGTGAACTAATTACGGTCTATATATAGGCATAAATATTAAATTAATGCACATAAAGTTTGAATTTTGCATTAAGTCTAACCTACGCAAATATTGTTTCTACTCAAGACATTGCTTTCAGCTCTACACGCATTCAAAATGAAACATTACACCTCCGCAGGCACACCCACACACACCCCCACACAAACTCATACGTCGGTTCGCCTTTGGCAATGAATGTTCAGTGCTTGGGTCTGGGATTAGGCTCGGGCCTGTCCTGTCCTGTCGCGGCCTGGTCTGGTGGGGTTTGTCACTGTTGTCGCCTGCACTCACCTGACATGGCATGTACGCGTGATTTCCCATCTGAGCCGTGATGTTTAGCACGGGCATTGTCAGATTTCTGCGCGGCTGCTGGCCGGGCAAGAGTTGCCCGTTGTGGGAGGCCAGATACGAATGCTGCTCATTAAACATTTGTCGCCGCTGCTGCTCCGGCGACAGGGTTACAGTCTCCGCTGCAGGAGTGGATGCTGCTGCGGCAGCGGCTGCGGCGGCGTCGGCGGCGGCTGCTTCAGCTGCAGCAGCGGCAGCGCGGTAAGCTGGCAAATCTGCGGCCGCGAACACGGGAAACGGCGGCAAAAATGTGGGGATGGAGAAGCCTTTAGTCAGTGAATCAGCGTTGGCCGGATGAGGATGCTGCAACACCGCATTTTCCTCCGCCTCCGACACAGCCTCCTCATCCCCCTGCTCCTCCTCCTCCGCCTCCGCCGATGGCCGTGACGTTGCTGTTTCAATGGAGTTGCGGGCTTCCGTTTCCGTCAGCGCTGGCACAGCCGTCGCGGGCTCTGTTGTTGATGTCGGATAAATTGTTGATATGAACAGCGCTGGCTTCGCCGTCGCCATCGTTGACATTGTCGTCGTCGTCGTCGTCGTTGTCGAATCGGTTGTTGTTTGTATTTCGGCCGCCGTTGCGGGCTGCGTAGTTAGCCCAATTTGTGCGGACTTAGTTGCTGCTACAGCTACATCTACAGCTCCTCTTGCCAGCCTCCCAGTCGCACTCCTTGTTATCGTTGGTGCTGCTGATGACATGCCCAGGGTCGTGCTCCAGTAGCCAGTTGTAGTTGTTGTTGTTGCGGTTGTTGCTGCTGTTGTTGTTGTTGTTGTTGGCTTTTTTACTGTCAGTAATGCTGTTGAGTTTGGGTCTGTCGTAATTAGATCGTTTTGTGTTGTCATTGGGCTATCTGGCAAAGTGGATCTCGGGTATGTCGTTAGCTCCGGCACTGCGGCAATTCTCGGCTGCTCGTAGGCTGAGCTGCAGGTGACAAGCTCTGTGAATAAAAAAAAAAAACGAAACTCACATATAGATGTACTTCATTTAAGTAAATTTGCAGTAGCTGTGATGAAGACATTGATAAGGACACTTTCATAATTTTAAAATTAAAAAACCAAAAATTAAAGCTTGAAAAAATATTAATTTAAATTTATAAATTGTTATAAATAAATTTATAACAATATAATACAATTTAAATATAATAATAATATATATTTAAATAAATGATTTTTAATATATATTTAAATATACTATACTATAATATTAATACCAAAACTAAATTTCTGCTGAAATACAATTGTGATTAATGCTCTTTAATTGAATCAAATATTAAGCAACAATTAGCGTGGTGATGACACTTCTCAGCTCATCTTTCTTGCGAAATATAATTTCCAGAAATTATATCAAATTGCATTAATGCTAAGGCAGTGTAAGACTGTTTTTATAGGTCTGAATACATATTTGTTTAATCCAAAACAAATATTTGGCTGTAGTTATTGACGCAGACAACAGATTTGATTGATTTTCGAAATCCGAAACAAGGATAAATATGCCCTAATCCTAAGCAAATAAATACCAAATTTCAATGGGTAATGTCTGCGAGTCGTATCCAAAATGAAATCAAGAAGCCTCTGCAAGGTAAGGTGAAATCATTATCTGGTATGCACTCGAGTCAGAATACGAACTCATATACATATGCGATCTATATGTGAATGTGTGTCGGTGGGTGGGTTGGCGGTTGCAGAAGTTTATAAGTCAGCGTAGACCCATCTGAAGCCTTCTCATTAGCAGGGTATATATGTGTGTGTATGTGTTTCATTTCAGTTAATTTTCAATTACGCTTTTATGCTAATTAAAATCGTAAAAAATTGTTGCAGCTTTTCAGTTGGCTTTCGTTTTCATTAGGATGAGCGGTTGGTCGGGGCTGGCTGGGCATGCCATTGAAAAGTTTTTTTTGCCTTTCACGGGCTACGGTCTCTTAAAAGAACACAGAGTACTCATACATTATAAACAAACAAAAAATACATAAAAACATAAGCGTATTCACATGTTAAGGAGAAAGTTCCGAGTCGTTTATAAATATTGTTTGCTCGGCTTGCAACAATAGCTGAAAGCGGCTATTAAAACAAATTAAAAATTTATGAATGCACTTAAATTGCATTCGAATAAATTGAATTTTTGATTCGACTAACAGTTTTGCTACTTAAATATCCATGCATTTTTAATAACTAAATAAAATAGTTGACTGTTTAAAGAAATCAATGACAAACAAAACTTTGCAAAAACTATATTAAAAGATTACAGGCTAATCACTGTAGCCAGCAAATGCCCCAATCTCTCTGTGTGTGTGTGTGTGTCTGTAACAGTTTTGCCAGTGATTAGGTTGCCATACATCTTAACTTTTCGCTGACAAAAGTTGCTGTCACGACCCTCTAAAGGACTTGTCGCCTTCGGGTCAATAGGCAACAGCAGCGGCAGCAGCGACAGCAGAGAAAAAAGATGATGAGAAAATGATGAGGGCGTGAACTCAGAACTCAGAGCTGAGAACTCAGAGCTCGACGGCATTCATGCGGAAAGTTTAGCTGCCGCCACCCACACGAATCGAACTGCGACGATGAATCCAAAAGCAGTTTGGAACAAGTTACAAGCGATTTTGTTCCTCATTCATGCCGTTTCTTCATTCTGTCCAAGTTTTTGCTTCGGTTTTGTTTGAGTTTTGTATTACAAAGCGATTAATTTGAATGAGTCTTAAGTTGGGATTCGATTTGTCACTTCTTTTACTAGTTGATGAAGTTGTCTAATTAAGTTCATTTTACATTTCTTTAAATTCTAAAATAATGAATGTAATTTAATGCAAAGAATCTTGGTCAACGCACAGCATATTGTCGTAAAGGGTCGAAACCGAACCGACCAAATATGTTGGCCAACCTGCGACTGGGCCAAAAATCAGACGTCTAGCCTGGGGTTTAAGCTGATTGCAGGTTTTTGCGTTTGCTTCAGCGGGCCGGGCCAATAGCCAGAAAAAATTTGCATTTTTAAATTATTTCATTTCACGTTCTTGTCAGGCCCTGATAAAGGTACAATTTCTATCCCATTTTTTCGCTCTCGTTTTTCAAGTTTTCAGTTTTCCGAAAAGCGCAAAAAACCGCATAAATTTTGCCACGAATTGGACGAATGTGAATGTGAATGTGACTGCGTATGCGTGAGATTTGGGAGTGCCGATAAGGTCTCGGGTTAAAATGTAAAAAGGTAAATGGCCACCTGGACCCCCACACAAAAAAACGTAAAAAATGAGAACGCCGAGCTTCAAATGCGAAACGCTGTAAAAATGCAAATTGAAAACGAAACGAAAAAGTAAATTTGAGATCTACAACAGCCTCGCCCCGGCCCCCCTTTCCGGCCATTACTCAGCCCCTGGCCAATTGGAATGCAGTTTGTTGCACGGTTGTATCCCGAAGGATACCTTTGCTTGAGCTTTCAATTAAATCGGCTTAGGCGCAATAAGCCGGTGCTAGACCTTACGCAATATACGCAATACTATAAAGGCCAGTCGAATCGAAGGAAATCCTTTCAATCTTGACAAAACTGAGCTCTCTCTTTGTTTATTTTGGCTGCTAAGCCGATTAATTTACAGGCCACAACAACGCAAAGGCGCGTGTATGTGTGAGCATGTGTGTGAGTGTGTGTGTGAGTGTGTCTTGTTACGAAAGAACCTCGTATGAAGTGTGATCTCAACAGTTATTGCACTCGGCGACAAAATGGCGACAGCAGCCAGCACACGCCACGCCCCACAGCCACAATTGCTTGGCTAACGTAAACAAATGCGAAGGAGCCAGGAGGACACTGCGTGGCCCAGGACATGTAAGCGAAACGTGCAATAACACTTAAATTGTTTTTGTTGTGTTTGCGGCCAGCTACTTGGCATTGCCCAACGGCGTGGTAAGTGGGCTAGCTTCTTCCCAGCTGGTCGTCCCCCGCCACCTCCTCACACATTCTATGTCCGCATAGTTCTGTTGAAGCCTCAGCAGTTGGCACCGCATTCACTGAAGCTCATAATTCAAGTGTGTTACCAAAATGAACAAGCGCTTAGCCCCCACTCACCTCGGATCCGCACGCAAACTGAATAGTAATGCGGTCAAATGAGACCTCGAATTACTCAAATTGGGTCTGTTGCGTTCGAACGATGCAACGGGCGCAAAAACCTGAGGCACCCACACACGCACACACACACGCACATTGATGGCGTGTATATGCAAATCTGAATTGCTGCACAGACAACATAATGGCTGGCTCATCAGCAGCCATCAGCAACAGTGGACGAGACTTTAAAGAAAGATAGAATCATATGAGAATAAAAGCATAGTCGAGACTGCTCGGCTAGGAGATACTCTGAACCCAATTTTCCAATCATTCTACGCTCCTACGCGGCTATGTATTTGCTAAAGCACAAGTCTCTTGTATTTGATTTAAGTTTTTTTGCGCTGATCAAGAATATATATACTTTATGGGGTGTGGCACGCCTCCCGCTGCTTATTACATACATTTTCAGAAACCAGATATTCCCATTTTCAATGGGTTCGCGGTATAATAATCAGATGTCCTGTATGTATTGCTCTTCAATATTTTAAATGGATATTGAAAACACGTTTTCTTTTTTTTTCTTTTCATAAAACACATTTGAGGCAATTTGTCCCACTGTTCACATCACATTTACAGCAGACAGCAAAAGGGGCTCCGTCTGTCCATAAAAGACTTCCGGCAGACAGTTCTATATACTGTTTTTTAACCTTTTAGTCAAGTGTATAATTATGATGAAACGAGCAAACACAGCTTTAAAAACCCATATTCTTGTCTTTTAAATGCATTATATAAACAATTTATGGACACATTAAGATCAAACACCCAAATGTTTAAATTTGAATAATAAATATCACATGTTCTGATAAATTTAATATAATGCAATAAATGTAAAGCTTGATAATTCATATCATAATCCCGCTCTTAACAGCTTTTCATTACGCACATCTAACGGCAGCACACATGTGCAGCATTCGCTTGCTCACGCCCACTTCCCGCCCCCTCCCGCTCTGCTCTGTGGCATGCTAAAGGTCAATGGATTAATTATGATTTCATGCTTAACGGCATTTTGTTGGCCATTTGATGCGTGTACACGTACATCATTAGCGGAGTATCAAAAGTGGCAACAACTTTTGGCCAAACGGCAGTCACAACTTTTTTGATGGTCCGCTGCTGCTGCTGCTGCTGCTGCTGCTGCTGCTGTGAAACAGCGCGTCGTAATTATAAAAAATATGCGTCTGTAATTTGGAAGCGCCCGGGGCCAAAAGTAATTACATATCCAATAAAAAGTCATGGCAGCAGGATGCGTAGCTGGCAGGGCTCATAATTAAAATCCCAACAACTAAACACTCCACAATCTGGCCCACACTCCACTAAGCGTCGCGACGCCTTCTGATGTCTATCCGAAGACCCGCTCGCCGCGGCTTAAGGAAGCCAAATGGAGGCTCCATCAGCCAGCCATGACCATGGCTTAGAGCGTGGTCCAGGCAGGCCGCGGCATTAAACACCAACTCACACACACACAGCCAGACACACACACACACATAAAAGCAAAACTTTCCATTGGGGAGTACTTTGGGTTATGGGCGCCTCGAGTGCGCATAAAACACGCGCCAGCAGATTGCTGAAGGCGCTTGGATTAGCAGAACCAGAACCCGAGCCAGAACCAGTAGCGAAGCCCCTAACCCAACCCAATCCACGCTCGCTGAGTTAAGATAGTTGGCTAAGCGTCTATTTGTTGACAATTCTCTTAAGTTGTTCCCTTTGTTGTTTCTGCGGTTGCGACTGCGATTGCTATGCGGAGCGATGCTTAATGGCTGTCCTTGGGGTCCTCTTGTAAAGCCATTGTAAAATTGGCTAAAACTTTAAACTAAACAAGTTCTCTTTGAAATGGATTCTTTTATAACGAGGCGTAAAAAGAAGAAACCCCTCTTTAATTCTTATAAAGAAAGTTTTTATACTTTAAGAGACCTTTAAGAGGCTCTTCGTTACCCTTAACTTTTGATAACCGTCCTCGTCTATCCTAACTTTGAATTAGCCTTATAGCACTCAGACTCATTTGTTTATACATAAGTTTACCTGCGCTACGTACTTTAGTGCAATTAGACTTCTTAACTTAACGAACTTTTGACCAAATATCCAAACTTCTGACCGAACTTTTCAAGCGAACTCGCTTATTGACCCGCTCAACTGCTGACTACGATGATTGTAGATGTAAACAACTTTTGATTTCTTTAACCTCATTGTTTATTCACATGTTTAGCAGAACTCTTTACTTCTTTACCCCTGCCATACACAAATATCAAATCAATTCACACTTATCGCCGAGCTGTTGTCAAGTGTTTAACCTCTTTATGATTCTATGATTTACAGCGCACTCGTTCTAGATGAATTGTAATGACGCTTGGCACTCGCATGAGTTTCCCATAAATATTCAGGAATCGAGCATGGGAAATATTTATAAAATCGATCAATAAGCAATTACGCCCGTCTTTTTTCCGTCTGCAAATAAATAAATAAACATATTTGGCCAAAGTGGGTGCAAGGGAAGGGGTGGGTGCTTGAAATAGGAAATTGTATTTGTATATATTGCAAAGCAAACACAAAATTCCGTCTACGCATGAAACACGCATTTGCATGCGTGTGGGCGGGCCTGGGACTGGGCGGGTGGAACTCCAACTGCTGCGGAATGTTGTGTTTAGTGAAAATTGCTTCAACAATTTTCTTGTAGTCATTCAAAGCGAAACATATGTTGGGTGTCACAGTTAAAATATGTATATACGATACGCCAGCACGCAAATAGCGTTGGGCTAGGATGGGCTGGGTCGAAATTCAATAGGAGGCAGACAACTCGAACAGTCAGTCGACTTGACGCCTGCTGCTGCCTCGCACCCATCCGCAGGTTCCTCCTGTCGGACTCTCTCTGTTGCTCTCATTGTTTTCGTGCAGTACTTTTGCTTTTTGGTCTGGGACTGGCTCAATTTATTTTTATGGCATCATGTTTGGTCGCTACGTGTGGCAAAGAAGGACGCTCCTTTTTACTTTTTTCGCCTTTGCCTCTTTCTCTGCCTTTGGCTGTGGCTGTGGCTTCGGCTTCGGCTTCTGTTTCAGCTGCGTAAATTGAAACTGGAGCAATGCTCGGCGTCCCATTACGTATACGCACCGTGCTCGTGCTCGTGCGCGCACTTCACCACGCTCTTATTAATGTGTCTAAAAGCAGCCGCATTGCCGGAGACAGTCGCATTCCCGCATCACTCCCATATCAAAGGCTCAACATAATATTATATCAAAGCACTGAGCAGTATTGACGTCATAGTATAGATACCAGGACCTACAACAAATCTGTCTATCTCGCATTCTGCTTTGTAGATAAAATTACTTCAGCAAAAGGTGAAATAAAAATAATAAAGTACAAACACTCTGTGCCAATGCGGACACAAAACTATCAAATATACAATCTATCAAATCAAAATGAAGTTCTCACAAATAGTTTTGCCTCTTCTAAATATAATTTTATTTAACGGAAATGTTCTGTCTCAAGATATATTCAACATCTGTCAGGTAACATTCGACAGGTAAATTTGCATCTTGCGGATGACATTCCTGACATTCTCTTTACGTCAGTCAAATCAAAGGGAATTAAATACGGAAATCAAGTCACAGGTCACGTCGCACGGACTGATTATAATTGAAAATCAAAACGGAGTTGAGGGAAAACTCTGTAAAGCGAATTATTATTAACGATATTTGCATTTTGGCTCTGATTATGCGAAAGGTTGAGCAATAAAGTGCGCACATTTCAATGTTGTTGATTTAGCTTTGTTATTGCAGAAGCTCGAGTGAATCGGGGCGAATTCTTTCGGTATGCCCTCCGAGGACAACTCCCGAGTGGTTGCGTATAAATCAAGTAAAATAATTATGCGAATCTGCAGGACATTCCATTATCTGTGTGTTTTGGGCTCTTCCGCAATGCTTTTTATCGCGCTGCTCGCTTTTATTGCCGGTTACCAGACGCTGACCCACGAAACCGCCCAACCACCCAACGATCCACCCACCCACCTACCCACCGACGCAGCCGAGTTTAGCACTCAGACCGACACCCGCAACCGCACCCACCGCCACTGGGGTGCGCCCTGTCCAGCACATGCCGCCGCCGCAGGCACAGCTCATAAATAAGTTCCAACGTCGCCAAAACAAAACATTTTTCATCTGGCTCTCGGCCGAACACGGCTGTCGGTCCTCATCCGTCGTCGTCTGTCGGCATGTGCTCTGGGAATATTTCATAAATTTCGACGCTGCCCCGAAACTGAACCTCTGAACCTCTCTCCCACGGCCTCCACCACAGCCTCTCCATATAGACCGATATATAGACCATTGCTCTAACATTTTTGCTAGTTATATTCGGTGCCATTTTCACACTCGGACGGGAGTCGAGCCCTGCTCCCTCACAAGGCTCGTTGACTCTTGGTCGACTGCACTTTGTCATCTGGTGGGCACTTTTCCTATTTTTCAACAATTACACGCCCCAGCCACTAATGCCACACACTTGTTGTTGTTCTGGTCGCTCGTGTTGTTGTTGTTGTTGTTATTTTGGCATTGTTTCACACTGCTTTCCGCTCATGTCTTGGGCTTGGCGCTTTTGATTGGTCGCCAACACAAACCCTCTGAATAATTTAGAAGCCACTTTCCCTTAATATTGTTCAGGCCAAAAGAACAGCGTGGCCCCCAAATCAAATTGTTAGTTTAGGGCGTGCGACTAAATGAACAGTGGCAGCAATTACTGCGAAATGGAACTAAATTTGGAATAATAAGGTTCATATTAAATAGTATTTTAGTCTATCGCAATATGTTTTCGATTATTCATTGTAATGAAAATGAATTTAAAATAAAGCCAAATCAGAAAATGAATTTCAACTCATTTTAAAGTCTTTGCATATTTTCTATATATAAGAACGAAAAATAATGTATTCAAATGCTTTCGCCTCTGGGTGGATAAACAAATCAAATTTTACATACACTGAATAAAAAGTGCGCCGTGTAGACAATATGAAAATGCCCAAACTGCTAACCACTGTGCCTCATAAAGCAAGGTATTTGATACTCGGATGCAGCAGGAGGATGTAATAGGAGCTCCGCACAGCTCACAGCTCACAGCTCGCAGCTGGCGTTCCGGCACGCTACGGTTCGGTTCGGTTGGGTTCAGCTCGTTTTAGTCCAGCATTTTTCAGCATGCTGTAGGTGTTTGCAGGGCAACACTTCGGGCGCAGCCTGGCGACAGCAACGGCTAAAGTATCGTCATCAGCGACAGAGGTCAACCGACATGTGCCCATGTGCATGGCCCAGAACATGTGGGTTGCCATCCTTGTTGTGCAGATTCATAATTTATGAAGGTAAACAAACACTTTTGGCCGGAATAACCCAATTGGTTGATGCGTTGCTCCGGCATGCTCCTCTGCACGGGCATTAGAGGATTTGCCGTTTAAAGGGGGCGTGGCACAGCCAAGCATTTCGAAATTGCCGGGCATAGCATGGACAGACCCTGGCCGCGCTAGCACCGGCTTGTCCAGCTTCAAACTTTGGCACATTCTCCAAATTAGCCAAGTGCACTGAGTGCACGGAGCGCACGAGTTCCAAAAAATGTTCTAATATTACAAAATTTATACAAAAAGCAGCAGCAGCAGCAGGAGCAGCAACAGCAGCAGCAGCAGACAAACTTCATTTATTTGGCATAACGAGCTGCACTCAAACTTTTATGAAAGCGCATTGGGATTGCTGGCGAAAATCCCCCACATCCTTTACTCTGCAGGTCCTTGAAATTGGATGAGCATTTGTCTGGCTGGCGTCGTCCGCAAATTGTTGCCACTGCAAATGTGTTTATTAAACATTTGCTGGCAAGCATTCAATTTTGTTAATGTTTTCAGCGCATTTTTCAAAGCTCCGCCAAGCCGTTCCCTGCTCGAGCCACAAATTTATTGTTTTATTTTTTTTTCTTTTTTTTTTGCCTGCTTATTGGTCAGCAAGCATTTACCCAGTCCGTCGCCCCTTCGCCGGTTTCGCCGGTTACCAATTGCAGTTGTAAGTGGTTTCTCGCATTTACCCGAACAATGGTGCTCCAGAGGGCAGCCAAAGGGTTAAGGAACTCTCAGCTGCGGCCCATGAATTATGGCCAAGTGGATTGGCAATGGGGCAGAACCGGCCAGAACGCTTGAAACTTTTGTATTGAAATGTGCGCACATCTGTTAATAATTTAAATTGCATTGCAAAAGCGATCCGTAAAAGAGCGTCTGCTAAAAGCCATAACAATAACTACTTCAAAATAGCATAAAACGCACCATTTGAGTAAATAAAGCCATAGAAGTAGTTCAATGATCTCAATATATCCAACAGGCAAACAATTCTTGACGAATAGAGGTGAACGACTATCGATAGCACTATTTTCAGTATCGGTAATTGAGTCGCACTGCAATCGAATCATCGATCTGTGTAACTGTTAGTGGAATCAGAACTATGCGAACCAACTCAAAGTTATTCATTATTATTCTTTCTCCCGTAATTGTTACATCGATATATCGACACTTTCGAGGTATTCAATTCGATATATTCAATAGATTATCAACAGCAAAATAATATAAATTAATTAAAATATATGTATATGTCAAAGCATGGAGCATTATGATATCGCTGCTTAGCGAGCTGAAGCATCCCAACATAATCACGCTGCTGGACGACGCGTCGTGCTTGCGGAAGAGATCGTATACTTGATATTCGAATATCTATCAACGGGCCTGCGACAATACATCGAATCGCTAGCCATCGACGAATGATGGACACGAAACTGGTGAGTTGGTTTCTGTTCCAGATCACCAGCGCCGTGCTCTACTGTCACAGACGACGCGTAAGGCTTTGACCGCATCAAGCAGGCTGATTTTGAGCTGGGCTGCTGTTTCCGGGTGCCGATGCGCACACTCCCCACGAGGTGGACACACTCTGGTACCGGGCGCTCGAAATTAGCTGGATTGTCCACATTACGCCTGTCCCGTGGACATATGGTCCATTGGCTTAATTTTCTTTGAGCTAGCCTCGGGAAAAACCATGTTTCAGCTATTTACAGATAGATAAGCTCTTCTGCATATTTCGCACGCTGGGCACCCCAACCGAGGAGTCCAGGCCTGGCGTAACTGCCAAGATAATCGTCTATCAGCCAGCGAAACGATTGTCTGCTGAGGAAATTCAGGGTATTTCAAGGAAAATGCCGGCATCTGAAAGACCCCAGCTGTCAATAAAAGTTTTTAATATATTCGTGTGAAATATACATATGTATGTATATATATATATACATACATATACATATATCCTTTTTTTTGCAACGCGCACGTGCTAATCGGCTTTATTAACGGATTTCTGTGCACGCGTGTAAAATTAATTTAATTATTTTACGCTACGCTTATAGCTCATCTTCGCTGCACAAAAGCGACAAACTGAGCCAAAGTTAACAGGCTAGACTTATGCTTGAGTGCCCGAAGGGTCGCAGAACCTTGTAATTTGATCCGCGCACAGTGGGTCGAGGGTTACGCGAGCTGCGCGGCGCTGTCACTCTGGGGCAATGCCCCGCTTTGACAAGCAATCAATCTTTGCTGTTCGTTAAATATTATTTTTTAATTTTCTTTGAAGCGTTTTCCTCTGGCCTGCGATATTTGTCCACTGTGCGGCTGGCAGTCGGGCGTTAAGAAAAACAAACACAATAAGAGAGTTCATGGAGTGGCAGTTATAATTGCCCCAAAGCCACTGCACAGTGTGACGAGAGTGAACCGAAAATACCACGTAATTAATTGAGATACATTTTACAGAATTAATACATTTCTGACATAAAATAAAATAAATGTATAAAATATTCTGGAAATGAAATCTACTTGGACAAGTAAAACAGTAAAAAGTATTTAAAAAACAATTTTAATTTTAAATTATAATTAAATCGCCCCAAGCAATATTGCCCAGCTGAATGTTAACAAATTGACAGCTTTTAATTTAATACACATTCGTCTCTGATTTGAGTCTCAATAATATTGTCTGAGAGGAAACCAATTAACTATACTAGGAGATTATGACAGCATTGGCATTTGACATATTCAATTAAAATTTTGCATGCATAGGATCAGGGTTCAAGAACGTGCGAATCGAACTCAAGTCGTAGGTCCGGTCTGTGGGGGGCTTAAATTAAATAAAAACTGCTCGAGCTAGACATAAGCACACAGACACAGACATAGACATAGACAGAGAGTCAGGCACATATGGCCCCGAGCTATACTTACGTGTCCCCAAGTTGAGGGCTGCCAGGAGCACAGGGAGCCGAGCTGTCAGCCAGATGCGTTGCCAACTCAACGTCTTGGCCGTGCGTACAAATTGGCGCCGCTGTCCGGCGATTTCGTCTGGGTCTGAGACTGTCATCTTGGCAGTCGCTGGCTTCCTTGCGCTGGTCCTGCTGGCTCGTCCGCTCGTCCTGGCGGTCCCACTGGCACAGTTGCTTGCAGCGATGACACTTAGAGCTGCTTTTGTCCGCTCATTGCTCGGCGAATGCCGCCATTGGGGACTCGTTTGCGGAACCATCGGCGGAGCATTGTCTCCAAGTGTTCGGCACGAGGCTGGCCTCTGATTCTGATTGCAGTGCGCCCCGTTGGCTGTCAAAGTTTTTCGCATTCTATGCGAAATGTGTGCGTCTATTCCCAGTCGCTTGCCCGCTGCTGCCCGTCCCAGATAAATAGGTTTATTGAATTAATTCGCTGGGGTCGGGATACACTCTCGTCGCCTTCCTTCCGTTGCTTTTCAGCGGATTGCAACTTGCTTTATATATAACTATATATATATTTATTTTTTATTTTATTTTCTTTACTTTTTTGGTTGTTCTCTGATTTTATTGCCACGCGCTTTCATTGCTTTTCCTATTGCTTCACCTTGTGCCAGTTACAGCTAGCATCTCTGGTCTATTTCTTGAAAGAAACTGCGCAAATTCAAAGCATATATATGTATGTGTGTCTATATATTATGTGATAAACCAATCATGTGATCAATCAATATAAAAAATATGTCAGACTCCGATTAGCTTTTACTTAGATTTTCCTTGCTCGTCCTTTATCTATTTAAAATATGTTTTAGCTGAACTTGGCTTGACTCTTAACCCATCCACCTGATTAGCATAATGTTAAAGCTAAACTTCTCTTAGATCTACTCGCTATTAATCATGCAAAATTTTCAAATTACCATCCAATTGGGAGAAGTTGGAAGTGCTCGTTCGATATACATTCACGAACCATATGCCAAACTAGCGCGAACGTATTTTCTCGTGAGATATGTCGAAAGTTTTTTCACAAAGGAGAGATTGGGAAACTTGCGGCACACTTACACTGTTTAACAAGTTTTCAACTTCGCACACACATTCGACGCACAGCTTGATAAATGATATTTTTAATGTTTCATTTCTTCACAGGACTTAGCACGTGGAGCCAACTTATTTACAGCTGAGTTGCACTTTATGGCTTAAGCCGCCGCCGCCGTCGCCGCCGCCTTGAAAATATTATTCAAGTTTTTATTCAGTGCCTGCCCCTAATACACAATAATCCCTTTTTACGACATTGCGGCCGCAGCATCGGCGGAGTTCCTTTTCATTTTTCGCTCCGTTTTTTTCGTCGCTTTGCACATTTAGTTCGCCATTCTAATATCCATTTTAATACAACAGAAACAAACAAATTTGGAAAGTGATTTCGGCACTTGCTTAGCCAACACGCTGACTCAGCCAAGACACTAGGGACACACGCACACACGCACACACTCACACACTCACACACACTTACACACAATCTTCTGTTCGTTTCTTAAAATAGCTTTGCAACCGCCAATCCCCTACGCCTTGCACCTATTTGTGGCCCACTTAGAAGTCTCGGTTCGCAACTAAACAAAAGCACTTGGCCAGACATTGGCGCCTCGCACGGATTGCCAGCGACAAGTTTCGAGACCGCGACAAGTTGACATCCGCTTGGGTCCTGGCGTTCAGCGAGTCACGTCCGCTCGCAAAGGATGCAAATTTTCAACTGAATCGCGTGCAGCCAGCGGCAGGAAACTCGTGCTACCCCGCTGCGCCTGCTAACTGTTGGCCAGACGCCTGTTCCACTTGCCAGCATCCCCAGCCATCCGACTGCCATCGCCCCTTGTTTCGTTCCATTTCTCGCACGTTCCAGCGACTGTTAACGCTTCTCCTTCGCATTTGTGCCGGCTACTTCCTCTGCGCATGTCCTTCGCGCCTTAGCCGTGGCCAAATGGACCTCACAATAGACTTCAAATTTATTTGCTTAATGCTTAGGTGCTCTTTGTGAGCCAACAGCAAATTAAACAAACGTTTCATACAAGTTAATATAAGTATAGTCGGGTAGACAAAATTGGGTATAGAATTATTGAGCTAACATTATTTACATATTTCAAATAAATATATAAATATACATATATACAAAATAATTTTTGTTTAAATAATTGTTTCATCTTTTAAGCTCAGACATTGGCTGACAATTTTTTATTAGTTTATGAGGGATATACTGAGGAATAATATATTTAAGAATATCTAATTGATAGAAGTTTGAGAGCATTAACCATAAAATTAAATAGTATACTTTTCGCATACTTTTAACTTGACTTAAATTTATGTCTCATTAAACTAAATATTAAAACTGTTTCTTTAAAAAATCGAAAAATTATAGAAATGATATAAAATTATTATTGTGTTATTATAATAATAATAATACTCTTATTATTAATATTATATAAAATATATATAGCACACATATCAACAATTCAGTTCCATTTCTCCAGCTGCAGTTGCAGTTATATTTTAAGGTCTCAACAAAGCTGCTCCTAAATCAAGTTCAAGCTCAACAGATTAGTTTTGGCCACCGACTATGGCCGTTCGATGTTCAATATGCTTTTTGGGGCTTTTGCCATTGGGTTCGACAAATTGACGCACTCTAAATCAAAGCCCAGACCACTTTAGACTGGCGCCTTAAATTAACTTAGCATTTTGGGCCGTTGAATTCTTTGTCTGCTCGTTTAATTTACTGCGTGTCCTGCCACAAGGCGGCGGCTGTCCCCCTGTCTCTGTCTGTCTGTCTGTAAGTGTGTGTGTGTGTGACAATAAAACTACGCAACGCCATTAAATCTGACCCAATATGCGAGAGGCGTGATATATAGGGCTTTGGTCTTAATCTTGTGTGCTTTTGTCAAAGAGCAAGTAACAAATAAATAAATATTATTGAACTTTTCAAGTCCCCAGAGAGCGCCGCTGCACAGCTGGATGAAAGGTACGGCAGCACCCATGGAGGGGTCGCCTGGTGGTGTGGTCTGGAGGTCTGCTGGAATTTGTGCGCTCTCACAAAGTGCCAACATAAATTCTTGCACAGTTCAATTTATCGTGTATTGACACAGCTTCCGCATAAAGGGCAACAACAACGGCGGCTAGTAAAAATGTTTACAAAGTGCGGGCGGGAATCTGGTAACGGATCCTCACAGCTCACTGGAATGTTACACACGCACACACACACACGCATAGCTAGATACAGATAGCGGGGAACCTATTGTTATTACCTCTTTGTTGTGTTAACACGCCATTTGTGGCATTTGCAGTCGTTGTTATGCTTGAAGATCCTGGCCCAGCAACGCAGTTGAACTCGAACGAATTTGAAATGCAAATGATGGAATTTCCCGCTCGCTGCCCGAGTCAAAGGCCTGTCTGAAATGTTCAGCTTTTGGCTCAACAAATAATCAAAATATACTTTATGTCGCACAGCCGACTAACTGTGTGCAAAGCTCATGAATTCGACAAGGACAAACCCCGCCGGCGCTCCGGCAGCACATGTTGTCACACAGGCCTCACACTCAACTCGAGCCCCGTTCACAGCTGTTAATTTGAGTGTCTCGCATTATGGGCCCGGCTCGTAAACTCAAAATGTTTATGACTCGAAATAACAACTACATTTTTATAAATACACATTAAAAATTCATGCTTTATGCGTGCTGCCTATAAATCGAAAAGTTACGATTGCTTTCGCCTGTTAGTATTGATATAACAAGCTATAACGAGAGCTGGGTCTTTTCAAATTGATCGACAGGGAAACTAAGGCAGCTTAAAGTGATATACGGAAAACTTACAGGCAGCATAAAGTAAAATGTTTATAAACTGATATATATATATAGATTGGAATTAGTATTGAAATAAAATATGAATATAATGAATATAAAATAGTATCACTACTGTTGGGTCATCCCACAGATTCTGTCATAGCCAACAGCTATTGCTACTAAATGGGTTCAATTAAATGTCTGAATAAATTCAAGTTAACTGTATAAACTTGGCTCACAAGTGCATTATATGCAGACAATTCGCTGTGTTCGGTTTAAAGAAATAAAAAGTAAATAATACACATATTGTTAAGATATGCACGCACGAATAGCTGCAATTACGCAGGTGCTCTCGCAGGTGCTTTCTTGCAGCTAGTGAGCGCAAATGTAAATGTAATCCAAATGTTTATGCCCGTATCTTTATATATACACATATATATAGAGTTTCCATTGCAGCCCTGCACTTACATTTTCTGCAGAATAAGAATTGCAGATGTGCTTGAACGCAGCCAATCTGTGTGAAGGCAACTGATTCGATGGCTGAGTGCACAGCTGGCTGAGTGAGTGCATTGTGCGGCGCACAACTCGAACTTGTCAAACGGCAGAGGCAGAGCGTTAAAAGAGAAAGTTAGAAGGATAGACAGCAGGAGAGAGAAAGAGAGAGAGAGAGAGAGTGGGAGAGAGGGAGCGCGAGACGACGATACGATTTTCATTGCGAAAAGCGAACTCACTGTTAAGCAAAATGGATGAGCGCTGCAATTAAAAGCAAACAAAACGCGTAATCGAATGCCATTCAAATGGCAATTGACAATCGACAATCGGCAATCGACAATTGCGTTGCAAATGCCGCAACACTTTCGAGTCCGTCCGGGTCGCAATCCTTTGTAGCCTTTTGTTGACTGATTTTTGCTGTTTGCTCTCTCTCTCTCTCTCTCTCTCTCTCTCTCTCTCTCTCTTTTTTTGCTATTTGTTGCTCGTCTGCTTTGTGCACGGCCTTCGCACAGCCAAATAGGTTAAAGGCAAGTATGGGAGTTAACGGTAAATATAATTACAGCGATGCTCACAGCTAATGGCACCAGTGGAGGGGATCCGTCCCCGCCCCCCTTGACCATGTTTCGTCCTGGGTCGGTCGACGTCTTAACGCTCGTCGTGTGTCTAATTAGTGCAAATTGCCACTCATAATCATAACTGTAAAATTAATATAAATTTTGTATTACATAATGGCTGCAACACGCACCCTTTGAATGCCACCAGCCCCCGCTACCCTCTGTCCTATCCCCTCTCTCGTCTCCACTGTGTCTACGTGTGGCCAGCCGCAAATTCTAGTGCCGCGTGTCGAAATTAATTGGCTTTTGCTCCGCAAGTTACGTGACAAATTGCAGTAAATTTGTTTAAGATTTGATTTGATTCGAGCCGAGCTGCTCCGAAAGTACACTTCAAGTGGGCAGACTGATGACAGCTCGACATTTTACGAGCCATTTGTTGACATCAACTCCATGCATTCGTCTGCAAATTTGGCCACAGGCTCGCAGTGACCTTAGCTGCTAATTAAATCTGCTACAAGCCACATTTAGCCCACAATCTCTGCGTAATACGCAAACAGTAAATAATCTACTTAATGTCGCCCTCGAATATCCACTTTGTTGCGCAGCACGCAGCAGGCAACAGAAGCAACAGCAGCAACACAATGAAAGGCTGTAAAAAGGCAAAAAGAACAAATTTGATGTAATTTATTTTAATTTGCGAGCCAGAATGTTTAGCTTTAAAGCCAGCGACGAGTGGGGCAAAAAGGCTAAACAAATCTCGAGTCGAGAGTCAAGCAAATGGCCCAACAAAAATGCCAAAGCACGGCATTTCTTTGCCAACTCACTTAAAGCCGGCTCGAGTACTTTAGGCCAGCATTTAATACAGCTATTTAAAGGACACACAAACTAAATTTGATTTTATTCAAATTCGCTTTTATTCAGAAATATTAAATTTATGCTGCTAATTGCTATTAAAATGTAATTTCTGCTAAAACTGCATATATTGAAATATTCATATTGCATTGTGCCTGCGAAATGATGCGCATGTAATCAGGAATTCGGACAAACATCAAGTAAACATTAAATCACAATTAAATTGCTTAAAATGCTTCACTAGCTTATATTATTTTACACAGTTGTAATCAGGATTTCCAGAGAAAAGCACTTCAAGCGAAAGAATTCACTTTTTAACGAGTAATTAAGAAAATCATAATCATATTTTTCAATGTATTTCATTCAAGTTGAAACTGCGAGCAGCTTCAGAAATAGCTTTCTCTAGGGTTTTCGATATTATATAATAAATTTGTATTATAAAGAACACATGCTTACATTATATTTTTTTTAAGCTCATGTATTGCTGCCACACTTTAAAGTTTAATCAAACTATACTCTCTGTTACATAGTTTATGCATGAGATTAACCAAATTTCTTTCAATCAAAATCAAATCAATTAGTTGATTGATTTGTGGCTTATGCTAGAAACAATTTGCCAAGTGTTTTCTACAATGGCCAACAAATGCAAAACAATTTTATTGCTTCAACCAAGTGTCTGATCCATAGAGGCAACCCGTCACACACACACACGCAATACACACAAACATCTATGTATGTTTTTGGCAAGAGCTGTGCTAAAAAGCAGGAAAAACATTTGCACAATTTGCAGCTGGCTAAGAGAAAAGCAAATCACCTGCACGAATCAACGACTTTGAAAAAGCAGTCGAGGCTGAGTTGGTGGCAACATCATCAGCAACTGTGCGGCAGCAACTGGTGCTGGCTGCCGGCAGAGATTCCTTTGCCTCGGCTACACTTCAGCTGAGTAATGTGAGTGCTTCCGCTTCCGTTGGCCATGCCAGCCACTTCCGCTTTTTGGTAGAGTATTCGAAAATACTTAATACTCAATTTGCTCCATTGCGAAATGTTATTTCGGCACTGTATGAATGTGAGTGAGTGTGTGTGTGTTAGCGGGTGTATGAGTGAGTGTGTGTGTGTGAGTGTGTGTGTGTGTCTGTGTGTGTGTGTGTCTGTATGATATTTTGTTGTGCTAACTGCTGGCCAGTGGTTCGCCTTTGAGCTCTTCTGCTGCTGTTGCTGCAGTTGAGAGATAAAAGCGCAGTTGGTGGAAAAAAAGAAACGAAGCTTGTATACATTCTTTTGCTATTTTGTACTCGCTATGGAATCACAATGAGTATATTGGTTTTATATTTTGTAACTCATATTGCTGTATTTAGCTTTATGTAAGTATGAAATTGTTTGTTTTATTTATTATTTTTATTATTATTATTATTGTTATTGTTATTATTATTATTATTATTATTATTATTATTATTATTATTATTATTATTATTATTATTATTATTATTATTATTATTATTATTATTATTATTATTATTATTATATTATTATTATTTATTATTATTATTATTATAATTTTAATTATAATTTATCTATTTTTTATACATATATACTTGTATTATTTTGGGTTCTTTACAATTTAGAAAATAAACTGAAACTATGGAAATGTAGTTTTATTATCAATCTTTTATATCTGTATCTGTTTCTATACGAATATTGAATTATGATTATAGAATAGATGTTTTAGTAAATTTGTATCTCTTCTCTGCACCTTGAAAGAGCATCACGCAGCCATAGACATCTTTTGCTATATGTTTTTCGAATGCATTGGTACAGAGCCTGGGCCTGACCCATAAATTTACCCATTGAAAATACTTGAGTGCTCAGCTGGATTACGGCTGCTTAATTAAACAATTTGATAGCACGTTTAACTGCCACTTAATCATTTATTCAATGTATCTTACGGCATAAGGCACAGAGAAAAACGTTCATTAATGCTCTTGACAAGTGCACAGGCAAGCTGCCACTTGAATTACACACAGCGCTGCACAGTGTACACTGCACACTGCACATTGGAATTTAACACTGAACCGAGGGAGTCAACCAAATATATATTGCAGTTACAATTGGCTTTAAGGTGAGCGAATGGCGACTGGCGCATATTTGTCAATGAAGACGAGCTGTGAACTCGTCCAGTGAGACGTGGGCTGCAGCTGCAGCTGGAGCTGTTTGGGCGTTGCCAGGCTATTTGCCAATATTGCAATGACACCAGTAACAAGTTCGACGTGATGTCAACAAAAGCCACCAAAAAGTACGCACACACACACATCCATTTAACACATAGAGAGGGAGGCGCATGTAACGGCAGAGCGAGCGAGAGGCTAGCAGAAGGAATTGTTGTTACGCAGCGTTGCCACCTTGCACAACAACAAAAATTTCATTAGTTGAAATGTCGAAAGTTGTGACACACACACACACACACACACGTGCAACAATCACGTAGTGCTTTTGCTGTTTGTTGCCGTCGACGTTTTTGGAGACAACTACTTAGGAGTAGAAGGAATCAATTGGTTTTCGAGCTGACAGCAAAGTAAACTTTGCCATCTTGCCATCCTTAAAACTGAGTACAAGTCGTAGAAAGTATGCGAATTGCATTTGCATATGGCATTTCATTTTTACTTCTCGCAAACTTTGAAAAAATCACACGAAAACTAAAGTTCGCTGAGATAAGCAGCAGGTTGACAGCTCTGTTGATATTATTTTATGATATGTGTATACGTATAAATCCTAGTCTTAGATATACAAATATTAGAGTTTGCATAACTAGATTCCCTGACACTCTCTGTCCCTCTTCTCATTTGTAAACTTATTTTAAAAAAAATAGTTGATTCACAACTTTATTAAAAAGTTAATAAGTATAATAATTACAAAAGTTACGCAAAAAGTGAGAGTTGTCAGGAAATAACCCATAGCTCAACTTTCACACGACACAACAACGAGGTGACAGGAGAGGATGGGCGAAAAGATCTAAAGTAGACATCAGATAGCGACAGCTTCTCTCGAACGAAACTCGATTTGGAATCCAAGTACATTGCGCTGTTTGGCACGAGAATTACTGGAGCTGCAATGAACCAAAAAAAAATCAAATAAAATAAAATAAAATAAAAGGAATAACTTGAGAGCGGAATAAAGCAAACAAACTACCGCGCAATTTATCTGACTGTGTGATAAAGAGAAGAATGCAGGAACAGGAGCTGGAGCAGGAGCAGGTGCAGAGGTTATAGTCGGAGCTGAAGCAGCTAGAGCACTCCTCGGCAGTCGGGCGAACAGATTAATATTTCATAAAATACTATTCAGATGGATGTTGTATAAGCTGCACTTGAATCATTTAATTATGAATGGCTTCAATGACCCTCGAAAGCGAAGCGGGCGCATTCAATTTTCGGCTAATTGAATGTTAATTAATGGAATCAAAAGCCATACAAAACTGCAAGCTTATAAAAATAAAAAAATAATAAAACATAAACAAAATATGGAGAAGAAAACTTCAAAGCACGAACCAGTTGAATGAATGGCCATTTGCAGGGCTTATCCCTGGCGAGCTTTCATTTATATTTGATGACTGTTAGTGAACGAAGAAAAAATCGCTTCGAAATATGTTTTAATTAAAAGCAAACTTTTTTCGATTGCGCCAAATGCAAAGAGGATGAGCGCCCAAAATCACAAATGCCAACAAACAAACAAACATAAATTTGAGGCCAACCCAAACCAGCCAAAAAAAAAAAAAAAAATAGAGAAACGGACAGCTCAAAACGCCCTGCCGCCCTCCTACTCCTCCAACTGGCTCAAACTCCCAATGGCCGCACACAAATAGATATTTAATTTTTGCAATTTCATGCAGAGCTGCCCCGCCGAGGCGCAACATGCAATGCGCAACTGGCCCTCAACAGTTTTGCAAGCCGAAAACAAATATGATTTAAATTTGTTTGCACTCAAACTTTTACACCCAAATTCCCTCTCACACACACACACCCACACACACTCGAACTAAGCTCGTAAATGTGCCAGTGACACACTTCGTACTCACGACACATTTCTGACAAACAAACCGAAAACAAGTTTTTCAGATCTGTTGAAAATGTTTTAGTTTTTACTACATTCGGACTGAACTGTAATTATGAAAAAATTATAAATAACCATTTATTAATAAGTTTTTTTCTATTGAAAATATATCTACCAGGAGCTCCCTCCCAACATAAACCTTTTTTGATATCCCTAATTATATGACAATCAAATCGATCAAGCATTGATGAGACCCATTAGGGTAAATATTATTCATCTGCTTATATATAACAGGAAGAAGATATAAAAATAAGCAGAAGGTTTTATTAAATGTTATACATATATTGTATATGTATATCCATAAAACCAATATACCCTGCCTGTACATGTACAATGTATATATAGCTCAAAATATTCCAGTTACTGCAATGTTTCAGAAAATATTCAAGCATTAGCACATATTTGATTTGTATGCCAGCAGCTCTCATCGTTAGCATTCCTTACTTAGGCTTAACACATACACACACATACAGACATGCATACCTGTGATGTAAGCCTGTTATTCAGTTTCATATATATGTGTAATTAATCTGATTTCTTTGCTGAAATGCCTTTGATATATCAAATTAAAGAGAATATTCCATCTACTTTGACCGCCGAGGGCGAGTGGCGATTAATTACTTAAGCACCTAATTCAACCTTAATATGTCAAAAGTCCGGCATATTTTCACTATAAACACGAACAACAAATTAAATGCCTAATTAATGCCAATAATATGACCATCAAATAGATAAGTTTTCCAACTGCGTTTGCATTGTTTGTTAATTTGTAAAATATACCCAGTTTCATTTATAATTATGAGTTATGCTAAAACCGTAATTAAGCAAAATATTTTAAATGTTTTTTTCCATTGTGCCAAAATGACGAAATTCCTCATAAATATTTCATTGATATCTAATATGCTTAAACTGTCCGATTATCGTGCTCAACAAGCTGAAACATAAATTAAATTTACAGAATTTTATTTATGTTTCGCAATTTATGCATGAGGAACAATAAATAGAAATCAATTTGATAATGCTCCGATTTGAAACTGTTATGCATATTTGGCTGAAACTCCCCGTGTGGCTGCAGAAATCAACAAAAATTAATATTTCGTACGCGGATGAATGCAAACATAATACATTTGCACAGTTCTCATTATTCTCGGGTTCTTAAAAGCATTCCATCAGCTGATTGATGCCCGCTCGAGTTCCATTGTGCGCTGCGTTTGGATTTGATATTTTTTTAAATATTTGTTTTCTCCCTATAATTGTTAGATCCGTGCCACAGCGTATTATATTCACATCGTTTCACAAAAATGTATTTTGTATTAATTGTTTTCAATTGTTTGCCATTGAGACCCATCTCCCACATGGCTTGCAATTCACAATTGGTTTGACCCATTTAGCAATGGATTTCGCAAATTTACCAATAGTGGAGAATTCATTAGATAAAGAGAGAAATACTCTTATTTTTGTCTGTCAACAGCTTTTCTTAGCCTCAGGCGAAACTAGTTGCCCCAGGCACGAAATCAAAGTACAAACATAGCAATATTTTTCTTCAATTAAAACAAAATACTTGAGGGCCATTAAAAACACACACAAAGCCAATTCATGCAATTATTGAATCAGATTTAATGCTCCTACAACTTAGCCCAGGAAATAACAACGCAAACATCTCCCAGACATGAGAACATGATTGAGCTGCATTTGAGTACATTTTAATGAGACCACTCACAAGGTAAGCTCGTAACGTAAACAAATCATTTGCTCTCTTTATTGAAAGGGAAACACAAAGAAAAATATTGACATTGTCATTTTATGTGAAGTTGCGGACTTGCAAATTGATATAGTTATATATAAAAAAAAAAAAAACAAAAAATGTGAAATTTATCAAGTGAATATGCTATGGATTAATCTAAAAATTGTTTAGGAAGTCTTCTAAATGGGAAACAATATCTACGAAATATGTAAGGCTTTCAGCTTAATCAAAGTTGAGTTCATCTGCAGTCAAGTTATATGTGCATTCCTTAATGATCTAGCAATTGGAATACATAAGTTTTCATTCTGGAATATTTCCGGCTACGACTGCTTTAATAGAAAATTGGAACTGTTAAAGAGCATTTCAAAGACAACGAAACCTGCAAATATTTTTCGGTACATATAAGTAATATATGCTTAACTGCAATTTGATAAGAGTGATAATAATTATTATTATTATTTTGTTAATGCTCATGCACATTCCAGTTAGTCGACTTTAGTTTACGGTTTTCTCTTTTTGTATTTTTCGTAGTCCTTTTAAAGTAATTGCAATGGGAGCGACGAGTGGTAAAAGTTGCAGAAAAAAGTTATTGTTTTTTTTATTTTTTTTTTTATTTTTGCGCAAACTGTGTTAAAAAACATGCTGGAAAACGTTTTAATAAAAACCATCAACTATGGTACTTACTTATTTTCCGCATAGTTATTTTATTGCTTGCAAACTTTTTTATTGCAGCTGTGTGTGTGTGTATGTGTGTGTGTATGTGCGTGCGGGTGTGTGTATGCTTGCTGCTGTTGTTGCTGTTATTGTTGTTGCATTTTAAACATAATTTGAAATTGTTTTGGTTGAAAATGCAACGGCACGCTTTGGCTTTGGCCTTGTCTGACTGGCGGTCGGTTCTGAGAGGGGCGCTCAAGCGCACACACACATAAACAAACACACACGCACACGCTCACGCACACAGAGCAGAGCTGGTCCACACTCAAGCACGCACGCACAGTCGCACACAGGAATACCAAGTTGACTATGTTTGCTTGGATGGGCAAGCATGCAAGTGCGTGTGTGTGTGTGTGTGTGTGTGTGTGTCTGTATATAACGTATACGCCTCACTCTAGCTCGCCCATGTGCTAGCTGTCTCGTTTTTTACAATAGACAATTTTATGCGTGTGTATATATGTCGTGTGTATGTGTGTGTGTGTGTATTCATATAAAATGTTCGCACATATGCCAAGTTGCTTTCAACCATTTGCTGCAATATTAAAACAAAAGTAATGCAAAAATCTTTTTCATATTTTTTCATATTTTATTTTTCGTCTGTATATCGCATATATTCACTTACAGTTTCATAGCGCCAGACCGTTTGTAGATTAAAAATTGTACACAAATCTCTGGCATATGCGAGTTTTTCGGCTGCATTTCCATCTAGCTGCGAGGCAGGCAAACACCAGCAGCCCAACAGCCGAACAGCAACTGGGGCAAGCAGCTTTAAGCAATCAACAAGCCGTTTGGCTTTACCCATTTCAGTCATTTGAAAGAGTGCGCAAATAGCACAATATCAACTATAAGTGTACACTGGGAGAAAAGCACGGGTGACAGCAAAATAAAAATAATCAAAAAATACATATATATTGGATATTTGGCAATATTTAGGGCTATCAAATGTCTACAAAACTATGGATAACAGGCATATCTTGTGATTTCTAGACAAATAAATAACCTTTAAAAAAATATATATATATTTGCTTCCATACTAAAAAGTCAAAAATTGTTTATTTAAATTTATTTATTAAAATACTGAATAAGCTTGAAAAAAGCCTCTTAAGTTTTGATTTCTCTTCAACAAATTGTTAATAATTAACTCATAGAACTGTAATCTTCTTATAGTTAGAAAAAGAAGTATTTTGTTTAAGTTGGAGAATTATTTTTTGCATTGCACAACTCAATGGAAAAATAACTGCAATAACTTCCGCGTAGTCAAACTTTACTGTGGCAAGCGACTGTGGCTGGGAGCAGCTGCTGTTTCCATGATAATGGGTTCGTCCAAGTCCTTCTCTGAGACTATGTTATTTTTATATAATAGCCTCTGCCGCAGCCACTGCCGCTGCCGCTGCCGCTGCGACTGCTCGTGGCATCGCTGTCTCTCTCCTCGTGCAATGGCAGTTGTCATTGTTGTGGCCTGAGTAGAAAAATGCGTATGTTCCATTTTGAAGATATGCAAAATAAGTTGAGTTGAGTTGCTTTGGTGGAAAGACGACCAGAGCCATACAACCAGATACAATGCGCAATATATTGCTCAGCAAGAGGGAAGTATGAAAAGAAAATAGGAGCGAAACTTTTGCAGTGCGCAGGAAAATTATATTCTTCCTTTCTAAACAAAGGCCAAACGACTTTAAGCTATTGCCCAAGTAACAGGATTCTCTGTGGGCAGAGGGCCCCACCTCGCCTGCCGGTCCGCCCTCACCCCTCCCCCATCCCCCCGTCCCAGGAAGTGGGGCTTGCTGCCAACCCATACTCAATAAAATAAGCAGCAATTCAAGTGCCACAGTTTGTTATATTTCCTTATGGAAATGATTTCAACTTGCCTCAGACACTTACAAGCGCTGCAAACAGTTATGAATGTCGACTCCACTGCTGCTTATTTTTGCAATATCTCTAAAAGTATATGTAAAGCCATTGAAAGAAAATCTATCGACTACAAACAGAGCTCCACTTATATACGCATTACATGCAGCCCAATGCGATGCCGAGCTCAAGGATGTGGAAGGAAGTGGAATTTTCGAAATTGCGCACTTACTTTGTTATTGGAATAGAGCTGTGCGAAGAGTAAATACCAAATAATTAGTATATAACTAGCTATGGGAATGCATGAACAGGCCCGATTGCTAGGATGAACTATAAACAATTCTAATGTATAAATAAATATCAGTTCTAATATAGTATAAAAAAGTATAAAAAAAAACAATCTACTAAGCTATTAATTAATAATTAATAATAATAATAAGTAATAATAATTAACAATTAATAATATATAAGAAGAATAGGTTTAGTAATTAACCTATACTCTATAATCTATACTCTGTCTACTGTCTACCAGAAAAAGTGATATTTGTATGAAAATAAAAATATTAGAAATTTATTTCATATAATATTTAAAATTTAATACATTTATTTTAATATATAATAATTTCATACTACTCATACGCACTGTGGGCCAGCAGTTATTTTGAGCTTTGTTTATACATCAGCAATGCTTTACACAAATGAAATTTACATTTCTAGCCAAAATAAATACACGTTTTATATTTATTATAAAAATACTGTTATTTTTTGCAACATTCAATAATAAGTTTAATATGCAAAAAGCAACAACTCAAATGATAATTATCCTTATTAATTGTATAATTAAATTAGCTTGTGCAGGCACAAAAAAATAAGAGCAAACGGGTGTTTGCATGCGCACAATACTCGCTCATGTTGGGAAAATAGCTAAGCTTAATTGAATTAATAATAACATTTGCTCCTTTTTATCTAACTTCAATGAGTTAACTAGGTCTGATCCTAGCTGCAAAGCTAAAAACATATGTATATGCTTCCCATTTATTATAGACCCTCTAGCGAATATGTTCCACATCCTAAACTTTAATAGCATCATATAATGGAATTGATGTTCTCTCTTGAATGCTCATTTCCGCTTGCCACGTCCCACTGGGTGTGGACAATGAATCATAAGGATGCATCCATTTCAGATTTCAGCTCGCGCAATGCGCAAAACAAATATTCTTCAATCACCTGCAGAACGAGCATTAAGAGGAGCATATTAAATCAATTTTAATATGAATTTAATTGTAAAACAATCAAATGTTTGCTTTACATATGAGCAACAGCTGCAGCAAATATGCAATTGTTGTTTGTTATCGCTTAACGTGTTTGCAGTCATAGCGTGTATTGAATACTTTAAGTTTGCCATCCCTACCTATGAAATAGTTCGAAATAGTTTTCTAAATATGTGCACAGCGTTTAAGAGCTCTGCAAATATTTGCAAACACCTCTCAGAACACGTTGCAAAATGTGCTAAAAGCGCCAAAAGGCAAAATTATTGCGATTACGCTCAACATTTTATGCGCTGCTGAGTGCGGGTATAAGAAGGGAACGTGTGTGTGTGTGCGTGTATGCGTGTGTGTGTGTAGTGAGCTGTGGGTGCTGGAAGAGCTCCCTTTGTTTCATGTCTGTTGTGTGGAGTGTGTGTTTGAGGTAACAATTGCTTTGTATTACGTTGAGCTGATAATACTCTTATTGTGCTTACCCTATCGAAATGGGAAGAATCAAGTTGGGTATGATGACAGTCATATATATTATATATATAATATTAAGCATGCAATATTTAGGCTACCTTTAACATAAGTAATATAATTTCAAATTAATTTTAAGACACATATTTAAATATATCAAATAATTACTCGACAGTTATATTTAAATATATCAATCATTATTTATATATATAATTATAAAATTATAGTTATATAAAGCAATTAAAAATAATATAATCCAATATAGTTTATCTTAAGTTTCCGTTTGAAATAATTTAAAGCTGAATAGTTGTTGTCGCGCGATTCTGGGCAAAAAATGTTTATTTTCAGGCAGTTTTTTCCACTACATAAACCAATTGAAAGTTAACAACAAAATTAAAAAAAAAAAGAAAAGATTTTAAACAACTTTTTGCTGTTTCACAATTTTGCCAAACAGTCTGTGCACAAGAACTCTTCCATCAACGAAAACTATGAAAAAACGCTTCCAATTGATGGGGGCCATTGTGCGTGATGAGTGATGAGCCTGTTGTTCTTCTTCTGCCTGCTATAGCTGTTCAGGTTGTTGTTGTTGTCGTTGTCGTTGCATAAATTATCCGTGTGTGTGCGTGAGATGGGATCTCAGTTTGGTCAATAGCTCAAATCGGATGATGGCAAGTGATAAACGCTCTGACAGCTTGATAGACGTGCCGAAAGCGCCCGCATGCCAATTAGGATGTATTGGGGGTATTGGCCTAATGGCTGCACATCAAAAGCAAGCGTGCCTCGTATGGCGTGTGAATAGATAGGGAAGAGTATTCAAAGTTCGGAATGCGACTTTAAGACTTCAACTGCAATACAGCTAATTTAGTTTGGCCCCCTAAATGCAGCAATGTTAAACAAGGCAATTTGGGTTGTTTAAATCTGAGAATATTAGGAACATTAATCGTACACGTGGACGATGAGTAAGAATTAGGAGTTCAGCTGGTGACTGGAATGGAGGTACGCCATCTTAAGCTGCTTATTGAAGACTTACGCTGCAATTCGACCAGTCATAGTTATATCTTAGGTAAAGGCGAATGTTGTGCACATTGCTTCATATTAGGACTATGACAGTTCGTGGCATATAAGCAATAGCTTTCAAGTATTCGAGTATTCAAGCAGTATTCGACTCTTATCACTACAGACTAATGTGCATAATTGATTAAGAGTCCTATGTATCCAATAAAATATAGTGTGAACACTTCCAGTTACAATTTCAACCCAAAGCCTTGCCAAGTGTGGTAAATTTACCTTTATCTTCACATTGAAGATTTTCGCTGCAATGCGACTTCAGACTTAACCAAACTAAATGGATAAGCTTCTACTCCAACTGGCTCGCATTGTCCTGGCGCGTTTGCCATTGTAGTCGAAATCAGTTTCTGATTAGACTGCAGCCTCTCCTGCTTCAGCTCCAAATCCAAGTCCAACTCCACAATGCCTCAACAGCCACCTACTTATCTCTCTGATAGGCGCCCAATTGAATTTGCTTTTGTGTGCTGACGCGAATTATGATTTGCCGACGCCTGCGAACATGCTAATTAAATGAAAAGCCTGTGCCGGAAAATTTCACCAACTACAATATGTTTGCAGGGCTTAAAGATTGCGCAAGCATAGTGTCTGATTAAATTAACTCAACACATTGGTGGGCACGTCTCGTGTTTTACGTGTTGAGCTCGAGTGCTGTCTACAATTCCGGCAAATTAATTAATTTATCATTGTTCCTGGCTTCAGATTTTGTGGTGCGCACAACAAACAAACAAACAAACAGACAAACAAACAAACACAAAAAGTTCATTTGCTGCTTTTTCTTCTGCACATTTGGCTTATATCATTAACAATGCAGCGCATAGGCAACAATGCCAACTTTTGTATTAAGTGTTAGTGGCCAAAATTTGATAAATAACCTCAACAGCTGCCACTTATGAACTTACTTTGTCTTGGAGCCAGAAAGAGAACTCGCCTCAACTCGACTCTAAGCTGTCTACTAAATCAATATCTCCATTCGCAGAGAGTGAAAGTCTGTTCCAGCTTCCATGCCCTACCCCACCGCAAATCGCAACCCGCGCTGATCTAAGTGCTGTCATTTGTTTCAATTTATTCATCGAGCGCTGAGACAGAGCAGAGAAAAAATTAAAATAAAAGAAAGCAAACAACGCTTCAATATTTTGTATTAAGAAAAATTTGTTTTCTTTATTCTCTTTAAAGAAATTTAGTTGTTGTGGAGAAACAAGTCTACAAATTTTAACTTTGATTAAATGTTAAATTTGTCTGTTCTAAGAATTTATTTTATTAATTGATGTTTATGTTAGATTTTAAATTTTTTTTTTATATTCTGAGAATGGATTTGTTAAAATCATAAATCACACTGATTGAATGACGAACTGAATCGATATAGGCAGCTTTGTCGATCTAACCACATGAACGAGCCTCGAAACTCAAAACTTTAAGTGTTTACTCTTATATGTTCTTGGGTTTATTCATTTTAATGCTAACTAATTACATTTTCTTATTATTCTCAATAATCAAAATAGGGTAGGGTATCTCTTTCGCACTCCCTCCTGGACCACTCCAACTTGCCTTTGTTTATTTTCAATCTGGCTTTTAGCTTATAGTCAGTGCTCTTTTGCGGTCAGAGCTTAGAATTTATTACAAATGAATTAGCAATTAAATATTTCAATAGAAATTTAAGAGCTACAAAAAGATTCTTAGATAACGAAATAATTGTATAAAATCTCTGCCACAGATTTTATTAGTGCGCATTTAATTATGAATTGACTTTTCTATCTGAATAACAAAGAAATTAATTTATTTATTCAGAAATATTAGGGGATTGGGTACCCGTATAAAAACACAGTAAACATTTTGAACTGCTTTTAAATTAATTTATTTAATTCGGCTTCAAATGCAGCGAGTCGCAAATTTGTCTTATCTCTTTTCTCTTTGTGTCTGACCGATTTGCCTGTTTCTAATACTACCTCTCAACGAAGCTACACTAGGTAGCAGTGAATGTCCCGCTGGCAGACCTTGCTCCTTGTATAATTTCACAACACTAGAATACTATCATATAAGCTGTCATTTATTGTTCTTATTGAATTAATGTTTAATTTTATAACTTAATATTTCTTAACAGTTCTTCAAATAGAGTATGACTTTAATATAATGCGGTTAAAATAAATCTCAAACATAGTAATAATATTTCGTTGTATACCAATCAACCTTAAAATAAAGCAGAATAATGGTGGTCAATAAACTCATAGAAATATGACTGTCTTTATCTAAGGGATTATTTAACAAACATCAATAAAAGAACAACTAAATATATAAATATGTAACTCAGGAAAATTAAAGACTTTTAAACATTTCAACTGTTAACTAAATTCTTTAAGTTTTAAATTGTAAATTCCTCAATCTCATTCTAAATTTCTATTCAGCTGTAATGCTTTAATTTCACATTTCAAATTAGCAAAGATATCTGAAATCAACGCTGCACATGCGGTAAATACACACACACATACACATTCGTAAACAGACACACACACACACTCGCAAGGTGAACATCATTTGGCTCAGCCAAATACTCAGAAAAGTTATTGCATTCAGCTCAGGCCTACTAGTTAAAGTGTTTTCCACATAATTGTGGTTAATTGAAATTAGATGTTGCCAAAGAAATCGCTGTAACGAAGCTCTACTGTATGTGCTCTATGTGCTTGTCAGGGTGTCAGGGTATCACTCTGACCGCGTCTAAGCATGTGTCAAGCAATTTACATGCCAAAATGCAGCAACATTTTTGCTCTTGCTGACTGACTGCAACTTGTTTCGCCATGTTGTATGCAAATGCCAGGGCATATGCCACTGACAAGTGCAAAAGTTGCAAATGCGGAGAGCAGCTCATGTCCAGCGCAAATGCAAACCCAAACGATTTTTGCCAGCCATAAACCGATTAGGTCATATGAATATTAATGCTTTAAGCGCGACCCAGCAGCAGCAGCTGCCTTCACTGGTCCCTATCCGAGAGGCATGCAACAAGCAGCAGCAGCAACTGCCAGACAACTTGGCCATAACGATAATTTCATTATGTAAGCGATGGGAATTTAAGATAAGCCCATCCATGCAATGGGAAACCCAAATTGAAATATGATTCGATCCAAGAAGGCAAATGCGAGGATAGAACAGCTATTTTAACTGCAATGTTATACAACTTGCAGAAACTATCACTGTTAAGAGCTTAAAATGCTAACAACTGTTATTCCCCTGCCAATACAGACAAACAACGAGATCATGTACTGAGCTGATTACATATTTAAGCTTTAGTCCTTGAAAACAGAGCAAAATAAGTATTTCTCTTATGGAATACAAAATCAAAAAAGCCTATTCTAGCTCTTATTTACAAATACTGAAATCATCATTTTTGGTTTAACTTAATTAGATATCCAAATATATAAATACCACAGTTCTATGACCTCTAATAAACATAATAGCAATTGCAATAATATATTATATATTTCATATAAATTCAAACTCAATAACTTAAACAAAAATAATTCTTACACCCCACTATAGATTAACTGAATAGCTAAATAACTCAAACGGCACTCCATCATGCATTTACTCTCTGTATCTGAGCTATATCTATAACAATGTTGTGGTGAATGCTATGAATCCGCTTTCAATTTTGTTTGCGATAAGGTAAACATTTCACACTATTCGCAATCTACAATGCAACTACACGTATCTCGCTCCCATAACTCTATTTGTATGGATATGTAGTAAAATATATAAAAAGGGCTTTTGTTATGATTTTATGGTTGAAACGGTGGCCGTTTGATAGCTCGTGCCGATTGCCGCAATTTTGCAATTTTATGTGAATCAATAAACAATTTCTGCAGAAATTTATGGGTTGGCAGCGAGGCTTGCTGCCAACCCATACTCAATAAAATAAGCAGCAATTCAAGTGCCACAGTTTGTTATATTTCCTTATGGAAATGATTTCAACTTGCCTCAGACACTTACAAGCGCTGCAAACAGTTATGAATGTCGACTCCACTCTGCTTATTTTTGCAATATCTCTAAAAGTATATGTAAAGCCATTGAAAGAAAATCTATCGACTACAAACAGAGCTCCACTTATATACGCATTACATGCAGCCCAATGCGATGCCGAGCTCAAGGATGTGGAAGGAAGTGGAATTTTCGAAATTGCCACTTACTTTGTTATTGGAATAGAGCTGTGCGAGAGTAAATACCAAATAATTAGTATATAACTACTATGGGAATGCATGAACAGGCCCGATTGCTAGGATGAACTATAAACAATTCTAATGTATAAATAAATATCAGTTCTAATATAGTATAAAAAAGTATAAAAAAAAAACAATCTACTAAGCTATTAATTAATAATTAATAATAATAATAAGTAATAATAATTAACAATTAATAATATATAAGAAGAATAGGTTTAGTAATTAACCTATACTCTATAATCTATACTCTGTCTACTGTCTACCAGAAAAAGTGATATTTGTATGAAATAAAAATATTAGAAATTTATTTCATATAATATTTAAAATTTAATACATTTATTTTAATATATAATAATTTCATACTACTCATACGCACTGTGGGCCAGCAGTTATTTTGAGCTTTGTTTATACATCAGCAATGCTTTACACAAATGAAATTTACATTTCTAGCCAAAATAAATACACGTTTTATATTTATTATAAAAATACTGTTATTTTTTGCAACATTCAATAATAAGTTTAATATGCAAAAAGCAACAACTCAAATGATAATTATCCTTATTAATTGTATAATTAAATTAGCTTGTGCAGGCACAAAAAAATAAGAGCAAACGGGTGTTTGCATGCGCACAATACTCGCTCATGTTGGGAAAATAGCTAAGCTTAATTGAATTAATAATAACATTTGCTCCTTTTTATCTAACTTCAATGAGTTAACTAGGTCTATCCTAGCTGCAAAGCTAAAAACATTATATCTTCCCATTTATTATAGACCCTCTAGCGATATGTTCCACATCCTAAACTTTAATAGCATCATATAATGGAATTGATGTTCTCTCTTGAATCTCATTTCCGCTTGCCACGTCCCACTGGGTGTGGACATGAATCATAAGGATGCATCCATTTCAGATTTCAGCTCGCGCAATGCGCAAAACAAATATTCTTCAATCACCTGCAAACGAGCATTAAGAGGAGCATATTAAATCAATTTTAATATGAATTTAATTGTAAAACAATCAAATGTTTGCTTTACATATGAGCAACACTGCAGCAAATATGCAATTGTTGTTTGTTATCGCTTAACGTGTTTGCAGTCATAGCGTGTATTGAATACTTTAAGTTTGCCATCCCTACCTATGAAATAGTTCGAAATAGTTTTCTAAATATGTGCACAGCGTTTAAGAGCTCTGCAAATATTTGCAAACACCTCTCAGAACACGTTGCAAAATGTGCTAAAAGCGCCAAAAGGCAAATTATTGCGATTACGCTCAACATTTTATGCGCTGCTGAGTGCGGGTATAAGAAGGGAACGTGTGTGTGTGTGCGTGTATGCGTGTGTGTGTGTAGTGAGCTGTGGGTGCAGGAAGAGCTCCCTTTGTTTCATGTCTCTTGTGTGGAGTGTGTGTTTGAGGTAACAATTGCTTTGTATTACGTTGAGCTGATAATACTCTTATTGTGCTTACCCTATCGAAATGGGAAGAATCAAGTTGGGTATGATGACAGTCATATATATTATATATATAATATTAAGCATGCAATATTTAGGCTACCTTTAACATAAGTAATATAATTTCAAATTAATTTTAAGACACATATTTAAATATATCAAATAATTACTCGACAGTTATATTTAAATATATCAATCATTATTTATATATATAATTATAAAATTATAGTTATATAAAGCAATTAAAAATAATATAATCCAATATAGTTTATCTTAAGTTTCCGTTTGAAATAATTTAAAGCTGAATAGTTGTTGTCGCGCGATTCTGGGCAAAAAATGTTTATTTTCAGGCAGTTTTTTCCACTACATAAACCAATTGAAAGTTAACAACAACAAAATTAAAAAAAAGAAAAGATTTTAAACAACTTTTTGCTGCTTCGCAATTTTGCCGAACAGTCTGTGCACAAGAACTCTTCCATCAACGAAAACTATGAAAAAACGCTTGCCAATTGATGGGGGCCATTGTGCGTGATGAGTGATGAGCCTGTTGTTCTTCTTCTGCCTGCTATAGCTGTTCAGGTTGTTGTTGTTGTCGTTGTCGTTGCATAAATTATCCGTGTGTGTGCGTGAGATGGGATCTCAGTTTGGTCAATAGCTCAAATCGGATGATGGCAAGTGATAAACGCTCTGACAGCTTGATAGACGTGCCGAAAGCGCCCGCATGCCAATTAGGATGTATTGGGGGTATTGGCCTAATGGCTGCACATCAAAAGCAAGCGTGCCTCGTATGGCGTGTGAATAGATAGGGAAGAGTATTCAAAGTTCGGAATGCGACTTTAAGACTTCAACTGCAATACAGCTAATTTAGTTTGGCCCCCTAAATGCAGCAATGTTAAACAAGGCAATTTGGGTTGTTTAAATCTGAGAATATTAGGAACATTAATCGTACACGTGGACGATGAGTAAGAATTAGGAGTTCAGCTGGTGACTGGAATGGAGGTACGCCATCTTAAGCTGCTTATTGAAGACTTACGCTGCAATTCGACCAGTCATAGTTATATCTTAGGTAAAGGCGAATGTTGTGCACATTGCTTCATATTAGGACTATGACAGTTCGTGGCATATAAGCAATAGCTTTCAAGTATTCGAGTATTCAAGCAGTATTCGACTCTTATCACTACAGACTAATGTGCATAATTGATTAAGAGTCCTATGTATCCAATAAAATATAGTGTGAACACTTCCAGTTACAATTTCAACCCAAAGCCTTGCCAAATGTGGTAAATTTACCTTTATCTTCACATTGAAGATTTTCGCTGCAATGCGACTTCAGACTTAACCAAACTAAATGGATAAGCTTCTACTCCCACTGGTTGGCATTGTCCTGGCGCGTTAGCCATTGAAGTCGAAATCAGTTTCTGATTAGACTGCAGCCTCTCCTGCTTCAGCTCCAAATCCAAATCCAACTCCACAATGCCTCAGCAGCCACCTACTTATCTCTCTGATAGGCGCCCAATTGAATTTGCTTTTGTGTGCTGACGCGAATTATGATTTGCCGACGCCTGCGAACATGCTAATTAAATGAAAAGCCTGTGCCGGAAAATTTCACCAACTACAATATGTTTGCAGGGCTTAAAGATTGCGCAGGCATAGTGTCTGATTAAATTAACTCAACACATTGGTGGGCACGTCTCGTGTTTTACGTGTTGAGCTCGAGTGCTGTCTACAATTCCGGCAAATTAATTAATTTATCATTGTTCCTGGCTTCAGATTTTGTGGTGCGCACAACAAACAAACAAACAAACAGACAAACAAACAAACACAAAAAGTTCATTTGCTGCTTTTTCTTCTGCACATTTGGCTTATATCATTAACAATGCAGCGCATAGGCAACAATGCCAACTTTTGTATTAAGTGTTAGTGGCCAAAATTTGATAAATAACCTCAACAGCTGCCACTTATGAACTTACTTTGTCTTGGAGCCAGAAAGAGAACTCGCCTCAACTCGACTCTAAGCTGTCTACTAAATCAATATCTCCATTCGCAGAGAGTGAAAGTCTGTTCCAGCTTCCATGCCCTACCCCACCGCAAATCGCAACCCGCGCTGATCTAAGTGCTGTCATTTGTTTCAATTTATTCATCGAGCGCTGAGACAGAGCAGAGAAAAAATTAAAATAAAAGAAAGCAAACAACGCTTCAATATTTTGTATTAAGAAAAATTTGTTTTCTTTATTCTCTTTAAAGAAATTTAGTTGTTGCTGGAGAAACAAGTCTACAAATTTTAACTTTGATTAAATGTTAAATTTGTCTGTTCTAAAGACATTTATTTTATTAATTGATGTTTATGTTAGATATATTAAATTTTTTTTTTTTATATTCTGAGAATGGATTTGTTAAAATGCATAAATCACACTGATTGAATGACGAACTGAATCGATATAGGCAGCTTTGTCGATCTAACCACATGAACGAGCCTCGAAACTCAAAACTTTAAGTGTTTACTCTTATATGTTCTTGGGTTTATTCATTTTAATGCTAACTAATTACATTTTCTTATTATTCTCAATAATCAAAATAGGGTAGGGTATCTCTTAGTCAGGCACTCCCTCCTGGACCACTCCAACTTGCCTTTGTTTATTTTCAATCTGGCTTTTAGCTTATAGTCAGTGCTCTTTTGCGGTCAGAGCTTAGAATTTATTACAAATGAATTAGCAATTAAATCATTTCAATAGAAATTTAAGAGCTACAAAAGAGATTCTTAGATAACGAAATAAATTGTATAAAATCTCTGCCACAGATTTTATTGAGTGCGCATTTAATTATGAAATTGACTTTTCTATCTGAATAACAAAAGAAATTAAAATTTATTTATTCAGAAATATGTGTAGGGGATGTTGGGTGACCCGTATAAAAACACAGTAAACATTTTGAACTGCTTTTAAATTAATTTATTTAATTCGGCTTCAAATGCAGCGAGTCGCAAATTTGTCTTATCTCTTTTCTCTTTGTGTGCTGACCGATTTGCCTGTTTCTAATACTACCTCTCAGACGAAGCTACACTAGGTAGCAGTGAATGTCCCGCTGGCAGACCTTGCTCCTTGTATAAATTTCACAACACTAGAATACTATCATATGAAGCTGTCATTTATTGTTCTTATTGAATTAATGTTTAATTTTATAACTTAATATTTCTTAACAGTTCTTCAAAATAGAGTATGACTTTAATATAATGCGGTTAAAATAAATCTCAAACATATGTAATAATATTTCGTTGTATACCGAATCAACCTTAAAATAAAGCAGAATAATGGTGGTCCAATAAACTCATAGAAATATGACTGTCTTTATCTAAGGGATTATTTAACAAACATCAATAAAAGAACAACTAAATATATAAATATGGTAACTCAGGGAAAATTAAAGACTTTTAAACATTTCAACTGTTAACTAAATTCTTTAAGTTTTAAATTGTAAATTGCCTCAATCTCATTCTAAATTTCTATGTCAGCTGTAATGCTTTAATTTGCACATGTTCAAATTAGCAAAGATATGCTGAAATCAACGCTGCACATGCAGGTAAATACACACACACATACACATTCGTAAACAGACACACACACACACTCGCAGAGGTGAACATGCATTTGGCTGGCAGCCAAATACTCAGAAAAGTTATTGCATTCAGCTGCAAGGTTCGCTAGCTGCAGTTAAAGTGTTTTCCACATAATTGTGGTTAATTGAAATTAGATGTTGCCAAAGAAATCGCTGTAACGAAGCTCTACTGTATGTGCTCTATGTGCTTGTCAGGGTGTCAGGGTATCACTCTGACCGCGTCTAAGCATGTGTCAAGCAATTTACATGCCAAAATGCAGCAACATTTTTGCTCTTGCTGACTGACTGCAACTTGTTTCGCCATGTTGTATGCAAATGCCAGGGCATATGCCACTGACAAGTGCAAAAGTTGCAAATGCGGAGAGCAGCTCATGTCCAGCGCAAATGCAAACCCAAACGATTTTTGCCAGCCATAAACCGATTAGGTCATATGAATATTAATGCTTTAAGCGCGACCCAGCAGCAGCAGCTGCCTTCACTGGTCCCTATCCGAGAGGCATGCAACAAGCAGCAGCAGCAACTGCCAGACAACTTGGCCATAACGATAATTTCATTATGTAAGCGATGGGAATTTAAGATAAGCCCATCCATGCAATGGGAAACCCAAATTGAAATATGATTCGATCCAAGAAGGCAAATGCGAGGATAGAACAGCTATTTTAACTGCAATGTTATACAACTTGCAGAAACTATCACTGTTAAGAGCTTAAAATGGCTAACAACTGTTATTCCCCTGCCAATACAGACAAACAACGAGATCATGTACTGAGCTGATTACATATTTAAGCTTTAGTCCTTGAAAACAGAGCAAAATAAGTATTTCTCTTATGGAATACAAAATCAAAAAAGCCTGATTCTAGCTCTTATTTACAAATACTGAAATGCATGTCAGTGTTATAGTTTAGGTGAATTGATACTTAGATAGATAGATGGATAAGCCATATATAGTATAAATACCACAGTTCTACTGACCTGCTAATAGAACAAATAATAGCAATTGCAATTGTAATATATTATATATTTGCATATAAATTCAAACTCTAAATGAAGCTTAAACAAAATATTAATTAATTCTGTAAGCACCCCAGGCTATAGATTAACTGAATAGCTAAATAACTCAAACGGGCACAGTCCATCATGGCAGTTTACTCTGCTGGTATCAGTGAGCTATATATCAATGATAAACAATGGTGTGTGGTGAATGCGTATGAATGCCGCATTTCAAATATTTGTTTGCGATAAAGGTAAACATTTCACACTATTCGCAATGCTACAATGCAACTACACGTATCTCGCTCCCATAACTCTATTTGTATGGATATGTAGTAAAATATATAAAAAGGGCTTTTGTTATGATTTTATGGTTGAAACGGTGGCCGTTTGATAGCTCGTGCCGATTGCCGCAATTTTGCAATTTTATGTGAATCAATAAACAATTTCTGCAGCGAGATAAATACAATATTTACATTTAAAAGGCGTTTATCAAGCGCGCATTGTTCAATTTATTCAGCTAGCCCAACAATAAATCGCAACATGGTTTGCTGCACGCATCAAACAGATATGATGAATGGGTTCGGCATTTGTATACAAGCTGTCGAATCTGCTTTTAATGTAAGGTCCAGCTGCCTGCATGCAGCTACAAGTACTACATCTCCGGCCATTCATCATGCTCGTTAATGGGCAACTCGACCTTGGCGAGGATTAGATACAAAGTGTTCCATTGCCTTTTCTTGGGCTTGCGGCTCGTTTGCAGCTGATTTATGCTACGCATGGATTAAATCGATTTTAATCGTCCCATAAGTGTGCGCAATGAAGTGCTCAATAAAACACACGCGAATGCGAATGCGATTGCGAGCCGAGTGTCGAGTGTAGAGCGCAGAGTGCCTGTCGCCCTCTCAATCTACTCGAGGACTCTTAGGCACACGAGCCAGGGAGGCCCGTCTAAAGCCGGAAGGGTAAAATGGCGACTTGTTTGTGTGTGTGCACGTGTATTGTTTCAGTTGATTTGCTCATCGATAAATCTCTTTATCGCCATAATCGTTAAAGTTCATTCGTCACGGACTTTGATTGCTCCGCCAGCGAACGTTGAAGCTAAACCTGGCGGCTAATGTGCACCGTGGTAGACAATCGAGAACAAAGCGAAAATTGATTTGAAATTTATTTCATATATTTATTTATATTTATATGCAATATAGGAAGTACAGATATATTTTTAAAATACTGTACTCTTAATATATTGGTTAAAAATAATAAATTATTTAAATCAATATAAACTAAATAATTAAAGTTGATCATAAATAGCAGGATATAAAAGTTTAAATACCCAATATTTATTTTTAATTTTAAGATAATTTTAAGTTAATTTCAATTTGATTTAAATTTAATATTAATTTCATTTAAATTTAATTTAAATCTAATTTTATTTTAAATATAATTTTAATTTAATTTTAATTTAATTTTAATTTAATTTTAATTTAATTTTAATTTAATTTTAATTTAATTTTAATTTAATTTTAATTTAATTTTAATTTAATTTTAATTTTAATTTTAATTTTAATTTAATTTTAATTTAATTTTAATTTAATTTTAATTTAATTTTAATTTAATTTTAATTTAATTTTAATTTAATTTTAATTTAATTTTAATTTAATTTTAATTTAATTTTAATTTAATTTTAATTTAATTTTAGTTTTAATTTAAGTTAATTTTAATTTAATTTTGTTTTCTATTGTTTTATGATGAAACTATTTATTTTTCATTTTATTCAGCTATTCAGCTATACTTTATAAACATTCACTCTTTTCAATCTCACTTTTCCTCAGCTTGTTCCACTGTGCAAGCATGTGCTCCTGCATTGACTGCTAGGGCATTGTTTTTGTTATAGCTGAGCGCACTGAATGTGTTCATTGGCTCAGTACTTATTGTTGAGTTCCCCCGCCTGAGCTTCCACTTGGAGCTGTGTGCCGGCCACATCTAACACTTCCTCCTCCTCCTCCCACAAAGAGCTTCGTGCTCCGTTGGGTGGAGGCCAGGCATTGTGTACATGACAAATTTTGCGCAAGCAAACAAACAATTTAATAATTGATTGAACGAACACTTTGGACGCATAAATATCTAACTTAAAAGCAGAAAATTGCTGGATCCTCGTGCTCAGCTCAGTGCAGAATGTGTGAAATAAGCTGACAATAAGCTGCTCTTACGAACTATTGCAATATTGATGCATCTGAATGTTCTGTAGCAGGAATATTTACTCAGACGGGCAGCCCAACGGGAAAGTAGCTTTCTTTATGCTAGAGTCAAGACCATCGGCAAATGCTCATCTCTTCATCTCTTTAGTTCAGCCTCAGATCGATGGGCAATTCATTAATGATATAATGATATAAGAGGCCCTCGAATCGAGTGTCAGTGCGAGTCAGTCCTTATGCCCATTGAACGCAGGCAAAGGATGTCTTCCATATCACGCTGCCGTCTAACTAAATACTGTGAATTGCATTTCGGAGCAGCAGCTGCCTGCAAACAGCATTGTAAACAAATTTCCAGTGGGCATGGCAAAAGTTTTCGCCTGCCTGTAATGTGTAACAAATTCTCTGATTTATTGTGAAAGTTTGTGCACATTTATGTTCAAATAGCTGAATGCGATGTGTGTGAACGACGCTTATTACACGAACTGTCTGCATTGTGAAAGTCGAGAGTTTTTAGAATATTATTTCAAGCGTCAAACTTCAGCCAAGCAATTGTTGAAACTTGAGAGAGCTTTAAAGATGATATTAACCAGTTAACGAGACAGTAAAAAGTTATTGGTGATTATAAAATTCAATAATAGCTTATTTCTGCTGCTCCCAAGGTACAGAGAGTGTAATATCAGTATACATATATATCGTTCCAAACATGAAACAATTAAATGTTGATTGCAATTCGAAGGAGATTTAATTTCGAAGGAAAACTACAAATTGATGGAATACGCAGCTGAGCAGCTTTTAGAACAAAAGCAAATTGAAACAGTTGAGCGGTTTCCTTGCTACTTTTCGACTGAAACCCGAACGACGTAAAACTCAACGAATTTTATAATGAAAAATATTATTATTGTTATGCCATGTGAGCAGTGGCTAAGTATTTATGGCATTTTAAATAAACGATATCGCCTCAACCCGGCGCCCTTTGGCGCAGCATCTGCACCTGCAGCTGGAGCCGTGGCCCACTCCCAAGCTACGCCCCCTATACCTTTTAGCCATTTTCTGGTGCCTGGACTGCCAAGGCAAACCAAACCTGAAATGAGACCATAAAATTGTAAACGCTTGCGTTGGCGCTGCCAAAAAGCGAAAGCAATAAAGACTAAAACAACTGCTTTGGGTCGCCCGCGAAAATGAGTGGGAAGGAAATCGGGTAGCAGGTGAAGGGGGCGGGGCCTGGGTCTGGGCCTGGGCCTGGCTAAAAAGGGCAGGTGGAGCGCATTACTCTGAAAGCACATTGAGCTTGCAAATGACTTTGTAAATGGCGCTCGACAAATATTTTATCACCAGCGAACAGCAACAAATTTACTTTGTATGTTGCGCACAGAGATTTAAAGCGCGTTCAATTCCGCACTTTAATTATGCCCACGAAATTATTCATAGCGAAATTTAAAAAGTTTCAAATGCTTTTGCAGCAACTGGTTAATATTCAATACGATTCAAATATTTATTATTTTTAGCAAAAACATGCTTTGTGAAAGGATTTCATTTGGATTTGAATTTCGTATTCGAAAAAAAACTGAAACACTTTAAAGTGAAACACGAGCTTGAATTGGGCTTCATAAAAAATCGTAAACTCTACTTTATAGAGAGCTCTTAATTATTACACATTGCCTAAATTTAATTTAGTTTTTTTATTATTATAATTTAAATTATTTTTTCTAGCTGACACTGCATATTATATTTCTTAGTTACTTTAATAAACTACAAGACAATATAAAAATTATTTTTTAAGATTTTTAAAAACAAAATAATATGTTAATAAACCTTTTTTTAATTAAAACTTGATGTTTGTAGTTTCTTGTTTTATTTACTGCTATAAACTTAAGAGAATTTTGTAAACTTAAATGTATTTAATTATTTATTTTTTCAACCATTTTGGCTCTGAGCCTCTGTCGTCTAGGCCTTAAGTTCATATAGTTTATATATACCATGTACTTTATACAATATTCATATACTTTTTTTCGGTGTGTATTTAGTAGTTCGTGCATATTAAAAAGCTTTTAGCATGCTCGCCTGCCTCTTTAATTCATAACGTTTTTATTGTGCTGTTTTTTAATTCCGCTCTCGGTTAACTGCTTGATTGTTGAAATAATCCTGTGTATACGCCACATAAGAGCTTAATTGGAATTTTTTATTGAAATTTTCATTTCTTAAAAGCTCTACTCTCCTGAATTTTAACTCCCCATTGAGTTTACTGCAGTGAATTAAACTACGGTCCAGGTGACAATAGTGGTAGCGGTCACTGCCTAGGCTATCCCTTTGACGTGCGTCTTTTGTCATGGGGGCCATTGTTCGGGGCGTTGTTTAATGGCTGGGCTGGGCGTTGTTTGCTCTCTGCCATAAGCCATTGTTTCAGACTGGTTTTTCCCTTTCGCCGCTTTTATTTGTTGTCTTTGTTTTAGTTGTGAAGTGTTGGCTGTCGGTTCTGCGGTCGCCTTTGGCGCGGTCCGCGTCCCCGGCTAAGCATGGAAACAACTTTATTACCGAGCGTTAACACAGTCTGGCATCAAGTATTTTGAGAATTGACGCCCTTGCTGGGCTTCCTTCTTAATGTCTGCTCTCGCTCTCGCTCTCGCTCTCGGCTTCAGCTTTATTTTAATTCACAATTTGAGAATCGGTTTTCCGTTACGGGACTCCCGGGCACGCGGCCGCGTAGTTTACATTAATTTCACGTTCATTTCGCGCGATAATCACATTTCACGTCCCGTTTCTGGCGCACAGTCTGGGGCTTCCATATTGTTTTAATGGCGGATAACGTCCTTAATGGCATCTATTAAACAATTAATTTATACACTTGAAATTCACTTTTAGGCGCCGCACTCGCCCAGCTGCAGTAAATGAGCGAATTTGTTGCCAGTTAACTGCCAGCGGAATCGTATTTTATTTCATTATCAATTTTAATTTGACCATGGTCAATGGAAGCGGAAAGTTGAAAACGGCAAACCGAAAACTGTAAACTGCAAACTGAAAACTGAAAAGTCTAGTTATGTTGAGTGTCGGTATCATCAATTTATACCCAATTAAATTTAACAATTCGCCAGCAGCCGCGACTCCGATTGAGCTAACTCTGTTGCCTAAAACCCGCATAGAGATTGAATGGCCAGGCTTTAGAGAGGGAAATGATAATTTGCTACTCATGCACTCAAATTAAATGTAGCATGAATCAAGTCAACAAATTGATAACCCAGTCAAAATATTATTGTTAAAAATGTTAAACTATAATATACCCTGTGACTGAAGAGATATGATCTCTTCTATATAAAATAAAATTTCAAGATATTTTGGTTATTCAACAAGCAATTTATGTTTTATTGGCCTGAGCTGTATAAATATATACAACTAGGTAGGTATAGGTGTTAATATATAAAGATATATAGATAAGAAACAACTGTATATATTCGAATTTTGATATTATATTTGGTATATGATTTGATTTGCATATGCAAGCAATATATGAATTTAAGTAAACCCATTGACTTGACTGTGGCATGACGTGGTATATAAGTGAAAACCTTCAACAAATTCTAATTATTCATTGTAAACGCGCAGCGCTGACAGCGAAAACAATGAACGCACTCAACTGTGAAAACTGCAACAATGCGCATTCCAGGCGCAGACACACGAACAGGCAGTCAGACATCACAGACTGAATTTAAGAGAGCTGGGAGATGGGAGTTGGGAGATGGGAGCTAGGAGATGGGCATGGGTGGCGTGGAACGAAAGGGCGGGTCATGGGCAAGGATTTGAGCAATGGAAGGCATCGTTGACATTTTTTACAATTTTCTAGTCGTTATTTACCATTGTTTCAGCTGGCATTGTGAAGAGAGCAGTGCGGCAGACAGAGAGGGAGAGGCAGAGTGAAATACACAACATTACACACACACACGCAGACACAGAGCAACAGATATAGCTACAGCTACAGATACAGATACAAATGCACTTACTGCAGCTGCAGATACTTTCGTACGAGTGTACACAGAGTCGTATCTCTGTTTACTATGGCAGCAATTTGCAGCATTTAGTGCAAAGTCCATTTAAGTGTAATGCACTGCAATTGAAGTTATTTCGCAGCCCTTTAGATATGTTACTGCACTCGCTAGCAATGTTTACCCATAGCCATTGATAAAAGAGAACAATACTGCTCGACAATAAAGGTATGCACTCATATATATATATATATATACAAATATATACGTACCCAGTGCACACGTAACTATTTGTCGACCCTGAGTGCTCGCGACAAGCGTTTGGCAGCAGGGCCAACAAATTTTGCATCTGACCCACGCGTAATTAATGAATTTTACTTTTGGCAAGCTGACAAAATGTGTTTCTATAATACTCTGTATAAATAAGTTGTGGGTCTGTGAAGTTATAAGCCTGAGATCTCTTGGAGTATCTATAAGAAATCAGCTTATATAGAAGCTCCTTATAGGGGATATTAATTTGTATTTTAAAATAATTAATCCAAATTTCTTTAAAAATACAATCTAATTTTCTCTTTATATTTGAACTATTACTTTTGACAGATAAGGAACCTTATTTTATTTTAAATGCATCTCTCTAAAATTTACTATTAAAGTCCAGGGTATTTTCTAGGACAATGACTCGCGCATAGAGCACTGTGCGCAATGCGACAAAGCTAAAAACACACAAAAAACACAAAAACAGTCATAAACCACAAAGTAAAGAGGATCGAACAAGGCTTCAGCAGCAAATTTTTAACAAAATTAAGGAAACTTCTGCGAACGTATGGAAAAAACACTTTGTGTGCTACGAATATGAAAAAATAGATAATATTCTGTCAAGCTCGTGGGATTTGAGAACAGTTTCATATACCGAGTAGGCATCGATATATAGTTTAATAAAACTGTAATGTATTAGTAACAAAATTTTCGTTTCTTTTATATGTAAGTATTAAGGAGAATTTTTTTCTATTTTATTTTTTTTTTTTTATTTATCATATTGGCATACATTCACCTATGTATTGTTATTGCTTGTGATTGTGCGAAAAATGTGTTGAGTGCGAATAGAATTGACTAACCAAATTATTGGCAGATGAATGCTTTTGAAGGTACCGCTGGGAACAGACGAGTGCACTCAAAATCTCAGTAGTTCCGATACGGAGACACACGTAGAATAACAGGAGACCAAATGGCCAATGTAGTCGTGAACACAACCTCGCCCATGGCCGGACGCCGCCTGAACCGGGACGTGAACAGGCTGTTGGCTGCGGGGTATCATACAACCGTTGACGACGACATGACCAATTTGGACGTGCGCCTTGAGGGTCCGATGGGCACCGCTTACGAGGGCGGCGTTTGGACGGTGAATGTCGCCATGCCACAGGAATATCCTTTGAAGGCACCGCGCGTACGATTCGTTACAAAAATTCTTCATCCGAATATTGAGTTCACCACCGGACTGGTGTGCATGAATGTGTTTAAACAGGCCTGGTCGGCCAATTATGATCTGGTGAACATATTTGAAACGTTTTTGCCGCAATTGCTGCGACATCCGAACCCGCACGATCCGCTCAATCATCATGCAGCGGCCATTATGAAGCGTTCCGAACAAGAATTTAGTGAAACTGTTTCCATGTTTCTTCGGATGTACGCACTACCGATTGTCTTACCAGGTCAGTCCATGGACAGCGAAAATCTTGGGAAGCGCTCCTCGGATTTGAGCTTGTCCGACCTGATATCCGATGATGATGACGATTAACTGTTGGCTGGTCTTTTGTTTTTTTAGTAGTGTGCATTTTCCATGAACTACCTAAATGCTATTTTTTTCTTCCGATCAGGATTAGTATTGAAAATGTATTAGAAAGTCTAATCGTCTAATAAAAATTGCACAAATGTCTAAAACTGAATGTTATTTATAGCTCGAATACATGATGCTCTATCAGTTCTATGGGGATCACTTTCACCTCATATTTTATTATTTCCATTGAGCTGGGCTTAGGAGTGACCGTAATAAGCTTAAAAGCATTCGAAACGGACAGTCTTTAAGTATTCATTGAATATTTAAGTCGCCTTAAGACGTCCACAGCCCACAGCTAATTGCAATTGGATTTCCACCCATAAATTTGGGACAGTTCAATCACAGTTCGGTTGCCTAAGTGGGGTCAACGGCCAGGTCAAACGGTAATTTATTGTTTCGCAATGCATTCAATGCCAAAAGAAGCTCGAAAGTGTCAATCGCAGTATTTGTAGAGTGAAAGTTTGATGCAACAGCTGCCATTGAATATCAAATGAATAAATTCATTTATTCAATAATTTATGCGTTATTTATTTTCAGCTTAAATATGAGAAGGAATTTCATGCCTTATTGCCTTAAACAAAATGTAAATGTAAAATGCGTAGCTACAGCCACAATTATATGAGTTTGTGCTTAAGCTCTTGTCAATATTTCAATTAAATTTATTTCGGACACTTTGACAATGTTCGCATTTCACTGTGCTTCTCCGCAAACAAGTTAATTAAATGGAAATTCCTTCAGCTTGTCCATTTTTCAACGTCAACAGCTCCAGTTACGAGCTAGTTGGCATAACTTGATCGTAAATATTCCTATTAAAATTCTACAACTGCCACATAATTAGCCAGAGAAATGGCTGTGAAGGGGTTTGGAATTCCGCACAGCAGCTGCCTCTTAAAGCTTGAAGCTAGATTGTCTGTGTTTGGCCAACGGTTTGTTTAGTTGTTTAGTTTGCTTCTCATTAGGGGTGTTCCATTCTAGTTTTATTTTTCTTTTCCCATTGCCACAATTCAGCAGCAGCCGTCGATTGACAACCATGGCCCACTGAAAAACAGGCCAAAACGCAATTCGTCTGTTGCCTAAATTGGTTTAAATCGAAAGGAGTGTTCGAGAGAGCACACTGACTCTCCGTCTGCGTCGCTCCCCGCCAGTTGCCAGTGACGCCGCTGTGCAGCGTTCCACACTGATGCGCCAGCACTGGGACAACTAGTGGAGCAGACAGCCAGCCAGTCAATGGCTTGCACGTGTGCAAAAAAAAAAAAAAAAAAAAAAAAAAAAAAAAAAATATATATATATATATTCAAGCGAATTGCAGAGAATTCGGAATTTCGTTTTTGTGGCCCGAATTAATGCAATAGTCGTTTTCAGCTCGAAATGACTTTTTCGCCATCGACATCGACATCCAAATGATGCCGTCATTGGAGCATTTCATAGAAAATTACATCGTCTGCATGCAAATGACTGAAGTCTAATGTATTGAGCACACGCATCAACTGAGATGCAACATGTTAATGAGATACGTTAACGTCTGACTGAATGGGACGTTCAACTCGATGCAAGTTCAAAGAAACTGCCAACAATATTTGTCCCTGAACTCGATGAGCACGTTGTGTTTTTTGAATAGAAATCGATCTATTACAAATAAGCATTGAATGCTTAAGATGCGATTTGTGTTAATTCAGCATGCCTCATATACATATTTATATTTATATATATGTATATGTATATGCTGAGTCGTGTTTTTGCCATACCAAAAAATCTTTCGGAAGAATTAACACAATTCGCAGATGCCTGCTTAAAGCAGAAAATTTGGTCATTATTTGAAATGATTAAGATGTCATTTATGCTCCTATCTTCTACCCTATTGTCCATATATAGTAATAACTAATAAATCTATTAATATTTCCACTTTCCATTCTATCAAAACATATAAACATATACTTTTCGCAATTCCTTATCTACATTATTCTATTGTTAATCTTATTTACTTACCTCAAATTAGCTCCCATCTAAATATTCTCTACCACTTGCTCCACATATGACCTGAATGATTCTTATTCCTTCCATTCATTCTATTTTTATATTCATGCATGTCCTTCAACTTGTCTCAACTTTGCCCCACATACAACAAGTTGGGGACTTGTTTATTTTATTGCGAAGCTGCTAAGCCTCCCTCTATATATAAATAGACGGCATTCATTTCTAATCCGGACCATGCTCAATGGAAATTATCTTAGGTGTACAAGTAATAAATATTCTAATTGAGTACATTGCGTGCAAACTTTGGCCCACAAAAGAACAAAAATACTTGAAGTCCATTGGGTCGTCAGTACGATTCTCTCGAGCAGAATGCTAAATGCCTGTAGAACCATTCAAATCAAGTGGGCGAGCTACATGAAGAGCGATGCTAAGGCGACAGTCCACAGCCGACAGTCGACAGTCGACAGTCGAGAACTGAGAACTTTAAATGCTGCTGAGGATTCGCCTGCATTGCTCGCTAATTTATTCAACTAAATTAACTCAGGCCCTCAATGAAGGCTGGAGCTGGGTCCTAGCAACAAAGATGCTGATGGCCGGGCGAGGGAAGGTGCAGACGTCTCTGTACGCACGTTGATATTGCGAAAGCAAATCATTAGCATATTCTAATTAATTTATATTATTCCAAAATGCACAAACTTAATTGCTACGGCCACTTAGTTAATGAAATTGTAGTTCAACTCCGGACCGTGAGATTTCAAAAACTTTATGCGGCTGCCAATGACGATTCCAAACTGTCTTGCGACAACCATGAAAGGGCGTTGACAGTGTGCAATTGAGATGGAACTATCGCAGGGCAGAATATACGATATATCAAATAGAATATCAGTGTTTACATCGGATCTGTGTTCATCTATGTGTATCTATATCTACATAAATACAGATAAAAATAGGGGTAATTATTTCTATCTGTATCTGTATCTGTATCTGTATCTGTATCTGTATCTGTATCTGTATTTGTATCTGTATCTGTATCTTATCTGTATCTGTATCTGTATCTGTATCTGTATCTGTATCTTATCTGTATCTGTATCTGTATCTGTATCTTATCTGTATCTGTATCTGTATCTGTATCTGTATCTGTATCTGTATCTGTATCTGTATCTGTATCTGTATCTGTATCTGTATCTGTATCTGTATCTGTATCTGTATCTGTATCTGTATCTGTATCTGTATCTGTATCTGTATCTGTATCTGTATCTGTATCTGTATCTGTATCTGTATCTGTATCTGTATCTGTATCTGTATCTGTATCTGTATCTGTATCTGTATCTGTATCTGTATCTGTATCTGTATCTGTATCTGTATCTGTATCTGTATCTGTATCTGTATCTGTATCTGTATCTGTATCTGTATCTGTATCTGTATCTGTATCTGTATCTGTATCTGTATCTGTATCTGTATCTGTATCTGTATCTGTATCTGTATCTGTATCTGTATCTGTATCTGTATCTGTATCTGTATCTGTATCTGTATCTGTATCTGTATCTGTATCTGTATCTGTATCTGTATCTGTATCTGTATCTGTATCTGTATCTGTATCTGTATCTGTATCTGTATCTGTATCTGTATCTGTATCTGTATCTGTATCTGTATCTGTATCTGTATCTGTATCTGTATCTGTATCTGTATCTGTATCTGTATCTGTATCTGTATCTGTATCTGTATCTGTATCTGTATCTGTATCTGTATCTGTATCGGTATCGGTATCGGTATCGGTATCTGTATCTGTATCTGTATCTGTATCTGTATCTGTATCTGTATCTGTATCTGTATCTGTACCTGTAATCGTATCTATGCAGTTTCTTTATCTCTATCTTCACATCTATCTCCTTCCCTATAGCTGTTAACCTCCCTATTCGTACAACCATCTTCAACTCTATGGCTATTCCTACATCCATGCTCATTTGTCACTTTTAGCTGTGCGTTTTTCGTGTCACGCGCTCATCGCTAGTGTGCAGCTAAGAAAAATGAGGCTTAATATAAACTTTTAACAAGAGTCGCAGGAAGCCAACATCATTTTAACATGACACAACATTCGTAAGCCTCATTACCAGGCTGCGTCTGGCTGCCTGTGTGGGTGGCACTGCCTTTCATTAGGAGTCGCCAAAAGAAACAGGCTTGAGAAGATTTTGTTGGAAAACAAATTTTTGAGAATCTATTATGGGGTAGCAGAAGAGGAGGTCGAGTTACGTTGCGGCTACGAAACTTCCAGGCACACACGCATACCCTCTGGCACCCTCACCCTGGCAGCCAGACAATTTGCATTTGCCTTACGCCTGGTAAACAGATTGCGTTGCGTATACGCCCAGTTGTCAGTTGGCCCCTTTGAACCAGCCAGCTCCCCATGCATCCATTCGCCTGACAGGCACTTTGTCACGAATAAAGTTTGAGTGTTTGTAAGTTATTTCAGTGTACGATTGTATGTCTGTTTGTTTGTCTGACTGACTGTCTGTCTGGTTGTCTGACTGTCTGTCTGTGTGTGTCTGACAAGTGACGACACATGTTTTCTGAGTCGCTGGGATCTGCTGCTGGCACAATGCGCCCGCCTGGCAACTAATTTATGCCGCACAGAATTGAGTTCCAAAGATTGCCCGAATGCTAAGGCACCTTTGTGTGCCTGAATTAATGCCTTGTTAATAACATACGCTGCCACAATTCGACAGCTCAAAATTTGTTTTCATCTTTCGTCCCACTCTGCAGCAGTTTCAAGTGGGTTTCCTAGCAGCAGGTCCATTGTTTGCTGAGACAATCTCAACAATGCAACAGTGCTCAATGACGTATATTTGGCATAGAGTGCACAACAGGTATTCTGCACCTGTGCAACGGCATCAATTACCAGACGGTTCTTGTGCTGTCATCCGAAGCAAGAATCTGTTTGTAAACATTTCAAACGAGCTTCAGAATGCCTTTGCATGTCTTGCTTCGCCTGCTTCTAATTTTGGACACTTTTCGTAACATTGCAAGTCTCACAAAATTTCTTATTTAAATAAATTGCTGACATGGAACGAAGTATTTCTTGTAGCTTAGTCCACATTTATTTAGTTTTATATTTCACTTTGCCCTTTGGCTGCTCTCGACTCTTCAAATATTTTTCTTCATTTTACAGTTATTTTAATTAAGATGCTCTGTATCAAAGTAAGTAGGTGCATATCAGATTAAGTGTTAGGCACTGCGTTCAGCCAAGCTCATTTCAACTACAAAGTTCGATATACCCGTTACAATAGTTCTCTCATACGTCTGTTGAATTCAACTACAATGCATTCATTCTGGTTCTTGTTCATGGCGAAACATTTATCCTGGCTTTGTAGTATGAAAATTGATAATGTAGTAAGCAAGAAAGGCGCCTGGGGAAGAATAACTCCACAGGACAAGAGCAGAAGCAGCTGCCAGCATAAAAAATTTGTCTGCAGGATATTAAAAGAGCTTTTTTCTTCAGAATATAGGCATAACTGCGACCGAGCCTAAACACACATAAAGTTCCTTAGTTTAGCTTCAGATAAATAGAAAACAAATAAACGTTATTTATGCTTTGTCCATTTAAATCTCTCAAAATGCGATAAGCCGACGTCAAAGGCAATTTTAGCCGGAGGCGCTCGTTGTTCCAGATTTGTCAGAGCAGACGTTCAAATAAAAATGACTTTCGAAGTAATCGACAAAAGGATAAATCCGTTTTGTGAAACTAGTTTTCAGTGCCAAATGACGAGGCGACCTTGACTGGATCAGTCGGCAAACGAGCCGGAACGAAATATGCGCAGTTTCCATTCAAATTGTGGGCCAAAGTAAGAGAAGGCAATAAAGCGAATGTCGATAAATGAGATTGACAATGACAAACATGAAATCGAATGCAGTAAGGTTAACACAAAGATGAAAAAATGCCAGTTGCGAGTCAATAAAAAAAGAACGAGGGAATGAGCCCGAAAATAAAATCGTGCTGAGGTCAAATGCCAAACGGAGAGTTGGCAGCAGCACGAAACCCAAACGATAACCGAAAAAACCAAAGACCTTAAAACAAAATGAACCCAACAGAGTGACAGCTGAGCAGAGCGTCTAGGTTAACAGATGGCCGAACATTTACGGCCACTGTGGCCATGTGTCAGCCGGTGACCAATGCTTTCAAAGAGCAGCACGAAGAACAAGACTGCACTGAGCGGATGTGATCAACGAAAATATACTCTGTAAATCCCTAATCGATACAAGGTATTTATAGAATATGAATATATATAATATTAATATAGGAGATAGGATAAAATACGGCAATGGCCATGGGCGAGTCTATGCAGTTGGTATGCTATCTATTTATGGAAAGTATAATATCTTTTGTATTTATCTCAATTACTATGGACAATCTATAATCTATTTGGAGTACTCAATTTGAACTAGAGTCAATCCTAAATCCTACTTACAAACAGAAATATGTTGACTCTTAGCATGACTTGACAAAAACCTTAATCTGTGAGTAGACACAGACTTAAACACAGTTATTATACCCATTTGCGACGTTTTCAATGTGTTCAGGGTATGAACATAGAGAAACCAAATGACAACTGAAATGACCAAACGTCAAGTGCACAAATACATCTGCTCTGCACCGTCCTGACATGAGGAAGGGCAAAAAGCTTGCTCGTTCGCTCGCTCGCTGGGTTTAAATGTGAATTAAAGAATTCCCCAAAGGTTCGCAGCTGAGTAACATATGAAAGATGGCTTATATGCGACTAGTTGGCCACTTATGGCTCGCAAAGGCTTGGGTGGGGCAACAACAAATGTGCAAACATTGGTTTAGAGAGCGTTGCTGCCCACTCGCCACTCGCCAGTTGCCAGTTGCCAGTTGCCAGTTGCCAGTTGCCAGTTGCCAGTTGCCACTTGCTGCATTTGCCATTTGCATAAATCAAATTTGAATATGCATCGCTGGCTGCCACGGCCAGCACCAGCGCCGGCGTCAGTTGCTAGTGGGTTGTCGGCGGTGCTTGGTGGGTGTTGGGCGGTGCGGATGTGGATGCGGATGCGGATGCGTATGTGGGGCGACAAGCTCAAAGCAGCTGCACAAACACGTACGTGCAAAAGCGAGGAGTGCGCGCACGTGTGTGTGTGTGTGTGTGTGTGTGTGTGTATGTGTGTGTGTGTATGGGTGTTGTGTTCCACCTGCCCTCGAACACGCACGAACTGAAAAGCACGCACCAAACTCACACACACACACAGACAGGCGCAGACAGCAGCTAATGTATGTGGATATACCAAGCAGCTAATTCCGTGAACACCCAACAAAGAAAGAATGAAAAGTAAACAGTGTAGGCTTAAGCTAAATATTGTAGAAACGAAGCAGTGAATTTTAATCACAGATGAGGCTGAAACTTACATTTTTCATTATTATTTAAATAATATTTATAAATTTAATTGTAGTCAGATATTTTTACTATATATATATGCCTAAATTGAAATATTTAATTTGCTTGATGTAAAAATTTGGAGAAATAAAATCTAAATTTAATTTGTTTGTATTTAGTTTAGTTCGTAAAATATCACGCTTCTAATAAAAATAATTTATTTGAAAAATTATTTATTTATTATTAAAGAATATACAAATTTCAAGCTCCTCTTAATTCCCTTCTTATTATATTATTTAATATATTCTTATTATATAATTTAATTTAATTGAATCATTGATTATTCCATTTTACTTTTTCATGATCTTTTTTGACAATTTCGTTGCCTGTATTCCTTGGCGTTTTCTTTTGCATCGACTGGCACGTTAAGATTAACTTTGCTTACTAATTTATGGCGCACAAACACATTTGCAGCACATTAACGCAGACGAGTGCCACCAGCGACTCGTATGCGGCAACATTTTGTTGCAACCGTCATTTGCGTATTATGAAAATCAGATTAGAAAAAAAATGTCGTTGTTCAGTTAATAATATTAAAAACACATTTCTTATGGCTATTCACGGGCCACACGTTTCTTTCAGAGGCTAATGCATTGTCATGCAGGTGTATTTAATTTCAGATTACCTTTAAGAATCGAGATGTGTTTAAAGCGTGGGAATGATGAAGTAGGCAATATATGGAAATTGACAGAGAAAATTATGTTTCCGAGAGTAATAATAATATTAACTGAAGAACAATCCCATCAATTAACTTGAATATCAATATTGCCACAATATACCATAAATACTATCCATTATAATATTAAATTAAAATTAATATTATTCTACGCTCATTTAAATATTTAATAACTTAAAAAATTACGATTTATATTAAAGTAAAATTCATGTCGCTAATTTGATCTTTGGTCTGACTCTGCATGTATTACCAACCAACACCCACAATACACCCAACCACCTTTCACAACAAAAAAAAAACAATTTATTCCACTACACCACAAAAAAAAAAAAAATAAAACAAATCAAACGGTTTACACAAAAAAAAAAAACAAAACTAACCCCAATAACCAACCCAACAAATCTAAAATAATAACAAAAAAAATAAAATAAAAAATAAAAAATAACACATAATATAACGTTTTCACTACGTATTAACCTAATTTTTACAATTTTATTGTTAAATACTTCCCACATCCTTCCACCTCCTTCTCACATCTTTAATTCTTTTCTTTTCTTCCCCCCTTTCCCTTCCCCCTCCCTCTCAACTCATCCCCTCACTATTTTTTCCCCTACCCCCCTCCTCCCCCCCTAACATCCCCTCTTATTCCCTCCCTGTTTCCTCCCTCCCCCCCCCGCCCACCCCTGCCCCCCCACCCATCTCCCCCTGTCCTACACCCCCATCTACATAATATAATATATTTTATATTCTCCGTTTCCTCCCTACCCAACACTCCTCATCGCATCCTTACCTCCCACCACACACCTCCCTCCCCCCCCCCCCCCCCCCCCCCCCCTTTTTCTCTCTTTCACATTATACGTCTCCTTCTCCCCTTCTCTACCGCCTCCCTCCCCCCCCCCCCCCCCCCCCCCCCCCCCCCCCCCTCCCCCCCCCCCCCCCCCTACCCTCCCCTCCCCTTATCCCCCCCCCCCCCCCCACGACGTTAGGGTCGTGTCCACGCGCCACCCGCCCCACCCCCCTCCCCCACCCCAATCCATCTCAACCACACAACACCCCCCCCGCGCGCGGAGGGGGGGGGGGGTGTATGCATGTCGCCCCCCCAGCAACCCCCACGCTTCCTTCCATGACAACACATACAGCACAGAAAATAAATAATTTTCTAAAAAGATAGTTTATAGCAATCCCTACCAAACCCAACAGATTCCGTTATATTTTGCTACCGCACGGATGACCACCCTCCCCCCCACCCCACCCAACCCCCAATAGCCCCCCAAAAAACCAAAAGGAGGTTTAAAGGGGCCTTCCAACGGCCACCGCACCCCCCCCCCCAAAAACATAGGGGGGGGAATGTAAACCACACCAAAACCAACCCCCCCAGAAGACTACCGGCATAGACAACTCGAAGCCCAAGAGGGGGGAGCCGAAGTCCCCCCCCAACACCACAAAATAATATAAAAAAAACCAAAACCAGGAAAAACGAGGCAAACAAACTCAATTATTTAAAAAATTATTTTAAATAAAATAATAAAAAACCACACCCCGCCACCCAAGTACAAATTGCAAATTTTTTTTTTTTTCTCTTTCACTCCATCGCATCAACAACTACTCATTTTTTTGTTGTTGGTGGTAAGAGAAAAAAGTTTTTTTTTCCTTGAGAGCATAAAAATCCCTTTTTGACGGAAAACATTGGGTTGTGGTATCCTTTTTAGTATTTATAAAATAGTGTGTTAAACATTGCGCACTGCAAAAAAAACATGCTGTTCGAATTAATAGTGGTTTGGGCTCGTAAATAAAATACTTAGTCCAGGAACAGGGCATAACATTTACAATTTCCATCACTTGTGAGGTTTTGGGTCGGTTTGCGTTGCTCTACTATGCTCCCTTTCTGTAAGGAAGCAAGAAAAACAACATGGTTTAGTGGAAGCGACAAATGTCAATATAATATTTACCGCATGGTTGTTTACAGGAAGACTGTGGCGGCTCCTCGAAATGTAGAGTTTGATGAACTATCAATGAAATCCTTCTTTATGGACTGATTTGCGTCATCCGGTCTTCGAAATGATTCACCTTCCAACAGCTGTGTAGGATTTCTCATAAATGGCTCCAACACGTGTGTAACAATCGATATCACAGATTCCCTTAATGACATAGTCTCCTCCTTTGGTTGTTCCTTCTTTGGCGTAGTAGGACTGCCAGCCGTAGAGTTAGTAAACCCAGTGAGCATCTCTAATGGAAACGGGTAGTAAATAATGAGCTCGCGCTCACGGGCAAGGGATGTTAAGACCTGCAAGTGCCGCAACTGTATATATATGTATATCAAGTATATCAAATGTTCACCATTAGGATTCATTATTTTTAATTTATATTCGCTGCTTACCATCAGTGCAATTTTATTTTTAGACATCACATCAGATGCCTCTCTCAACGCTTGCGATGCATTGCGTTCCCCTTCCGCAGATATGATCTTAGCACGAGCTTCTCTTAGAGCCTCAGCCTCGCTGGCCATCGTTCGATATAGTATTTCCGGTAGATTAATATCCTTACTAAGCATGAACATGAGAACCGTGTGGAGGAACTTAAACAGTGTAAACTTACAGTGCAACTCGATCGATTTTCACACCCCAACCCGCCGTAGCTCGCTCGCAAGCAATGCGAACTTCTTGCGACAACTTTTCTCTGGAGGTGAGAACTTCGTGGAGTGTTTTGGTACCTATGATACCACGCAGTGCTGTCTGCGCTAGGAAGACAGTAGCATCGTGCACATCACTGATTTTGACAGTCGATTTCAATGAGCCATATACATTGTAGAACACCACTGCGTCGACACTAAGTGTGACCGCATCTTTGGTGATCATGTCCTGAGTGGGAATGACCTCCGCTCTGGTGCGCAAGTCCACAAACTCGAGGGAATCAATGCAAGGCAAATGCCAGACAAGGCCTGGCCCGGCATCGCCTCTTCTAAATGAGAGAGGGTCACACGCGAGAATGTCTTTATCCCGAAATTCTTACCTAACCCGTCCTAGCCGAAAGATAACAGCTCGCCGATATTCAGGGATTGAAGTATAGCAAAAAAATAAGCTAAAAGGAAAGGTGAGGACAACGACGAGCCAGGTAAAGAATGTTACAACTTTCTCAAATGACGTTTCTCCTTTCTTTTCGTGGAGATTTAGGCATGTAATTATCGGAAAATTACCTATGCGAACAAATATTCTTCTGGGTTTATGTTTTAAGGCTTCTTCAAAGTGCTCTTTACTCTTAATGGCAGCTTTGTTGTCTGCAGAGTAAGGGTTGCGTGAATTGCGTTGAATAGCCATTACAATCAATTTTGTGCTCTTTGTCAGTTACAAATGTCATATTTAAAAAAGTATTTATGCCTAACAATTCTTGGGGCGGTTGATTCAAAATAAAAAATGTTTACCTTGCATAATGTAAACATTTAATACAATTAAAATCAGTCTCATTAAGTTAATTCCCATACAAAATGACTGTAAAACTAAGACGATATTCCTTACTTCATCACGCAACTGCTGAGAACTTTTACTCTACGTCAGCATCTTTTTTTGGAGCTGACGTCATTGACGATTTATTTTCAGTTACGGGCTTAATGATCGGCAATAATGACTCAGAGCTAGCAGTTCCGCCTTTTTGGCGAGTCTCGAATGGAGTCAATATCTCCAGCGGGAAGGGATAATAAATCGTGACCATGCGCTCCTGGGCAATCGATGTCAAAATCTGCAAGTGCCGCAGCTGTAGAATTTGGAAGAGAGTTATGATTATTAATCTACTGAAAATGTATTTAATTGATTTTTGTACTCACCTGCAGAGTGATTTTATTTTTAGCCATCACATCGGACGCCTCCTTCAATGCTTGCGACGCCAAAACCTCGCCCTCTGCTGATATGATCTTGGCACGAGCTTCCCTTAAAGCCTCAGCCTCGCTAGCCATCGTACGATGAAGTATTTCCGGTAGATTAATGTCCTTACTAAGCAAGAATGAGAGAGTTGTCTGAGAGAACTATAATATTGTTAGACTTACAGTGCAACTCGTTCGATTCTCACACCCCACTTTTCAGTTGCTCGGTCGACGGCAACGGCAATTTCTTGTGACAAGGATTCCCTGGAGGTCAGCAGTTCGTGAAGTGTTTTGCCACCCACGACATTGCGCAACGTGGTCTGGGCTATGAAGAGAGTCGACTCATGCACATTTGAGATTTGAATTGTCGCGTGCAATGAGCCAGTGATGAAGTAGAAGAGTACTGCATCTACGCTAATTGTGACTGAGTCTCGGGTGATCATTTCCTGAGTGGGAATGACCTCCACTCTGGTGCGCAAGTCCACAAGCCCATAGGAATCGATGCAAGGTAAATACCAGACAAGACCTGGGCCTGTTGCGCCTTTCCTAAACCGGAGAGAATTATACCATAGAATGTCTTATGTCTGAGTCTTACCTAACCCGTCCCAATCGAAAAAAAATTGCTCGTTGATATTCGGAGATCGTAGCATAACAAAAAAATATGCTTATGGGAAATGTGAGCAGAACGACGATCCAGGACAAAATTATTGTAATTTTTTCAAATGTGGTATTCTTTCTGTTCTCATCTAAGTAAATCAGTTAATAAATACGAATATTTGAGTATGTAGGTGCGGCACAGTTACTTGTTTGAATATATTTTCTTCCTGATCTGCGACGTTCGCCCGTTCCGTCTTGAGATAAATCTAATTCGATTTTGGTATCTCCCATTACTCGTAATTTTGCAGTAACCATTAGAAATCTAACAATTTCGTATTTGAATATATGCCTAATAGATCTTGGGGCTCTCGATTCAATAAATTTTTTGAAATTCTTCGTTGTATACAATTTATCTAATGCTGCGTTCTAATTCCATTAATCTTCTTCAGTTTTTCTTTTGGGTTAGATTAAAGTTGTTTGCAATTATTATACATAGTTGAAGTGCAGCCTACGCCTGCAAGTTTGCATAATATTTTGGGAAAAACTATATGAAAACTTTTAAATTTATATGCACTCGCCTTTTGGACAATTTCACAGAATGCCAAACTTTTGGAAAACAAATAAGAATGTCTGAACTAAGTAAAACCGACTGCAGGATATTCTGCAGAAAGTCTATATTAAGTGTTAAAAATATGTATATATATCATCAGATTGCATTTGAAATTATTTTAAGGATCGGCGAAAGATACATATTTTCAGCAACTATGTAGGGTATGAAGGCATTATATAGACATAAAGACCATGGTCAGAATTGCCTGTGCGGGTCAGAAAAAATAAGTTTGTCACTGAAAGTTGCCAAAAAGTTGGCAGTCGAAAAACTTAAAACTTTTGTTTTCTCGCCCACATTATTTTATTTTATTTTATTTTTTTGCGAATGGAAAAACACAAAGGCCAGCGGGTGAGCTGGCGTGCATGAAGGTGGTGTGAGGGTAATAACTTCGGAATGACTTTTGTTGCTTCCTTATAATGCATTGTGCGGCAGTAGCAGCTACTACTAACTTTTTCACTCCGTGACCACATGTGCCATCCCGAAAGTTTTTTCTGTGCTCCATTCAGCTTTGCCCGCTGCCAGATTCATGCGATCCCATCATAAAGTAATTTATGTGATTTGCTCCTCCCCATCCGATTGCAAATGCAGCGCCATATGGTCAGCACCAGGCAGACAGCCATCCAGCCAGCCAATTGTCTCGCCGAGCACACAGAAAATGACTCTATTATGTTTTCGACTCAAATGGGAAGCGTCCACTGATGGAGGCATAAAGTTATTAGTCCACAGGGAACAACTGACCGCAGCATATGAAGTAATTCCATGAACTCTGACTAAATGAATGTCACATCGGGCTAAACGAATCCGTCATTGTCAGCATTTGTAATGGAATATAACTACATGAATGCATACATAGTTTACATATATCAAAGCATTGACTTCATACTGAAGCTTAGCAGCTCGTATATGAGAAGCAAAAGCGACTATAGCAATAATTAGTTGCAGAGATTAGAGTAATTTGTTCTAATTTGAATAGAAATTGCTGTAATATAATTCGTATAGTCGAAGCGATTTAATTTAAAAAAAAAAAACGGTATTGGATCGTAGTAGAGATGTTGTGAGGTATATTTAAAAGAATTGCGTAACTAGAAGAAACTAAAAAGTACTTCTGTTTGTGTTTTCTAAAAAATATATTTTAGGTATACATTGAATCTTAAAAATATTTTTGTCTTTAATGCTTAAAATTTATTTAAATAAAACTTATCATACAGCGTTTTAAAAGTTCCACATCGAAATGAAGCACTTAATAAAATTATAAATAGTCTTATAAAAAAAAATAAAATAAATAAAATAAAAATTAAAAAAATAAAAAAAACTTATATTAGCAAAGCAAGTAAACACATTTTGATACACACAATTTCTCTTGACACACATATTCATTTGAACATTAAAGACACAAACACACACACACACTGTAAAAAAAAGTTTCAAATTTCTCAAAAAAAAAAAAAGAAAAAGATAAAATTAAAAAAAATTGAAAGATGAATAAACAGATAGATGATGAAGCACTTATGGCCAGACGCGAAGAAATTCGCATGGCCCAGATAGGTACGTAGCTACTCAAATACTCAAATACTTCATACCAATCCAAATCGAAACTAATCCAATGGCAATCAGATTTTTCGTCGCTGCGGTCCACTCTTATTGAAAATGTCATGAGGATCCTGAGGAATGCCTTCGAGCGGGTCAAGATCTCCTTGATATTGCCAAAGCTGATTCAGGATCGGGAGATGGTTAATAACGTGTTGAGCGGCACACCATACGAGCATGCAATAAAACTGATAGACGACTTTATGCGACGGCGCGATATTATATTGAGGGAGCAGCGACCGCCCCTAATGGATCACGGCATGATCAAAATCATTGATTACTTTCAGATGAATGCTCAGATCTACACTCTGTTTCCCGGGCTGATGAACGGCATGTCCCAGAGGGAGCGCGGTCTTGTGGTTACCTTTGCCAAGCTGCTCGATGTGGCCGAAACCCATTTGAAGCGGGATGCTTACGATCAGATAGGGTGCGAACGTAAACTGAACAGGGTACTTAGGGAGAAGACGAAAATCTTTGAGGATATACAAAAATTTCAGAATGTAATTGAGAAGCACCGAGTTGAGGAGAGCATTAAACAGCTCGCCAAAGACACAAATGTGGCAAAGATTATGGAAGAAAGGCGGCTGAAAAAATTACGGAACGACAAGAAAATGGATCAAGAAAAGTACAGTAATATATATATATATATAGACATTTATTTCAATTTTTATTTTCATCCAGTGAACACGCTCGTCGAGCTGCGGTAAATAGTGCTAAGGCTAGCCGAGATAAGCAAATTGAACTAGCTGAGGAACTGCAAAAAGTCAGATACGAAGATGCGAAACTAACAAAGGACAGCAAAAAAGCAGAAAAGGAAGCTCGCGAAGAAAAGTAAAGGGAGCAGCTTAAGGTTATATTTACTTATATAATACATATAATAACGACTTTTTTCCTAGGAACAAATATGAAATACAACTACAGAGCATTATTAAGAAATATGATTCGATGATGGCTGAGAAATTTGTTGAAAATCTGGAGTTGACGGATAAGCTTAATGTGGCAAAGAAAGAACTCAACAATTTTATGGTTTACTATCGCAAAGAGCAGCTCATCTACAATGAGATCGTGGTCAAACGCGAAAAGGAAGAGGAGCGTAAAAAGCAGGCAAATATCTTCCGCTATACGATGAATCGAGCTGCTCGCAAAATTCAAAAATATTGGCGCCAATGGCGTATAAGTTTGACGAAGAAAAACAAACGTAAAAAAAAGTAGCAAAGTATATGATATAAATAAAAAAAAAAAGAATAAGTTAAGATCCTAAACTGTTGTTGAAATGTCATTCCTTATCCTTTATGTAGATAAAAAATGATATTTTAAAGAGATATTTTAGTTATCAAAGAAGATTTCCGCTCCCATTCGTTTACGTATCCCCACTTTCTAGAGCAAATGAGTAGAGCTGTGGCATTTACTTATCAAAGAAGATTACGAAAAACTGGATCAAATATAAATCGATTAAGAATAGATAAATTTCAATATGTTGAATCGAAATGGCAAGCACACTGCATATAAAACTATAGACACCATTATCAAGCCTCAGCTCTAATATATATAGAAGCAACGAACTTAATAAAAATTTCAACTGTTAAGCTCTTTAACAATTCAAGTACATAAATAAAAATCTATGAATATTAATGCGGTTTTTTGTATAACAACTAATAGTGACTCTATTTTCGGGGCACATATTCTATGCATTTATGTATAGAAATAAGAAAAAGAATTTAATTAATGCAGGCGTCGAACAAATAAGATGGAGATGCGGCTCGAATGGCGCTGGTAAAAATTCATTGAAATTACCAAGCGTGAAATGAGCAGCTGTCACTGGAGCACAAAGGACATTGAGCAGACAGACCAGGACACGCAAGCACACACACAAACACACACACACACACATACATATGTATATATGTATATGTGCACACACAGAGACTGGCAGACAAAAGCTTGACAGCTTGAGATAGAAAGCGAATGGCATTTGAAATTTCATTAAATTTCCCTTTTTCGTGCAATGCGAAAAGTCGCGCCATGGAAATTCTCACAGCTGTATTGACATCGACTCCAGATATATGTATATACGCTACCAAATACATATACATATTATACGAAAAGAAAGTCAATAGCCTTGCGGTACTTGCGGACTGTAAAAGTTTCTATTCAATTAAATGATGGCCATCAGTTGCCAAATTTGAAAGTTCACGACATTCTCGATTCAAATGCAGCTGTGCCTCATTTGATGCCGTAGAATTTTCTATTCCGCTGACCGAGCGCCGCATTCCATATTCCGAGTGTCGCCATAAATTAAGGCTGAATAAGCGACGGCTTTAATCTGCCTAACTTAGGCGGAGGCAGTGACTGGACACGGCCTGGACAAGGCCATTGTAATCAGCACATTGTGCTCTTCACATAAATCCGGACAACTCCGATAAGTCCTGTGCAGTCGGAAACGGTCTGGCAACGCTGCTTGCGAAGCTACAGGGAACCACGTCAAGCGCAACCTGACGGATGAAAATCCCTCGCTTCAAATGGATTTACGCGCACTCGCAAAGTGCCGGAGCGGAAAAGATGCCGTGACTGGGCGTGACTAGTAATACACGTCTTGGCCCCGCCCACACGCCACTCGCCGCTCGCCCATGCTGCAGGATGCGTAAATTTGCCAAGCTGGAAAAATATGCGCAAATGTGTTGGCATTAACAATACCTCAGTCAGGGGTGGAATCGGATAAAGAACTCGCTCGAGCACGAGGATTGTACCAAATATCAGCAGCAAAGCGAACCCGTACAGCTGGATGACTATCCTTTCTGCTTAATTTACCGCGTATAAAGCGCATGATATTATGAATGAAATAGTTTTGAAAGCTAACTTAGCCGTAAGGCTCTTAAGTCTGATATTTATTGAAGGAAAACTTGCGTGCTTTAAGCAGTAAAGGTTTCAGAAAAAGAAATTTAAACTAAACTGAGAATGAATAACATTTTATTTTGAAATAAATTCACTAATAAGAGAGTAAAGTTAGAAAGAAGTAGTCTAAAAAAATTGGTAAATTGTTTAATAAAATGCATTACAAACGCAATTGTGTATCAGAAGCGCAAAATATCAAAATTTCAGAATTTCCGTAATATTTCGCGTATATCCACATGGATAATATTAGTTTTCCATCTGCACATTAAATAATTAAAAATTGTTTAATGCATATAATCGCTGAAATTTCAGATTTTGCGAATTGCAAATGTTCACGTGGTAAAATGATGATTTAATGATAATTAAATCGTACTCTTAGCCAAATAGTGCTTCGGTTTTCAGAGCCTGTTAGCCAAAGTGTAGTCAGACATGGAAATACGCACAGAAATTTATGATTTGAAAGCGGGCGGTTTTTAGTTGCAGCCAATGCACGAGTACATGTAACAGTCGAGCAGAGTATATGGCACAATTTATGGCAGAAACACACACACACACACACACACACACTCACACACACACACACACACACACACACACACACACACACACACACACACACACACACACACACACACACACACACACTCACACACACACACACATGAGGGCAGCTGGACATGCAACAGCCACTAACGAACCAGTTTGGCCGAATTTTCGTAATTTTTGTTTTTTAATTTTAAAACTCGAGGCTGACGTTTCCCATTCAAGTCTTTCACTACATCTATTCTTCGCATTCTCTCTCACTCACAGTCTCTGCTCTGTTTTCCTCTCACATCAGTGCCGTTTACACTCATCCTTTCTCACTGGCCAGCGCAAGTGAGCTCAACACGAATGCACTCTAAACCATGCCAATAACTTGCACTGCACTCTGGGCTTAGACATAGCCGCATGTGGAGAGTGCGTTTGTTTTTCTCGCTGGAAAATGGACTTCTGGCTGCATTCGCATATGAGGCGTAAGCTAGCTTGCCCAGTTTAAAGCGGCAACTGCAGGTGCACAGCAGCTAACTACGAGTCAACAGTCCAGCGTAACCCGTGAATGGCATCTGCAGTCGGTCGATTGAGCAGTTAGCATGAAATTGCTCATTTTACACATAAATAACTGGAGCAGAAGCAGTTGGTTTGCGGAAGTGGGCTGAGCCAAAGGTAATAATAATCTGCATTGATTGCAGCATTACGTTCTTAATTTGCAATTACACATGGCTTTTCTAATTAAACCTGAGTTTAATTGGTTATGCCACAAGATATATCACATATTCTTTGGCTTTAAAATATAATCTTCGTTATTCACTTTCTATTGCCGTTGATTTTAATTCCATTTACATTTTCGAGACGGTAGAGAATATGTAATGTAATTAAAGAATATTTAATTTAATTTTGAGTTTTCAATAATTCCTCGATTAATTTAAATTGTAAAGAATGTCAATCAGTTTATGATTCATTTATTTGTATTTCGCTTTGTAATAGTTATTTATTAGTTATACAATTGTTGATTTGAGTAGCTAGATTATTAACAGGTCTCACATTTTTTGTTTCACTTCATGTTGCTCCATGCTAAAAGCAGTCTTTTGTCAACTGTATACAATATTCCTGCAAGTTCAGCAAACTCATTAGCATCTTTTTTCCTTTCCTTCTAATTTCTGTTCAAGTCTGTCCAGTCTCCATGGTTTCTGCTTCTACACATTCCACACTGTTTCACATACTAAATACTAACTTAATCTAAGTAAATGGCTCCCTCTGCCGCTAAGAAACTTGGACATGCTACGACTCAGCCTTATCCACTAAATATAAATATTCTGCTCCTATTCTACGCCTACTTTTCGTCTACGCTAAAATTGTTCAATACAGCGCAGCAGCCGTCGAAAATGAGCAATAAAAATGGTTTAATTGGAATTCTAAACAAATCGCATTGAATGTTAATTTGAAATTGCCAAATGCTGTCGACAGCCGTCGACCGATCCAGCGAGCGAGCCACCCATTAGGCGACCCACCGAATTACATTCAATGGGTATAAAATAAACCAATTTCCCGCCGCATTGCCATCGGCTATATATGGTGGTCTATATTGGGCTTTTTGGGAGTAGGCCGGGTGACCGCAGGTCCCGGGCCGCAGAGCGGCAAGCACGGATATGAAAGTTCCGCCGAACATTTTTACCATGAAATTGTGTAAACTTTTGGCGCCCGAAAGTTGTGTAAATGTGCTCGAATTCGAGTCGGAAGCATAAATTTCAATATAGGCAAAATGTCATGCATCCGCCGCATGCCCAAAAATGCAGCGCGCAAATTGAAACAGAAACAATTTCTGGCAACATTGCTAGGCCTGCGGCACGTTTTAACCCAATTTTTGGGCCATGTACGCTGCTCGTTGAGCCACGTGCTTTTTAATTGAGCTCAAAGCGCCCACATCTAATTATAATTGCCGATGTGTCCTTGCGGCTGATGCCTGTCTCCTGCCGCGCAGAATGTCTCTCTCACTCTCTGTCTATCTCTCTCTCTTTCTTTCTTTCTGTCGCGTTCTCCATGTAGCAGCTGCCATTGAGCTAGCCAGGCAGCCAGCGCGCGGTATCGCTTGGCAATATATTTCAATGCTATCTGGCAAGTCATCGTCACGTTTACAGGTATTATCATCAGCTGCCCAGACCTCCGCTTCGCACTGGTATGCTGTCAGTCATGGACAGAGCTGACTGCGTGTCAAATGCGACCTTGTTACCCACAAAAAAAAAATCCGAAAATTAGGAACTTTTGCAAAAGCGCAAATTCCATTTTTCCATGTCAAGTTCTCGACACGTCGAAGTGCCGCGCCTTCAACGGCAAAGAAAAATACTTGCTTCCTGCCATTTGGTTGCCTGTACCGTCAGCATTTGCCGCAAATTAAGTTGCACCTTTTGTTGAAGTAGTTTCCCGCCACAGAGTTGCGTGCAAAGCGAATAAATATAAAGAGCGCTCGAACTGATTAACTGCCACATACCCTAAACGATTCCTTTCGCTACTTGGGTCTAATTTCAATTAAATTACGTTTGCATCTTCACACGAAATTTCTCAAATTGTTAACTAATTTAAGCAACTAACGAGAGCCTGATAACTTTGTGAGTTCTTGAGATCAGTAGAAAATTTGCTGATTTTCGAAAATACTCATTAAATCGGAAAACTCTTACAAATTTTATAACACCCGCTCAAAGCCTTCCACTGAGCATTGCCAACGACTTAGCATGGGCTAATTATACCCTAAGCCCATTGAAAATGCGAAATCAGGGTATAATGGTTTTGTTAAATGTATGTAACAGGCAGAAGGAGGCGTGTCAGACCCCACAAAGTATAAATATTCTTGATCAGGGCGACGAGCTGAGCCGATATAGCTCTGTCCGTCCAGCTACACTAGAGGTTTCAAATTTAATCAATAGACGAGAAAGAAAAAGAGCTGAAAAAGAATTAAGGTTCTGAAGAGGCGATGTTAGTTTGCATATGTATGCAGCAGGGGCAACAGAAAATACTCTGATTGGTCGCTGACTGATTGAGAGTTTTGCTTACGCTAACTCAGAGAGAGTTTTAACAGTTGAGCTCGACTTCGAGTGGTAGTCTCGCTGCCCTATATAGAGGCAGCTGAAGATTAGAGGAGCTGCTTCTTGCAGCAGCAGCAGCAGAAAGTGCTCTGAATGGTCGTCTAATGATCGAGTGTGAAGTCTGACTCAGAAAGAGGCTCAAGAGTTGAGCTTGACTGGAGTGAATCTGTCGCTGCCTTATATAAATACATCTGAAGATCAGAGGAGCTGCTTCTTGCAGCAGCAGCAGCAGAAAGTGCTCTGAATGGTCGTCTAATGATCGAGTGTGAAGTCTGACTCAGAAAGAGGCTCAAGAGTTGAGCTTGACTTGAGTGGAGCTGTCGCTACCCTATATAAATACAAGCCTGCTGCAGCGCAGCTTCAGTCGCATTCTTCATTTCTTGGTGGTCAGTCGTCCAGTGCAGCGCGGTGCTTCTCCTCTTCTTCTGTCTGTTGGTAAGTATTAAGACAGTGATAGTAATAGTAAGATAGTTAAGTATGTTAAGCGAAAATGTAAAAGCTATACTTTTAATGTTTATTTAATGTAAATATAATATATTTTAAATTTAAATATTAATAAATATTTAACGATCATTTGGCAAATGTAAAGGAAGCACTTCGACTTCCCCTCTAACTCTGAGTTGTTTAAATATAGCTGTGTTTCTGGTAATTTTTAGTTAGGTATAGAATTTGTATACATTAACTAGAAAACATAATAAATGCTATTTACATAGCGAAGTTCCTTGTAATGCATACGGAGTTTACGTACTTCTTTGATTTTTGATGCCACGCCCTATTCGCTTCTCAGGGTTCAGGGTATCTCCTAGTCGAGCACTCTCAACTAGAGCACTCTTACTTGTTTCTGTTTACTTTTTGCTTGCTATATATACACACACATATGTACATACATCGTTCACATACATACGAGTGTGTTGAGGTTTTTGAAGCGGAAAATAAAATTTATTTGAATTTGGTTGTTGCTACACTTGCCAGTTTTGCTCTAGGCATTTTTTATTAAATATTTAATTCATATAGTAAATACTTAAATATACTTTGTAAACACAACCTTAAACTGGAATTTAATGATGTATTGAAATACTTATCATTAATAAAAATTTGAATAGAAAATAATAACATAAGCACAGACAATGCGGCGCTTGAATTCGGTTTGTAAAACACGGCCGGAGAGCGCCGCCTGCGATCACTGGCAGCGCGAGATGTGTGCGCGTTGCCCCGACTCGAAGTTTGGCCAGGAACAGAATCGCATAGACCGCGCCAACAAGCTGATCACAGTTGAGGAATGCCAGCGACTTAAGCGAGAGCTGCAGGCTAACCTTTTCGCCTACAAACCGGGCCTGAAGTCGATGAGCTTCTTGCTGATCGTCTGCCTGATAGCATTTTTCATGGGTCTGATCCTTTGGCTGCTGGCCAAGGCCTTTGTGCTGAAGAAGCCGCCGCCATGCCCGGACGACTGCATTGAGAGGCAGTCAGGTGGACAGGCATCGGTGGACGATGTTATGCAGCAGATGCGCGACAAATGCAGCGCCTCGAACAAGATGATCGACCGCATGGCCAGCAAGCCGCTGTATGTGCCATCCAGGTTTTGGGATAGCTTTTCGATGAAAAGAACTACCAGGAAGAACAAGAGTGTGGAGGACTATGAGTATGAAATTCCGGCGAACGCATCGGAGAAGTCAAGTGACTTGGAATCGAGTGCATATCAATCAGATGAATGCAAAGAGATCAGCACCGACGATGAGACAATCAGCACAAGCAGCGAGCAGTCCGGAATGGCCACGGCGTATGAAGATCAAACCTCCATCACCATGAACATCCAGAGTGAGGCAAACAGATGCGATGACTCCATTGGTCGAATGCCAACGACTTATGAGCATAAATCGACAAATGATTCGAAAAGCCAGGGCCGCAGCAAAATACGTTGGGCGAATTGGCTAAGACGCGGAAAGCAGTACGATTATTAGAGCTAGTAGGCATAGACTTTCATCAGCTTACATATTTATAAGTATATGTATTTATATATATTTATATCGATGTCATACTCATTGAATCAAAATAAATGAATCCAATCTGCAAGCAGAATATCAACAGCCCGGAGTGCCAGCAGTGGGTCAGCGAAGTGTATGCGCACTGCAACCGACTGCTGGCCGACAAGCAGCTCGAGTTCTGGGACGAATGGTGGCTCTATGAGCAGCCGGTAGCGGCCTACCAGGTGCCGCATTTGATGTCCGCCTACGAATGCCACAATTTGAAGAAGCAGATCGAGCGTGAGATCAGTACAGCCGCCAACCTAAACTCGGAGCTACGCTTCGACTTGGAGAATATGGACTCCAACTGGCGCGTAGTTCTCGTTATATTTGTCGTTTGCACAGCGCTGGGCATTATTGGAGCCATGATCTGGCTGCTGAACAGAACACTGGGGCGGCTTGCGAGGCCCGGCTGCAAAGACTGCGAGTATTATGGAGCCGGCTTCAGAACATGCAGGAAGTCACCTAAGTCCTTCATCTCCTTCGGCAGGCCCAGTCATCCGAAAACCCGCTTCGGGCCCTATCGACGTAACAGAATCGTTGTGCCGCGTGGCGCCTGCAGGGCAGTAAGGCGATAATTCTTCAGCAGCCGCATTGCGCTCGCCCTTGACCATTGACAGCAGCGACAGATCACAGGGCACGCGTGACCAGAACTTGAATCCGTATCCCCGGCCAAACCCAAGAAGCGCAGCCAAAAATAACGACAATTAAAGCAAAAACAAAAAAACAACGAGTTGTGCTCAATCGTGGCCCAAGATTTATGAAATGTGTTCCGCACCGTTTTGTTTTTATTTTTTATTTTCTGAACTCCGTTGTTTTTTCTTTTTTTGTATTTTTGCGGGCCAGCAGACAACAAACAAACAGGCACACAACAGGAGCAGAACCCCAGCGCATATAAATAACGCCCCTGTCAAGCACAGTGGCTCCAAATGGCAGATTTCTTGGTTAAAGTTTAATATATGGACAAATATATATTTATTTAAGCATATATATTTCATTTAACAATAAAACTATGTGTATGTTTATGTATATGATATAAATATTTAAATCTTTCATTGTGCCCTAAAAAGTAGGCAATGAATTTTTTACGATCAAAGTATTGCAGTTCTGTTAACCCATTCCTATATAGCTATGAATCATTTTCAGTTTTTATGATTTTGTATAACAAAAGGAAGAAGAAAGAGTTTATTCGTTAAGCTTCTGCTTCCTCATCTCTGTACAGAGTGTGTTAATACGATAACTTGACTGTTAAGTAAAAGGAACAGAAAATTGTAGGAATTTGGCCTAAAAATATATGCATATAAAATATGTAAAATAACTGTAGCTCAATATTGTTATTAGCGAATATATATTGTTTATTATTCAGATCCAACTTCAGCTACCTTTAGTGCAGACTAACATACGTTCAACCTTTTAAGCTCTTGCTAGCTCTTATTGTCCTCTATATTCGGGGTTGATCACAGATCTACTGATTAAGCAAATTGTTGCCTCCGTTTCATAAACACTTTTATCAAAATATATATTGCAATATATAAATGCTCTAACGTTCTCATTTGATGCAAACCTATAGTCTAGTTATTGTTATAGTTTCAATGTATGTGCTTACCATTCTTACACATATTTTGCATGTTATGCCCATGGTAAATGTCGCTGATGATAAATATATACAACACACAAGCCATAGATTCACATTAAAAAGAAAACAACTTAAGCAAAAAATCGCGAAAAAACACCCACAGTCAAGCGCACTATCAGCATTTGGCTGTGCAACGGCCTATAAATCCGCATCTAAGCCCAAAGCCAAGCATTTTTCACAAATGCAGCGGAAAAGTGGAAACTAAATTGTAGACCATAAATAAAAATCAATTGAATTCGATTAATTGTGCATTCAAATAAAATGCTAGCGAACAATTTGTGCAAATGCTTTTCATATTTATGCTTATGATTAAATGATTGCGCGACTGTACAATGGCCTTATATATGCACTTCCCTTATATACTCTATCATCATGGACAGTTGGTATAGGGGTCGCAATAACTGACCCTTCTCTTAACTATGTTTGTGTTCGTTACGCAGGCAATATACCCCGGGGTCTATATATAGAGCAAATACAACTACAACTATTCCTCTATTGACTTTCTGTTACCATTTGAAAAATTTAAATTTCCTCGCTTTGCTCGGGCTACCGTCAATCAATCAAACCAAAACAGCTTTTTTGATCTGACTCAAAGTCTATTGCCACTCTAAACAGAGTATTGCGCAGTCGATTGCATTCGACAGCTCTCACATTCCCTTCGCTTCATATTTGTTTTATTTTACGAATTTATTTTGGTGGCCGCGGCGTCCCAGCCAGCCAGCCAGCCAGCCCGACACTTAAATCACAGTCGCAACTGTAGCGAAATTGAAAACTTTCCCTATATTCCCGCATGTAGCGTATACACATTCATTCATATGTGTGCATACGTGTGGATGTATGTGTGTGTGAGTGTGTGTGTGCCTGGCTTGTTTGTTTATACTTTTAATTCATTGGACAGTGCAGCTGCCGCAATTGCAGACCCATATCCCGGACTCAGACAGAGACCGGGTCACAGCGTGACTTTGATTTATTTGTTGGTTTCATGCCCAAATGGAATTAAAAGTTTAACATATACTGCGATACGGTTTGAGCAGCAAACAAAAAAATATAAGCGGAAAAAAAGGACAACATTTCATGTAATTGACAAATTGATTTTGCTTTAAATGTCAATATCCATATGGTATATAAGTAAAGCATTATTAACAAAAGCCATTCGGATTATGACAAAAAAAATTGTCGCAATAAATCAAGTATACGCCACCACAAACGAGTTTGTTTATTAAAACTTATTTCATCCGTTAACGCATCACTTTAACGATCATTTTCCAAGAGATCATACGAGTGGAGAAAATATCTTTAATAGTAAGATTCGTTTCTCTTTCATTCAGAATTATAATTTTAAATAAATATATTCATATTGTTTAATAACTGTCACAAACAGGTTTATATTGCTCTCTGAGCACTTATCACACTTTTATTAATTGAACAAGTTATTTATGTCATTTTTAATATGATTCATATTGGAAAATGTCAATAAGGTTGTCATGAAATTCACATTATATGTTCGAAATAAATTTTAATTAGTGTGCATTTAATTAAAACGCTTGAGTCTCTGTTGATTTGCGCTGTCATCTAATGAGTTGTTCGCTTTGTGCTTATCAATACTTGAATATGCATAAATTATGGTATCCCACGAGTTTCAAGAACACATGAAAATTTAACTCATGGGCACAAATAGCTATCGCAATTTATATCCTTATAACTGGTGCTTAGTTAACTTTGCGGTTCACGAGCAGTATTTAAAATTTGGATATTAGTTGGCCAGGAAAGTCCTGCAAACAATAAGACAACTTGTGGTTCAGAGCTGGAATGTACGTTGCACTCGTGTGGGAGTGGAAGCGTGTGTGTGTGTGTGTGCATATAGGGTTGACTTTCATGGAGCTTTTTTCTTTACAAGAACTGACTCGTTGATTTTGTGGCCAGCACTCATTAAGCCAACATGGCCAGGCAGTGTTTGTCTGTCCTTTCAAATTCCCCTGAAATCCAGGCCCCCAGCTGGCTGCCTGATTGCTAGCTAAGAGGAGCAGCCCTGAAGTTTTATATGTGCAGCATGTTGACGTGCATTTTTATGCTCAAAGCTGATTTATTTCTTATGCTTGGGGCTCTGGTCAGTGTGCCTGCTGCTATCACTGCCACTGCCGCTGCTGTTGGCGGAGCTCACATTTCAAGAGCTCAAACAAAGCTGGCAAACAAAAAAATAAAATAAAAGCCGAGCAAGCTGAAAAGCAGTATGGAAAATATTAATAATCCACGTTGTCTGCACAGCCTTCTGGTTGTCCACACAATTTATAGCAGCTCGCATTTTATTTATGCTTACGCAAATCAACATCCGTTTCCCCATTTCATATCTTATTTAGCACGCAAAGCCACACCAAGGTCGATTGGCTCAAAGAATACATATACATATATATATAAATACACCTGCAACATTAACAGTCTGGCAGTGCAATGATTGCGTGTAAACACATAATATTTTGCCCCAACCCAATGCTAAAAAAAATAAACTTGGTCATAAATTATTCAATACACGCTCTTCATGATTTTTTCCACGCATTTCGAACCATCGATTCCACCAAATTTGTCAGCGTCATGCAAATCGCGTCGCATCGCATCCAAATGCTTAACTCTTAAGAGCATCATCATCATCCGCATCATCAACATCAGCTGAGCTGTTGGTTCGCCTCCTCGTGATGGATGTTGATTTCATTGAATTTCAATTTCATTGCATGCACCAAATCCTTCAATGCTCCAAGCATGTTCAATTCATATATCTCAGTCAAATATGTGTTGTGCTTCATACATGAATTGAAACCTCTTTGGCACAGCATCAATTTTGATGCTTCAAAAACCTATTGTTGGCATTTAGGTTGTAACAGAATTTGTAGACTTTCTTAACATGAATTTGCTTATTAAACACATTGTTATCAATAACAAGTCAAGTTGTATGTTACAGATTTCTATACTCCTATGAGCATAGTGGTAACAATTAATTGAAAAATAAAGTTTTTGGTATATTTTTTCTGAAAGCCTTAACAATCTGTTTACTTTATTTATGCTATTTGTCAAAATCCGCATTGTTCAAGACTTATATTTCTACTTTCTGCTCCCACGACAGCTTTTTAAGCTCACTTTTTTACTTTACAGCTTTATTTGTGGCTATTATCAGTGCAAAAACTCTTTTTATTATTTTATTTCCACTGTAAGCAGAGTCCTATGCAGTCAATTGCATTCAAAGAACATATTACGGCTTAGTTTGTATTTATTTAAGTCTTTATTTCAGCATTGTAGGCAACAGATTCAACTGATTTTATTTGCTGTGTATTTTATTTTATTTTTCAAAGTATTCTTTCCAAATTTCAATTCAATATTTAAAGCGCTTGTATTGGTAAACATAAATTGAACATTAAACTGTGGGCACTATTTATAGAAAATGTAATTTAAAAATATTTTTGTTCGCTTTTAGCTATTATTTATGGTTAATTAGTTAATATTTGTTATGGCAATTAGGCGGCTTTTGTTGAAGGCTTTAACCTCAATTAGAAGCAAATAACCAAACTGAGCATCGTTTTCATTATGTGTGAATGAGCTTTCACAGCAAATTAGCCAGTCAAACGGCTCAAACTTAGACAGGCCGACAGACTGAGACAGAGACGGAGACAGAGTTAGAGGGGAATGCTGGCAGGAAGGCAGACGAGACACGAGTTTGCCCTGCGGTTCTTTAAGAACACACTTACATGTGCTGACACACGCACTTACACATGCTGCAGTCCCTATACAGATATATATCTAGATGTGTATGTGTGTGTGTGTGTGAGTAGCATAAAAGTTTCGTACTTTGGGGTGAGGGAAGCCGCTTTTAAAATGTCACAGGGGCCAAAAAACTTTGGCGGCCACAGAAGCATGAAAAAGCCAAGGAAATTCAAACAAAAGTGCAACAACTTTCCCAGGGAACAGTGCCGATGTTGCCACATTTTTATTTTTTTTTTTTTTTGTTCAATACGTGCTGGCACACGCCCGGCCCCGCCCAGAGATTAGCCTTGAAAGAGTTTGCTTTGTCTTCCATTGGACATTCGCATATGCTGGCGATATCTGTATAAAAACATGTCGGAAATTCCCCCTGTTTTTGCATTAATTTGATTGTATTAAATTTGATTCGCTTATAGCTTAATTAAACAGATTAATGTAAATGTGGACAATTAAAAAAGTGAATAAAAAAATTAAAGGCCTTAGGCTGCTGTGTATCCAAATGAATGCGGATTATAATTGGGGGCATTTATTCGGCTGGGTAAATACACTTGATCTGATTAACAGGTCGGGCTTTTACTCCCATTTTGTGCGAAAATTGGCGCCTGTCTGGATGCTAAGTTGACGGCAACTCCTTAATCTGCGGCTGGTCGACGCCCTGGCGCTACTTACCAGCTCCTTGCCCGCATCTTCCTTGGGCGACCCGCGCAACCTATGTCGCGTTAAGCGAAGCCCACAAAATTTGGCCTGACATAGTTGTCCGGCTAAACCCCAAGAGAAGTGTACAAGCATTCGTCATTTGACATGGCCAAAACCAATACGCGCTGCCATTTAATCCCCATTCGCCGAGGCCCACTCTCTGCCCAGTCATCATCCGCATGATGTAACTGCAATTAGTAGCAGCAACAGCAGCAGCAACAGCAGCAGCAGCAGCCACCAAGAGTGTAATTGCGAGTGTTTCTGTTCCACTTGGCCATGTAACCTACTGATGCTTCCACTTCGAGCTCCCTCTCCTCTTCGTCCTTTGTTATTTGTTTTGTGAAAGGACAAACTGTTGCATCCACGAATGCACACTGCGCATGACTGTTCCCATCTAACAACGCACTGTTAACCGATTCGCTGAAGACAACTGTTACCAGTTTTTCAAAATTTTTGAACTACTTTTTTTTTGCTTTGCTGCTCAAACAGAAATTACGTCTCTTTGATTAAATGAGGTGTCTTGATAACTATGAATATTTTTAAAATACGAATAATAAAGCATGAAAATTTGTTAAAATATCAAATGATTATGCATTAATATTATTAATTATTCATTATTTAAATTAAAATTTTTTCCCCCCAAAAAAAAAAAAATTGATATGAGGATAGAATAATATGAAGTAATACAATCGAGATATCTAGATCAAAAGGGGATACAAAAATTGTACTTTAATTTAAAAAAAAAGCTGAAGATTTTAACTATCCATTTACAAATAACTATATTTTTATTAATAAAGTCTTCATTTAATTATAATGCACTAACAGATATTTTCAAAGAAATTTTGTTGTAATTTTTAAAAATAACTCAAACATTAGTTGTAAATATACTATAAATGGATTTTGTAATAATATACTTTACATAAACATGTAAACATTTTTCAAATATACAACAAGGTAATCCACAACTAATCTCAGTAAACAAATTAGGCAACAGTTCGTTACAAATTCCTTTTGAATAACAAAGCCAACTAATTAAGAACTCATTTCGAATGCTCATTTCAAAGTAATTAAATTGATATTGATTTCGGGTCTAATTCCAGTTTAATATCAAATGGTTCTTGTCACTTTACTAATTAAACGAGAGTTAAAATTTACGAATGTCTCTCGGAACCTTATTTAAGAGTCTCTCTTATCGCTCAAGCTCCAGCTGTCTGCTAAGCTCACTCGTGTCTCAGATATCGGGTCGAAAGATACCCATTTTGAATTCCCAAACACCTATGTCTACACAATCGCAGCGACCTTGAAATTAAAAGCCGTATAACGTGCTGTGTTTGTGTTTTGGTTTCTTCTTCAGTTTCAGTGAAAAACCATTCTCAGCTGTCAATGTTAGCACCAGTATGAAACTAATTAAAAAGTTCTTCATGAAAACAGGCATTGATTTTGTGCAAGAAAATGCCTGCAGCTCAAAAGAAAAACATATACTTAAAGCTAGGCAGCTTTTGTACACCTTTACGCAGAACAAGCAAGAAAATGTTCACTGAAAGTCAGTGGGAGTTTAAGAAAGAGTTTTGTTTTAATTCAAGTTTCTATGTTTTTACTTTGGATTTAGTTTTCTCTCGTCGGATAGCTGCTACTAAGACTTTTTCTGCAGTGTTTGGCCTTTTCATTAATATGGCATTAAAGTAGTCAAAGGATTGCCGACCAAATCGTAAACGCATTTCATTGCGCACTTTCTATTTCAAGAAAAAAAGCGCCCACTAAGAGGATAGAACTAAGTTTTCTTTTTCAATCAATGCAACTGCTGAATGATAAGAGCGAACTGGAGCTCAGCAAATTTCTATAAGACAAAACTTTGATGCTAACTGCTTTAACTTTTTCTATGAAGTATAACTTCAACTTTACACACAGACTAAGCTCAATTATTAATATATAAAAGCAATCAAATTAATTAAAGAAATTCTAGTAAAACTTTTCAATACTTGTTTTAATGGTAAAATAAATTATAAAAATATTAAATTAAATGTATTTGAAATTTTCAGCTTAATAGTCCTAATGCGATGTGTAAGCCTTTAAGCAAATGACTCTCTGCTGTTGGCCGTGGTAAATGCCAAGCCGCATGCCAAATGGCTGGCAGTGAAAATGTTGCTTTTGGGCGCGATATGCGATATAGGATACGCGATGGTCTGGCGACCTTTATGGCCAGGGGCCAAATGGGCCAGGCGAAGGCGCACTCGCTCGTCAGCCGAGTGTATTGACTTCTTGTGCTGTAAATTGGGTACGTGACTTGACAATACGTTGACGATGGCAACGACAGCCGCATGAAATGCAAATTCGGCAACATTAACAGACGCGACAGCTGAGCCCCCAGCCGAGCTTTTTGTGTTTGCCTCTTTTTTATTTAGCTTAAGTTGCCATACCGAGAAGGCTGCTTGTTTTCATTAACTAGCCGTTGGAGCAGCAGCATAATGCGAGCACGACTGCTCGTTAGTCCAACTTGGCGTATGAGCAATCGATTAAAAGTAATGCGAAGAGAAGGAGGACGACAACGGCGACGACGACGACGACGCTGACGACGTTGGCAACATTCAATTTACAGCTGCAGCGCGGAGCAATCAACGTTAAGCGTTTAGCTGCGCTCCCTTCAATCACTGCTGTCAGAGCGGATGATAGCGAAATTAACAGCACAGCATATTTCCAGCAGACGCTACATCGATTCAGAGCAGAGCAATTCATGCACAGAGCCAAGTATTTTCGCGTAAGCACATCTGCGTGCTTAAGAATCTACATCTGTTTCTGTATATATGTGTGTGTGTGTGCGTCTGTGTGTGTGCGTGTCTGTATTTGTGTACGTGTGTGCAGGATGGCCAACATGCAGTTGATTATTGAGCGCGGCCTTTGGGATGCAGCTTTTCTTTTTTTAATGGACCGAGCCACGTTTTTCCTTTGCTTTATCCTTGCGTTTCCATTGACTCGGCTCGCATTGTTGTTGTTTGCGTCTGCGTTGCACTGTGTGCGCCCCACAAATAGCTTTATTGCTCTTTTATTTAGCCAGCTTCAGCATCGTTTACCGTTTCAATTTATCGGCTCCACGCGACGTTTAACGGTGTGCTGGTGCTCGGGCGAAGAAAACTCCTCGAACTTCTCATTTCAAATTGATAAATGTATGCACTTATTGCAGCCGCGCAATTATTTGTCTCCATTTCACTGTCTCTCTCTCTCTCTCTCTCTCTCTCTCTCTCTATCTCTCTTTTTTTATTATTATTTAAAAGCATATTTGATTTACTTGTAGCAGTCATTTTAATTGCAGCTTACTTATAATATTTAAGTAATTATTGAAGTTATTTTTCTTATATTAAAAAGAAAAAATAATAATAATTAAAAAATAAATCACATTTCTTATATTTAAGCAAAAAAAAAAATAATAGAATAAATTACAAAATAATTAAAATTAAAAAAGGATTATAAAATTAACAATTACTGAAAAGTTCTTGAACATATATAATTAAACTTTTTATATGTCTAATATTTTCTATAAATCTTAAAGTCAAATAATAGCTTTTAACGTAACGTATAAATGAGTTCCGACTAACTTAAGTTTGTAAGCTTTCAAGTTTTAAAATAGATGTCCACAGAAGGAGCTTAAAGATTCTTGACTAAATTCATTCCGTAAGCTGTACAAGCTTTCAGGCAGACGCCATAGAGAAAAGCTAACAAAAGCTTTCATATCAATGAGTTTGTTTCCGTTTTTCAATAAGCTTTTGTTGCAATCTTGTGGAAATTATGAAAAAGTATTTGATTAAAGCTTTTGTTATATAAAGCTCTTTATAACACAAATGGTACGATAAAAAAATTATTTATATACAAATTATTTAAAAAAAGCTACACGTTCAGAGGTAAAACTGACTTGAAATTGTTTCATCACTGAGATATTTGTATTGTTGAAGTTAGTAAAGTTATACTAAACTTTTTTTTATTTAGGAAAAAAAGAAATTTAAAATAATATTAAACAAACATTTTTGCCTTTGAACATTAACGCGTGGAAAATCACGGTCGTAGGCAAATTTTATTGTAATATACTCAACATTTGCTCGTCACAAAAAAACAGTTTCGAGTTTAATCAAAAGGGTTCCACATCCAATTAGACTACCCAAATAAGGCTAGGGACCCAAAATGTCGCGTGTCAATATACGGAAGTTCGCGCACACACACACACATACGCACACCCACGCACACACACACATGGCTGATAGGAAAACAGTGGAAATATTTGTGTTTCTGTCTGCTGTGTTGTGATGAAAATTATGGTATAAATATTGTAAGTACACGCGTTGCATGAAAATAAAAAGCAACAGCAGAGACTAACCGCCAGAAGAACGACTTCAATTTACTCCGCAAAATTACATTGTATAGCAGAAAGTAAGCAAACAAATATTGGATTCAAATATAAATAAAGCCTAGCTGACTGTTTCATGCAGCCACCCGAACTCAAACTCTTCACTGGGTGTTGAAAAACAAATGACAAACAACCAAAAATAACAATTCGCACAGTACGCCTACAAAATATGAGAGACCATATCAAAAGAATGCCTCAAATCACCTTTTTTTTATATTTTATTTATTTGTTTTTTTTTTCGTGTGTTTTCTGATTCGTTGCGTTTGTTTTTTAGCACTTTACCGGAATGTCCTTATGTCGGAGGACTTGGACACACGCGGCGCGGCACAGCAGCAACCTTTGCGGACCCTCTGCCCGACCGCCCGGATTTACGATGCTTAGATGGATGTGAATGGATCTGAACAAATGGTATGCAATGGAACGGGCCGTACGTTTGCATGACTGGGGCTGGCACATGCACGTGGCGGCATGCGCAAAACAAATTCAAATTCAAATACAAATTCGCACGCGATTTGCCATGTGGAAACCATAAAAGCGCTTCCAACGATTGGATTATGGTGTGAATCGAGTCAGAGCCACTGGGGAATTGGGCGCATAGCCCTTTTACAACTGATTACAAGTTTCGGCTGGGCGCTCGCTTGCTATCAATAGCAAATTTATTTCAGCGCCCACACACACACACACACTCACACACACCTTGGCAGCCTTGACCTGGCCATGACTTCAGTATTTTGGCTAGATTTATTCTCAGCTTTGCTTTTATATCACAAACTTTACGAGCTGACTTGCAAATTTGCCTAGCTCAAGCACTCGTATATTCAAGAGCTGTTCATAAATGTCATAGATTTCTGTTTCACTTTTAGCTACGGCAAATCATGACTTGGTCCAGGTAGTGCAGTCTGATAATACAATACTTTCCAGCCATAATCCGGAATGCAGTGTACTCGAAATGCTTGATAAGAGTCAACTACTTTGCATAATTCATGCTTTTATTTAATATTCAAAGGCAACAACAATCGCAAGCTGCGCATCCTTAGACGTCCTTTTGAGCGCCCGTCAAATGACTGTTGTAAACTAGTGCTTTATATTCATTTATGCCATGCCAGCTCGAACTCCAAAAGTAAAAGCCAGAAACAACATCCACCTGCTTTCACCTGCTGTAAGACTGCATAATTTCATGAATATACCTTTAATGCACAAGTCGAATGCAAAAGAATGCGACGCGCTCCCGACTTGCAGCAATTGAAAGCGAAAAGAGAAATGCGACTTACAATTCTGCTGACAAATTTATCATCTTGTCATATTATGTGCTAGGAATCTATTAATATCTGAGACATAAGATGGTTTGAGATGTAGATGATTTAAAATTGTAGAATATCAAAGTGTGGGAGTTTATATCGACTTTTGCTGAAACACAAACTAAATGTACATAAAAAGCTATAAATAAAACTTCTTCTGCCCCTCAACTTTTTATGTTTAAATACAAAGTTGAATTGCGAGAAAAATAAAAACACTTATTGGTTCTGAAAAGTTTGAAGCACGTGCCAGGCGAAAATATTTGCTCAGTGAACTGCAGGCGATTTCTTGTTGTTAATCAATTGTTAATTATTAGAAACTAAAACAAAATTTTGGAGCCGGACTAGCACGCTGCCATGTCGTTGCGGAAGAGGAAGATTGACTTCCTGTCAAGCTGTAGCGACAATAATCTAAATTCCGTCGAAATCCTTTACAATGTAGCGCAGTGTTACGCTTGAAAGCAGCGGCAAAGCCGACCGAACAGCCAAAAAGAGCAGAAACAACAATTACAACAAAAACAACAATAACAACAACAACATCAACAACAACCACAGCGATAGGACTGGCTCATAAAGCAGGCACGGCGCCAATCAATAAAACGAAACAACAGCGAAAAATGTGAGCATCAAATATTTGTAGGTCTCGGCCGGAGTTAAGATGTGGAAAATCCCCCAAACAGCCGCCGACCATTAAAAGCAAACGCTGTGGAAAATGGAAGCGGCCTCTGCCTCAAATGAAATGGTACACGATGGTTTCCCGCCGTCCCGCCGCATAGGCCCATTTAGCAGGACGGCATTGAACGGGATTTGCTTGTAATAAAGTCAAACAAATGAAATAATTTCGACTGCAAACAATAAGACATAAATTTATATACAACTTTACATACAAATAAACAGACACACACACACACATACACACACATATATATATATGTATGTTTATAGCAGAAGGATGCGCGCGTGAAACTGCCAAAGTTTTTGCTGGCCTTCGATAGTAGCTGGCGTGGGTAAACTCTGGCATAGACAACAGGCTGACGGGCCGCTCTGCACATTACGCATACGCACAGTTGGCCCCGTTTGGCAAGACCGAAACAGCGCACATAATTCACAACACACGGCGCTGAGCCGCTGCCAAAATGAAGACATCGGCTACGTAAATTGGTTTAAGCTGACGTCGGGTAAGCGCCACGCCCCACGCCCCACACACCCGCTGCCACAGCCACAGATGACCCATTGCCCAGGCACGAGCAGGCGGACTGGGCTCACACAACTGGGCTATCAGGCTGTTGGCATGGCTAAGGAGCAGCCTCGCAAAGGTTATGCCAAATTACGTAAATTTTTGAGGCTCAGCAATAACAAGCGACGTCCTCACCCCGCCGCACACAGCCACACCCACACCCGCACCCACACCCACGCCCACCTTGCCTCAGATATAAATCATTTAAATTAACAACTTTTGGTTTATTAACACAATTTATTGGCAGCAGTTTGTGCGGCATCAGCGCACAGCTTCTGTCCACGCTGAGCGCTGTGCACGATTCGGCTATAAGCCACGCCCCCAACACGGAAACAGGTGGCTGTTTGTATGTTTCGGTGTGTGCTTTATGCTCCGCGCCCCATTGCCCCGCTGGCTCGATGATTTGTTGTTTGTTGGTGGAAACGATAATAGCAACAAATGAGCTTTTATTGTTTCAATGGGCAGGACTCTTAAAGACGCGTGCCCCCCATTCGATATAAATTCATGAAGCATAAGCCATTCAAGCGGATTTGCATAAATTGTTGGTGTTAAACTGAATGGGCTACGGCTACTTCGCAGAGTAATCGATTGCCTGGCAATAACCAATTTATCAGTTATCGATTGGAAAAGGAACGATATTCACATTATATTCGATAGAGCTACGGGCTATGGTTGCTCCGCAGAGTTATCGATTGCCTGACAATAGACAATTTATCAGTTATTGATTGGAGGCGGAACTTTGTAGAGAATAGGGAATAACTATTAATCGGCTATCGTTCTACAAATTTCAAATGTATCTCGACATACTTCTATAGTAAGACTATAGTTTATCGATAGCTCAACAGAAACAAAACTAAAATATTCAACATATCGATAAACACATAAGCTGCAATTTCCAATATTTGTGTGTCATAATAATTATCGTATACAATTTAACTATTTCCCATAAATAAATAGCTTTCTGGCAAGGAATATTATTTAATCGTTTATCATTGGAAATCTTAGATATGTGTTTCATTTAAAATAATTTAAAATACGTTTATCGATAACTCAATAGATACAAAACGAAACTATTCTACATATCGATAAGCAAATAAGATACATTGGCTATTATTTTCGTGTCATAATAAATATCGTAATACAATTTAATTATTTCTTAGGAATTGATAGCTTTCTGGCAAGTAATCTAATTTAATCGTTTATCATTGGAAATCTTCGATATGTATTTCATTTAAAATGTGTGCTTTGATCTAATGCGTTTAAGTATTTGATACAGGGATCTTACGCAGATTTTGGTGGGCTTTCGCTCCTCTTAGCTGTTTATATTTGTGGTAAAACATTGTTAGCGGGCTTCCCCCACATGAAGTGTGTGTGTGTGTGTGTGTGTGTGTGTGTGCACTTGGAGGTGGGTGAGCGTGGTTAGATGAGCACCACGCAGGCACGTGCCATCGAAATTTGAAAACGGCTTCGCAATTGTTCGGTCACCCCACAGAGCAGATGTCTGTCGTCTTGTGTAGCCTGGCAGTAACTAGGCAACCTTTACGAGCGGCGCATTAATCAGTCATTGATATCTTACGAAAGACACGAAAAAATGTTAACAGGCGGAAGCAGAAGCCTCTCTCACCTACTCAGCTGGTGTCGCCTTTCTCCCCCTCCGCTCCTCCCTTCTCTGCCGTTTGCCTGTGGGGCTTATGTGCATATGCGAAGCTCAGGAGAGGCGCACAGCAGCGAGGGAAACGAAAAGAAAATATGATTGTTTTGCCTGCCTGGTGAAATTAAATTTTCTCCTTACCGGGCGGCTTTTGATTTTGCATTTAAATTGGCACGTGCCTCGTTGGCAAACAGCTGGGTGAAAGCCCAACGGAACTCCAGCACCACAGTTGCTGGTGGGGCTGATGCCCTCCGGTGGTGCAGAATGAAAGAACAACCGACTGGCGCCAAAAGGCTTTTACATTCTATATGATTATTTGACAGTATTCCAATGCCATTCCGACTAACTGGGGACAACTACTGGCAGGGACCAGAAAACGACTCCCAGCTGGGGGCTTCAAGTTATTTTTAAAGCTAAACTCTGCATTTGACGCCAGATTAAAGGTCAACTCAAACACAAGCTCATCAAAGTCGAGTAAATTGAGACTTTACGATTGCGAATGTGGAGTCGAAGATAATCAAAGTTTTTAATTCTAAGAAAAATTATTTATATATATAAATATATATACATCACATTGCGCATCAGATTTATAAAAAAAAAATAAGTAAATAAAAAAAAATATTTAAAAAACTTTACCACATACATACTTACAATATTAATATTATTAATAGATTAAAAATAATTAACTATAATTGCATAAAGAAGAAATGTTATTTAATAATAAGACCTTTTTTAGTTGATATTTCGAAGAAAAATAAATCCAAATATATATTCTTATATACATATATTTTATTTTTATATAAGAATATACATATATATTTATTATATATTTATTAATATATATTTATTCTTAGAACTAGTCGTAAAAGTTATTATTGAAATATACCCTATTTTTATTCAAATTGATTTACATTTTCAGCTATTCACATTTATCTCATTTACTTTAATCTCACAGACCAACAACAGGAGTAGAAATATAACAAAGCATGAATTGTAATATATAATTGAAATAAATCGCCTGACAAACGATGTTTCTAGCAAAAAGTCAGCAAAATCAAAAAAAAAATCTATCAAAGCGAAAAGAGGCAAAAAAGCTCTTAGTACTAATCTTGAGCGGGTGCTAGGAGACACAGACGAGAGGAGAGACAACAATCCTGACCGAAACAGTTCCAAAGTTGAGGCACGCACATACACACACACACACGCACACTCTCACACACATATATATGCGCATTCACATGCGCACTCCTGCTTCCTCTTCCAATTCCGATTCCGAATCCGCTTCCGCCTTCACACTGTGCCTCTATTGTGCTCAACGATTGGTTCAGCTTGATGTTAAGTTTCCTTGCGTCACTGGACACCATCGATTAAAGGCCGAAAGCAACAGCGGGGTAGAGCGAGCAGGCGGAGCAGCTGTCGCCTGCTGCCTGTTATTGAAGCCAAGAGTTTATAAAGCTCTTTCGAAATGTTTTGACAAATGATTTTGTTTGTATTTTTCATTTCATCGAATTTGCCAATGGGCAACAATTGCGGACTGGCCTTAGCCTCGGTCGGCGAAGGCGCTCGGCGCTGGGCGGCGTTTACGTGAGGGGCGACGGAAATAAATAGATAGCTAACCGCCAACATTAGACATTTGGTAACTTTTCGGGCTGGCCTCAAACTGTTCTGCACAGATCATCAACATTGATTTTCAACTTGAAGCTCGGCTATCATCAACAATTTCCACATCTTGATGGTACCCAAAAAAAAAAAAAAAAAATGTTGCCCCAGTTTCTGGAACTCTTATAAATTGTGTGTCATTATGACTTTTCAAGATTTGCCCGCACATTTGTCAAGTTACAAGAAAATTGACTTTAAATAGGGCCCCCTCTTTAAAGGTTATCAACTAACAGTTGGCAAATATGTCGCTGTCGTTTAATAAATATATGCTCTTTGCAATTTGGCACGCCGAATTTAATCAGCGAATAAACAAGCACAAGTGCTGCTCACCCAGCCACTGCCAGCATATTTCCCCAATTACTATAATACCGTTGGCATAATTAGTGAAACATGCAAGAGCAGAAATTCATAAATTTTAGTCTAACCCAGTTATTGTAAATCCCAAAAATACGCTCACAGTTCCCACAGCGACGCCGCTAGAGCCGCATGAGACACAACGCCTGCATTATCAATTTAAAATAATAATAACAAACGCAAACAGAACAATTTTACGAGATACGAATTAGTTCATATACGGGCGAGCATTACGGAGGCTTAGCTTTACCCTGTCAAAATACAGAGTAAATGCAGAAACAGCGGCAAAGAGACGAGGGAACGAAGCTTACAGTCTCATAGATGAAATGTAAACAAATTGCGAGTGCAAAGAGCCTAACACTTGACACGCTTAACGAATAAGGGAAATGCGCTATAGACCCACATCCTCTCCACATTTAGCAACTAGGATATCTGACAGTCGCGCAATGCTTGTTAAGTGAGCAGCTGCGGCTTTTATGCAAAATGTTTCCAAATATTGTCCTTGGTCATTGGTGATTACGAGTATGATTTTTGCATGCGGCATTCCGATGTGAGCAGCCTGCAATTGGTTTGCCCAGCAAACACAATTCCAATGGATTTTTGCCGTTAAGCATTTCATTTATATTATGTTAATATTCCGGATTGACCAGCTGACCGAACCGAACCCACCAGCCAACTGACCAACCGACCAACCGACTGTCAATGCAAATTAAATTTGCAATCAACTTTTGCGCGCCGGCATGAGTCTGGTTTATCAATGTGGCAATATATTGTACATACATATCTTTATATAAACATGTATGTATACATACAATATCGAAATCCGTCATGATTGACCAACTCATCAAACCAACTGCAGATTTCATCTGTCACACTTTATGTGGTTGAATTTAGGCTTAAAAATCATTTGACGTCCTTATAAGAGAACTCTCTAATGAAGCTATTCACGTGCAAACAGAGCTACATTTTGGTATTTTATATTAATCTGATTATATTTTTTGCTGGATTGATGTGAAAGCAATCTAATGGCCCACTTATATATAAATATTTTGTAATCAAACGACCATTTGCATGTCAAAAATCATAAATAAATACTAAAAACTAAGTATGATCGACTACCAGACACCCTAGCTCTATGAAGCACATACATAGTCCCCAACTTATCTATTTTAATTACCTACAAAGATTCTGTACATACATTTCATCTTGAAATATATATAATATAAAAGATATATCTGGCAATATCAATGACATCATTGTTCAGCTTTTGAAACGTGGCAGTTTGAACAATAAGATGATAAAAATATATAAAAGAAAATATCTATCTGCCATTGAAATATCTAAATACAGCTGGTTAATGGAGCGAGATATTTATTTCTTACATTTGTATTTTTATTTTCAATAAAATTAAATTAAATAAATAAACACTATTAGGGCTGCAAATGGCATAGCTTAAATAAAAATAATTTTCCTAATTTAATAAAATAGTAATGCCAAAAATAGCCATAAATTCCAAAAACCTTAAATTGTTTGAAACAAATGAAGCAACAATTAATAATGCAAAAATATAACGAGCACACATGCATACATACACATATATATATACATGCATAATATATGTGAAGTGATATAAATATGAGATATAAATTGAAAGCGCAACAAAAGCAAATGCTATGCAAAATTAAATTCATTGACCCCAAATGAATAAACCAAAAACATATTTAAATAAAATATGCAAATAATAATGCAGTGTATAAATACAAATACCGATGCACCCACCTACGCACGCCCACACACACACACACGCACACACACATATTACTATACATGTATATGTTAATAAGCATATATCTATGTATTCCTGTGCAATATATTTTTCAAATAATTTATGTATATGCATTTGACTCTTTCACGGCGATGAACAGATTTTATTAAAATACAGCCACACCTCTGGCACAATGTAGATTTAAAACATTAAGTAAATACAAATATCTATAAGGTATATCTATAAATATATATAAATATACATGTATATATAAGAGACGCAGAGATGCATGGAAATCGAATAAAATAAAAAAAAAAAAACCAAAACAAAATCACAACAAAAATGTAGAAAAATTCTGGAACAAATGCAGCCGGCGGCTGAGTTTTCACAGTTTCGGCTAAAATGTAAACACGTAAATGTCGGAAAAACGTAAAATCATGTTCTAAATATATACAACGAGCGCTCACGAGCATCAAAACTGAAGAGAGTGAGAAAATGAAAGAGAGAGAGAGAGAGAGAGAAACTGAGAGCAAAAGCTGAGAGAGTAATGCAATGCATGGGTTGTTTAAGATGAGTCGTCATACGCTCGATTTAAATTGATTTTCATATTGTATGCATGTGAAATTTTTAGAAAATATAATCTAATATTGTAATAATATAAATTGTATGCCCTAAGTTATTTATTTTATATATGAAGTACCCTATTTATGGCAACTAGAGTAATGGAAATCTTTAAATAAAAATAAAGAAACTTGAAAAATACACAAACTATTTATATGCCTACACCAGATGGTGTGAAAAAATGCATCAACTTCTAATGAGTGTCTGCCTAAAAATGGGAATGGTTAATATTAAGAAAGACAGCAAATAGAAGAGTAAATTACTTATTAACAATGCCATTAGATCGTGAGCAAAACATGGAATATATTCTATCGTTCTTCAATGATAATATTATAATGGAAAGTAACAAAAATATATGTGCGTATCTAGAGTGACAAATCTGTTGTTAAACTGTTTCCTCCCCACAATTTTACAAGTGCTTTCCTCAGTAAAAATAAAATTTGTGTAGGTTTCGCTGACATGTCCAAAAGAGATGTGAACAGCAACAGCTGCACAGCTTCCACTTTGGAAAATTCGAAACGAGCCGCACAGAATGCTTTTCCGACGATCAGTGCGCGAGAGTGCGTCGTCGAGCGAGGACCCCAAAAATAAAATTAGAAGAGCCGGAAAAGTCTAAGCGTCGAACGGGAGCCAACGGGAACTGTGTAGTCAAGTGAAAGTGTGCGAGTTATTTATAGACGCGTGCACATATAGACGCCTGTATACAGACACAGATAGCTAGAGAATTGTCCGTCTATATATATATTATAGTTGGGTTACAGACGACTGCAGCAAAGCTAACACACAGACGGAATGACGGACGTGCCGGAGCCCGTGCGCAAGTGCGCCAATCTCTTGAAGGGCACTCGCAGCGATACCGAAAAGTTTGCTGCCCTCTTCATGGTCACCAAGCTGATGAAGGGCAAGGACTGCAACACGGCTGGCAAGCAGCTGCTCTTCGAGGCTATTGGGTTTCCCTTCCTGCGCAAGCTGCTCGTGTCCAAGGACTTGCCCAGCGATTGCCCGCCGCTGGTATACAAGAGCGTCGCCCTGTCCATACTGACGGGCTTCTGCCAGGAGGAGGAGCTGGCCACGCACAAGGATATAATCGACGCCATACCCACGCTCCTGGAGATTGTGGAGCAGGCGGACGATGAGGACTACGAGGATAATCTTATTGTGGTCAGCGAAGCGTACAGCTGCCTCAAGAGCATCGCCAGCTATGAGCCGGGTCAGCAAGCTCTCTTGGCCACCGGCGCAATCCCCAAGATGTCGCAGATCTACTCGGCGCAGAGCTTCCAGACCGACGAGGCGCTGCATCTGATTGTGTTGCTGGTTAAGCAGTTTGGCGTGGCCTCCTGGCCAGAGGATCCCACGGCGTTCCATGCGCTCATCCAGCGCATTGCCCTCGACATGGAGACGGACCACACGGAGCGCAAGTACGAACTGTGCCGCATACTCGCCGACATCTTGATCACCTGCCGGCGCGAGATTGTGCTCAACTCCCTGGAGGGCCAGATCTGGCCGGAGAGTTTGTTCAAGGGCTGCGGCGACATACTGAAGGCCAAGATTGGACCCAAGCAGCGAGATCCGGCACTGCACTTGATAGCGACCACGCTGCAGGTGCTGGGCATGCAGTGGGCCTTCATGGACGAGCAGAAACAGTTCTTCCTGATGCTGCTCCAGCTGGCGGCAATCGAGGTGCGCATGCAGATGGACGAGAAGAAGCTGGAGACGACCTTCAAGCAGGCGGAGCTGCTCACCTGCTGCTTTGTCATACTGGAGCAGTGCATCGAGTACATGGCCAGCGATCAGCTGGACCTGGAGCCCAAGGAGAAGCAGACTACCTACACAGCGCTGAAGGGCGCCTTCAACCAGGTAATGGCCGTGCTGACGCGCGTCAGCCAGGACAAGATCAAGGACAGCGGCAACGCACGCGACAAGGCCTTCATCATAGCCACGGTTCGCATATTGTCCGCTTGGCTGGCGCAGGAGACGACCGCCATGCGGCCGGCCATCTACAAGCTGCTGCCCTTCATGCTCAAGATCGCCAACGAGAGCTTCCACGAGCTGAAAGCCTGGCGTGCGGGACCACGCGAGGGCAGCCCCCCTGTCGACATTCTGCGAGTCATGATGCCCGCTCTGTGTCACTTTGCCGTCGAGGATGAGGCGAGGCGCGTGTTGTTCACGCACAAGCAGGACGAGGTGCTGCTGGAGGCCATCGAGCTGTACTTCAGCATTGCCCACTGGAAGCGGCCGCCAATTCCGCGAGCGGAGCGCCTCAAGCGCATGAATGAGCCGGATCCGGTGCCCACGCCGGAGCAGCAGGCGCAGATGAAGGAGGCGCGCAGCGCCATTGTAGCCCTGTGCAACATCCTCATGAATTTCACCGTGCTGGAGCCCAAGCGGGCCGAGGATGCGCCCACCTTTGCCAATCTGCTGAAGTTCGTGGTGGAAAATCTGCCCGAGCTGAAGGATACGCCCGACAACCTGGTAATCCACGGCAATCTGGCTGTGCTGGGTCTGCTGCTGCTCAAGCAGCAATCCAAGAAGGTCAAACAGAACGATTTCTCCATATGTCGTTACATCCAGGCCACCATTCGCTTCCTCTGGGATGCTTACAACATCGATGAGAGCAACGATCCGACAGCTCTCGTGGTCTCCATCGCCTATAAGGGCGTCTGGTCGGACATCTCTGAGCTCTGGTTCCTCGGCATGCAGACCATGTGCGGCGTGCTGCCTCTCGTGCCATGGATCTCCGAGTTCGCTCTCGAGTCCGGCTGGGCTGAGGGCATCGTGAAAACGCTGAAAAAGGTGAAGATTGGCACGCTGCCTGCGAATGTGAAGTCCGCCTATGAGGACTTCCTCTCCCAGCTGGTGGACGTCAATGCCGACGTCGTGGCCGTCCTAAAGAAAGCCGACGCGCTCCGCGTTTGCCGCAATCACAGAATGATGGACCTGGGCAAGAAGCTCTTCGGCGATTAGGTCTGCAGATCTGTAGAATTACTTTAGGAAACGTTTCCTCAACTATTTTTGTATGAGCTTTGTTTTTTATATCTTTTACTATTCGGTGTACTCTCTCATTTTCTCAATATCTCTCTATGTGGGCATTTGTGTGTGTGTTGAAACGTGACGTCACGCTTTCATTTTGATAAAAAAAAAAGAAGAACATTTCGAGGAAAACTTTTGCTTGCCGAAGACGATATAGAAAAATATTTTATATGCACTTTTATGCTGTATTCGAAAACTATTTTAATATTTAAAACTCATTTAGGATGAAAACAAAACGATTTACAATAAATTTCACTTTCAAAACAGTTGCCAGTTGTTCGTCATTCATTCAAGTTTGCGGAAAATGTAGATATAACAGATACATTTATTTTGTACTACATTTGTATATATATTTAAATTTATAAATATTCATCACATAAACATTTATTTATATAGCACGTTGGATTAGTTTTTGTTTTTGAACAAAACACAACACGTCACGATTTTGATTCGCCAACACAATCGAGGCCAGATCAAACAAGAACAACAAGCGAATCAACGTGAATGACTAAAATATGCTTTGTTGTGAAGTGAATATGAAAATGTGGGCACAGTTCAACGAAACATGCAAATGCGAAGTAAATTTTAGCAGCATATACATATGTAAATGTTATTCATATAAAACCTATTGAAGGCCAGGCACCAAGGGAAAAATTCTAGTTTATAAATAAATTCAATTGATTGAAGCGACCCAATATAAAAATATATATAATGATTAATGCAATTTACTATCGATATAAACTAAGTCTCAACTACAGTTATTCAGGAAATATTAGAAATAATTTCTGTGTTCCAGTTCTGAGTCGTGTTACGAAATAAGCTCTATTATCGAAAGGCACCCAATTAAACTGTGGGTTTGTTGTATAATTTAAGTCGCATAAGAGTTCTTTACAGCTCAGAATAGATCCATGTTTGATAAGCAAACTCATTGAACGCTGCAAGGACGTCGCTTAGCTGTGCGTATACGTAATATGCACATGTCAAACAGCTTGTTAAAACAAAGACCATGGCAGCAGTGGCAGCAGTGGCAGCAGCAGCAGCTGCAGCACCAGCTAAAGCCGTCGATAAATCTCCTATAAATCTTGAGGCATTGCGACAATTTTCCCATGAGTGTGTGTGTTCGCTCTTATCCTCTCATCCTCTCAACCTCTCATGCTCCCGTGCTCCCATCCTGTCGACAGGCTCAGAAAATATTACACGAAAAGTATTGCTCAATCGCATGATAACGACCCTCACTTTACACCCCTTCGAGCATTCGTTGCCGTGTGTTTGCCTTTTATTACGATATAATATTTTATTGTATACTTTTAGGCGTTTGAATATTTGGTAGAGCGCCCGCACGGCGCGCCGTCCGAAATGGGAGCGGCAAAGGACATGTGGTCGGGTCTACCTTTCGCATTACCCTTTTTATTCTGTTTCTTCTATTTTATTTATTTATTTTTACTTTTTTTCGGGCTGCAAAATGTGTAAATTTGTTGGGTTAATGGGGGAAGTGCGGCCGCCTTGAGCGCTCTGGATTTCAGCTATTTGTGCATTTGACAAAGGTAATAAAAAAGGACATTTGGCTTTTGGCGCCGACTGCTTGTTGATGTTTACCCAGCTCCGGGCCGTAAAATATTTTACATTTGTCCCACTCAGCTTTTGTTGCCTTTCTGCTATTCGCTCTAATTTTTTTGGTCCATTCGTTAAGGTTTTAAGTAAACCTTTTATAGTTTTAAGCGGTTAAAAACTCAACTTTTGTTTGCTTATCATTTGGAATGTATCCATATATATGTAGTTTAGTTATTAATGTGTTTGCTAATTGTATATTAAAGCGTTTGACTTCAAATTTAAATTCAATTTCAATTAGCAGGCTCATACAATATAAATCACAATTCCAATACTCACCTGCAATTGACAACACTCTGCAATGCTTCTCTTCATCGGATTTAATTTTTTTCCGTTTTTTCACAACTAGTAGAGACATATCTCGCTCCTTGCTTCATATCCTTCGTAATCACTGTCACTTAGGCCATAAAACGCAACACGTTCACATAGTCACGCTCCGTTTAATGATAAGCAAAAGAAAAGAAGTGAAAAAATGAAAAACTGAGTTGCGTGACACTTGTCTTGTTTCCCATCAAGTGCATCGACCAAATAAATTGAATGACATGGATGTTAGCGACCTGAGAATAAATATCCATTAGTACTGCATTGCGATGCTCACTATTTTTATCAGGGTTTAAGCAAACACATTTACAAAAATTAATAATTTTAGACAACTCTCTTCTAAAGTCAGATCAAATACCAGAAATGAATATGAAGGCGACAGATATGAGAGATTCGCACTACAATATCGATAGTATACCTAAAATACTGCATATTTAACATGCCTATCGATAACAAGTCATAAGCACGCTGCATCCGAAGAGACATACGTGAAATTGTTTAGCTGATAAAGACAGTGAAAGCATTCTAGTTTTCGGTTCGTCTTAATTAGCAAATAAACTGCTAACTACACAATAGTTGTCAACACCCAATTCCCGCATTCAATGAACTATTCATTAGCGCACTAAATGTCAGTCATTCAGTCCTGATGAGAGAAACGAAAAAAACAAAAACAAAACGTGGATAAATGTTCGCCTTGCAATTTTGTCTGTTGTCGATGCTCGATAGTAATGCGATTTTTTGTTGTTTTTGTTTTTGCCGGCGCTGTAAAAGAGGGAGCACAACAAGCACTGCAACAAGTTGAAGTTATCTTGATTGCAATTAGTAGCCGGCTTATACATTGTAGCTGCGTTAATGAAAAGAAAACAAAAGAAATTTGCTGGGCTGTCACTGTATGTGTGTGTGTGTGTGTGTGTGTGTGTGCCATAGCAACATGTAACGTTGTTTTTGTGTGCGGCAGCTGTTGGTGTACTTGATGGCACTTCATGCAAGTCGTTTGCTGCTCTCATTTTTTCTTCTCTTGACAAGTCTTTGTAAGCTGGGTAATCATTTTGAAAAACAGAAAACTTACTAAGCTGTACACTCAAGTTGAGCTCATTTATGCGCAATAGCAGGTAAGTGCTGATAAGACTTGCATAAATTAAAAGTTTTATGATTGTATTTCTTCTTCTTTGAAAACTAATTTAAAAACTCATTACGAATTGAGCCAACTATCGGCTTCAAATGCTGCGCTGCTATCGATAGTCGTTTAACGCGGCACACCGTTTTGCAGCACTGTTCTGCCGCTGGCTGAGCTTGATTGAAAGAAAACATTATGTTTTATAATGCTAAAATATCATAAGTACTAATAAAATCCAATATATGCATAATCAACTGTTTGAAGTGCGCTCCCAATTCGTTCTCCCCCAGCACAACAAATGCACGCTCAATGGCAGGGATTTTATGTGATTTTGATTGCCAGCAGATTCAATTGTCATTGCCACTTGTTGGCATTCTAGAAGTTTAGAGCCCGCCGTCGCAGTCACAGTCTCTGCAAAAAGCAATCGCACTAAGTAAAAAGGGTGGAAAATGCACGCACGAGCGAACACGTTTGTGTACAAACTCTGGCTCTGGTCCTGGATCAGCGCCCCCGCACACATTCCGCACCGCCCTTGAGTCTGGACAGCGCTCGCAGCAGACTATAATAACGTGAAATAAAGAAAATCCTTCGCGCGATCCAATTGCGACGATTTCGCCTCCAAAGCCATTGCGTAAAACGCCATAATTGGGGGTGCTAATGGAATCAGCTCGATATTGGTGGCGGTGCACAAAGGAATATACTATAACTTGACGCTTTATTTAAAATTGGGTTAGCTCTCAGCGCGGCCAGACGCCAGCGATTCGAAATTAATTTACTCTTCATATGCGGCTGCCCCCGACCTCAGCTGGAGGCTACCGAACATCACGCAGCTGCGAACAATTCATAAATTATTCAGGACACTTGACAGCTGCTGCTGGCAAATGTTCCTGCCCCAACACCAGCTCCTGCTACCGGCCAATGTGTCCTATTAACACGTGTACCTGATTTGTGCGCTCGCATAGGCCAAACGATTCTACCTATCTGTCAGTTTAAATGTAGATTTATTTGCTAGATTTCTCTACAGCTAAGAAGTGATAGTATTTAAGGACAATATGGATTTGGGAACTTAATGAAACTATTATGAACTAAGATTGTAAATGCTGTAAACGATTTATTTTATAGTAATTCTAAGTTATATTTTATATTTATTTTATTTATACTTTAAATATTACATAAAATTTTCAAATTAAAGAGGAATTCGACTTAAAGTTACTTAACAAAAGAAAGTTATTTAAACAAAATTAGTTTGGCTACTTGAATTGATAAAGTCTGTTTGGAATTTACTACTGTAGATATACATATGTATATTGCATATGCTCTACTTATATATCTATTAAAAAAATAATATAATTTCAATGCAAGAATGATTATATCAACAGTATCTAAACCGAAATCATAATAATATATATACTTTTATATTTATATACACCTTTATTGCTTACATGATGACAAAATACCAAACATTAACAGAAGGTCTGAAAGCAAGTCCTTGCTTTAATACTTATATATGTAATACACATCCATTAGCAGAAAGAAGCCTTAGCTTGAAATTTGGCTCCTTTGTGAAGTCGTTAATTAGTTGGGCTTTAAAAAGTTTGCCAGGCACGCACCGAGTACTTTAAGTTGTCCCCTTTTAGGCCAGCTGCCAGGTGCGGGAGGTGACCTTGGTATAGATTTTTGTGTGATCACTGCGCAGGCATGCCAGAAATTTTAATAGCTATCAATTGTGAACGATTCACTGAACTTGGGTTATCAATTGCAGGCAGGGCAACGCTTTGCAGCTGGTAATTAAATTTGTCATAGTGTCCAGATGCCGAGCTCTAAAACGATGGAAATAATGTTGGGGTGTGGGCGGAGTTGCCAGAGTGGGCGGGTGTCACGCGCCTTTTAAGACGAACGCCTAAAAGTAGGCAACAATGCCTTACAATGCCAGCCAGAAAGAGATGCGGCGACAATTTTCACAAATGCGGCGCGCTCTTAACTCGGCTCTCTTAAGAGACAAAAGCTGTTTCCTGTCAAACAAAAAGCTTGGCTCGCCGGCTTGCTATAAATGTGTGTTGTGCGCGAGCTTTTGGCCAAGTTTGTTGCTGCCGGTTTGACTGGCGCCGTTAATGATGCGTTAAATTTAAATGGCCATAACAATTAATGATAATTGCCTTTGAAGTTATTGTTAATAATATGTTTGCATTTTACAAGAACAACATTAGCATTTCTCATCTTTATTTATCCGCTTTAAAACTTGACTCGTTCTCGCTCCGCCGCCAGCCTGGCGGAAGCCTTGCACATCAAGCAAACAGTTAAAAGGTGATTAATTTTGAAGTACTCAGCCAGCTTTGGGCTGCATTACGTAGCTGGCTTACGTTATACGTGAAATTCGTGAGAAGGGGATATAAGTGCAGTTAAGCGTGGATTTATGGTGAAAACTTAGTTCAGTTCGCAGTGGTAATTTAATTTGTGTTTGCAATGTTTAACTTGATTGGCTCAAGATTACTGCCATAAGTGAAGAAATTTCAATTGTTGTCTACTGTATTTGGCCTAGACCAAATCAGTGTGCAGCTAATAATCAAGCAAATGCTCAAGCCAAACAATGATTCACTCAAAAATCAAATCTGTTCAAAATGAGCAAGGGAGACTTGACTATAAGCCATAATTTGCCTGTAAATTAGGAATCGTTACATTTATCATTTTGTACTTATTTATTCAACAATTTAATCTTTTATGTGGGCTAATAATTAATGCTAACTTTATATTTTATATAGCTTGGCACATAGAGGGATTAAGGTAAAATCTGTGTTTAAGATTTTGTGAAAAACTAAATTTAAATATACTTTAAGTCCGTTAGTTGGCTCTTAGGCGTAGATTTCGATTGTTTTTAATTGCTTTTGTAACTGCTCCAACTCTGCCTTTGCCTATACAAGTAAATCAATTACAATAGCTCTAGCTCTGCAATAATAAATTCTTTATTTTTATATCCTCTCTCTCTCTCATTCAAATGGCGAACAATCGAAATTGCGTTTATTGTTTTTAGTGCACTTTTGCAGCTTATTAAATAAATTTGAAGGGCTGCCCCTTGAAGCATTACAAAACTGCACTTGCCGCATCTTGACCTTTGTAATCAAATACAATCGAAACTGTGCCGAGCAGCTCTCATTCTCTCCCTCCCTCTCTCTCTCTCTTATTCAATAACCATTCGCCATTCGCCATGCACTTCAGCAAAACGAATATCAAAGCTAAGTAAAAAGTGGCGCGGGTGGGGCAGGGGTTGCGGCAGAGTGGGGCAAGTTGAATGCTAACGGCAAACGAAGTGCAGCCTCCAATGAGTACACTTGTTGCCATTCGCAAATTGCTTTCAAAAATACCAAAAACTTTCGACAGGTAACAAAAAAAAATTTACAAAAAAAATAAAAACAAATAACTCACAGAAACTATAAAACTATAAATTATATATATGTATATGCATACACACACAGAGATAAATATTTATATATGTGTTTCAACATACTTGTAGTTATCGGATTACAATGCGATTTAAGCGATCTCTTTTGTGCTATATTGAAATTGAATTTGTGGTCGGCGCACGCTGCGTATGCGTAACACTATAACTAATTGGAATACACATCGAGGGTCTGTCTGGCAATGTCTGGCAACTCCTCCAACTGTGAACGCAGCGTCAAAGGTTAGCTCATGCGCTCGCTGTGTCCCCAAAACAAATTGAATAAATACGCCCCACTGTCTGCAGCTATATATATGTATGTATGTGTATGTGCATGTGCATGTATCTGTGACCGAAGAGACTGCTTCGAATGCATTTTTATGTCTATTTCCCTGCGGTACCTTTCGAAGCAAGCCGAATGCAATAATTTATTTCGGAGTTGTCCAAGCCCACATATACGTATGTGTGTGCATCGTATATTAAGTATATGTAGTTATGTGTGTGCGTGCTGACGCTCGTTTCTAATAAGATAATCGACGCAAGACAAGGCCCGATTTCAGATTGTGCTTCCATCGATGACGTGTTAATTGTAGCCAGCGCTGGAAGCAGCGCATGCTGACTTGTTACTTTGTTGCCATGTCGGGGGGCGGGGCTGCTGCGCTGCTAGCGTGCGGCAAGGCCGAGGAAATGGGTTACGCCCGTGCGAAGGTACGAGTCGGCGGCGTGTGTGCATGTAATATAATAAAAGACTAAATAATACATGTGCAGCACATATGAAATGTCATGTGTATGGGTAGCCATTGCCAGCCAGAGTTGCCAACCCATTGAGGACTTTTAAGGTAAAGACAAAAATTAAAAATTAAAAATAATTAAGTTCATTTTACTACATTGAAATTTTAATCCATTATTAATTACGTTTATATTTAGATATATATTTATAATTATAATAATAACTAATAAACAACGCAATTATCTTTACCTTCATAACTTGATTCTTCTCCTTCTTCCGATTAGCGCATTTACATAATAATTTATTAAATTTGCATCGGCTGACAACCCCTTGGCCAATTTCCGTTACATCATTCACCATCCCTTATGTATATTTTCTTTAATTATTACTTTTTTTTGTGTCCTTCTTCTTCCAGAAAACAATGCATTTTATCTCGGCACGGCAATGAGACTCTTACACATTTTATTTTCCACTCTTCATTCATTCAGCTTTGACATAAAGCCACACGCAGACACTGAGACGCTTGTACGCAAAAATCGACTGGGCTGCTTTTAGGGTGGACCCAATCATGTAGCATTGAAATAAAAATTTAAATTTATTGAAATAAATGTAATAAATTTGTTACTACAAATTTTGGCATGATTGGGTTCTATCAGTGCTTATCATAATAAATTTCATATATTTTTAGCAGATCTCATTTTCATTGGAAAATACATTTAAATTAATTCTTTTTATATTAATCATTCAAATATTAATGTAAAATATTTAAAGCTTATATTTTTCCAGGTCAATTCCCTAGCTTTCTTCTACGCTCTTTGGTCCACTCTAGGCCCAAGTGAATTTAAGTATTGCCATACACACTGGCTGCCGCTGTCTACACCTAACACTCCCCTCACAGCCCCTGCTGCTATGTGTTGCCACAAGATGCACGAGGCAGAATGCATGTCTAGCTGCGATAGATACTATATAGAGTGCTTGTACTACAACTAAATACTTAATTTCGCTCTTTGCCGTTGCCTTTGATTCTTTTAATTTTCCAACAACAACAGCCTACGGGCAGGAGGGAGAGCTGCAGGCGGTGGGCAGGGCTAATAGGCCGTAGACAAGAACGAAATAGAATGAAACAGAATGAACAGAATGGAAGGGAACGTAACAGCACCTCCTTTTCCAACGACTCATGTTGTCTGCGTTGTCTCGCCTCATTTACGGCCTACGCACACCCGCTCACACACACTCACACACACCCGCTCACACACACAACCGCACACAAACACACACACACACAAGCACATACACATATGAGGCTGCCTGGAAGAGCAGCTGTTTGGAGCGCTGCGCCATGCAGCTAGCTGCAGAGTAAGTCGGTCTTTTAAACGTTGCGGACGGTCCCAAAATATTGGCGCTGGCGAACGGAATATCGCTCATACGCCGCGTGCCGCGATCGATGCTGACAGATAGATAGGCCAATGTGCGAGTGAGATAGCCTGCGTTGCGCTGCTGCTGTTTTCTGATTGAAATGTAAATAAGCAAGAACAAAATTGCATATCGCGAGCAATTTCCATTCGCTGCAGCCAAAAAAGAAAAAACTTTGCTCAATTGACGTTGCATCGCAAGTGCAGACAGTCCGAGTGACGTCTCTGTTGTGTAATAAATCAATTTGCAAACAAATCACAGCGATAAATTGAAGGCCACACTTAAAAATTTCGAAAAAAAAGATATATATGTGTATATCCATATGTATATATTTAATATATATGTATACATATATATACATGCATTTTATTTTAAATATACTTTAAGCAATTGTGTCTAGCTGCTGTTCAGTTTATTAACAATCGGTTTTAAATTACAAAAATGGGTTTTCAATCACGACTGTCAACTCGTTAAATGTTGACGTGCCGCACAGTGGTCAAGTGTCCGTTGAAAATTGAAATAATTGTGATTGTTCGATATAATCAATAAATTCGCTTAAAAATAAAAACTCAATTAAATAATTAGCTAACATTTCGTGTCTATTTTGGGAATATCTTTTTTATATGTTTTTAAAAGAAGATGTATAACTTTTTATGCTATCATCAAATTTAAATGAGTAGGTTGACAGACCAACTGATACCCAGTAATATTTATTTATTTTATATATTTTTTTCATTGTTTGTTATATATTTGTAATATTATTTGTTGATAAATATATAATTTGGAAAAAGTTAAATTAAATTACATTAATATCTGGCAGGCTTATACAGTTGACTGATATTACAGTATGCCCATTTCCGTACACTCAATTTCTACAGGGTATTCCACATAAATCAGAAAAGAACATTCAAGTCCTAACAAAGTATTTAATGTTTTGGTTGTCATAAATTACACGTTTATATCATTTTCATAAAATTTTTATTTAATATTTGGTCTGAGCAATCGAATGTGAAATTGTTTTTCCATTAAATTGCGAATATTTCATATGAATTATAATTTTATTATTATGTTTTGCTTATCGCTCACATACACGCTCACATCATGAAGTGCGAACAAAAGTCGAAGCGATCAAATTGATTTTTAATTATTGGACCTATAAATACACGAATTTAGCTTGTTTTCCATTGAGCAATTAGTCGAATGAATAATCATGCTGGGCGATCTTTAATCATTCATGTTCCACCTCCAATCGACGCGCATCGAATGAGTAACTTATTTGATTGTGAGAAATCAAACAGGTTCTAGTTATCATAAGCAATGCCCACATAGAATACGCGGAATTACAAGGTATGTGGGCTCTAGACGAGAGTTCCGTTCCACCCGATTGCTAATTCGCATGTTTATGTCCCGACATGTCGGCAAGGAAATTGGCCAGAGTACAAGGCGAACTGTCTGCGGGTTTGTCGGCCTACAGTCAGATGGGGTTTGCGGCTAGGGGTCGTCTTTAGCGTAATACTAGAAACATTTCGAATGTGTATAAAATAAACACAACAAAACAAAAAACAAGCTACAATAAATTGAGGCAAACTTATACTTAGGCAGTGCTATACACATATGTGTGTGTATGAATGTGTAGGAATAACAAAGTACAAGAAAATACAAATATCGAACACAATGGAAACAATAACGTGCGAAGCGATTGGAAATGCGCCACAGACGCGGCCACAGTAGCATTCGCACTCGCAGTCGCAGCCGCAGCCGCAGTCGCAGCCGCAGCCGCAGTAGCAGCTACTGCCCGGTCAGCGTCCGGCGTGTCAGTCAGTGGCAGCAGAAGCAGCCGGCTAGCCAGCGTGCCAACAACAAGTCGCAGATAGAATATACAAATCGATACGAATTATCGAGAGATCGTGTCGTGCTGTAAATATTTTTCATATACAAATCCTGTGCATATATAAATATATCTATTTGATTTAATTGAAATGCAGTTGCAATCGCCGAACATGTGCAGCTGCCAATAAGTAATAAATTGCCTTAATAAAAAAAGAAAACCAACCATAACAAACAGAAGGAAAGCAGCAGCACAAGCTGCAGCAAAGTGCATTGTGCTAATTATGCGGGCGCACGGGGCGTATGCGTGTTGAAAGCGCTGCTAAAGTGCAATAGAAAAGTCAAAGTAGAAGAAGGCAACAGCCAACACACATACACACACACACCGACGACTTGTTGCCGGGAAAAACAAGCGGAAAATTGAGTTATTATCGTCGTGGAAAAGTCGCGCGCTATGTGAAGAATGTGTCTGTGACGAAGTGTCAACGTTTACGAATTATCAATTCTTTGCGCTTCAAATGTGATTTACCCCCTCTCCATCTCTGTATCTGTGTGCGTGCGTGTGAGCGTGTGCTAGTGTCTACTAATTGAAATAATGTCATGCATTGGCTCGACGGCATTTCTTTGGATGACAATTTAATTAGCGGACGGGCGAGCGGCAGCAACGGCGACAACGGCGACAACAATCAGCGGAAATCAACGCAAAGCTCATCGCCAACGAAAGCAAGTAGGTTGCAACATAGTTAAGCAGACAAACATGCACGTACACAGACACACTCACACACTCATACACACACACACACAAATACACACACACACACAAATACACACACACACACAAATACACACACACACACTCACTGGTACTCATTTACAGCGTGAGCCACTCGAGCGTCTTTATTTAGCTTAGTTCAGCGCAAATTCCATTCCAAGTCTGTGAGCGCAACTTGTCTATGGCCAAAAATGTTGCAAGCTTCAAAGTTGCCAAACGCAATTATTTCAATTATTTACCACTAAATAACAGACTGGAGCTATTAACTAGTTTATTACACAATTTAAAACAAATTAACTTCGAATGGCATGAAGGTTTGACGGAAATTAGAATTGAAATGAAATATTTAAAGTTAATTTTTCATAGAAGAAGACTCGACATTTTATAAGAAAAAGGATCAAATATAAAGACAAGACGGCAGTGTAATAATTTGAAAGTCAGTATCATTTTGAAGAAAAGACTACAGTATAGAACTTGTTCAACAGATTTTTATTCTTAGAAAATGAAAACAGAAATTTAGACAATTTTCAAGTTGTTTTTTTTTTTAATTTAAGAGAAAGCCAATTTAACTTGTATAAATTTGTTGGAATCTTTTAAGCTCTAAATAATCTGATTATAATGAATATCCGCATCTGCAGATAGAAAAGGAATTTAAGTCAGCTTAAGATAGTTTAAAGCTTAGCAGAGCAATTAACAATGAATTGCGATAAACTTTTCCACCTTGTTGATGGCATTAAAAACTTAAATAAAATAAAGAATAAAAATTACAAATTTCATTTTACATTTTACATCAAAGTCAATTAGTTAGATTCAGTATAAACTGTTCAAGAATAGTTATCCAACCACAGAGCTAAGCTCAATTTTGTTCATAAATTGCTTCACCTTCGAGAAGGACTCGAGGCGATTGTTGTTTTTAAATCAAAAAGAGCTTCAATTGCAGGCTGACTGAAGCATTGTTTAAAGGCATTACGGGATCGAGATTTATTTCAATTACGCCGTAAAATGTACTTGAAATCATTTAAAATACATACATATATATATATATGTATATACAAATGCATACACATGTACATAGATATATATATTTTTCCAATGAATTTATTATGCGGCTAATTAAATGACGGCCACGTCTGGCAAATGGTTGTTTCGGTCGCATAAATTTGTCTTTGGCATCAAAGAAAAAATTTATTGAATTTCATTTTAATTGGGCAGCACATTATTCTAGCTTTGGGCCCAAATTATCGAGCGAACGGGTCAGTGGGGAAATGTTTCAGTTCGAGCGCATATATTGAACCGATTTCCACTTTTTTATGCAAATTTGTATGTATGTGCAATGCAATTAATGAAAACATATTTATACCAAGTACACATTTCAATTTGGCTCATACAATTAGCAGCGAATGAAATTAAAATTGAAAACGCTTCAAATATTATTATTTGCATTTCATTTGCGCTCATAAAAAGCGTCAACGGAACATTGAACCCCCGAAATGCTATCCATAATATTTTCCCCAGTTGATTTTCAACAACAAAAATAGCGAAAACGATTTCGTATATGATTTTATCGCTGGCGATTTGTGCCACGATAATTTTTGGATAATTAAATTGATCTCGTTTCCGCTACCTTGATCGCTGGCCCCCACAAGGAAATCGACGCGAAAATCGCATTGATTGAACATAACAATATGACGTTGCAATCCAATAGATGTAGGGTATCTCTCTTCTTCCATGCAGTTGGTTTGGAGATTTAAAAAAGCTGCATATCTATAATGAAAAAAGGTTTTAAGCGATTGACTTATCTGGTGTTAACTCATCATAAATTAATGTATATATAAAAGTCAACTCTGATTGATTGATAGATATGCTGATCAATTAGTGAATACTTTGGTTGATGGATTGATATATCTACTGATTGATTGTGGTACTAAGTTATTTATTATTCATGTCAGACGAATAGTTCTGTTTTAATCAAATTTAAATTATTGTTTGTATGTACAGAATTAAAGAAAATCCCAAAAGATAGTGTATCTCACGAGTCGAAGTGAATTTCAAACAGCTGCGAATGGGTTACGTTCAGATCTGTGATGTTATATACAGACATTTGATGTCTTCAGTAGCTGTCAATCAGAATTTCAAGGGTATTTAAGATTCATCTACCCGAAGCGGAGGCATTATTTGCCGCTTTTATGTATTTCGGTTGGATCGCTTCAATTAGCACTGCCAAACGGTGTGACGCATTGTTTTTATTTTGGAAATTATTTACAAAACAGGCCGAGCAATGGATAAAGGCAAAGGCCATACGAGTGTTAGCCCGCACTTGTGAATATCATTCAGCCAAATTGTCGGCATATGGTGCACTCGCTATCCCTCACTCTCTGTCTTTCTCAGCCACGCTCCACCTCACCCTCCCCCCCCTCTCTCTCTCTCTCTCTCTCTCTCTCTCTCTCTCTCTCTCTCTCTCTCTCTCTCTCTCTCTCTCTCTCTCTCTCTCTCTCTCTCTCTTTATCTCTTTGGACCACTGGAATGTTGGCCAACTTTACAGCTGTGAATCAGCTTTTGGCTGATTTGTGTGAGTGCGTTTCCAAAATAGATTCTGGCTGATCTTCGCACTCACCTTTCCACCAGACATGTGTCCACAGCGCAGACAGCCGCAAAACATAAACAGACCATTTCTTTGGCAAGAATCTAATTTAGTCAAAATTCTGACACATTTAAAATAAATAAATGCGACAAGCTGAAATATATTGGACCCAATTTATGTGAGGAATTAAAATGCCTTATCAAATTGAGTGGAACACTTAGCAATTCCATGTATTAATGTATATAGCTATATACAAATAATCTGATCTGATTTGGCTTGATTTGTCTCAGTCATGGTATATAGCGAAATGAGATAGCAGATAAAATAGAACTAGAAAAAAATGATAATATCAACTGAAATCTCATTAAGACAAATCATTTCTGATGAGCTGAAATCATAATCAAATTAATATCAATCAGTTGAGTCTTAGCAATCCTAAAGAGTCTAAAGTTAAGTAAAGGGCACACACCTTGTAAAATAGCACGACACTTAAACGTATTCAATAAATACGGAATATTATAAATATTTTTAAGCCTTTTTGTTGCCTGCTGGAAAAGTCAAAGCAGCGAGCCATAAATTATGCTTTGAAAAGACAAAATCCATTTGGAAAACTTTAGATCGTAAACTTGTTTATTTATGTGTCGCTGTAATCCAGTGCCTGGGCGCCTTGCACAAGTCGCGAAGAACCTATAGAACTAATGAGAATTTTGTCAAAAACTATACGATATTTTGGTGACATAGCCCCGCCCTCGCTGCATTCGCACCGCTTTAAGGCATTTCACTATCAAAGTCATATGTTGTCCATAAAAAAACGTTCTCTCATCAAAAAGTCAATTCGGAAGCGGTTTACAGTGATCTTTATGGGAATTTATGAGTGGCTGCATTTTTCGTAGAAATCTCAAACGAGTTTTTTGCGCAAGAAAAATCAAGTGCCAGACGAAATAAAGAGCCTGGCCCACAAAAGTCAAATGCAGCAGACGCTGGGCCTATGCAAAAATCACGAGCAAAAACAAACACCAAGACTTTTTGGGCCTTATTTGCTTGTGTTTCGACTGTGCATTTGGCTTTGGACACGCACACAAAAAGTTTCGGTTTTTATACCCTATAGCAGAGGGCGTTAAGGATTTGTCACGCAATGTGTAGAGCATAGAGCTAGATTAGATTTTATGGAATAATTTGACAAAGGGAGGCTAGGAAGATAAATTATTTTCAGATTTTAATACAAAGAATGAATTAAATTCTGAATTTATAAAATATACATTTTCATATAATAATATAATTATGATAGAAATTAATTCAAAAGGTACTAAAGAGGATACTCACAATGGTATTAAAGGTATTTAGGTCTTTTCATTAAAGTATTAAAACCAAAGATGCACATAACTTTAAATTAAATTCAAATTAAATTTAGCAAGATCATCATCATCTGGCTAAATCTGGATATATACAATATACGATACGAAAACACAGTTATATAATACGAGTAAACACAACTTGTTGGCTATATTTGTATTGAATGAGGTACAAATCTATTCCTTTTCTGTTCATATTCTATTCTTATACCTATTCTTATTCTATACTTATCCCACTCCTTTTCTAGTATTAAGGTTGCAACAAAATATTTCCAGTAGGCTGCCTAATAGAACTCTTTCTCAAAAAAATAAAGGGTATTTGATATTCGTCAATTGCTGACTTTGGTTTTTTATGCGTTCTCAATTTGTATCTCGTTCAGCGAATGGATGTAAATTTTGACTAGAAGCCGCACGCACATTCCGTCACTGAATTGGCATGCCGTATGCAACGCCAGCCCCGCCCACAGCCACAGCCACAGCCACAGCCACAGCCCCTGCGTGCGTCTGTGTGTGTGTGTGTGTTTGTGTTTGGTGGCTGAGTCTAAGCAACAACAAATAAAATGTATACGCAATTATTTAACATGAAACACACAAACAACGAAGCAACGCACTCTCGCACAGGCGTGGGGCATACGGCCAAGTGGTTGGCCCCAGACGCAGTGGTGCAGTTGGAAGTCGCGTGCCTGCCAGGCCACAACGTATCCGTTGGCCCGTTCCGTGCGCGTTCAAACCTGTGCTCGTCCCCGCCCACTGTCAGTCGCACTCCGCATCTGTATCTCTGCTGCATTTGCATCTGTATCGTTGTCAACGCATGCGAACGCCTTCCACAATCTGTGCCGCTGTCCGAAATGTATTTTTAAAATTCCATTTATGATCCACCTATTTAAAGTATGCCCAGCATGTGCAAGTGCCCGAAAATAATAAGTCGAATTCTTCATAAATCCAATCGAACACTTTCCGTCGACAGCCCGCTAATTGTGCTGGACCCATCCGAAAGCCCACGAAAATAGCATTAAATTAATAAAACGCGTGTTTATATTTATGAGTTCTTATTACGATACTGAGTAAGTTTATAAATAAACAGCTATGAATGGTAATCAAATGGCTAATAGATACTCTTTTTATTAGTTCTGGGCTGAATTGTGAACAGACATTTAGAGCGATAGTAATAACTGAAAAGATATAGGTAATTAAAAGGACTGAGCTTATTATAGTTTAAAACTGATTTAGAATATAATATATAGAAATTACTGGTATTTATGTATATGAAAAAGCTAATATAATAAATTTAATATTTATGCATAGATGCTTGAGGAAATATGAAGATGCTAGGTAAACTAACTAACCTTTACTAGAGTTTATTTTTATACGAAATAGACCACAATGGGGAAAGAAAACCATTTATATAAAATTATTTGTTTATTTTGAATTTGATGAGTATTATATGATTTCCTAAATCCGCAACTCAGCTGTTTAATGTTATTTGGCTGTCGATGGGTATTATGCGGTTCTTTGTATATTGTATTATCTCAGATATCTGAGCTTTGCAATGCAAATCCCCTTAATTTCATGCATAATACTCTTACAAAATCAGTTCCATTAGCTCACATATGGTGCTCCAATCAAGGACCTGGTCTCGATTGTAGCACATGTGTAAATACTGATTGAATGATGACAATGAGCACTTGACAACTTGATCGATAAATCAATTGCCTTGACAGATAATGCTGCTTCGACCCTTTGACTAAAATGCCTTGCAAGCTCCCTCCAAACCAAAACCCTCAAGTGTTGTTGTTGTTGTTGTTGCCGTTGTTATTGCTGGGAAGAGGAGCCTATTCGAAAAAAGCCTTTGTGCATTGTCGATGTGAAAGGCACACACATATTTCCATGTGAATATGCCGATATACATACATACATAAATGAATATATATTCATTCATGCCATCGCCTGGGCATTGTGTTTGGGGCAGACAGGTCCTAGAGAATGTCATTGAACATCAAGATATTAAAGCAGTCGTTAATATGCTACGCAACACTTTTTATTTGTGTCTGGAAAGTTTCTCTATTTTTTTATTGTTAACCTTAAAATTGCAAAGTTATTTGCAATACAGTGTAAAATTCGCTATATCTCTCGGTAAATATCTCATTTCGAAATGTTTTCATTTGGAGCTCTATTTGTATTGTTTTGTGCCGAAATATTCAACATGCGCTTACACACTTTGGCTCTATCTAAATAAACACGCTCTCGAGTATCTGTAAACAAAGTAAAAGTAAATTTTCGTATCTAAGGAAAATCGAACACAACACAAAAATCACATGTCTACATTTACACATTTACAACAACGAAAATAATTTTCTCGACAAATTTTTGTTGTTCTTTCTTTTATTTTTTTTTGTATTTTGTGTTGTGATTTGTGTCTTTTTTGTTTTTGTTATTTTTCTTTCCCTTTGTTCTGTACTTTATGTGTCTTTTTGCATTTGTTTTTTTTTTTCGTTTGCTGGTTTTTCTTTCATATGCGGCAAAATAACGCACGACTATGCTCCGAGAACGAAGACGTCATGCACACTATAAGCTAAATAGCAGGTAACTTATTGAATTTTACATATTTTAGCTATAAATTTACATGAATTATTGATAAGAATCATATTTGAACTGCCAATCGTTTGCGGATCATTGATCGAATGAGCTTTCAAGCAGTGCAAAGCTCTGCGATCAATGAGAGAGACTGTTTGAAAAAGCTGTGCAGAACTTTAGTTTAAGGATCATGCGCATTAGATGCTAAGAAATTCTCTTATACTATGATCATAAGTTCAGTAATATTCATGATTTTTTATAAGTCAAATTTTTTGTTTATTTACCAATAGAAACATTTATATTATTGTTTAACAAATGAAAATACTTTTAAGTAAATTGTTTAAATAATATTTTTAAGATTTTTTGATAAGCAGTAAAAAAATATTTATTCAAAGTAATCTATTAACTAATATACCCCATGATTAACTTATTTGTAAGTAATGCCATAAATAAAGCAATAATTTCTTAAAGAAACATTTCATTGGCATCTTAACACAAATATTAAAATATTATCAGTTTAGATTAAGCTGTCTGCGTCTAATTTATGTCAGAGAGAACAATGGCAGCCAGCAACAATAATTAGACCAGCAACAAATTGGCACGAGCTCGACAAGAATACAAGCAAACAAACTTAGATAATATACTAAAAAAAAGCAAGAATATATTTATATATATATATTTTTTTTTTAAATACGTTTTTGTGTTCATTATTAATTGGCTCACATAACCTCTGTTAATTTTTTAATGGCTTATAAATAATTTAAATACACAAATTAGCATAAGCAACGCATAAATGAATGTGAAAAATATTATTTATGACTGCACTGTGAACTTTTCAGTATTAACTGAACCAAAATATATCGAGGGTGAATTGAAAAGTTGTTGCAATAGGGAAATTGAAATCGTTTTGGCTGAAGGAAAAATGTTAAAGGCTTTCGATTATAAAAGTATAATGAAATTGATCATTTTACTACCGATAATATAATCGAATTGCTTAGCAATCAGACAGAAAACCAACTGTTTGCGTCAACCATAATACTTAGATCAAAGACTTGGTTTTCAATATCATCTGCCTTATAGTTTCTCAGGAAAATGTGTTTGAAGTACATTTACATGTATGGCTACAATAGAACTCAAATAGAATTATTGACCTTAGCTGACAGAGAGATCGTTGGGTTAAACATTCGGACTATCGCGCCTGTCGCTTTGTATGTTGATGTAAGATTTATTTGCGGTTTTGTTAGAGTGGGCGAGCGAGATACTTTTATTTTGCACTACTTATAGCGCCTGTCAGCATACGTGACACATTTGAGATACTTATTTTTGTACACTTTGGCAGCTGGCTATCCAGCTAATCATTGGCCAGTGCATGCCACTGAAATCGAAAATAATGCAAAATAAAACAGTGTTAAGCAATTTACAATGTTATTTAACTCAGTAGCTAGAGAGCTGTAAAATTAATTGAAATTGCGGTGCTGCTGGGCAATTTATATTATCTGCTGCTTATTGTTAAAATAAATTAATTTTTGTTGTCTTTTTGCTGCTTGTAATCAAATTGTAATTGTGGAAAAAAAAACCAATTGCAGCTATAAACCAATCCGATTAATGGCTTGATTAAATTGAATTTATTTGGCCTGTAATCAAGACAAACAGTTGAACTAGTTGCAGAAACCAAATTAAAATTGCAAATCACATTATGCATAACTATATCAATATAAAATTAATAATAAATAAATTCACGATATTCACAAAGTTCTTGGTAAAATTATTATAAGCACAAAAAAAAATAATTGTATTTATTTTTTAATACAACTTTTCAGACTTTATATGAAAAAAAATGTATTTTATTTGTTTTTCTACAGAAATGGATATAGCTTTTTTACATTTACATTTTATGTATAGGTATATGAGCTACTCGTCAAAGCTTTTTTCATTTAAAATCTCGCTGTTTGCATACGTCAAAAGTTCAAATTCCGACGCTATATCTCTTTCTGTATACCCTTTTCAAATGTGTTCAACCCACTTTTATAGCCACTTTAAATTTTAAGTTTAATATAGAGTAGAGAGAAGTCGTAGAAATTTTTAAGTTAACTTACAACCTCATACTGAGCGTGCAAAAACGTTTCATGAAACTGACTATATGTAGTAAAAAAAATAATTTTTTGCTATACTTATAAATAATATCTTAATTAAAATAAAGCTAAATGACTTTATCAATTACCTCTACAAGTCATACAACTGACGTTGTCCAGCACTGCAGTTAGCTTAAGATAAAATGAAAGAGAGAGCAGAGAGAGAGCATTGCTCCCATCGGTATTTGCTTTTAGATATTCGGCGTCTGTGTTTTTCTTTTCATATTTAATCTCTGAGCAGAGTGCCCGCCTTTCATTGAGAACGATGATTTGTTGATATTGGTAGTGCCTTAAAGATTTAGCCGCCGCCGTCTTTGCTTTATGAAACTTTTCACAGTTTTCGTTGCGTATTGTTGGTGTTTCTTTTTTCATTTTCATTTCATTTTAGTTTAGTTTTATTAAAAATTGAACCAGTGGCCGTCACGGGCAGAGCTTGTTGCTCTTGGCGGCATTCAATGCCAGTCGTTGGCGTTCGTTTGTTGCCTTTGTGGTGTTGTTGTAGTCGTTTGTTTTTGGCCAAAACTGATCTCGCCCAACTGTCAGTTTTCTGTTCATAGCCGAATCGTGCGGTATTGCAATACGAATACATTTTTTCACGTCTGCTGCGCTGAATTTTCTTTTGTTATCTAATTTTTCATATGGCTTAAAACCAGAACAAAAATGAAAAACACAATAAAAAATGTTCTACAACTGTAAACAAATTGTGTAGCTAATTAGTTTCGGTCTAAAGTTAAGCACGCGCCTTGCGGATTTATGTTTGCGAAGCCAGCTAAATTGTGTCATCGTTCTGAAATATTTACCCCATTATTTGTGTATTAAATGAAAGGCGCGAAAAGTACTCGAACGCACAATGAACGCAGTCGCAAGAGCAACAAGCGTTCCGAGAAGTCGGCAAAGTAAGCTCGTTGACATAGTTTATCGCTGCTATTCGGAATTGAGAAACATTTTAAAAGATTCCTGCACTCATTTCTGTTCACGAACATCTGGGTATCGTGCCCTATATATCGATTAATATTAAAAGTCATTAAAATTTCTAATATCCATACACTTTAGTGATCGTAAAATAAACATTTCTCGCCTGAAACAGAAACTAAAAATAAAGTTTATTGTTTATCATCGAGTCATGTACATTGTCCAAGTTGAAATTACACGTTTCACACTGAATCTGAGTCTGTTTACCTCGCCTTTCACTGCAAATCACATTGCAAACGATTGTTTTCATTACGCTCCACATACACACACATAAACAGCGCATTTTATGAATAAAAATGCCAAGCTCTACGCCTTCTATCGATCATACGTTTATCGATTTCATTGTGTATTCCCACGTTTTGCTCACGCATACGCCTCCGCACGCTTACACGCATGTCAAAAATAGATTCTAGAGTACAGGGCTGGAGCGTCGATGGTTCTTGTACGGAATCAGTACTAGTTCACTAGAGCTGTGAATATTTTATAAATAGAAGACATCGCCAACAATTTTATTTTTGATTCACTGAAATATATTTTGAAATAAATATGTTCTTCAATTGATATATATTTTTATAAAATTAAAGCCCAATCCAAAACTACACAATATACATACCAAACCCACCCCAAATAAATATCTCCTCATCTTCTTTATTTATATTTATTATTTTTTTTTTCTTTTTTTTAACTTTCCCCCCCCCCCCCCCCCCCAAAAACCAAAAACAAAAACAAATCCCCACAACCCAAAATTAATTCCCCAAAAAAAAATAAAAAAAATAACCCCATACCCCCCCCCCCTTTTTTTTTACAAAACTCTATTTATATTTTTTCACACCTATCCCCTATCGAGCAGTCTCGACTAGAGCACTCTTACTTTTTAAAATATATTTGTGTTCACATGATATTATTTTTATTTAAATCTTTCAAAATAATTTAAGAATTTATTTTAAAATTATTTAATTTATTGTTCATTTTTATAATTTCATTTTCATTTTTCATATGTTGAAAACTTTATTAACATGATGCTATAATTAGCCTAGTTGGTCGCTCTAACATCATTTTTTTTTTTAAATACATATCTTTACACAAATTTAAGATTTATTTATCGAGGGTATTTCACTTTCCATTTTCTGACATAAAAAATACTTTGTAAATATCCTAACCCAAATTTTGGAAGTCTTATTCTAGGGTATTTCACTTTTTACTATGTTTTTTAAAATAATTTTGAAACATTTTTTTACGTATATTTCATGTTTTGATAAACTTGCCAACAGAAAAAAAAAAGAAGAAAGTGTCTATCCAAACGACAATAAATTGAAGCCCACAATAGTATACCATAATATACCCTGTCGAAAAAAAAATAAGATGATGTAGCTTTTACTTTTGACCTTAGGCTATAATAAGTAGAAAAACTGAGATCTGAATAATGAAAAAATATTTTTATAAGGATTGAAATTAATAGAGACATATACTATATACCCTCTCAACGCCAAGACTACAGGGTATGGGCATGCTTTGCTGATGGCATTTAGTCCAACAGGTCGGCAGTTTTTCAAAATTATTCAGACAACAGTGTCAAAAATAAATTCACGCGCATATCTGCTTTGAAATACATAAAGAAGCGTAAGTTATGGAAAATTTGCAGGGGCTTTTTATGGATCATTTGGGATTTGAGTATAGCTTTTAATTGATTTAATTTGATTAGAGGCAAAGAGTGCTTACTTCTATGTGCAAACTGCGGTATATCAAATTAAAGTGTACTCTCTAAGGCGCAATTTCTCAGTATCTGATATTATATATACAAAGACGGATTTTACGTTTTTTTGAAAGCTATGTAATTTATAGTTTGTTTGCGTTCGTTTTTTTTCCTCCTTTGCCAGCTAGATGGGGCCTATCACCTCCAGTTTATTGGTCGATATGTTTTTCTTTAAATGTTGGGTCTTTTGGTAAATTTCGTATATGCGTGAAAAATATCATTTGTATATATTTATTTGTCTACGTCGCTTTCATATTATTTATTTATGCACGGCGAGTGTTGAAAGCCCAGAAATACAGAACGAGAGGAATGCCTAATTATTGGGCAAAACGCATAGAGTCTACCCTATTCAGTTGACCTACAGCGGTCGTTGAGGCATCATCTACCAATTCAAATACAACATAGCTGATAAGATATATATATATATATAGAGCACATATTTACTTAAAATACATTATAATGTTGATGGGTCGTCGTTCACAATGGCAGCCCCTAACAGATGAAAGGCAATAATCTAAATACCATATTCACTTGATAATTATATAAAATAAGTATGTTCTAATATCATTCTGAATACTTACAGATTGGACAGAAAGTCATCACGTGGCATGATATACGAAAATGAGGAGCTCAGGTTGCGCACAATCAACATAAATGCGGAAGTCGAGCGAGGTAAAGAACAATAGAAACCTAAAAAAAAAAAACGCCTCAAAAACGTGCTAAAATATATGTTAGAGGAATATATATATATATATATACATATTTATATATGTACATTTATATATATCCCTTGTATATATTTATGTATATATGTATATTTGTTTTTAAACAGGAAATGAAATAATCATAATCCAAGAGTCCAATTAAAAACACATTATAAACTGCAAAAAGAACAAAAAATCATGAAACTAAAAAAACAAACAGAAATATGTAGATACAGCCAGACAAAATTAGCTTTCTCAGCCGATATGTATATAGTTATATTTTGGATATATGCATTGTTTTCGTTGACAAAGCATAAGATAAACGAATGTAAACATTGTGATAAATATATACATTTAGTTTCAAAATATTAATCAGTTTTCTGATCGTTGCAGGTCAATCGGATATCAAGCGTCTGCGTCGCGAAAATGAACACCTGAGACGGGAGATTTGGTCACTGCGCGATGAATGCGACCGGCTGAACAAGCGCTTCAAGGCGAAGCTGAATGAGCACGAATACGGCGGATGTCGGGGCAGCGGGGGCAGCGGACGTCGCTGCAGCGGCGGTGGCAGAGGCAGCGCTGGTTGTGATGGAAACAGTGATGTAAGTGGAGAGTGTAAATCGCCTGTAAAGTTGCTCTTTAAGTACTCAAACTCAAGCTTTCTACCGTGCAGGACTCCGAATCATGTGATACGTGTCGCTGCGATGATGATGGCCACTGCAGCGACGAGTGCTGTCAGGAGCGTGGCGGCTCCTGTGTACCAATCAAACAGCCACTGCCACTGGAGGAGCCTCAAGTGCAGCCAGTTGAAAACAATGCGTCAACCAAGCCGGATAACCAGCCCATGCACTTTGACCACCTGTCTGTGGTGTCGGAGGAGACGCTTAGCAATCCGGAAATGCTGCAGGCCCAGCTGCCGGAGCACCTAATGATATGCACACCCGATCTCAATGGCTCGCAGAGCACGCTGCCCAGCCTGGTGGGCCCCCTGACACCCCTGACTCCCATCGAGCTGGTAGCCAATCAGCTAAACGATTTGCAGGCAATGGTGCCGCCGCTTTCATACTTTGAGAACATCCTGGCCCATCATCAGGGTCACAATACGGGTGAGTATTCAGTTGAGCCTGCTAGAAATGTTTCACGAGCTGACATTCTCTTGGCTCGCACGCAGTGTTGACACCAACGCCTGAGCTGGGCACCAGCTCCAGCACCACAACCGGCAAGACCATGAAGCATACGAATGGCTGGGATTACAATTTGCAGTCGCCCTTCTCACAGCGCAAGTATTCGAACACGTCGTCGCCATCCAGGTCGCCGCCACCCGTGCCGCTGACGACCTTTGTGCCCACATCTACTCTGCAAGCGATGCCCAAGATAGCGCTGAATGTCCCCGCCACGAACGGAGCTGGCAACAACATAGAAACCGTAGCCATAACAACAAACGCCACGCAACAAGCGCTCAACAGCCCCAAGCACTTCTTTGCTCCCATTAAGCCGCGCCTCAAGCTCAACACGGAGCTTGCCAATCGGGGACAGGACTCACTGCCACCGGGCTCGCCGCCACCGCCCCTTCAGCAGCCGGAGGTGCCAGCGCCGACGCGCGATCCCCCAGACATATTCGTGAACAATGCGCTGGCGACACCATATCAGCGGCCCGGCCCGCGGCTCTCGCCACAAGTAAGTCCGCGACATCGCGCGCGCTCTCATTGCCAGCTGCACCACCAACCGTGCCACCAGCACCGCCAGCGCCACGGCCAGCAGCCGCCCGCCCCACAAGCTTGCCTCCTCCAGCAGCAGCAGCAGCAGCCGCAGGAGCCGCATCAGCACTGCGCGTTGCATCGGGCGGTCGTGAATGTGGCCGCTGCCGTTGGCTTGGGCGTTGGCGGTGGCGGTGGTGGTGGCGTTGGTGGGGCGAATGCCTACGGCGGCAGCGTGGTTGATATTTATACCGCTGCGCTAGCTGCCGCTGCTTCGGCCGCTGCCAAGTCGGCTTCAGCGCCGCCCTCTCCGCTGCCCCTGACCCGTTGCGTGACTCCGGTCTACGCGACCGCACAAAAGGGCTGCCACAGCAGCTGCGTCTCGGCCAAAGCCCTGACCCAGCCCCTGATGACAGTCACAACAAACACCACACGAACAACCACATCGCCGCTGCGCCAGAGCTTCAAGCTAACCGCTTCTGCAGCCAGCTGCCAGCCAACCGCCGCGTTGTCCACATCGAGCATCGTTGACATTGGCAGTCAGGTGAGGGGATCTGTTATGCGGATCAGCCCACAGTCATCGGCTTTTTAGCTCTCCCAATCCAATTTCATTTGCCGTTCAATGAGTTCATAGTAGATAATGAAATATCGATATGTTTGTATAGTTCGAATACAGTCATATATGTATATGTATGGCAATCTTATAATTTATAGTTCCTTCTAATAAGTGTTTGTATTTCATATACCCTGACGTCCTATGAATCAATATCTATTGAAATTTAATATGCCCTGGTAAATATTTGTTTATCATTTCCATTTATTATAAACTCGAAATAATTTAATGATTAAATAATTTATTTACTCCATTCCTAAACCCAATTTCAGAGCAAATTTATATATGTTATGATGTCCCATCTTAGTTTGAATTAAATACAGTGTAATTTGAATAAGTCTTCATCTATGTTATCCTGCAAATTAATTTGAAATCAAAATATATATTTCTTAAACATGATGAAAATCATAAAACATGCCTGCAAATGAATGTTTAAATTTGTATATTGGAATCAATTTCCACATTCACTAGTTTGATTTAATTGATGTGCTCTTCTTCCTATATCTTACGTCAATCAATGTCTAGTAAAATGTTAGTCATTGTTCAATACTTTATATTATATACATTGCCCAACATTTAAATGTTTTAATTCTTTCTCTGCCCACATTATATTATAATTATTAATTACTAATTATATTTTATACATAAATTTTTAATCATATTTCCACAACTAAAGCATTGCGCTCTACAAATTAATTTATATATTAATTTATATATTAAAAAAAACTAACTCAATTTACTTTTTTCCTGCACTCAGACGGATTCCGTGAATTTGGAGTCACTGCTCAACGACATTCAGACCATTTCGGGCGACATTCTGGCCATACAGCTGGAGAAGAGCAAGTCCCGCGACAATCTCATGGGCAACAGCAATGACAAGGAGCGCAGTAAGCCCTATCGCTCTGAGATGAATCTCTACTTGCAATATGACGGCACAAATCCAACAGTTTCGAATGCAACCAGCAGCACGACCACAACCACTGTGGCTGCCAGCAACACCTCCGAGTCGAACGGCAGCCACAAGCTGTCCAGTCGCACCCGGTCATTGGAGCGTGAGCACACGGATAGTCCGGCGCCCCATATGCCCGATCCTATGGCTCCGTTTCCAGAGAAGTGCAGTTATCTGGGCTTCGAGCAGCTCAATCAGGCAGCCGCCATGCCGCAGTCGCCGTTGCCGTCGCCGTCGCCGTCGCCGTCAGGCCAAAAGCCACCTCTGGCCGTTAAACCCAGTTTACCTGCCAAGCCGCCACCGCCGTTGCCGCCGGCGCGCCGTCCACCGCCAGTGTCCATGCCCACGGAGCCACCGCCGCCGCCGCCAGTCGGACTCTCGCCAAATAAAAGCCATCTGTACAAATCGCTGGCAACGGCTGCAGCCAAAAGAGCCATCTTTCGGTCCGCGCCCACGCAGCTGACGCGATCCCTTGACGTGGAGTGCACAAGCGGTGAGCCAGCGGACTCTGGGACAGTCAACGAGGTGACATTTAAGGGAATAGACCCTGCTTATAGAGCCTATGCTTACATGTTTGTTTTTTGTTCTTTTGGCAGGAGGAGGATGCAGCCAAGCGTAAGGCACGACGGGTGTCCATAGTTTGTGGCGAGGAGCAGCCGTTGGCGAATGGCGCATTGGACACCTCTGCAGGCGCAGTGCCCACAGCGACGGCCAGCTGCGGCGACTTGACCAGCGCCACGAGCGGCGTACTTATCCATCCCAGCGTTAAGGCCTTCCGGCAGATAAGCCACAGCACGCCCAGTTCCCCACATTCCTTGCGCCGTTGCGTCAACAGCAATACAATGACAGCCGGGCAGGCGGAGGTGGCAGCCACAGCCTCCGCGCCGCCCAGCACCACCCACCACCACCATCACAGGAAGGAGAGCAGCGATCCGGCGCCCATGACGGCCACGGTCAGCCGCACAAAGTGTTCGCGCCGGCACTCGGAGGGCACCGTGCACAGTGGGCATCGCATAAGCGGCTCGAGCGGCGGGGCTGGCGCTGGCAATGGCGGGCATCATCACCACCACTCGCACCACCACCAGCACAGCAGCCTGATCAGCAGCAATCCGCATCACAGCCACCATTCCCACCAGGACAGCAATCACGAGACGGTCACCTCCCAGTCCGATCGTAATTCGAATAGCTTCGGCTCCTCACGCGAATCCTCCACCAGCTTCAGCATGCGTTCCAACCGCCGCAAGATTTCCATCAGCTCCCACACGGGCGGCAAGATACCATGGTGTGGCTGCTGGGGCAACGGATGCCTCTAGACCCTACCCACGAGTATGTATCATAGGGCCTTTAGGAAGATTGCGCGCCATTAGCTCGTTTGCCGTCCTGTTAACCGAATGGAAATTATATTTTTAGACCCGACAGGCATGTTTGTATATGGATTAGCTAGACTTGAAATTAAATGAAATGAAATGAAGTGAACCCATTCGAATCCAACTCATTTAAAACGCATTTTTCAAATTATTGTCAAGTACAAAAAAAGCAAAAACAAAAACAAAATTTTAAAAATTGAAAATAGAAACACAATTCGATGCGGTTCAGTCTAAGTTAACGTTTAAAGATTAATGTTTTAATGTAGCCTAATTAATTAATTCCGTTCCGTTTCAAATTGTTTGCAATTAATTAAGTTCATAATTATATACGATTGTACATAATGTGTCAGACGATTGTATGTAGTAACTAATTTACGAGTATTTATTTCGAATTATTTGTAAAAATAATTTATTATTGTTCAATTCGGATAAACATAAATATAATAGTCAAATGTCAAAGGAATATTTGGTGTGGTTTATACTGATATGGGAATATAGCTCATTATATTATATTTAAAGTTAGCAGAGTATTAAGTTTCTTTCGCGTGAAGCCTGAATTTACTATTTCAGTTATTAAATTACTTATTTCTCTAGCATTTACATGCATAATCAAATACTATTGCATTTTCTAAATTGGTTTAACAATTTCCACAATGCAAAGTTGTAGTTGAGAGAACAAAATATGAAATGAGACAGCTGCAAATGGCACTGGAATTGCGAAACAGGTGAAACTGTTCATATATAAAATGCAAATTAGCTGCAAATTAAGGTGTAAAAATGCATGACACACAAACGCCTCTAGAAAGTGCGCAAAACAAATTAAATTTTGCCATGCAGCTGTGCAAATTGTTCCAGGTAAAATGAAAAAAAAAAAGTAGAGCAACAAAGTGAAATGCAAAATATCAAATACAAATTGCAGCAACAAAAGAGTAAAAGAAAAAGCTGGCAGCTGAGAGCTGACAGAACGGCAATGGGAGAATGGGCAGCTTCAAATCCCACGCTCAGACGGGCTCAGAGCTGTCTTAATTATGTTTTCATTACCCCATAAAGGTCACAGTGAAGACAACAAAGAGCGATTCGATTGTAACAGCTAAAAAAAAATAATTACAATTTGTAGCAGCTGCATTTAATTTATAACTCGCTCTGCTGCCAGATTGCCCAGCGCTTGATTTTATTGCATTTTTTATTTCGAGCATTTCCATTGCTTCGATCTTTATTTGCCTTTTGACTAATGCCAGATGCTGAAATATACAGATTTTTATCTGCGGATGAGCTATTAACTGGGCCAATTAGAGAGTGTTTACAGCAGTTCCATTCAATTCGTTAGAGAAATTCTTCAGTGTCCATCAATTTCAAGTGCTATATCATTATAATCTATATTAATACATATTATTATATTATAATTATATTATTATTCATATCTCAGAAATATTTAACTTAAAGCAAAGACTTCTTTTGTTCCTTTGCGTTGCTTAAATATTTATTGAGTTTTTCATTGAATAATTTCTATTTTCATTAAAATACACTTACTTTTCCAAGTCAAGAATATTTGAAAAGTTTCTTAAATTTATAAACTCTCATGCGAGAATGCCAAACGACTTTTGCCAAAGCGCACAACTTAAGCGCTTTTAATATCGCGTTTTAGTATGCTGAACCAAAGAGATAAAAAGTATTTAAATATATACGCACACATACATATAAAGACATGCATATTTATATATACATATATATATGTATATAAATCTACTAAATAAACCGACGACACCATTCAAAAAGTCGCGAGGCAAGTGCTTGCATCATTTGCGTTTAAGTAATTGCTTCGAGTGTTATAAACAGCGGCATTCAGTGTGTGAGTGTGTGTGTGTGTGCGTGCGTGTGTGTGTGTGGGTGTGTGTGTGTGGGTAGAAAGACGCGGGTGTGTGAGCTGGCAATTTATATGTAAATACCCGAGCACCTGCCCAGTGCCAAATGTGCTGGCATTCGTGCTGGATCTTTCCCTTTGGTGTTAAAATGATTTATGCGCCGGGCATACGCGGCGTATACGCATTTTATGATTTCTCTGAATGCTGACGAGGCTTGTCCTGGCGCCTTATGCCAATGAGCTGTGTCTGCACACCCACACACTCACACACCCACTCGCTTACTCTTAATCAAGGCGTATTTTAGACAATCACACACAATCCCACAAACACGCACACACTCAGACACACACACACACGCACAGTACGTCTGCCGACGAAGCCATGTCTATGGCTTTTATTACCATAAATTCTGTTGGCTTCTGCCGACGGCGACAGCTTTGTCATCAATCGCTATATGGCTTTATTCTTTATCATTTCTATGCGTTGCTGTTGCTGTTGTTGGTGTTGTTGGTGTTGTTGGTGTTGTTGGTGTTGTTGGTGTTGTCAGCGCTTTGACGTATTAACAATTTGTCAAGCCGAATTAGGCAGCAGCAGCAGCAGGCGGCGTCACGTAAAAATCAATGCACAGCAACTAATTACATGGTAAAGCTGCTCACACACACATAAACACACACACACACATGCTGCTCCCAGTTGGCTAACTTGGCTGATTACTTTGGCTGCAACAGATGGGCATCCGCCTTGCCTGCTGCTGTTGCAGTTTTGCTGCGCATTAACTGAGTGGACAGACAGTCCACACACACACAGAGACACACACATGCAGCTGCTCCGGATCTACTGCATATTGCAAGTAGCAACTGATGATGTCCCAGTTGGCACCCTTGGACAGCTACGTACACACACACTCACACACACTTACTCACTCTCTACATGTGGGCAGCAGCTGCCACTGCCACTGCCACTGCCACATCCACTGCTAGTGCTGGATTTTTTTGCAGCATCTGCACTTTTCCAGCCAAACACTCACTTTGATCATTTCTCATTTCAGCTGGTGACACATGAGCTGCACCCGCCCATTGCCACGCCTTGCAGCCATGTGGCATTGTTGGACTTGCGTTATATTTTTATTAAGAAATATATCAAATGCACATAATACACATGGCCCTGGTCGTCTGCTCGTGTGATGCGCAGACACGCTTGCGGTTGCACAAAAGATTATGCTTAAATGACAGACGAGCATTATTAAAACAAACAATTTACTTTGAAAGTTCATTTTTAAAGAGAATAATGCTGTAAGTCTGCGATAGTTCAAAGGTTGAAAGTCTTGAAGTTTTTGTTGGATTTCGTTAAGTAAAGACATATTTGGATAATTATTCGTGCTGTTTGAAATTCCTTTAGTTTTTAATTTTGCATAAAACTTAGGAAATATTTTTAAAATGTGTTGTGTAATTAAGTGATGAAGATATTTTTTTTTATATTTATTTTAACCAATTGACGGGTATGTAGGTAAGCTATTCATACTAGCTTAAGGAATGCGGCAATTACTTAGACTTTAGCCTAGCTACCTCCGTTAAATACCATTATAATCTTCAACAATTCCGTTTGCTGGTGCTCTTAAGCTCAGGCCGGCTTATATTTCCGTATAGCTGTCACTCGCTACACAACTATAAAAAGGTAATCTACTTCTCGCTAAAATGTTTCGCTGTTAAATTTTAAATTTCTGGCATTGGCACTTGGCGGCATCAGCCGCCATCAAAGTTCATGAAAATAAACTCAGTGTGCTTATTGCATGCTACTCGTACAATAAGTGAAATCTAATTTATTCATACAAATCTCTCTCCTGCCCACAGGGAGGATGAGCGTCGGCTAAGTGACCTTTTCGTGGGGGGCATAGTCCAAATCTGGGCCACAGCCAGGCGCATTGTACGTAGTTAAGAGAAGAGTGAACACTATTCGCAAATTTGCATAATCGCGTGAAGCTTATTTGTTAAAGCGTAGCTGAGCAAAACAAAATGTCACAAATTACACGCTCCAATGGCGGCGTTGCCGGATTGCTAAAAAGGTCAACATGCAGGATATGTGCGAATGTGTGAATGTGAATGTGAATGTGTGTCCGTCGTCTACACAGGCTGCCGCAGCAGGCTTTTCGCAAGCATTTTGAATAATTTGCATTTAACATGCGCGACATGAAAACCAAATAAACAACGTCTTGCAGCACCTACCCCACCCCACATGGCTCCAGCTCCTAGTCGAGCTCCTGCTGTCGCCTTTAGCTGGCCATAAAGCTGAGTGGCAATTTGTCAAGCAGCTAACTGGCATGGCCAGCCACTCGGCATTCACTTAGTTGATTTGTTGCAGTCGTTTTTCGCCCCCGGCTAAATGCCTCAAAATGCGATTTGATATGTGACCCATGTGGCATGCAGCCTGCCAGCAGAAACCGACCATTTCCGCCCGCCTGATAAGGCGTCCGCTGAATCTGAAAGCCAGCCAGAAAGTCAGCACGCTAATAACTATCTCTGCATTAGTTATGAGTCGTGCCCGTGGCAGCAGCTACAAAGTTTATTGAACTATCTTTTCAGTAAATTAACATAATTTGGCCGTGGGCAGGACTCTTGGACTGGCACTGTTATCCTTCCGCAAAAGTGCGCAAAGTTTTCGCTGCTGTTGCGTAACGCAGCTGCAAGTCAATAAGTTGTCCAAAAACTTTTCCACACATGATCAATTTCCAAGGCGAGCGTATAAAATATGATTAATATTTATGTGTGGGCGGCGCTGGGGGCTGGTGACAGGATAAACAAGGATATGTAATACTATGACTACAATATCAATAAACCAAATGCCAGCACGCCGGACACATTTATGATTTATTGTGTGTTTGGTCAGCGGTCATTGGGGTCCATGTCCAGCCAGAGAGAGCTCTCTCGCTTTGCCTCCCTCTCCTTCCCTCTCTGTGTTCTGCCTGCTGCTGCTTAAATACATTTCTATTGCATATTTCACCTATGGCCAGGCGCCATGCTCCATGCTCCATTAAATCTTTTGGCGACACATTCAATGAGCCCCATAACGTGCGCCCTAATACCTTTCGCATGTGTGAGCGGAGCTGGCCCGAACTCACTCCTGCAATAATCGCTTGACCAGCGACCGCTGTGGACATGCGCTTGGCACTAATACCCTTTGTTTATAAATGTTCTAATGGGTGGCAAAATTATATTTTTCTCTACTGCAATAGCCACAGCCAAAACGAACCAGAACGAACTGCCAAAAGGACCAGAGGCCGAGCCGCATCCGCAAAGGACATACAGTGCAAGCGGCTGCTCTGTCGTTGTTCAAGTGATAAATTGATTGGGGCTCCACGCACATACACTACACTACACTACATACACTACACAACACTATGCACATATAACCAAAACACACACACACACAGATGCCTGCCTGCATAGCCGGCATTCATATTGGCGGTCAGGCGTAGTTTACTCCGCTGTCAGGCGCTGGCATGTTGCGTGGCTATTTAGCCAATTTATGGTTAAGGTTAGTAGCACGACAGCGGTCAAAGGATAATAGTCGCACAGGCCACACGTCCTGTACAGGACTCAACACGCCGGTCGTGCCACATCTAAGATGCCATAGACTTAGCCATGGGTCGTGCTTTGAGTTGGTTTTGTCTTTGACCCGAACTCGATTTGTTTGTACAAGATGAAATTGCAGAAGGACACTCTCTGTGCGCGCCTGTCTCTGTGTGCGGGTGGGGGTCATGTTAACGGGCATATTATATTCCGCTTTATGTACCTACATCAAGCATGCAGCCAGAGGAAATAGCTACACTGCAAGAAATTGGCTAAGCTCTGCCCAACAATGTCACTGAACTGCGTTATTAAAGCACTTCTGGACATAATTACTGTCTGGCAAGGTTGAACTCACTTCAAGTTAACTGTCTCGCTTACGCCTTCGTCTTTTCGCACAGTGTACTTATCACAGGCATCTTAATATATTGGGCCTATATTTTTTCTTTTCCCTGAACCTGCTTGGCCTCACAATGCGGCTCGTTTCGCTCTGCTGTTTGCTTCTTCGTTTATGCTAAATTATAATAAATGTCATTGTATTCTCTCCTAAAGACCTAATGCCACATTTCGAATTAATTTATGGTGTGAAACTTTCGGCCAGGCACACAGTTCTCTATGTTGCAGTCTAGGCACTCCCAGTGCGCCCGTCTGCCCAAGGTAAATATCCCTTAATGTCATACCACACATATGCCATATAAATAACTAACGAGTCCAACGACTCCTTCTGCCCAGAGTCTGTTCAAGTCTGCGTGAAGTATCTCTTTATAAGGCAGGTCAAGTGACTTTAAATAACTCTTTGCATGCGTATTAATTTATTCAATAGTTGAGATTAGGGCAAATTAGCTTGGCAAACTGTTTAGCAGAGGAGGATAATAATGAGACTGGACCAGACTGGATAACAGTATAATATCAATGACCTCGTTAGCTTGTGAATTGTGTTCACAGTTTAATCAAACTAGTCTTTATTAATTTTCTTTGTCTGCCAACTTTCTCTTCTCTCATAGAGCTGTTTATATGTATTGTATTTAAAACAATGAAAATGATTAAATATTTTCCCCAATTTCCACGACTGACATTGACCCAGCTGAAAATTAGGATTTGCATGGCAAAGCCAGCACTGCACCCTAACTATATCTGGCATGACTGGCTGCAACCTTAACATATTTTCATCCATGAATGCAGCGCCATGAACTACATTGCCAGCTGGCGGAGGATTGCTGATGCATTATGCACGAGTTTATTTATAAATATTTTAATGAAAGTGTCATTTATTCACTGATTTATTTATTTATTTTTTGCATGCATTTTTTTGTTTATTTACTTTTTTTTATTATTATTATTATTGCTGTCAAAATCAACGCTGAATGGCAACCGCTTCCAACAGGCGTTTCCGACACGAGCAAATGGAAATGGTGTGCAGCTTTTCCGCCTGATTACTCGTATAATATGCCTCATTAAAAATAATAAACTGTCAGGCGGATGAAGGCGAACGCCAAATGTTTTGCTTTCACGATTTCGTTTTTCATCTTCTTTATTTGTTGCTCTTGGTAAATTTGAATGTTTGTAAAATTAATTGCGCGAAGTGTACAAAATGGAAAATAAACTTTCGTCTTTTTGTTGCAGCACTGCAACAGGACTCTCTGCGAGCCATTTCGCTTTGTAACTGTATCCTTGAAATGCATCTCTGCCGTTCTGTGCACAAAAAGCACGCCTGCTTCCATGAATATGTGTATGTGTATTATATATTATATGTATGGCTATACACAAATAAACATTATGGTATGTGTGAGTTTTTGTTGAAACTAAATGCGGTTTTTCAGTTGCTTTTCGCTGTTTTTTTTTTTTTTTTCATTTTAATATTTTTTTTAGGTTTTTTACATTTTTGCAAGTGCAGTAATGGTTCATGAGGCGTGTGGCTGGGTGGGTTTGTTGGCGGCAGCAGAAAAGGCCATAAACTGAACAAAAACATATTCCTACCAAGCGAATGTGTGTGTGTGTGTGTGAGAGAGTGTGTGTGAGTGGGTGTCAGCTAAACGGCATTTGGGGACTGCAGCTAAAGTGTACAAAAAGCTTAGATTTCATAAACTGTGCCTGCTGCTAGCGATGATAGCGTGAGTCAGGGCTTGGCGATAATTTAAAAGAAATTAACATAGCATGCAGTACGAGCTCCACATTGCACACATTTCCAAGTGGCTTTTACGTTTTCTTAATCGAAATGGTTGACAATTGGATTATGGCCTTGCGTGCGGTACGGCTCAGAGCCGAGCTCTGTTCCTTGCGTAATTACTCTAACCGCCAATAACATTTTTCGATTTCAGTTTTGCTGCTGCATTGGAATTGGAATTGAAGTTGCGGTCAACTGCGGCCAACCACAGTCAACATGCTTGCAATCATCGCCTTGATGTCCGCCTGCAAGCATCCTCAGGACACTCATACACACTCACACACACACACATGCACACACAGATAGAAATCGAGATGAACAATGCAGTGGGATTGGACGGCCATGGTCCACATGGAGCATGCTGTTTTGGTGGTGCCAAAGGGAAGGGGATGGGGCTTTGGTAATGCTGCTAAGACTGCGGTTGCTGCGCATTTGTTTGCACCAGAAATTAAAATGTTTACACAACCGAATGCCGACGACGTTGTGCATTCATGTTGTCCTCATCGTTGCTGTTGTTGTTGTTGGTGTTGTTGCTGCTGCTGCTTCATGTTTTCCAGTGCATGTCCTTCAACAACATTGTGCTGTTTGCGGCAGATGCTGCTGAAGGTGTTGCCGTCGCCAGTTACTGCTCGATGCCCCTCGATGCGCCCTGGACTAGATTTCTATGCAACGCCTGCCACTAGGCATTTGCATGCGAATTATGCGAATGACATCTATTTGAAATGTCATTTGTTTGTAAAGCCAAGCTTTCATTTAACGGAAGCAATTACGGGGCTGCACAGAGGATGCCCAGCGAGTGCCTAACTGTTCGATAGACCCTCGTTTATTCCGCGTGAGCAGCTTATTCAGTTCGCTCTGTGCACGGCGGCTGCACTTGGCTGCTGTTGCCAGTTGCGGCGGACGCAACTTAACACCGTTTTAATCTGCCATTTGGCAATGCAACGACTTTCACTTCCGGCCTGGCGTCCCATCCTACATCCTACATCCTTCATCCTCCACCCTATACAGGACGTGGCTGGACGGCACTTGAGTCAAGGTGCTGCTCGGCAAATACTCGTTACATGATTGCCGGCAACTTCTTAGCGCCAGTTTTACTCTTCTGCTTGGCGTGCCAAAGTGCAGCTGAATATTTTATGAACTTGGCAAGTACTTCGTCTCTGGTTGGACATCCTGGCAGACCAGGAAACCAGCAAACCAGGAAACCAACTTACCACAGCCCCAGGCTGTAAACTAACTAACACAGCAACAACAGCAGCAACAACAACAAAATAAATATAAAAGTTGTGCTAGAAATCAAGAAATTGCGACAGATTTCAGCCTGAGCGCTTCCCAAAGTTGTCGTCAAGTATTTATACATACATATGTCATTTCCACTAAATAAACACGAATTACAAGCTACAAACCAGATATTTGGACTAACAGAACCCAAGTGTACAAATTGCTTTAAAACACTGCAGTCATGTCAGAAGACATTTTCTTAAATAATTATATTGCAATCAGGGATTAAAGACATTTATAATGGTATTAGTGAAAGAGTCCTAAGAAAGTCAAGTTCATATCATAGTTTTGAAAGAATAGCACTTATGCATTTTGCTTAAGTAATTTTTATATAAGTATCTACAGTTGTTATTTAAAAATTCTATTTATCTATTCTAATATTGTAAGACTCCTTTAAGCCAGGAATATTTGAAACTAGAAAATATTCACGGCATTTGCATAGAAAAGCCAAAAGCATATTTCTTAAGCTGGCTTATTTAAGGCAAGCACTGCAATGGTCGAATATGAACGACTACAATATACTCTGTAAAAATTAACTCAATTAGAAGTTAATAAAATATGTAGAGAAAGTAATATGTAGAGAGAGTAATCTTTCAACACAATATAAAATATGCAAAGAGTTCAGACTTCGCATACTGATTTATATTTTCTTCGTGTTAATGATTAAAATTTTCTATATCAAATATTTTCAAACAAATTTTAAAGTAAATATATCTAACTTAAGGAAAATTCAAATTAAAATCATATTTTATATAAAGCAGATTTGAGTCCACTTACCAAGTTTTAAAATCAGTTTGTAACTGATTTCTTTGTACAATTCTCATTCTTTGTACAACCGACATATATTCAAATTTGCAATCTGAAATTGTAATCCCTTGCCCAAATACAGTGTATAATGAATAAGCTGACTTCTCTGCAACGTCTAACGAAAACATGCATAAAATATTCAAATACATAAAAGAGGAGATGAAAAGAATCCTGAGTTTCATTTGTGAAATTCAAGAGCTCTTGCCTTGCAATCGAGCAAGCTCACAATGAACTTACGAACTTTACAGCTTGATTGGTTAGAATTTATTTATTTTGCATTTTGTGATTTGTATTGTGAACTCATTTTTCGCTTAACTGGACTTTCTGCCATTTAATGACGTCAACACTTTTTGGCCAATTTCATAAACTTGTACTTGTGCACTGTGCTCAGCCGGCTGAAAGAGCTGCCCAGGTGAGGGCGATCCAGCTCCCAGGAGCAGCGCCAAGTGGCAAAAAGTAAACAGAATGGAGGCGAGGCGCCCACAAATAAAGGCCAAAGCATATTTCTTATATTTTCGGTGCGCGCTTTGGCCATGTTTTAGTTTCGGTTCGGATCGAGCTCCCATTTGCGGGGGTTTGATTTATACGAAATTCGTTTGCAGGCGCTTCTCGTATTTGTCTTTGTTTGCGGCTGACTTCTTGTTGCTGCTCTATGCTTTGCGCTCCGCCATTTCGTTTATTTTCATTTTCATTTTCGTTTTCGTTTTCGTTATGGCCGCCAATTGAATTTGCTTTTATTGCATTTATGTGCGGCTTGTGGCTGTCTGCTTATTGTTAGTAGCTCCCGAGGACTTGGCCAGTCTCTAGATCTTTGGCATTTGGCATTCGCCACTCGGCACTCGGCTTGCGATTGGCCCACTACATTATCTCTAAATAATTTATGTTTGTATACGTTTTAATTTAATTTATTTGTACATCCAGACTATTTGTTTTCCTTCGTTTTTCTCGATTTTGTCGTTGTTCTCTTCTTTTGTCCGGCAAAACAAACCCCCAGCACATACAATAAATTCTTCATACGTCTGTCCGCCTCTGATTGTGGTAAAAATCCAATATTGATTGAGTAACCGTAGCATTGGCTTTACCCTGAACTATAACTCCGTCTCCAACTTCAACTCCAGCTCCAGCACTCGCTCCAGCTTCAGCTTCCGCTTCCGCTTCGAACTTCAGCTGTGGCCACAGCTACAGCCAACAAGTAAGAAATCGTAAAATGCTTTACCCTACAAGCCAAGTAATTGCTTATATTATACGAGTTTTTATGAAGATTGTTTCTTTTGTATTTCGTATACTACTATTCGGAATTGCACTTTTGAGACTCTCTCTTACACTTCGGAGCCATAAAATGTTCCCAACGTATGCGTAATAAATCTGACATGTAACTTGATGCCCCAAATACGTACTTCAAGAAAATCCGCTTTAGGAACTAGAGAGCCCCATTCGATTATGCGGGAAGATGTTAAGTATCAACATTAAATCTGTCGTGCTGATGGGCTTTCTCAAAGCTAACCTATTTAACCCGAAGATCTTGGGAAGCAACCCTTAACCGAGAACTTGAGACTAGCGAATTGTTACGGATGGAATGTGTTTTATCTCAGGAGTAGTTCTATTCTTTCGAATTTACTTAAAAATCATTAACAATAAAATATAATGTATCATACAATTCAGAAACCTTTTAGAAATTAAAATCTAAAATAGATTAATCCGCTTCAGTCTAGAGAATTCACGGAATTTTCTCCACCTGCTTATTCTCACAACCCTCGGCCGTTATGTAAACCAGCTCAAGTTTACTTTGGCCTACATTATCTTTAAACTCACTGTTGTCGTAGGTGAGAATACCTTTGTCGCTTTCCACGAAGTCTGTAAGGATTTGTAGTATATTTTTATATATGATTTGTTCATCCGCACGCAGAGTTCCATGCAGCTGGATGTTGACAAGGAAAAGGTCATTACAATGTACTTGGCCTTCAAAATAGATGTCAGATTAGCTTGAAATAAATTATTATTATTATATATACCCAGAAAAATATCAGTTCGTCCAGACAGCCAGTGTCCTAAGCCTGATTCTGGAAGATTGTCGTAAGCATAACAGTAAACGGGGCTCTTTCGCCGTGAGCGATTCAATTTGAGGGTTCTCTGAAATGGGCTGTTAAACAAAACATTCGTAAACATGCGCTGCAAATCCAAGTAACTATCAAAACTGAAGTTACGATCCCCCAGATATTGGTACTTCAATTCCTGCGAATGCCTATTCAAGTCGTCAGTACTACTCATTGGGTGTCGACTAAATAGAAGATCTGGCGCAAATGAATTCCGATGAGTGTTTAGAACTTTAATAAGCTTCCCGTCATCGTCGTCTTCTTCCAGAAAAAGTGTCGCATTGAATCCACCCTCGTCGAGAGTATAAGACAAAAGCCAAGGTGAATAGATTCTCTCTACCAGGTCTTCAGGATGTTGGGTGAGAAAAGGCTCTACTGTGTCGGCACTCTCAACAACAGGGCCAAAGAGCGCGAATGGCACGTGTCGGAATAGCAGAAAGTGTTCTGCAGCCCCGACAATTTCCCTGGGATCCTTTGACTGCAAACACTATCAGATCCAAGGTACTTTCATTTGCGTTACACTCCAAGATTTCTGCCCTTGCACGCTTTCTGTCTTTCATCATATTGATTTGCAGCTGTAGACACAGTGTACTTCCACTCTCATTCTTTGGCTTGTACAACCTCACGGTTAGGCAATCCGCCTTTCCAATTACCGTGTTATGGAAACAGAGAATCCACTGCAAACAGAACTCTGGCGGTTTGGTGGCATCGAATACGCCGCTCCACTGACGCATGTAGAGGTTGGTGCTTCAAAACGAAGATTGTCTATCGGTGGTTCCGCATAAAGTGTTGATTCGTAACTATAGTAGCCGCCTCTTTACCTTCCACGTAACTGCTCATTAAATAGATCCACAAGCAAAGAATCTGCCCAGCCAACTCCTGTCCAGGCCAGACTCAGCCAAAACATCGATAATGCCAATCGATACATGATAATCTACCGCAGAGCCCGTGATTCGAACTACTCAAACCATTGATAAGTCATTCTCGGTTTAATTGCCGTCATTAGAGGGTCAATCATCCATTCTAGGGGCGTGGCAATAGCTCTGAATCTTGACTATTCAATTGTAAATATATTCGGAATAGGTATAAGTTCCAGCTTAATACGCTAATGCCAGTCATACAGAAGTCAAACCCATGTTTTAGTACTTAATGTTGAGTTAGGGCCATTTAGCTAAACGATATTAATGTGCTTACTCTGGAATTAGCTAAGCGTTAGAAAACGTATTAGCTGGGCGTGTTTTCACTTCCAAATATGCAGATGATGTTAACTACAAAACACTATCAAATCAAAAAAAAAAAAAAAAAAGTAAATAAATAAATAAGAGTGAATGTACAAATATGAAGGGAAAAATACTTAAACATATATCTCTAATTGAATTGAATACAATATTAACTGACATAGTGGGAGTTGTTCTAGTGATTTGGGAGTACCTCTCCGTATATCCGCATATAGCATTAAAATCGACTTGAGTTGCATGTTTATGCTAATGTAGAATATTTGTATGTAGATATAATTAATAATTACAGCTAATTAGAAACTTATTATTATATTCGAGGCTGGACAATTCAAAAATTCAAATGCATAATTAATATTCAGTATTTAAAGGTATTTAGAGCTTGATTATGTTTCATTTCACTGTTTCTTTGCTGCATATATCTTTACTTATGAACTATGCAACTTGTTATCGTTATCGATAAGCAAGCTTGCCTTATTGTCCATCAGTACGCGTCAGCAGAGAACTTTTAACAATTTCGATTTTGATTGACTGACAGATATTTCATCTTAGCAGACTCGAGGAGCGCAACTAATATGTCGAACTCATCAATGGAAAAGAAAAACCGCCCTATGATGGCTCAGGGAAAGGAATATCGTGATCGTATGTGTGTGCACACTTACGTAGTCCAAGAGGCCACCCAATTAAACATTATATGCCTGTTTCATGTGCCTAGAACACGATATGGTAAGAAAGCGGAGCGTTATGGTTTTAACTCTTATGAGTTCCTCATAAATCTCTTCTCTCTTGCAGTTGGAATTATGATAATTGTAATTACTTTGACTTAGCTGGAGGTGCAGCCAAAGCTGGGGCCAAAAGCTACAAAGATGTAATCTTTTTTATAAAGAAACTATCGACGAATAAAAAAGTATCAAAAACATAAAAATAATATTAAATCATATAATTTAATACCAATGACGGAGCAAGCTATATATTGGTTCGTTGGAGAATCGTGCCTGTAAAGTGCTTTGCATAACCAATACCGGAACTCTGACTGCATGTAAATTGAGTACGAAGTAAGAATAATACTCATGACATTCGGATTTTGTATAATGGAAGTTTTATGTAGTTTTCCAGCCATCTACAGGCTTGCTCATACATATGTTTATTTATATAAAAATAGATACATTTGTGGAGCTGTTATTTTTGAGTCGGACAATTTAAAGTTTATGCGCCTGAAATGGGGCCCTTAACGTGCGTTGATCATATTTTGCACTCCGGATGCCGTTGTATTTCTCGTCATTTACATAAACATAAAGTCGTTTGTTATCCATGGAGCGTTGCAGCTGAAGCTTGTGGCTACAGTCTAGTTCGTCTTACATTCCCCATACATATATATATATGTATGTATATCTATATATGTATGTGTATGTATAGGTGCTGTCCGCATTCGTCTGCCTGCTCTAAGTTTACGACTGCTGCATACAGTCGTAAACTTGGCTGCAAACTTTCTGTTTTACATTTGCTGCAAACTAAAGTTAAGTTAGTTTCCGTGTCAACAGTTCATAGTCCCATTGCCACGCCCCCCGCTCAAGTTGGGCTGCAACAGATTGGTCAATCCGCAAAATGGCGCAAGCCCACCTGCCTAACAGGTCAGCTTGATTGGCAATTAATGTTTGGCTGCCCTCCGCTCAAGTTGGGTTTACGCTATTTACCGTAATTTCAACCAATTTGATTGCCTGAGCAAAAGTGAAGCTCTAAATTGAGTATCAGTTACACGTGACCAATTTGAGTTTCGCAAACTATTGCGTTCTCGGTTCGAGGTAATTGGTGATTAACCAAGCTCTGTTTTGTTATTGCCAGTGCAATAGATTAATTTCTCATGTCTAAGTTAACATACACTTTACATGCCTGGCAGACTGGTCGACGTTTAAATTGCATTCAATTACACCTGCTAAACTGTTGCACTCTCAGACAGCTGACAGCTCGGAAGCGGACACTTTAACAGCTGCTTGACAAGAGGATAAATATGACTCATGTAGGTCTCCTGATTTAACTCTGTCTCTCCCTCCCTCTAAGCATGTGCATGTTGTACTCTAGCAGAGCCTAGCATAGCTCGAGCTCTACCTCTCTCTTCATCTGATTTTTCTGTATTGCTTAGTTAAACTTACTTTTAGTCAATTTACTGGATATAGCAACAACAGCTGTTGGAAGTGATTGCAGCATGGAAACATTGTACGGACTCGTAACTGATATGCGGCCCACTCCGCCTGCAAAAAGAAGCCCGTCCAGAAGGAAGCGCTGCCAAGGATGTTTGTCTGGATTTCGTGGATGGAGCTTGTTAGCGTTGATTTTATGCAGATTTTCACGGAAAATTTATGTAGAGCAGCTATGCGCAGCTACATTGTGTTTGTGTGTGCCAATAGTCGGGGTAGCTAACAGATTTCCTCGAAATAAAGACGGACGGGCCAAGTACATGAAGTGTACATTTCATTTCGAATTGATTTATGCGACTCTCACTTGAGCTTACTCAACTTATTTACAGAGAAAGCTGGGAAAATGCTGTACTCTACGCTTGATTAATTTTCCAATTGCTAGCTATTTCACCTGCTCCAGAGGATTACCAACTGATTAACCCCAATATTGATTCAATATCGTATCAAGTGCACGGCATCAGGAGCATATTTCATATTTCCAGCTATTTGCAATTGCGCAAATATCCAAATTTATTGCTAATTAGCAACAACAGTTAGGTGTGCGTGTGCATGTGTGTGTGTGTGTGTGTGGCTGACATGCAAATTTGATACAAAACTTTCGCCATTGGCAAATTAATTCGGATTTCATTTGGGTCGGGCGATAGGTGGTTGCGCTGGGTGGTGCAGGCGGCAGCGACTTGCTCTACGCTCCCGACAGATTAGCCTATGGATAAATTTTGCTGATGTCAGCAATAACTCCCCCTCTCGCTCTGCTCACCCATCTCTTTCTATCTCTTTGTCTGTGCGTGTGGATGTGACATTGAGGTTAAGCATATGTGAGTTTCGGGGCTGGCACCAAGCAGGCCCGCCCTCCTCCGGAGCTCTATTAGGCGCCATAATTAATAGCAGCTTAACTTATAATTACGGTCAACGTAAACCACACAGAGAATCGTTTTAGCTTAATTGTTGAGGTGGTTCCCATCTTTTGGGCTGCGTTTTGGGTCCTCACACAGGACACATGTAAATTTGAAAGACAACACGAAAAACAACACGAAAATCAATATGATAATTTGCCCAGAGTTAAGCTGGGCAACTGCAAGTCCATTCGGCAATTACTGCTTAAATAAATTAGGCGTACCACTGGGAATTTCGACTTCTATAATTGCCATTTAACAGAGGCGAAATAAATGTATCATAATCACATACATTTAAAGAGCCGTTTTCGAATGGCTTTAATATGTTTTCAGGCCTCAAAATAAACGAGTTTCCTTTTCTCCAGAAAGTCAATTTATTTTATTTTATATTTTCCTGTATATTGAATATTATCATATAGAATATGAAATGTTGAACCATTTTAAACTGAATAATTTTAGATTTAATTTTATTTAAAGTTTTCTTTCTCCTTTATATATACTCTTGCAAAGATCCATATTATTTTGAAATTTAATATGTAACACATAGAAGATTTCTCCAAATCCATTTTTATATTTTTCCACAAGTTTGTCTGTCTATCTGTGCATATCTGATAAATTCAATCATAGCTTTTAAATTCCATTAGTGTAATAATTAATTATATAGAAATTTAAAAAATTAAATATATTGAATTTACTTAAGACAATATGTTTTTGATCTCATATTTCTGACAAGAGCACGGATATTTTGGTATACAAGTGTATTCAATCTTCGACATGATGCTGCTTTTTCTTGTCTTTTCTTTATATTAGAAAACATTTTCGATTTTAATAAATTTATTACATTTTTTCTTATTTACTTGAGTAAAATTTTCTTTTCCTTGGCATTGCAAAGAGGAATTTAAGCTATGAGACATCCAGAATATGTAAATTTCAATGAATTTTGCAGTTTTTAGTTTTTTTTTTTTTTCAAAAGAATTTTGTGCTTTTTGCCATATTTTATTCGCAATTCAAGCCGAAATAAACCAAAAATGCGATTGTCATTTATTTATGAAGCCAATTTTTGGGACAAATCCGAGAAATTCAGGCATATTTTCTTTATTGCGAATATTATAATGTTTTATTAAAACACATTAGCTTCGCCAGCCCGAGCTCAAATCAAAGGTAGATAAACGAAAATATTGGAGTTGTTCGTTAGGCCAGTAACCTAATTTGGCTTTTAGCATGATTAAATATATATCTGTATTTACTGTATAAACTGTTTATATACAACAGAGCAACAAAAACAAAAAGAATAAAACTTTCATGTTTATGTGCACACTAAATGTTTTGCCAATAAAGTTTTATGGGTTAGTTCGAATTTATAGTTTTGTTTGTTTTCATTACATTTTGGCGCGTTTTATTTACCATTATTTTTATGGCTATCGCCCAATTTATGCATTAGCTGAATATACTTTTTAATTCCACTTACTATGAGCTCAATGCAACCTTTTAGTTTCTGCGCAAAGTTGAGGTTATTAAATGGATAGTTTATTATTGGAGTGTGGCCTTGTGCGATATTTCCCATTAAAATTAAATAACAATATTAATAATATAAGAAATGAATTCTAGCTTATACCTCATAGCAGGCGCGAAAACCAGACAACCTCTTCCTAACGTGCCTGTACGCTTATATACCCAATGTGTATTTTCAAATTAACCACGTAATCCCAATAGACCTCACGCTGCGAACAACCTGCTCAAACATAATCCGGATGTAATTGGAAAATATTGCCGAAATAACGCTTCAGTCAATATTTGTGGAGCAAACAAATTTAGCATATTGAAAAATGGTGCTCACAAACGAAATTAATCGAGAGCGATTAAAATATTGACACAAATTGAAAACGAGCCAAAGCATTTTCCTAATTGTGCCGATAAGAGATGATATATGGACTTTAAGCAAGGCTTTAAAGTGGCAACGGCTTGGCTTTAACATCAAATAATTTATATGCAAGCTAATTCGCTCACAGGCAGTAACAAACCAAAAACAAAAATGGAAGATCTTACGAGATTTATAAGAAGTGAAATTAATGTGGCAGTGCGCGTCTAAGAGACACCCACACACACACCCACACCCACACACACACACACACTCACACACACACACCCACACCAAAATAAAATAGAAATTGTTCGCAAAACATGCGATGAATGGTTGGCGGAGCAGAGGCCTCTGGACAAGACGACGCCCCCTCCTTGGCGTGGCCCACTGAGCAAATGCGAATCGAATTTATTTTATTTAGAACACCATCTTTGCTCGCGCGCTTCGTCCTTTCGGCTGTTGTTGTCCTTGCCAGCCGAAAAGCGAAACTTTTCGCGCTTAGTTGCCTTCTAAAAGCACAAAAACAGTTTGCCTGTTCTTAGACGCGGCAGCACTTTCCACAATTTTCTTTATGCCGCTCGCTTTCGCTTCGCGTTTATTTCCCATTCTCGCTTTATTTTTTTCAGCACGCGCATTTGAAGTTATTTCAAAAGTTTTTCGCCCATTTCGGTCCACATTTCTATTTGGCGCTCTTTGCCCGTCACCAAATGACAACTTAACGCGTTGCGCGCGAAAACTGCCGGAAATTGAAATAAGAAAGAAACTGGAGGAGAAAAGCGCCCGAAATTGGTCACTTTATAGCAGGCGCCGTCCATTAATAACAATTTTCCCACAACGAAAAACTATTTACCCATTCAGATAAGCAGAGAACTCACTAAATTACCAGAAAGTACAATTCTAATTCATATTCATTTAAGCTGATTTACATTGCATTCGCACAAGAATGTTATGTACTGCCTATTGGCATGGCCGTAAGGAGCTTGAAGAGTATGGAGTCTGTTTTAACTGAAGAATCTTTGAACCTTCATTCCTACATTATAATCATGTTGTCCATCATTATAATATTACACCTCAAATCTTCACCTAATTATTCAATACTCTTTCTATATATATGATTATTTATATTATACAATATTTAATATAATCTTTAATCTCTTCAAAAGTTCCTTAATCTACTACTATCTAAATTTTCAAAGTAATTCCTACAAGCTTTCTTTATAACATAATAATATTTTTAAGTTCTTATAAGAGTAAAATGATTTTTTAAATAATTTAATATTTTATAAAAAGTATTTAGAGAGAGTAACCGAAATTTTTCAATTTAATGACCATTTAAAATAAATTTCAACCAATGCCACATTTTCATCACGTCAACTCTAAATCCCATAATTTCATGCGACAGCATATGCATATATATAGGAGTACTGTTACTCCGAACTCGCATAGTTCGAATCACCTGTGTCCATGGATTTCGTAAATACGGACAGAGAGACAAAAGAGGAAAAAAAAAACCATTTAAAGGCAATTTTCATGCAGCGAAACGCAAAATTCGTGCAGATGATATGCTTCCGGCGCTGCTCATGTTGCGGAATATCTTATCCCGTAGTTGTAGTTTTTTTTTTTTGTTGCCTTTGTTTCTGTTGCTGTTGCTGTTGCCATTTGCTTTCGGCTGGCCCAGTGGGCCACACTCCGTATGGCAGTACGTAGTATTTATCCATCACTGACAATGTCAAATATATTACCCATGATGAATGACTTTGCGGATTTGATGAATGTGTTTTGTGGCTTTTCGCCTGTACCATAAACGAACAGCCGCACAGCATTCTGCTACGTGCAAGCGGGTGTGTGTGTGTGTTTGTGTGTGTGCCGAAATAAAAGATATATGTTAGAGAGCAAAAAAGAAAGTAAATCTGCACATGATTTATAAAATTTCAATGGCATTGAATGCAGATATGTCAATTCAAACAATAGGCCAGACAGCCCCAAGCACACAGCCCAAAGCTCCACACTTAGTTCATGCCAGGCAAAACTAAAAGAATAAGCATCATACTACATGAGTAGTTTGAATAGCTCGTATGCACTTCAATTAATAATCAAATTAATAATATTTGTGCTCTGCCTAGTTTCTGGTTCAAATAAAACACGTTGATAATATTTACGTACATATGCAGTAAATGTTAAATAAATAAACTGTTATCAGCATTATAATGGAGTGGCGCTATTAAAGCGTGCGTACGTACCAGCACAGTGGCTGCTGGAAGTAACGTCTCGGCAGTTGAAGTCACACCTCCGCGTCTCCCGCATCAAAGGAGTCGAATAAATTACTCGACAAAGAAAGGCACGTTCCTGTAATAATGGCTGGTCAATTTTAATGAGTATACGTAGAGGCACGCACATGCTTAATATGGCACCAACATACAGATAGAGTGCGAGAGAGAGAGAGGGAGGGAGAGACAGAGCGAGAAGACTGAGGCTGAAGAGCGGCGGCCATTGGCTGATAAGTCCATTGCGGCAATTGAAGGAGTTTTCTGCCGGCGCGTCTGTCAGTAACGGCTCGTCCTTTCAGAAGATGTCAGTGCACAGGATATGTACATATATTTGTGCGCGTGTGTGTGCGTGTGCGTGTGCGTGTGCGTGTACGTGTGTGCATTGTAAGCAGAAGAAAAATGCTGTGGTAATTACATTAACAGCAGCGCCGGTGGTAAGAAAATGTTGTTTATTGAAGCCAACTCTGAATTGTAACCATTTTCATTAAGATTGAACTATGTATCTCTGTTGCATGGCTGGGGCAGAACGTCGTTCCTTATTTTTCTTGTTGATAAAGACAGCAAAATAAGGTTAGCATGCGCACTATTTAATTAAGGGAAAACTCTATGAATTGCAAATTAATCACTGAACTGTGAAAACCCTTTAAGTATAACAATCCAACATATTATTAGACTATTTTCCATTTTAAATACTTATTTAAATAGTTGCTTTATTTTTAATAATATTTTACGCACTTAGTTGCATACGTTTCGCAACTATTTGCCATGATTTAGAGCACTGGATCAGAGGGCAGCCACGGAGACAGCTCCATGGAGACAATCCCAGTGGTACAGACACATAGCGAGATCCCCACAGAGAAGTCCGTGCAGGGGGTCACAAGTGCGTTTAATGATTCAAGGCTAGTACGCAGGCCAATGGGCTGGCCATTAAGTACACACTCGGCCATGTTTTATGACCACGAAACATGGTTTGACGATAAATAGAACAAGAAAAACTTTGGAGAACGCAATTTTTACTCATTTATGTTTTGTTTTTTTATTAGTTTTGCATAAATAGAACGAGGCAGATGGGAATGTTTGTTGGGCTGGGTGTGATAAATGTCTATAAAAATATCATTTTCAGTTTCTTTAATTAATTTTTTATTGACATTCCTTTTGGTAAGTCCTATTGTGTTGCGTGCTCAGCAATTACAACACTGTCTCAGGGTCTGGCCGCGTGCCAAGTGCAAAAATGTTATCAGAAAAACATTAATGCGACAATTACGACAATTTTAATTGTTTTCAAGTTGCACTCGCTCATTGCCGTATTGCTGGATTGCCATATTGTCGGACCCCAAACGCTGCGAAACGGGTAATTAAAAACGTGTTATAAAGCACAACTGCGAGCTCCAAGGGAGACATTTTCCGTTGCCGGTTGGCTGGGTAGAGTCGCGTTAATTGCTGGCTGTTGGGAAGAAATTAATGTTAGTTTTAGAAGCACATTTACTTCATAAAACGTAATGAATGACTGATGACATTGCAAACGTTTGGAGCCCTCGTTGACAAAGAAATTGCTTTGCCATGTGCGAGTAAAGCAAAGCAAAGGCGACTCTAGATTGAGATATCCAGTGACACGTTGCCATTGGGAACTTTGCACTCACGATGCTCGATAACTTCGGCCAGATGGCAATATCAATAGCTTCTGTCAATAGTTTTTCAACTTTTTCCAGACTCTCGCTTCCCCTCTGCTAGTCCCTGGCCGCACACGGCTTCCATTCAATTATTAGTTTCTGCTTTGGTCGCCTTAAAGGGAGCACGCTAATTGCCATGCGATGTGAGCGGAGCGAAAATGGAAAAAAACTAGAGTGTGGAAAATATACGTAAATGTCGGGAAAAGTTGGTGGAAATCTCATTAAATTTTCATTTCTAATTTTCCAAATGGATTAACGCTAAAAGATGCAGAAATCTTTCATCATAATTAGCACGCGGCGCTGGCCGGCAACCAACACGCAGCGCACATAGTTGTCCACTCTTACACATACACACACCCGCACACCCGCACACATACATGCATATACATGTATACACACATATACATATTTATGAGCATGCCCAGACTCTGCGCATAGTCCACTGCTCCCTAAGTTCCCATTTACATCCCCGCTTCCCCTTCCACAAAAATGGCCGGCATTTTTCTTGTTTCATACACTTACATCACAGAGATATTATGAATTGTGAATGAATATGGTTTGAGATCGATATATGATTAACTATTGTACTATGAGCTATGGTATATGATATGATCTTTTAATAAAATAAATTTAACTTTATTTTAAATATTCACAAATATTCAAGGAAAATAGTCATGTGAAAAAGTTATATATAGAATACCCAATCAAGAATATAAATCTTAATATATATTTATTAATATATTTAAAAATTTATATTTTTATTTATCTATATATATTTATTTATATTTGTGTATTTTATATTTATCTTCTGTTCTTTAGGGCAGCCAAAGGTCAGTGTATTGACCAATTTTTTCTCTTAAATTATATATATACATATATATATATATATACATGTATATATATATAAATATTTTTTTTTTCATTTTTACTTATGCTTGTGTTTCTATTTGCAATGTTGCCGGCGGCGTGGCCTTGTGCCTTGTTTGACTAACTCATTTTGAACAATTTGCCAGGCTTCTTGGCCGTCCAGCCAGCTCCTGCCGCAACACCCCGCTAGCTGTTTAATTAAGCGCCCAGATAAGATACTGTTACTCTTAAATGTGCTACTTACAATCTGTTGAAACAGAAAGCGAAATCTAATTACAGCTGCACAAAAGCAGCGCCGGCAATCTTCATGGCAATCAATATTTAAGTAGTTGAGCACATTTTTCTCTACTCGCCGTTTATTGAGACGTTTCTTTAACATCATATTCTGCATATTTAGCACATTTTCCATATTGCTCAGACTGGCAAAATAATTTGTTTCTAATTAAATGAGCAGCATTCAAATGGGGAAATTGATATCATTATGGACATTGGCTTTTAGGTTATCAAAGATCTGTGGAATATGCTGTAAAGGCAGCGAACCCTATATTAATATGGACTGAAAGTAAAATTAGTTATGCAGTACCTCAATATATGAAAATTAAAAATAAATAATAAATTTAAATATAATAATATTTTTAAAACTTATTTAAAATAGTTTTGGAATTGAAAGTGATTCACATTCCCTCTGTGTATTCTCCTTCTACTTTGTTTTGCTTCAAAGTTTAGCAATTTATCCTTGATATCCTTATCTTATTCTACTTCCAAGATTCACAATGTTTCATAAAGTATTTTCATTACCAATTTGGTTGCGATTGTTTGGATACCCTTGCTCCAAATTTTGAATGAATAAACAAATGCAGCAAAGCTTTTAGCATGCTCTGATGCTGATACTCCTTGGAGCGGAGGGGCACTTCCTGCGCCAAATTCTAAATCCAATTTAATTGAAAACAAGAGCAGCACGTGGTCACACACAGAATACCAGAAACATGAGAACATTTTTGAGAATTTACTTTTGCCATTACTGCAACTAAAGTCGCACACAAAGACTTTCAGCTTCTTCATAAGTCTCCCGGCGGGTGGGCCGGGGGCGGTGCGGTGCGGTGCGGGGATTGTTTGGGAGGGGAGGAGCAAAAAGTGCATTTCCTTAGACGCAACTCGGAATGAACTCATTTTGTCGCTGGCACGCAAAATTACAAAATACTGTCACGTATGTTGCTTTTTAGAATATTGCACGGGGCAGCTGGGCGGGCGCAAGGAGCAGAAGGATACTCGGAGCAGAAGAACTAATGCTAAAGAAAATATCAACTTCTAACATTAATTTGGGTCAAAAACTTTAATTTAAACGAGTGCCAGTGTCGCCTACAATGTAATGTTGCTCTTGTTGGTCTCGTTGTCGTTCATGTTTGTTTTTGCCGCATTTTAGTAAGCAGAGGCGGCAGCAGAAAGCAAGCATCACGTATACGCACTGTAGCACAAACACAAAATACAAATAAATTAGATGCACTTATAACCAGCCAGAGCTCGGCTCCCCGAAAATGGTGTGCAAAGCGTGTGTGGGCGCCGGGTCTGAGCGTAGATTGCAAGAAAGGAAATTTACTAATTTCAAACTTTTGCACGCATTAACCTCGAAAATCTGCGCACAGGCAAATGCCGATTTGTACATAGATGAAGTGCGGCAGGGATGTGTGCCAGAAGGGCAGGAAAAGTGGGGGCGGCTGTCACACAACTTGAAGACACACTTGCGATTGCATGCAGCAGACAGAAACACACATCCACATACACCCACACACGCACACACACACACATACACACACACAAACACAGTCGCGCGCTTGTTGTATTTTGTGTAAATAATTTGGGTCACGATCTGCGCGCAGGGCGTGTGGCTTATGGGCTGGGGTACTGGTCGAGAGCCGTCTTGCATATTGGTTGGTATGGCTGCAGCGAGCAGCCGGCAGCTGCGACGCTGAAAACGACGACAAGTTAACGCGGCGTATACGCAACCGCCGAGCTGAGCCTGGTCTAAAGGCGGCTAAGGACAATGAAGACGTGGGAGTGTGCAGCAAGTCGCGTTGAACTATTGTCAAGTTTTAGCCTCGATATGCAGCCATGTCGGATTAGGCGACGCACCCACCCACACACACACTCTCAGCCAGGAGCGAGCGTGCATAGAGATTGGCCGACCCCTGCGATGGATGTGCGCTGCTCTCTTTGGAAGGCACCGCTGGGCATAACAAAAATAAGTCACAAATACAACTGCGGCCCACGCACAGAGCCAATGTCAGCGAGGGGAAATCAGTTGGGAAACTATTCGAGAGCAAGGGACAACAACTGCGGGCGGCTACTGGGCGAGAAGAGTCGCGTAATCATGCAGCGTCGACGATGACCCCTTGAGTGCATAACAACAAATGAAATTGTGTGACAAGGCAACTGAGGATACAGTGGGATAGAGAAGAGAAAAAGTTGACTGAAATGTGGAAGATGGATTTTGATAAAGTAAACTGTGCTGATAATTACTAAGGAAATTCTTAACTGTGGAAAACTTTATAAGTTAGCTATATGTGAGCGGTTGCATAAATTAATGTGTGATGATAATTATTAAGGAAATTCTCAACTGTGGGAAACTGTATACATTAAATACTTAAGCCTCTATTTTAAATCCTTATTACATCATTAATCAATCAGTTTAATTTATAGCTGATTGGCCTATATCTGTCTGTAAGTAGCTTTCCTATCTCAGGAGTTAAGTCCTGTATAATATATAAGCATCCCAATACGTCTTTCCCATTGTGTTGCTTGGATTGCGAATGAGGTTGAGGTTACTTGGGAACGGGTGCGTGGGCCACCGAGGCCAACTAGTGTTTGCCCGGCCCACAGCATTATGGTGGGCGTGGCTGCTCGAAATGCGCCGCAAGCGCTCGAAAGACGTGTGCGTGTGTGTGTGCGCCCGTGGGTGTGTGTGCATTTAGGTATTTCCATGTCAGCTGCAAATGCCACTCGCACAGCGGCAGCTCGTTCGCCGTACAAGTTCAAAATCATGTCTCGTTGACTGGCTTTTGGGGCCAGCTGGCCATTACACGAAAGAAAGAGAGGAAGAAAACGGATGAGGCGTGGGAGTGGCACGCCTGCATTCTGTCATGAGACAAAAAGTTTTCTTAACGTGTTTGCTGTCAAATTGTATGCAGTCCTATTTGCTCGGCCTTAGCCAGGGCTAAGAAATTTATTTCATTTGCTTCAGTTTATGAGTGGCTTGCCAAAACAAGATCTTGTTTCACTGGCCTTAGCTGATGCACGCAAAGGGCTCACAAAAGATTATTAAGTAAATGTCGAGTTGAGCACTCTGTGGTACTGGAGAGCGACTCTTGACATGCAACAAATAGCATTAAATAAACTGAACTGTGGACGAGAGAAAAGAAAGAGGAAAAGAATTGAGAGCCCGGCCACACCAAATAGAAAAGTTCAAATAAACTTGGTCCGACAGCTCTCAGCTTGTAATGTAGTTTCAATATACAAATCAATAAGCACAGCCCTGCAGCATGCCGATGCTTGGCAGAAACAAAGGCGCCTCGCAAGAGCTAAGGTGGCATTGGGGCAACATCAACTGCAGACTGCAACCACAACAGGCAACCGCAAGCTGGTCGTCTGCTCGCGCTGGTGGGTTCAGCAAACTTTTTCGACATTTTATTTCAACTGTTTTCCAGCCAAACGGAAGGTGCAACGGAAAAGCTGCAAGAGCCAACAGTCAGCCAGCCAGTCAGCCAGCCGGCCAGCTAGTGAGCAAGCGGTTCTCAGAGCCAAGAAAAAGTTAATGATGTCACTTGCACTTGCCGTAGGCAGCACACACAGCACGGCGCACTGGCCGATAATGCCGACCCGCAAACGATGCTGGAGCCAAGCGTTTCCCTTGCCGCATTACAGCCACAACTTTCTGGCCGAAACCGCAAAACCTGCTTGAAACAAGTGAGTGGAAAAGAAAATACGAGACTATTAAATTACTTATTGTACAGTCAAGAGGGCCAAACAGCCGTAGACCAAGCAGAGCTATTAGTAGATCACAGGATAGCTCGGGATAACTTGTGCTTGATTGCAGTTTATAGATGCAGTTCTATAGAGGCAATACATGTTGCTGTGTATCTAACAAGTTTTTAAATTGGAATTCGTTAAGCTGAGTTTATGACACATTCAAGTTTTATTTGTCTGCAATTTTAAATGTTCAGCAACGTTTACACAGCTATATTAAGGAACTTTACTTACCAGTTCTAAAATATCTATATTTATATAATAAAATTTTATATTAATATCTATAACAAAGATTCAATATATAATTTATTTTTATTTGTTACTGCTAATGTAATTAAGTATCTAGCAATTCTCTGAAAAATGTCAAAAAATTACTTCCAAATACTTTTTTTAGATAAAAAATCTGAATGGCAAATGCAAAAACAATCACATTAGTCGATTTCAAGGATATATACCCCTGGCTGGGTGGGCTGCAATTCTATAATCGTGCGAAGCACTCAGCAAAATTTCAAACAATTAAATCTTAAAGTCTCGTTTAGAAACTGTTTTCTATTGTCGCTCTCTGTCCCTCTCTCTTGCACTCTCTGGGGTGTTGCGCAGCAGCGAACTAATTATAAAACGGATGCGCCAGCAGTAGTCCTTGGGGATCGGAGCTAGTGGCGGCAGCCACGGGGGCGCTGAGAAAGGGCGTGGCAGCTCTTTGTGTTTAAGGTCCGCGGCCGAAAGGACAGATAAATGCGACGGTCTGCGCCACGAATAAGAGTATTTTGCATAATTGTTGACCCAGAAAGTCGCAAGAAAGCAACAACAAAATAGTGAAAAAAGAGCATGAACAAAATTTGTAATTTCTCTGTGCGGCTTTTCGTTGCTGTTGTTGTTGTTCCAAGGATATTTTTTTTTCGTTTTTTCGCTTTCGTTTTGTCGTTTTTGTAGTGTGCTCCTTTTTGGGGCGCCACCGCTGATTTGTAATTAGGAAACGGCCGCCAACTGTCGCCGTCTCTTTTCGGCTGCAGCCACGCCCCATTTACACCGCAGCGGCTGCGGGGCATTAGCGAACGTTAAATACCCAAGTGCCATCTGTTGTACAGCCCCTCCCACACCTGCCCCAGCGCCGAAATTAAATGAATGAAAAGTGCTAGAAGAAAAGTGTAAAGCAATGACGCCTCATTCCCAGCGGACATTTGAGCCAAGTAGTGCAAAGGCAACGCCACTTTGCGGCTTTTAAGGCGTGAAAGAGCGAGAGAGAGAGAGAGAGAGAGAGAGAATAGAGAGGGACAGCGGCATTCAGCGTATTGCGACGGCCAGCAAAGGCCCAAGAAAGTTGTGCGTGGCAAAAGTTTATTAAAATTTTAAATTCAGTTTTAATATTTTCCTTTGACTTGGGCCCATCTTCAAGACAATCTGGCTCGCAAGGAAATGCACAAAATTGAAATTATTTCATGTCCGGTGTCGCCATTTTGCCTTCCGTTTGGGCACCCTTTTCGCATCTTTTTATTCCCGTTTGTTTTTAAATGCCAAACTTTATTGCCATTGCCTTTGCCATTGATACAGAACTTAATTCTCTTATTTCTGGTGTGTCGGAAATTCGTTATTCTGTTCAGCGACCTTCGTCGCATGCTCGATGTCCTTGCTCTTGGTCCAGCCTGTGCGCTGTTGCATGTTTCCGCTCTTTTTTGCATTTATTTTGGGCCGATCATACTTGGGCAGACTTTTAGCATACTTTTCGAAAGTTTCCTTTATTTATTTTATTGCTTTTCTGTGGTGATTTATGTTAGGCATTTGACTTTAGGCTTGTCATAAATGTGAGCTGCTAAGATGTAAATACATTCTACATTTTTTGCAACATTTAACGATACCTATATCAATTTATATCATGTCTGATATTTAGCAGTTTCTTAGAATTTTAAATTGAGTGACTACTTTTCAGTTTTCCATGTACATAACTGTGCAGCCAATCTTATTCATACCTACTCTCTCCAATCCAGCTCTCAAGTTTACAGCCCTCTATTCATTTAGTAAAGCCGCAAATCCTTGCAACCTCTCACGAAAAACATATTTTTTGTTGCCGGTCTGATTTCCACAAAACGAAAATCTCTTTCAAACCGCACACAAAGCGTTCAGCTAACACTGACATCCAAAAGTTTTGCGCCCAGGTGCTGAAGTGGGGTTCGCTTTTTGGTCGTGGCTGTAAGAAGCTTGGCACTCGCCGCTTTTCCGGATCTAGCTTCCATAGGCGTTGGCTCCACCTCTCGCAGGCCCACATCATGCCTGTCTGTCCATGGCGGCTTCTTGAGCTGCATTTCAATGCCTCACCTTGTGCGAGGAGTCTGAGCCCATAATAGGGGCCATTGATTGCATTCAAGCGCCAGATAGAAGCTTCTACACGGAAGTCAGATTTGTAGTGAAAGGCAATAATGAAATCAAAATGTGAATGCACTTTGCATTTCCTACTTAGTTTGACCCTGTTAAAAGTACAAGGAAGTAGAAAAGCTAGTCGAGTCGGCCACCCCTTGGCATGCCAGTCATCCACTCGTCCAGCCAGCCTGCCAGCCAACCAGCTTCCTTTTGGCCTGAATGTGCACTCATTAGATCTCATTTTGAAAATTATGTGGCCTCTGCACAGCTTATTCCAGCATTTGAATGCGACGTGCCAAAGTTCAGGATGTGGTGCCTGGCGATGCGAGCATGATTTAAATGCAGCTCTTGAAATTTGGCGACGCGTCAGCAAAGCGTTTTATAGACTTAAAAAAATATTAGCTATATAGTATATATATAATATTGTATATATAACATATATATGAAATATATTTTTTTGCTTTTATTTTACATATATATGTAAGCTTTGCCTGAACTCTTGACTTTTATTCAGATTGCAATTTCTCGAATGCGATTTCGTACTGTTGTTCAGTTTTTCTGGTTTCCTGTTGTGCTTCGTGCTCGCAATTAATTTGAACTTTTTAGCTCTCAGTTCTTTTCTTGGATTTTTCAATTAAACTGCTTCAATTTCATTCAATCAAACATTTTTTTTTTAGTTAGTTGGACCGGCCATTCCATCACAACAAATAATGTAGGCAAAAGATGCAAGTCGAGGCTGTGAATACCCTTTCAGCTGTGGATTATGGAAGGATGTGGACAGATATGCATTGGTCTATAGTGTGCTACTAAGTTCATAAAAAAATGAGACTACTCTATTTTAAGCTAAGATGCCTGTCTTCGCTATGTTAGTAGAAATTGGGAATGCGTCCATTTGACAATGTCCACCGTGCTGCAGAGCATTGATTTTATACCAATTACCTAAAGTCCTTGGCCCAGCGAGGTCAATGTAAACATACGTATATACTATATATGTATATAAAGTGTAAATACATACATACACACATTCATACATACACTCTTATGCACTTATGCATATGCGAATTTTTTACGAGCTTCCGGCAGGCGGTTAGACCGAAATTCGAGCCAATGAATGTCTGAACCTGTGCGCCGATACTCCCATTGCATACTTATAAATATACATATGTATATATGTATATGTAATATATATGTACACGTGTTTTTAGGAAGTATTATAAGAAATTTAATGCTGCGTCAAGCATTACAAAGATAAGCGTCGGGAGATGTACAGTGTATCATTGATGTTTTCGTACAGCTGTAACTTTTTTCTTTGGGAATGAATAAAATAAATACGAAAAAAATAAATAAAAAAATTGTATTTATATATATTTAATTAATTAACTTTATATTATAAAAAAAAATAGTTTATTGGTTTAAGAGTTGTAATTACAGTATTCGTAAATGCTTTAAAAATATGTTTAAGACCTAGCAAGAATTTGATGTATGTATATTTAAAAACATTTTGTGCGGGTTCGAATACTTCGAAAAGTTCAAATCAAATTCGGGTAGATTTAAGTTTAATAATTTTAATAGCTTAGCGTTTCGGTATGTGAAAGTCGATGTATTTAAGTATGTAGATTTAACGACATATACATACGTACACACTGACTTGGGAAATTGTCGATGTTGATTTTAGCTATTTTTGAGGCAATATCCTGCGTCCAAGCATGAGGTAGATATAAACACTAACCATACAACACATTGACTCGTCGTCTAGACAAAAATTATTTTATGTTCCCGTGCCTCCTGTTTTTAGCTTAGGATGTCCTCAAACATATCCGAACTGGAGACGAGGACGCGTACTTTCATAGCTTTACCATGTAAGCCCTCTATCGAATGGTACATCTATGAACTTTACGAAAACCTCGAAAACCACTGCGTCGCTCGGTCACAACGGCGACTGCATTAGCATGTAAAATTATGATGTCGGCGAATTTTTAACACAGATGGATGTCGATTTCGAGACACAGCGTAACATTCAGAAGATAACAGCGAACACCATTTGGGAGCTCAGCTAACTGCCTGATCAAGCTAGCCTGCACCATAGACATAGTCGATATAGCCCGCCGCCTGCTGACTAACGCTGTCGAGAGCTGTGTTCTCGGCGTCCAGGTGGACGAGAACTTAATCTGTGCCATGTCCCAGAAAATGGCGCAGGCGGTAGACAGTCCGTTCGAGCAGCACGGCGAGAGCCTCGAGCCAGTCATCTTCAGCTTGGTCATCTTCGTTTCGTAAATGACGTCGATTCCATATCCCAGTCCCCACTGCAAGTCAGTTTAAGCCTCAATTTAGCCTAATATTTGTGGATATTATGTTTTTTTTACCAATAACCTCTCAGTAATCTACATCGATCATCCTGAAGTCCGGAGTGTAATATTCAAAGTAAGCATTTTTCTCAAGTCTTTAGAACAGCTTACCAAATATTCTGTAACTTTATGCCTCCGAATTCTAATGTCCCCAGTGAATGTAGTTGTGAAGCTACATATACCTATATTTGTTAGAAACTAAGTAACTCCATAGTGATAATTAAAATGATTTCAGCTTTTGTTAGTTAATTATTCAGATTATTATTTATTCAATGCAATAAATTTTCTCAGTTGAGAGTTTTCACATAGTTTTTTTCGTTTACATATAAGTACGTTGCTTTTCTTGTTGTTGTAATTAGTTGGTACTTAACGTTAATTTCGCTATATGTTCGCACATAACTGTATATGTATATGTATAGTGTATATGTATTATTTTTATTTCGTTAAAATTTATCGTTTCGTATTATGCATTCCGCTCTATTGTGGCATATATCGTATATGTTTTATTTACAGTTAAGTAGTCGTAACGTTTTTTTGCTAATGCAGTTTTTTCGTATTGATTTTTATATATATATATATTTTTTTTTTTGCATTTGCCATGCTTCGATTAGGGCGTCAGACGATTATTAAGTTAATTAGTTTAATTAAGTTGACGCGACTAAGCTGGCCTCGGGTCACGTATTAATTAATTTTATGAAAAACACTTAAAGACTTAGAAATGTATTTTGATTTCGTTTTATAGTTTATTTATATATATCTGTATGTATATATATTCGCTATACCATCGACTTGACTTACGGTCTAAAATGCATGGCTCGACAATAAAGTGGGTGTTGGATTAAATAGTTAGTTAGCTATTTAAGTTGAAAGGGAGCTCAATTAAAAGGAATTAAAATCGAGGCGGGAAAAGTTTAAACTTGTTTGCTGCCGCTCAAAGACGGCCGACCGCAGAGACCGCAAACATTTGATACGAGTTTATTTGCAGAGGCCTTAAAAAGAGTGTGAAGTATGAAAAATAAGCAACAACGGAAATCAGGACTGGATGGATGAAAGGAGGGTAGAGTGAGAGAGATAGAGATAGAGAGAGTTGCGTGGACCCACGGGCTGCTGACCACAGTGTTGTTGCCTCATTTAGTTGCAGCTGCTTGTGGTTGGATTTTATTAATGAGCGACAGACAGGTTACTCATACGCCCCGTGACGACAACTGGCATACGATGCGTATACGCATTGTATATATATATATGTATGTATGTGTGTACGCTTATTTGTATTGCATATAATTAATGTACATTCGATTATTTGGACTTTAAGTTCTTGCGCAGCGACTAATTGCAATTAAGCGTTTAATTGTTTTTTCCGCACATTAACTTGTTGGCTTGCACTTGCAATTGCTGCGTACAAAATCAAAATAAAAGACATCGCGTATTCCCTTCATTTATATTAATTTGGGAAATTTTATGGATTTCTGTTGTAATTGAAAGGTTCATGCATGTACATATATATGTATATTTATATATATTTTTTGTTTTTCCTGTTTTTGCACAATTACAAAATGGCGTAAATAAATTTCAATCGATGCAATTCGCCTGCTGCTTACACAATGAACTCTTCACTCTCAATATATATATATTTTACGAGATTTTCTGGCTGTTGTTTCGTAACATTTTAAATGCAATTTGTTAGTATTTCGAATACTCCGCGCTTAACTCTGCTGTGCTACATAAATATCTCTATATATATGTATATAGATGTAATATTTTATATTCCATTATAATCAATTAATTTACATGCTTGCTTTACACATACCAGCATACAGCTGTTTTTATTTTTATTTTTTTATATACAGTTATCTTAATGCTAACATACAAATTGATGTGAGTCTCTCAATCAATACATATATCTATATATTTTGTTTTTATTATTAATTTTTTTGATAATTTTATCAATTATTTTATGTTAATTTCTGTGTTGTTTCGCACATGTTTTATGCCGAGATAAGAGCAAAATATTGTTGTTCAAATGACTTAACCAAAAATAACGTAAATTGAGTTTGAGCCATGGAAAAAACGTTCTGAATATTACATGACATATGAAATAATATTTTGGACTTTTTAGTTTTATTTTTGCTGAAGCATTTCGAATGCAGTTTATTTTGCGAGAAATTGTAAATTATTTTTAACAGCTTTCAATTGATTTGGAAGCTTAGTTGCCTAGCTTTCTTCATTTATTTTTTAATAAAATTGATTTGTGCTTCAAAATAAATGAACTGTGGAGCAGGCAAGTGCTTCGGCTATTGAGAAATGTTTCAGTTGAAATGCACAAAATTCGATAGAAGACAAACGAGGCAAAGGACACATGATAGCCTTTGAATAATGCAGCATGCAATGCTCGACTCCCTCTCTCCTTCACTCCCACTCTCCATCTCCCTCTCTCTTTGAGCACACTCGTAAATATTTTGCAATGAAAATGCATTTGAGTTGGCCAACTGCATGCGCTTTATTGCAAAATATCAAATATTATTTTTTATTCGATTGGAGCCTGGACTCGCTGTCCTTCCGTTTGTCCGAATTGCAATGCTTTGGTTGATAAGAATATCCTTGCAATTTCATTTGATGTTGCATAAATATTTACGGTTATGCATTTATGCAAACACACACACACACACGCATACAAAGACTACAACCAAATGCCAACTCAGTTAAGTGTATAACTGTAAACTGATATATATATATATATATATATATATATATATATATATATATATATATATATATATATAAGTGTGTGTGTGTGTGTGTGTATGTGCTTTCGCTTGCTTAGGTTAGAGTTTAGAACTAGTTGCTTAGAGCTTGTAGTACTTACAATTTAGTTGCATTCTTTTAGCATTGCTGCCCGAGAGAAAGTTTTATTTCGACTGCCTTTTATGGGTATTTTTCTTTACTTATATATAAGTTAGCTGATAAAATTAACTACAATTACAATATGCACTCGATTACCTTTTATATTTTCTGCATATTTTTTTTCGATTTCTGTTTTTTTTTTTAACTTTTTCTATTATTTTCTTATAGACGTTTGTTGGCTGCATTTTTCTGTTTGTTTGCTTCGATTTTGCATTAGTTCTGTCTTTTATCTTAAATCAGTTGCTGTTCAGCTGCAGCCTCAACTTGTCATGTCCGTTGTCCTACGCCAATTAGGAAAACACTCAGCAGCAAAACCAGAATGCACAACGTGTACGCACGTGTGATGGGGGCCGATGACGTCACAGCTGAAGCCGATGATTCTCCTGGAAATGACAAAGAGAATAAAGTATAATGTGTTAGTTGTGAGTCATCATATATGCCTGATAATATATCCATAGTCTTATATCAAATTTAAATCACATGCTTTTAGTCCATCTCTTTTCGCTCCTATTCTATGCAACCTTTTTCTGAGTTTGAAAACCATCGCTATAAATGTTTTTGTAGATATTACTGCTATTGGCAGTATGAGTCATTGAGCTTCAATATCTAGCTACAGTCTAATGTAACAATAATATAAGAAAATGACATTCAAGAGTTTTACCAAGCTGAGCAATATCGTAACAATATCGGAAAACTATTTCAAGTTGCTCGACAGAAAACTAAATAAACTGTATTGTCTATTGAGATGTTCTGATTTCTTATTTATGTATATAATTATCGGGAATTGCGAGCTGCGCTATGCCAACTCTAACTGCTATTATAGAGATTTCAGTTATCAGTTACAATAAAGCTTTCATATAAAGTACTTTTAAGGTCGCTTTCTGCTAACTTATACAAGCTCTGCCTTCCATTTAGTTTAAAATGCATAAGTATATACGATATATACATATATAACTTACCATTTATTATGTTGAGCGTTACTGTCGCACTGGGACTGTTTGACGGGCTACAAGTGTAATTGCCAGTGTCGCGCTTCTTGGCCGACTCGATGATTAATGAGCCGATCTGAGGGCAAGAGATTGCAGGAAGAGAAATAGAAATGAATAAATGTAAATTTTGTATAATAAGTGTATTTGTGCAAGCAAAGAACTCTCTGAAGTGAAGTCACAATGGGAATGTCAGGTTTGAGCAGCGCTTATGACAAGTTCGGCGACACGTTGGCTAAATATTTAACGAGTCTGCGAGTCACGTTTGCCAAGAGGTCAGCTCTAATTTGCAACAATTGAACGACATTTGCCTTTAAGACGTCTTTAGGGCGTGGCTGGCGTGTGACATAAATGCGCGCAGTATGAAGTAATATTGTAATTTCGCTGATGCGGAACTGTGAAGGACGTGCGCGTGGGCGGAACAGGGAAGACGGAATACGGAATACGGAGGACAGGCAACGCAATTTGAAATCAAGTGTAATTAAATTAAAATCAACAAGGGAACAATTGATAGAACTCACCGTGCTCTGTCCCTCGCCGCTGGCCTCTGGCAGATTCGGGTCCAATTGCGTGCGATGGCGCCGTGAATCGGCGGCCAGCTGCTCGGTTCCGTGGTACCACATGATGAACGTGGGTGGCTCCAAGGCGCCGCGAACAATGCAGCGCAGGACGACGTTGCTGCCAGCTTTGACATAGCGATCCGGTTCGCCGAGTATTTCGGTGCGAGGAACTGTAACAAATACCAAATGGCATCAGGCATACAATGGCAATAATGAAGGTGATGACGATGACTGTGATGCTGGTGGTGATGATGACGGTGTTCATTATGAGTGAAACTCAATGGCAAATGCGGCGCGTGCCTGTGTGAAATTGTGACATTGGCGCTAATCTATTGAATTAACAGCTGCTAGTCACGTCGCGCACGTAAATCTGCGCACCTTCGCGTTTGACGGAGGCGGGGGGCCAACTGGAGGTGCTGTGCCACATTCACTTTTCAATTTTTCACTTACTGATGCCATCAGCTACACACACAGACACACACATGGGTGAGAGGCACGCACATGCATAACAAACTATGCCTCTGTCTGTGGCAAGTTGTGTCAAAAAGCGAGTTCCAATGCCATAAAAAATACATAGACGCAAGCTCAAATTATTGCCACACACACACACATAGAGAGAGAGAAAGAGAGAGAGAGAGAGAAAGGGAGAGAGAGGGAGAGAGAGAACACACACATTTGCACATCACACGAGCTGTTTCTTGTAGACTGCGACCGCCCCCCCCGCCCTGCTGGCTGGCCAACGGCGACGTGCGCTGGCGAATTCGACAAAATCACGTATACGCCGGGTTTACACTGCTGTTAGACACACAAAACTGCGCAAAATGAATGTGCTGAGAATTCGCACAACATTCTGTCTGCTCGCATGTGTGTGTGCGGGCTCTTTGCCTTCGGTTTGACACCAAACTGTGTCAGCTTGTCAAAATCGTCGCGTTCTGCATGTTAGTTTTCCAGTTGCTTGGCTGCTGCTGCGCGTCCCAGCTAAAAGGATATGCAATATTATTGGCCACCGTCCCTTAGCCCAGCTACAAAGTTCTCTCTCGGTATTTTTAGTTGAAAAAAGAAATGTAGAAGTGGTATATGCATATAGTACACTTTGGTATTTTAAATTCCAAATATGCATTTCTATATTTGTCTAGATTTCGGCATTTAGTCTGCAGGCATTCAGATAAAAATAAGTTTATTTATTGCAGCACTAAAACATTTTTATACTCCATTTAAAACAAACTTGGATTTAAATTCAATCAACCAAGGATTTTCCTCAAAATTGAGAAAGAGTAATACGCTTGAATTAGGTATGGAAAATAATTTGTTTATGAAAATCAATCAATTAAATAGAATGAGCCTTGGCAATAAAAATAAAATAAATAAACTTGAAAGTACAAAGCAAACAAAGAAATTCCATTTTTACTTTTCAAATAAAAAATAAAATTTAAAATATATTTTCTTATATGCAATAAAATATGAATCAAAGGCTGTCTTCATCTATATGATAAAGCGCTATCAAAACCTTATTTATTATAAAAATTTGCTTGGTTTTAAGTTAATTATGGAAGTATTCAGATTGGGGATTAACTAAGCGATAAGCGACGAGAAAGCCACGGAAACCACAGAAAAGGAGAATACGAAAAAAAGAAGAAAACTTTCGCAATTTGAGCTAATTTTCAGCTGAACAAAAGACAGAAATTGGCAAAGAGATGTCCGAGAGGGGAGTCGTGGCATAGTGTGAAACGAATTACAGCAACTTAAATTAATTGGGTTTATTGCCAAATGCTTTTAGGGAAATTAGTTAAGTTTGAAATGTGCAGCCCGGCTATGTGCACAGGCGGCGTCTGGCCGTAAGCATTACGGCGGAATTGTCACTCTTGATGGCGAGATAAAAACCAAAAGCGTCAAAAGGAAGAACAGTTGACATCCAAGCCCACAAAGAATTGGCTTTGAACATACAAGATTAGCAGCAAATTAAATAAGCGGACGAGCAGAGTCAAATTCTGCAAATGGATGGGAAGTGGAGCTGGCAGCCAAACGAGATGAGCAGAAAACAAATCTCATAAAACCAAATCTAGTTTGTCGTTCAATGATGCAGAAAAAAATAAATTCATTCATTTCGAATGGCTCTGCGTGAGTGTGTGCGCGTGTGTGTGGGTGTGTGCGGGTGTATGTATTAACGCACAATGGGTCGAAATTGAATTTTGCGTGTCAAAAGCTTTTCGGTGCCCTTATGAAGATTACTGGGACTCAAGATATCTGTCTTTTAAATCTATACAAAGATAAAGTTAAAAGCAGCAGCTGGTGTCATTTTACAGGGGAACTGTAAGATCCAACACCTTTAATAGATATTGGATATAATATTCAATAAATCGTTGCTCTGCGGTTATTTTTTGGTCATTGTGCTGCTGAAACATCAGCCAAATGAGCCGAAACCAAAGAAACTGACATTTTAACCAATAAGAAAAGAAAAAAAACAACAAATTCACACACACATAGACATACACACGCTCTCACACACGCATTGGCATAACAAATTGACCGAAAACTACGATCCCATTACCCCAACGAGCCAACGGCCAAGAGGGCTCAGAAATCAAGCATCAGGCGAAAAGCAAACGGAGCCAAGCATAAAATACATTGGCAATTGGGCCACAGCAGCCAGGCAGGAGGAGGCAGTCGGGAGGCTGCCGGGATGCGGTTGGGGTTCGCAAATCGACAACATGCAAAGGGAGTTTTAGTCGTTTGCACAGACAAAACGATGCAATAAATACAAATTACATGGCAAGGCACAAAATCAAAAAACGAACAGAGCCACAAAGAGAAAAACTAGAAGAAAAAGAAGAAAAGAAAAGGAGGAAGCATTGAGCAGCCGGGCAACTAGGTGCTGCCGATAATGGTTATAGCTGATGAGAGAAAATGAGACAGAGCAGGAGAGGCTGAGTCCACGACTCAGGAGGAGGAGGAGGCAAGCCGAGAGCGGGACAAAGCCAACGTGGACCACGAACACTGTGCCAAATGACTGCAAATAATGGACCGCTGCCCGGCTTCTGGGGCCAAACCAGAAAAATGGCGGAAGCCTGCAGCTGTGATCCCCACCAACACTGTTTCCCGTCGGTTCCATTGTGTGTGGCACGCATAGAAATCCTTTATGCGTTCAACTTGTCGTTAGATTAACGCAAAATGTGGCCGCGCATACATAATTCACCCATCCCATACCCCCTTCTCCAGCGCCACCACACTGCCACGCCCCACTCCGCCATGGAGCAGTTGTCCGTCAGGCATTATCCGGCGGTTGTCACGAGTTGCCTAAGTGCACAAATACCTGTTGGACGCTGCTGTTGTCTTACAGTAGCCCGTTGTTAGACACACTGACACACATACACAAATATATAGACAGGCAAACACACACATACGCACACTCGGGGCCAAGTGCTTAGCATACAAATTAGCCCAAGCGGAAATGCGAAAATCACTTTTGGCAGCGCATTATCGAGTCTGCGCTGTGCATCCTTTGCACACGCCATATCCTTATGGTCCTTTTTCAGGTTTGCTCAGTTTTTGCTCGTTATCTTGGTCCACACAAAGTTAAAGTGTTTTGTATAAAATTATATTCAATTTGGCTATCAGCATGGAAATTACTAATCGTCTTTTTCTTTTAAATTGCCTATGCTATTGCATTTTATCTATGCATATATTAGGTATGTAAATAGGTGAGTGCAGTATAATTGTATATATATATTATATATATATAAGAATAAAATGGGTGCATAGATTTGGGGAACTTCTATGAGACAGACATAAATGATCTTTTTCTTTATTTCTTTCCAATATTCCAATGATTTGTATACCCAATCCAAAGTTAGCTTAAATAGGAATCCTACGTATACTCTATATTATAATAACTTTTTCTAGCAGCAGCCTGTGTGGGTTTTCTTTAAAATTGATTTCCGACTTTAGAGTTATGCAAAAGATTTCATTCACTCAATTTTTGCTCAAAGCATTTATTATCAATTACAAGTGAGCAATACACAGACTCGACTCCAATTTTATTTAACCCCAAAGGCATTTACACTGGTCATTTGTGAGTTAGTTTATGTGTGCGGTGTGCCTGTGTCTGTGTGTGTGTGTTTTGTGTGAGCAAACATGAAATTTAATTAACTTTTTTAGCCTGGCCCTTAAGTGCGCCTTCGTATATGTGTGAGTGTATGTGTGTGTGTGTGTTTGTGTGCTCAACAAACCCAAGAAGTGAAGCTCACACAAAAGTTTTCTCGTTAAAAAACTTGGTCAAAAATTGCTCTGGTCAAAAAGAGTTTTCAATGGAAATGCAGCAGGCACCGCAATTTGAATGCAATTTTGTGAGCAATTGCGAATGCAGCAGCCGCATGAAAGATGCAAAGATCTCCAAAGCATGTATGTGACCCTTTGACCCCCAGCCACATCGACGACCCCTGGCTGTGCAGTTCTTTTGGCCTGTCTGGCTCTGTTCCTGTTCAGTTGTGCATAACGTCGCCCTGGGCCAAGGTTCAGCCACAAAACTTTTCCCCACATTTATATATACTTGTATATTATATATATATGCTATTTTATATATATAATGTATATGCGCTTGCTTGCTGCCGCTGCTTGACCTTACGTATTATGCCTTAATTGCATGCGCTCAATATGCTCTGGCTCGCAGCAGCACAAGGACTAGTTCTAGGCTCATGCCCATGTACGTGTCCGTGTCCGTGTTCGTGTCCTTGCCCAAGGACGTCGTCACTTACCAACAACTTGCAGCTGCACGCGCGCGCTCACTTTCGGCTCGGTCGAGACCTGGCACTCATAGGTGCCCGCATCCCGCGCCTGCACATATTTTATTTGCAGGGTCCAGTATTTATCTGGCTGCTTGAGAGCGAGAAAGCGTTGATCCGCAATGAAAACGGCTCTGCAATGAAACAAGATGTTTAAATGGATTAATAGTATACCTCTTTATAAGAAATGTTGTATATAGATAGAGTTGTAGCAAATAGAGTATAGTATATATATAGTATATCCTGCTTCAGTAGATCCATCAGCGTGTCTTACTAAACAGATTGTATAAAAATATAGTCTAAAGAAGTTAAATGAATCTTTCAGCTTACATACAAACGAAACTGAATCCGAATGCAAAGCACGGCTAATGCGTGGCATGTTGCATGTGCAACACTGTTAAGTGGCAGGGAAACAACAACTGCAACAACAGCAACAAGAGCAACAACAGCGACAATAAATACAGGCCCACTTACGCGCTAAGCTCCACTGCTAATGGCCACTCAAAAGACACTCAAAGTTATTTAGTTGCGGCATTTAAACAAAGGCCCCTTTCTACTCCACCCCCCCCCCCCCTCTCTCTCTACAACAAAGTAGTGTGTGGACTGTGCGCAGCAAACAACAATTGCGAAGCATGCAAATGAGTGGGTGGCTGGGCGCCTGGAGCGGGCAGCGGATCGGGCAACGGAGAGGGTCCACTGAAATAAGTTGCATTTAATGTCATTGTTGCAATATTTTTGTGCGGCGCTCGCTTGGAAATTTCCCTCTGCCATTTGTGCAAAGTGCAAAAATGCTTCCGTCTCCAGTTGAAAGTGCAGCAACTAAAGCGTTCGTAGCACGCCACGCCTCCCTGCGCCCACATACACACACTTACACTCACCCACACATGCGTTGACATTGCTTATTAGGCACTCTGCTACCAACTCTCAGCTCTGGCCTCTTCCTTTTCCTCTCTCTGCCTCTCTCTCTCTCTCTCTCTTTCACTCTCTGTCTCGTTTGCCATCTTCTTCCCCTTTCTTTCTACTAACAAGTTTTGATACTAAACCCAGATTAGACCCTTGCGTTTTGCACTCGTAAAACTCGACATTTTATGACTTTTGCCATTTCCTATGCGCCCCGCTCCCCCATCCCCTCCCGCTTCCACTCCCGCTCCACATCTAGCCACTCGCTCCACTCCTGTGCTTTTCCACTTTGGCTGTATTTCTTATCCAGATTTTGTAGTTACTTTATAATTTTCATCTCGTTTTTAAGTTTTGCCCTGCACTGGCTGCCGTTTTCCGTTCTCCCCACATTATTTTCCATATTTTTACAACATTCCATTTCCCCTCGCTGCATTTCTTTGGCTTGTATCCGGTTCTTTGGACATTTTCTTAGCCAAGTGTCAGGAAGTGACCTGTAACAACATAAGTTTTTCATTCCCAGTTAATGCTGAACTCCAATAGGAAGCACAAAAAATGTGGGTTTCATAAAAAGTTCCGTCATGAGTTTCTGATTCCATGACAAAATCCTCTTTTTACATAAAAAAAGAGCTATACATAGAATATGCATAAATAAAACACTAACAATTTACGTAGATATGTTGACATGTGAGATTGGGTTTAGTTTTTCGACAGCTGAGTTTGCATAAAAGGGAAAAACAAAAAGTGAAAAGTTTAAGGAGTTTTACTTAACGATATTGTTATTATTTAAGGGTAATAGTAAGGTTTTTAATGTCGTTTTTATGAGGCTGAAAGTGAGGCATAGTCTAAGCTCAGTTAATGGCAGCAGCAGACTCTTATAGACTTATGACCTTAACAAATTTTTTTTGCTCAACTGTCGAAATATTAGTTGGGCATGTTACATTTATTACTATTGGAATATATTTTGGAATATATTATTTAAAATCTAGAATATATAATCCTATGCCCAAATCTAAGCAAAAATAACCGCAGCAAAGTACAGTGAACTCTGCCCTAATTCTCATGCCGAAGCTTCCATTCAGCTGTCATATATAAATATTTGCCTTAATTACCAAGCATATGTTTCACAGCAATGGTCGAGAGGTACCGTCTGTGGGCTGATTGCGTATTAAGTAGTCCCCCAGGTAAATAAATGACATGCATCCCAGGTGCGAAGATAACAGATAACAAGCAGTCAAGCAACACCTGAGCATAATTACCCAGGCCCAGGACAGGCGAAGACAGAACGGGCCGAGTGTCAAGCAGCTGTAACATATATATCGGCATACACATACATGTGTATCAATGTCTATATATATATTTATATATGTGTGTTCGTGTGGACATTGGGCCAAGTGCAAACAGAAGTAATCTATTGTGCGATGGCAATAAATTCAAAGGGGATGCGTCCAGCGGACAAACAAAAGGCGCCAAGCACGTGACATTTATATGAAAGTGTAAACACATCATTTGAGCTATTATACAATGCACATTCCTGGCTGCAGGACAGAGCAGGACGTTGCTGCAACGTGACAGTGGCTGAAACTTTTTCTGAAATCTATTTCCATTATGTGTGTGTGGGCTGTGAGATGCTTGCGGAGCTCAGCAGAATAAGAAAACTTTCTAGATAAATGTGACATAAGACACTGGAGCAGGAAAGGACACGCACACAATCGACCCAGGACGGAAGTGGCTCTGGCAGCGAAAGCAGACGGCGGCGCACAGGAAGCAATCAGTAAGGACACTATCTGGGCTTAATTTCAATGGTCCTCCTGTGTTTGCCTAGCATCAGCTGCAGCTGCAGCTGTAGCGGCCACTGCAACTACCATGGCTGTCTATCCAGATGCCTCTCTCTCTCTCTCGCACTGTCGGCTAGTGTGCCCGTTCATATATCCTCGCTGTGTGGACACACTCATTCATTCGGGAGCAGCCATTCATCCGTTTGGCAGACAAACAGGCAGCCGCCTTATCTAATGTGAAAGGTTCATTGGTTTTACTTTTCTATCAAAGTAATAAGCTGGAAATGTTTCCACCCCACACACAGCAAACGTTGACTAAAACAGCATGCAGTCCAAAAAAGAACAAAATAGAACAAAAACGAACAAAAAGGAGCAGATGAAGCTAGCTGCAGACGAAGACTGAGACGGAGACGGAGACGAAGAGGTACACACTTTGAAGTAAAGTTTTTCTGGATTTCGAAAAATGCAATGAAATTGCACACACTTGTGTTTCCGCTTCGCATGTCAGAGCATAATAGGGCATTTCAAACGCACACACAGAGAGTGAGAGAGAGAGAGAGAGAGAGAGGCACAAAAAGAATGAGAGAGAGATCTGTGCAGGATGCGTACTCGTCGCAAACTGGCTTCATTGAGAACTCACCTGACGCAATGGTTGGCTTGTTATTGGACACACAGATTGAAATTGAAATACATGTTGCCACTTGGCACACTTTATTCAATTTACTGCAAATTGTTTTTGCATCACGACAATTTCAGAGCATCAAATACGACAAGGCTCTTATAAAAATACACGAACTGCCCGCCACAAGCACCGTTTCGTACACATGTGAAAATATTCTCAACTTTGAATAAATAAATACAGCTTCATATTCGATCAATGTATATCTCCTACAACAGTTGAAGTCTAGTTCGCATTTTAATTAGATATTAAAAAAAAAAGAAAAAATAAAAGTAAAACAATATCTATTGTAATTTAAGAATGCATAAAGGGTATTTGATAATAAATATGGCTACGAAATATATTCTTTTTTAACGTATTTTCTCTTATATTTAAATTATTTATTTTGTACTTACTGTAAATGTTTAGTAAAATATCCTTTATATATAATTCAAAACTAGATTAATTGAGCATATCAAAATCTTTCACTTTAAATCTAAATGAATATGAAATATGAATAGAAAATCTGATTTTCTGCAACAAAATCAAAGTATCCACTGCTAATCATTTGAAAATATGTTTAATTATTTTCATATTTTAAGCTTAAAATAGTTTTAGCCATAAATGCATACTTGTCTAAGTGCGATTTTCCGAATATTTTAGCTGTCTTCGCTGTCGCTCACACACATCGTTAAGACGTTGGCAAGGATAGACATTTTGAAGTTGGCAACTGGCTCAGACTGCAGACATTCACTGCGGATTCATTAGTATTCAGATGCCAAAACGAAGCGTCGGCAACAATGCAATAATAATTATGAATACTCTCAATACCTTGAGTTGAATTGATTTAATATATTCATAAGCCCATTGCATTGCAAATGGCTTTTTGTAATGAATAGCAGAGCTAATGCATATATAAACATCTCCTCTCGGGTGTCAATGTGAGCAAATATTCATTTTGATAGCGTATTTAACATAAATGGCTCTCGATATCCAGATATTGTGGTAATTGAATAGCTGAGTCTAATCGGAATCATTCTGATTCTTCTTATGGAATGTGAAACTAACAATTATTTCTTTGCTTTCGATAATTACCTGTCGACTGTGAGAATGTGGCCATCACGTAGACGAATCCAGGAAACGGATTTGTTGCCAAGCTGCTTAACCTGTGTGAAAGGAATTAAAGGCATTAATCAGAAGCATTCAGAATTATTTGAATGTACTTAAATATACTTAAAGCAAGGTGAAATTCTCAATAAACGGAAGCTAAAGTTGAAGTAATTAAATAATAATTTATAAGAATTGGTTTTGACAATGATTCCAGTTTAAGTAAATAGATTAAAACATTTTTTTCTTCTTTTGATAATGATTAAATCATTTGATTATATTATACAATACATAATCATGCAAAGCATACCTTACACATTATTTATAATTAAGTGCAAGAGATTATATGGATATATTATTATATATCCATAGAAGTAAAAGGACTATTACATTTAATTTCAAATTTTGCTAATCTCAAAGAGCCGAAGCTGATTAACAAACTAACTCAAAGGGACAACTGACAGTAATTAGAGACTTCAGCAATAAGTGTGGTAGTTAGACTCATATATAGACTCTGGATGGATAGTAAACTAATCAAGAAAGAGTCAAACCAGCTGGGAGTAAATTAATGCCCCAACATGTATGCAAGACTTGGTAAACAAAGCACAGACACTGAGACAACATTGAAATGTAATTAAATACTCAAATGTGGATGGAACTTATCAAGCAGGCAACACAGGCTGAACTACCCCTCAGATATTATCGAAATATGTCGTATTTTGTAAATCTAAAATGCATTTAGAGCACACACACTCACACACACGCACTCTCATACACACACTCGCATACATCCGACTAAATTTGGATTTTGGAATTTACATGGAAATTATTTTGTCCATTCGACACTTTGTCATTGAATTTGTGAATAGTAGAGGCCAGCCCAACAATCTGGCCTGTAATTTGACTGTAATGGACTTATTTGGGCACTAGCTACCAGATTTAATTATGGTGCAAATATTCTCTAATTAAATTCATGTTGCATTCGATTCGAACTGCACTGAGTGTTCAGATACTCACACACGTGCACTGCGAGAATGAAGGAGTAAGGAGATTGGAAACGCAATAAGCTCTGCTTGGAATACTTTAAATAACCCAATTGCTACCTGAACGTAGTCAAAGCCGGTACTCATCGTCCTTCAGCTGACATCGGCAGGAGTGAGCGCAAATTTGAGAGAGTCTCGTCCAGCCGGTGCCTTGCTTGTTAGCTTGTTGGCTCGTTCACTCGTTGGCTCGTTGGCTCGTTGTCTCGGCAGGAGGCATAACGTCGCTCAACTGTGCCACTTAATGCGGCAGCTGAACAAAGAGTCGCATGCAACGCAGCCCACAACGTTGGCCATCGAGTGCGGAGCGAATGCCAGTGCCCATAATTGACAAACATTGAGATGCGAGCTTTTCATTTTTCCTTTCAAATTGAACGGTCTGAGGCATTGGGGGCGTATGGCAGCTGTGCTCGGTGTGCCGGCATTTAATTGAGCATGACAACGAAAAATTAACATTGCTTCTTTCTGTTAAGTCTACGGGGCAAGATGCTTTTCAGCCGTGCATTAAATATATGCCTCAGCCCGAAGTGCCAGCAGCTGCCTGCCACACGATTAATGGCCAAGGCCACAATTTGTCTGCCAGCCGCACAAGAATTTGAATTTCATTTTGCCTTTGAGCTGGCGGCCAATTACAGCGGCTACTCCGAACGCAGGACTCCACCCGCGGGCTCTGGAATGTCAAAAATTGATGACTCTGTTTCAGATATAAATTGGAGTGGACGGATAATTATAATTTGTTACAAGCGCCACTGCCCGGGGAAGATATTTAGATATTTAAATATTTATAGCATAATTAGCAGCTGAAACACATAACGATGTTCGAATCAATAAACTGTTTGACTTGTATTAAATTTATGATGCTGATAGAGCTGAAGGCTATTAAATACAAATAAGATGTTTCTATAAATGACAATTACAATTAGACTGTCTGTAAGGCTGATGGAACTGGGAAGTCTTGGAATAGATCAGAATTGATATAGAATGAATTTCTTTATATACAAATAGACAGATAATCAGCAACTAAACAAATGCTAATGGCTTTGCACCTGACTGATGCCCATACGTGTGTGAAAAGAGTTTTGATCTATTATGACATTATAGAACATTACATAATCAGCCACATACTATGACAAATTACTTATTATGTATACAATATAACGGTAGCTGTACACATAATGCACCAATATTCACATACCTAAACATACAATTGATCGATTTTTTTTATTTCATTTTTTTATTTGTATTAATTGCTCGATAAAAGCAGAATTTAGTTTCAATTTTAGTCCACGTTTTTGTTGTTTTGTTTGTTTGGGCATTCACTTGAGCTTGGTTCGATTGCAGCTTATGCTAGATGAATGCTGGCCCAGGGGATATTATATCATTTGTTGAATTTGGACAAAGCACGTAATGCCATAAAACTAATTTGTGTAAATTTAATTTGGGCTTACGGTTCGGTCGGCTCGTGATGGGTGGGCGGACGCAATACAATATTTACAACTTCTAAGCAAACAATTTGCATGTTCGGGCTGCCTGTGGGCCGGCGTTGACCTTTAAACACCTGCGCAAACACAGGTTGCCCGCCCCCAGCCCCCCTCACCTCCCCTCACCTGCCTAACGGCATAAATTGGTGGCATTTGTTTTTCAGCTTTGTGTTAAATACACGACGCGGTCACACCTCATGGCCGAATGCCTCGAGTCGTTCGGTAAATATTTACGCAATAAAATTTAATGTGTTTCCTATGGACGAGATGCTAATGGCCAAGCAGGGGGCGGTTCTGTCTTTGGGGGACGGAAGCGGAGCACAGTGATAATTACAAATGAAAACATGCACGCAGCACTCGAGCACGCAATGCAAGAAAAAATATACAATACATAATAAAAATCAAATAAAGCAAACCACAAATTATGGAAATACGAATAAAACAGAGGCAGTAAAACCAATTAGGCTGCTCGACTTACCCGACAGGGCAAATAGGCGTGTGTGCCAATCTGCGTGGTCACATTCGATGTGGCAAAGCCATCCAGATAGGGCTCCACGAGGACACCAGTGGCCGACAAGGCGCCCACCTCGGGCAGCAAGGATGACACTTGACCCGCCGGAAAAGCAAGAGCTGCTGCCGAGGATGCCTCCACGACCCTCTCGTCGAAGCCGGCGGGGACTGTGGCCGTAGCAGTAGCCGCTGCTTTCATTTGTGGATGCGATGCTGAAATTGATTTGGGACAAAGCAAAAAAAAAAAAATATATATATATAGAAAAGTTGTATTCTTGTTAATCGAAATGGCAATTTGAGCTACGATTCAGGCGGAGCCTTTGTCACGTACAAAGCACACGTGAGATAAGCGTTTCCATAGGTGTGTGATTAACAGCAGCTGTGGATGGAGCAGGTGAGCTGAGGGTGGAACTATATTATTGGATGTTGGTTCGTGCTACATTAAAGTTGCATGAGCACAGCTTAGCAACGATTTCGCACAGCTGCTCGATTGTTAGGTGTGAAACATTTCAATTATGCATGCTCTGAGCTTTAAAGTTTATCTATTTGGAGAATTCTTACTCTCTGTTTAATTAATACAATGAAACAGTAGAGTAGGAAGTAGGAGAAGAAATATAGCTAGGAAGTCATCTAATATATAATACTACAATATATTGAGTATGTTTATAGATAAGAATCTTTCGCATTCTTCTTATAATTGGATAGGAAAGGCCGAGGTATTTATGACTGCTAAAAGGAAATATTATTATATTTATAATATTAATTATGTTTATTACATAGCATAGTTATGAAATTTGCTTCATTAACGAGTTTTCATATTCAATTTCTAGGACACGCCATGAATCAAAATGAAAGAAACTATTACACTGTTGGATGATTATTTGCGGCCTTAGGAATGAGAGCAATTATTTTATTTTTAATATAATGACTAACGAATAGTTCTTTATTAACATAATAAGTCTCATGCCCTATGCTAATATATTTTTTTAACACATAATCATATTAAATGTAATGAGTAAACTCAATATTTTGTATAAATAAATTCTTTTTATATCAACTTTGCTGTATCTGTATCCAGAATAAATCAATGCAATTAAAAAAGATATTGCTTTAAGCCAATTTTTCTACCCTAGTCAAATTTCTTGACATGAATGAATAAATAATTTCGCGCCACGTTTTATGCGCCAGTCGAAATTGACAAACTGCGTTTTCTGCTTTATTGAGTCCCCAATGCCACCGATGGCAGCAATAGCAATAGCAATAACAATGTCAACAACAACAACAGCAACAAGAAGAAGAACATTAATTGACGATGTGGCAAATATGCGCCTGACGCTTATTCACAGCGAACCCGCAGCGCGTCACCTAACAAAACTGCCAAGTCAGCCAGGCAGACATGAGGACTTGCCACACCTTCAAAATCATACACACACACACACAGAAAGCAGCTGCAGGTGACGGGAGATGGCGTGTTTGTGCTATTGTTTGGTGGCGACTGTCAGTTTTTGGTTTCGAATTAATCAACGCCGTTTAAGTGGCTTCCACGCGTCGTCACCACTCGGCAGCAGTAGCACCACCAACAACAGCAGCAACCACCCACAACGCTGCTGATTTTTGCGCTGCAAAGTTTTTTAATGAATGGCGTTCATTAAAATTGATTGTTGTTTGCGGCAGCGCCACAGACGATGATTTGGCAATACGCACTCAGCCACATACAGTGGGCGCTGGGTGGTGCCGGGTGGTGCTCGGATTGGATTGAATTGGATCGGATTGGTGGGCACAGGGCACAGAGCTACGCATGTTATTTGTTGAAATCGCCAATTAACTAGCAATTGCTCCGAATGGAATGTTTAGCTGCGACCGCAGTTCGCCTCGCCCAGCATTTGACTCCAGTTTCGACGTGCGCAGAGCCACTTTAGGGTATAAATTAATTTCTTGGTAATACAACGCGGCCTCCCATCGGGACAATTCCATTTTGACTTTGACGCTTCAGCCGCCTGCAGCTGACAGTTTCAGTTATTTGCGTTGTTTATAAATTTGCGTATCGCTAAATCGATTCTTTGCAATTGAAATTGGAATCTGTTTTCGCCCTGACCCCAATGCGCAACCAGCTGGAAATTTTCGGAAAAATTCCATAAAAGGGGAAAAAAATATGATTTTCCATCAACTTTACGTATTTTTTTTTTATAACATCTTTGATTGCATATTTTGAACTGTGCACTGAGCCAGGGATTAAACTAATTGAAAACAAAAATATGATGCATAGAAACAAATTACAAAATAAATATTTATTTAAATCATAATAAAACAGATGTATAAAAATAAAAACATATGTAAATAAATAAAAATATATATGTTAAAATAATGTTTAATAAATAAATATTTAATGGTGAATATAATGAAAATATTAAAGTATATGAAAATTTACAAATTAAATAAATATATAAAATATGCTCATAAAATAACATATTGTTAATACTATTAAATTTAATTTTTACGATTAAAAAATTTATTTATTTAAATTATTTTTAAATTTATCTGTGCAACTAATTTAATTTTTTTTAATACCTCAATTTGTTATTATAAAAATTAAATATTGAATATTTTTAGAATTGGTTAAACTAAACAAGCTTTCCAGCTCCTCTTCCCCTTCGACATCCATTAAACCAAAAATACATCTATAGATGGGTTTGCGAACACAGCCCAGAAAAAAACTCGAAACAATATGCAAAATCTGCTGTGAGGCATAGGTTGGGGCCCGCGGATAAATGATTTGATCCGAGTTTGTGCCCCAATTAAAAAGGCGAATGAATTTGAGTTTGACAACTCGTACGTCAATTTAATTGCTGTGTCCCTTTTGATGGGCGACGGTGACGCTTGCCGTCAGTCAATTTAAGTGCTGGGACGGGCACGGCTGCCGGGGAGTTCAGTGTGGCGGATATGTTTTGCCCATACACGACTCTCAGTCAGCCAGAATGGGAGACCTGCCCGAGGCACTCGTCTGTACCAGAAATCAGCAATCATTCCATTTTTGCCTATTTTATGCCTGTCAGTGGCAGAGTGTGTAGCCCTACGTGTGTGTGTGTCTGTAGGTGTGCGTGTGTGAGTGTGTGGCGTGTAGCAGCGCCACAAAAAGTAGAAGCAGAGTTGGCGTTCGCCGTAATTGACAAAAGGTTTCATGCATCCAATGCCATTGCCAGTGCCAGTGCCAATGCTGTATCGGTGGGTCCCGCCCATCGCCTTTGCACCGCTGACAAATAGGCGCACGAGTGCCTGCATGACATTCGCACACAAACAGACACACAGCCAGGGGCAACACACACACACGCACACAGACACACTCATAGATTTGGGACTCGCTGCAATCGACACGGCGAAATTGAAGGCGCGTTGAAAAGATCAAAGCCATTCAATTGTCAGTGACAAAAGCTGGAGACTTCGCCTGTAGAAATGGTATGCGAGGTGGAGCTGGCCAGTGAAGGACTTAGGTGAGGGCGTGGCATCGATGCGGGCTATCGCTATTCGGCTGAGCGACAGGAGCAGTGTGTGATTTGTCAAAGCACAACACAATTTTTTTCCTGCCCTTGGGCCAGCTGATGACACTCAGACAATTTTCAGAGGCTTTGCTTACATTTTCCGGAAAATTAAGTGCTGGCAGCTTCCACAACAAGGCTGCCAGTTCTTCTGGGCGAAAATAGTATTGGGATTTGAAAATGCACTACGATTGAAATTGGAGATTCATAATCAAAGGCAAAATAGAGCAACCTAAAGTAAACATACGGAACTTTGGTAATTTCTAGGAAAGGCTTAGTCGGCTCCCAATTTGAAGATACTGCGGAAGAGTGACGAGCTGATATTTAAGTTTACTTCTAGCTCCTCATATTTTTATTATAGATTGACATTGTTAATCATATTTGTAGAGCGTGATAATAAAACCCAGTCAACTCACATGTCACTAGTATTTGAATTAATATTTTTTGTATTCCTTTTACAAAATATATGAAGCTATCGAAAATTAAAAATATACTTATCACAGAAACCTATGTATAGTAGAATTTGTTTCTTATCGAAAAGAAGAGGAAATGTGGGACGCCTAGAAAAAATGAAGATAAAATAATTCCACGTATGGTAAACCAGAATTCAAATGTTAAGCCAACAGGATCGACCCAGATCGGCGTCCTGATTAAGACTTAATGGGTTATACCTGTAAAAAAATTATCATGAGAACATTTTAGGATGAACTAACATTTAAAATGGGTTTTATATATAAAGGTATAATTAAGCTCTTTGTAAATTATTATACAAGATTTTTGTCATTTATTTTATTGTACATTGATTATATATTTTATTGAGCTTTTACTAAAAAAAGTCAAATATACTTTTTAGTATACGTTAAGTTGACAATGTTCACTCATAGTGTTGAAATTTGTACACATAAAGACACGAAATTCGAAAACAATATTCAATTCTCTGACGGGTTGAAGGTAAGCGCATTAGTCACACGATGTGGAATGCATTTGGTGGGGTTCAATGATGATGTGAATCGTGCATAATTTTTTATTTTAGTTAGCGAATTGAAGATGTGCAGCCCTTGCTGTGGACCTTGCTGCGGACCGTGCGGATGCGGACCTTGTTGCGGACCCTGCTGTTGCGGACCCTGCTGCGGCCCGTGCTGTGGACCTTGTTGTGGCCCATGCGGAGGCTGCGGCAGTAGCTGCGGCAGTTGCTGTGGGCCATGCTGCAGCCCCTGCTGCAGTCCATGCTGTGGACCTTGCTGTGGACCCTGCTGTGGACCCTGTGGACCATGTTGCGGGCCCTGTTGCTGTCCGTGCTGTGGACCCTGTTGCGGTCCCTGTTGCGGTCCCTGTTGCGGTCCTTGTGGTCCTTGTTGCGGTCCTTGTTGCGGTCCCTGTTGCGGCCCATGTTGCGGCCCCAAATGCTAAAGCGGGGCTTGAATCCGCCTTTTGGCCACAATTATTACCATAAGTTCGATATAACCCGTTAGAGAATTGATATTAAACAACCACACTTCGAATAATAGCAAAGGAGAGGTGTAAAGCTTTGCAAAGGGGTAGAGAAAGACATATCTACCTGCACTGCTCTACCTCAATATGTTTATCATCTCTTAAAGAGCCCTTTGAAGCGCAGTTTCCTTATTCCTTAAATCTTGTACAACTCACTGATTCATAGTGAAATTCAAATAATGTAAGCACTGGTACATTCCGTTTGCACAGCTTC